>OZ014519.1:86238731-86894247 GCA_963966055.1 Lathyrus aphaca | reverse complement strand
GATTTATCAATCACCCAATCCCACTAACATACCTAAGGACATTTACCTTAACATTCATATCATAATACCCTTAAAAGATGAAAGAGATCCTACCCTTACCTTAATTTGACGAAGAATTTCTCTCTTAACGGGATTCTCTTCCTCTTCTCCTGCCCTAACTTCCTTCTTCCTTTCTTCTGTTCACGCTCCTCTCAATTCCACGATCAGTTTCTACGAACTGAATTCTCTTTTCTCCAAATTTCCAACATAACCCTTGGACCCCTAATATTGGAATCTCATCATGCCCTCATTAACTTCTCATCTAATTACCATAATACCCTTTCCACTTAATATTCCACTAATTAAATTATTTCAATGTATATTAATATAAATTATTAAACTTATATTAATTCCAATAATATAATTCTTCTTACTTGACACATTTTCCTTCATCTCAACATCTCCACCCTTCACTAAGGATATGCAACCTCAAATAAATCACAACAACACATAACAATTTCTATTAATCGAATAAATAATTAAACAATTAAATTGGGGCGTTACAACTCTCCCCTACTTAGAGTATTTTCGTCCTCGAAAATTCACCAGATACAAACTACCCCAGACACGTTCTTGCATACAATAGTCAACTACTATGCCATGAAAAACGATACCATGAATAGAACAACACAACGGTACATCTTATTGACAGCAACTACAACAAGGCACAATTCTCATGCAAGGTATTCTACAACCAACTCAAGACACAAAATAATCAAGTTACGAACACACAAGTTCACTCTTGAATCAGGCATAACACGATAGTTACCATCATCTTAGGTAACGAGAAACAACAAAGATAAGAACACCAAAATCCATAACACGACATCACTATAACTAGACTACCAACTTCATTATCAAACGACATCAAAACAACGATTCTACGATTTACCAGTCGAACATGTAACTAGTACACCCATATGCCTACTAGAACAAGATTAGCAATTAAACTTTTCTCCATCTCACTTCCATTCTGGAACATCCAATGGTCTCATTATTCCCGCGGGTTCTATCGTCAATATTCGAATTCTTACAAGTCATACCCATATGAACAAACTGCGCTACCTTACGCTCCCGTTGCGCACTCTAATCACGTGCAACTATCAAATACACTAAGTTCACATCCAACTTCTGACGCTTTCTAGCAATCACCAGGAATCATTATTCATGTTTAGTATACCCAACCTTACTCTCCATTGGGTTTTCTCTCATACCAGACACAAAGCTCTGAACTGCTAACTCAATTCCAACTCTCTCTAACCACCAGATCAGACATATGAAAATACTTTCGACTTAACTCGTCAGGAATTCCAATCCTCCTTGTCATCTTATACTTTATTCCCTTATACCAAAAAATCATCATATACTTTTGTGATTATTAAACACTCTGAATCTATGTCCATAAAACCATATTTACTAATTTTCAACACACTCACTTCTGCAACCAAGTCCAAATCTTGAGCAGGATGAGTCCCTTTCTAAATCCTCCATTGTCGTAAAGCATAAACTATAACTTTACCATCTTATATTCACACCCTGCCAAAACTAGTCACCCACAAATCTCAATACTCCATAAATAGTGTATTAGGATTATACCGAATCAAAATGGAACCATAATCAACTTCTACTCCGGTTCTCTAAACTCCCCTTATGACAAACATCCCAAACATACAACTTATTTTTTGCAAGCTAACTGAGATAACATAATTGATAACTTGGGAAATACCTTCCAAAACCCGTAGCCAAAATATCTTAATCTTTTTACCTACTTCAGAGCTTCCTTATTGTAGGACTACGTCCTTTTTTATGGATTTACAACAATACCTTCATCTGAATTGACATAACCAAGAAAATTCACCTCTACCAACCAAAAATCACTATTCGACACTTAGTATATAACTTTATCTCCTTCAATACCTATAATCCAATTCCTAAACATTCCACACATCCTATTTACTCCCTCATTGGGTCACCTTTCTAGTGCTTCAAATCTTATGTCCAATAGATTCTCGATTCATGAATTCCATAGAAGACAATGGTTGCATATCTTACATTTTATATTCGTCTTATCAATCCAAGGCATATAACCATGCTTATATCTTACCATTACAGTTCCACATCAACTACAAATATTTCACTATCACTTTCATGTATCCTGGTTCCTCATATCAAAATAACGACGAAATCATACATACAACACTCTTATAATGACACTTGAACATCACTACAACATGATAATACTTGTCTTAATTTAATTTCCAACAAGAAGTTACCTTTTCACGCTTCCGAAAATACTCCTACTCTATACCCTATCATACTCAATCAGAACTCAATATTGATATTATGAATCTTATTATCTCGTATCTACAAATCATAAGGAATTTATCCACATAGTTTAACAATTCCTGATTCCAATTACCACACTCCATACTTATTCTTCGACTCATAACAACACTAATACCACCAGGGAACTTCAAAACATTTGTGATTCATTGCAATTCAAAACCCAAGTTATCCCGAACATAACTGTGACTTTCCATACTACTCACCTACTAACATGCAACCTCGGGCCATTATTCTCTTCCTCACCAATCATACTGAAACTCTCCAAGGCAACACTCTTGATTTCACTAATTTCCCTTTTATTAAATCATCTGACTACTCTTTCTATAAGACCTACATATCGTACGATACCACAAAATCCAGTACCAGGAATAAGATTAAAATAGAATTCCACCTCCCTCTCCTAACAGAAACATCCGATACCTTCTTCCGAAATAACTCTGAAATTTATGCACAACTGATAGTTCATCGTTGTGACCTTATTTCCAATTTCCATAACACTATCTTTGCATCCATGGAAAACCTCATAACCTTGAATCCGTCTCACCTCCAGATATAGGAATTTACATATACTAATCCAAACACTCTGCAAGCACCTGGCTTAATTTTGTACCATTCACTGTGCAGGGTATCCTATCTTAGCAAGTCCCGTCTATCCCATCCAACATGTTCTCGTCTGTTATCAATAAGAGATTAAGGTTGACCATTTGTAACACCCCGAATATTCCCCGAAATTTTTAACAAATAAAATACATCAATCAGAGTAAAATTTCATCTTCAATCCGAGATGCTACTTTTAAATTTTAAAAAACATGCTCATAAAATTTGATACATAAAATGAAACGAAATTTTTTTTCAAATTAAGCAGCGAAAAAGCCGAACTTTAATGATATCATTGAAATATAAAAAAGTTTGAAAACTTCTAAAACAACATCAATAAGTTCCTGTTGCACCCTAATTTTTGCCCTAAGTTTTTCTTTGCATTTTCATCTGCATCTTGCATACAAACAAGATCGCACTGGTTGCACGGTTCTTCTCGGGTTAGGTTTATGCCTCGCAGGGGATCACAGTTGTCTTTAATTACTTTATTTGTTTATGTTTACTAACCATTAATCAAAATTCAAAAATATTTTTGTTTCCTTTTACTAACCTTTTTCAGCTCGAGTAAATTTCACAGACAAAATTCGAAGACGATCCGCAAATAATTCAAAATTATCAGATCGAGGATTTCCCAAGTTAATTGATTCATTCAAAGGATTTCCAAGGTTCATGTGTTCATTTCTTCGACGCACAAGAAGAATCGGGCCGAAACAACCAAGCAACCATGTTTGAATAAAAAATTCAAATTTCAGCTTGGTTAACCGATTAACCAGTGCGAAATTTGAATTTTTATTCAAATTCAGCACCCTTAGATCATTGATTTAATTGGAATATTCTAGATCCATTGGTTTCTGATTTCTCTACATCACTTTGATCATTTCCTACCATAAACCCTCATTAATCACCACTCTTTTCCATTTTCCACCAAAATTCCAATTACCAAACCTAAATTCAAATTACCAAAGCAAGCTCCATTTCACCAAATTTCCATACCTAAGGCCTTTAAATAGGACCACAATTTCATTCATTTCCACAAGCTTTTGATAGCCACAAAACATCTTGCAAATTACTCCCCCAAAACCAAAATTCTCAAAAGCTCACTTTCTTTCTTTTAAAGTTATCAAGAATTCACATTGAATTCTTGATTAACTTGAGCTAAACTTCATCCTTTCATCCTTTCATTCTTTTGTTCATCAATTTCGACAACAAAGAAGGATCCGGTATTGGTTTTACACCAGGTGTGGCTCTCCATGACCCGAAGACTATTCATTTCGAAGTGTTGGGTTTATCAACGATCATTCCGCTGTTGCCATCATTGAAGATGATAAAGATGAAGAAATGCCTAACTTTGTTACGCACGGAAAGATTTGCAAGAACTGGATCGCTGTTGATGTTCCTTCTATTGTTCATGCTTCAAAGTAATTTGTTTTATTTTCTTTCAAAAAATCCTTTCACTTTGCCCAAGGTAAAAGTGATGTTTGTCGGGCTTTGTTTCAAATTTTATCATCATCAATAAAATGTTATTTTGTTATTTCCATGTGTGTTTTTCCTTTTTGCTTTATTCTGAAAAATGGTAACATAAAAAACCCAAAATAAAAACAACCATTGTTTATCTGCATAATGTTTGCACTTTTGATCATACTTTAAAATAAAAATATAATCATTGTGCAGATTGATTGAAAAACCCATTGAAAACAATGATCCTATGCCCACTCCCAACTTTAAATTCCCTGTGTTCGAAGCTGAGGAAGAGAATGTTGAAGAGATTCCTGATAAGATTTCTCGGTTGCTTGAGCACGAGGAGAAGGTTATTCAGCCTCATGGAGAGTCTATAGAGATGGTCAACTTGGGTTCTGAAGATGATAAGAAAGAAGTCAAGGTTGGAGCATTGCTTGGTACTGATGTTAAGAAGAGGATTTTAAAGCTTCTTAGAGAGTATGTTGATGTGTTTGCTTGGTCTTATCAAGACATGCCAGGTCTTGATACTGATATTGTGGAGCATAAATTGCCGTTGAAGCCTGAATGTCCACCTGTGAAGCAAAAGTTAAGAAGAACTCATCCTGATATGGCAGTAAAGATCAAAGAGGAGGTTCAAAAGCAGATTGATGCAGGTTTTATTGTTACATCTAATTATCCTCAATGGGTGGCCAATATTGTGCCTGTTCCAAAGAAAGACAGAAAAGTCCGAATGTGTGTTGATTACAGAGATTTGAATAAAGCCAGTCCAAAATATGATTTTCCATTGCCACACATTGATGTGTTGGTAGATAATACGGCTAAGTTTGATGTGTTCTCCTTTATGGACGGATTTTCCGGTTATAATCAAATAAAGATGGCACCCGAGGACATGGAAAAGACCACATTTATTACACCATGGGGAACATTCTGCTATAGAGTGATGCCCTTTGGATTGAAGAATGCTGGTGCGACATACCAAAGAGTTATGACCACGCTTTTCCATGATATGATGCACAAAGAAATTGAGGTATATGTTGATGATATGATCGCTAAGTCGAGGACTAAAGAGGATCATGTTGAACATTTGCTGAAGTTGTTTCAAAGGTTAAGGAAGTTTAAACTTCATTTGAATCCGAACAAGTGCACATTTGGTGTACGTTCTGGAAAGTTGTTAGGTTTCATTGTCAGCCAAAAAGGCATTGAAGTTGATCCTGATAAAGTGAAAGCTATTCAGGAAATGCCTGCTACAAGAACTGAAAAGCAAGTAAGAGGAATCTTGGGCCGTTTGAATTATATTTCGAGGTTTATCTCTCACATGACTGCCACATGTGCTCCGATTTTCAAGTTTCTTCGAAAAGACAAAGGTTGTGTCTGGACAAATGATTGTCAGAAGGCATTTGGAAGTATCAAAGAATATCTTCTTGAACCTCCTATCTTGTCTCCTCCGGTGGAAGGTAGACCGTTGATCATGTACTTGACTGTGTTGAAAGATTCCATGGGTTGTGTGCTTGGTCAGCAAGATGAATCTGGAAGAAAAGAATACGCAATTTACTACTTGAGTAAGAAATTCACTGATTGTGAGTCTCGGTACTCCATGCTTGAAAAAACGTGTTGTGCCTTAGCTTTGGCTGCAAAGCGTCTTCGCCAGTATATGCTGAATCATACAACTTGGTTGATCTCTAAAATGGATCTGATCAAGTATATATTTGAAAATCCTGCTTTGATTGGGAGGATTGCTCGTTGGAAAATGTTATTGTCAGAATATGATATCGAGTACCGAGCTCAAAAAGCTATAAAAGATAGTATCTTGGCTGACCATTTGGCACATCAACCGATTGATGATTACCAGCCAATCAAGTTTGATTTTCCAGATGAGGATGTGATGTATTTGAAAATGAAAGATTGTGATGAACCTTTGATTGAGGAAGGGTCGGAGCCTGGATCTCGACGGGGTTTAGTTTTTGATGGTGTTGTGAATGAACGTGGAAGAGGAATTTGGGCAATGATCATTACTCCCCATGGTTCGCATATTCCTTTTTCTACGAGGTTGACTTTTCCTTGTACCAATAATGAAGCTGAGTATGAAGCCTGTATTATGGGTATTGAAGAAGCTATTGATCTGAGGATTAAGCATCTTGATGTGTATGGAGATTCTACCTTGGTAATCAATCAAATCAATTGTAAGTGGATAACTCATCAACCCCACTTGATCCCTTATAGAGATTATGCCAGGAGGATATCAACTCTCTTCACTAAAGTTGAGTTTCATTATGTGCCTCGCGATGAAAATCAGATGGCAGATGCTTTAGCAACTATAGCTTCTATGATAAAGGTGCACCAGTGGAATGACGTTCCTATGATCATGGTGATGCGGCTTGAAATACCAGCTCATGTGTTTGCAGTTGAAGAGGTCCATGATGACAAGCCTTGGTATCATGATATTAAATGTTTTCTCCAGAGTCAGGAATACCCACTTGGGGCATCCGATAAAGATAAGAGGACTTTGAGGAGATTGGCAGGCAATTTCTTCCTGAATGGAAATGTGCTTTATAAGAGGATTTTTGACATGGTCTTGCTCAGATGCATGGATAGACACGAAGCAGACATGTTAATGAAAGAAATTCATGAAGGATCTTTTATTACTCATGCTAATAGGCATGCAATGGCTAAAACGATGTTGAGAGTAGGTTACTATTGGCTGACAATGGAATCTGATTGTTGCAAGTATGTGAAAAAGTGCCATAAGTGCCAAGTGTATGCTGATAAGATTCATGTGCCACCAACTCATCTCAATGTAATTTCTTCCCCATGGCCTTTCTTTATGTGGGTAATTGACATGATTGGTATGATTGAACCCAAGGCTTCAAATGGACATTGTTTTATTCTTGTGGCAATCGACTACTTTACTAAGTGGGTGGAAGCGGCATCATATGCTAATGTGACCAAGCAAGTTGTGGTTCGGTTTATCAAGAATAACATTATCTGCAGATATGGTGTTCCGAATAGAATCATTACTGATAATGGTTCGAACTTGAATTATAAGATGATGAAAGATCTTTGTGAAGAATTCAAGATTCAACACCATAACTCTTCTCCTTATAGACCGAAGATGAATGGGGTTGTTGAAGCTTCAAATAAGAACATTAAGAAGGTCATTCAGAAGATGGTTGTGACATACAAGGACTGGAATGAGATGCTCCCTTTCTCTTTGCATGGGTATCGTACATCTGTCTGCACCTCAACAGGGGCAACCCCTTCACACTTGTTTATGGTATAGAAGCAGTGCTCCCTGTCGAGGTTGAGATCCTATCAATGAGAGTTCTGATGGAAGCCAAGTTTACTGAGGCTGAATGGTGTCAGAGTAGATTTGATCAGTTTAATTTGATTGAGGAAAAGGGAATAACAGCTTTGTGTCATGGTCGGTTGTACCAGCAAAGAATGAAGAAAGCTTTTGACAAGAAGGTCAAACCTCGTGTATTTAGAGAAGGCGACCTCGTGCTCAAAAATATCCAGTCTTTCATTACAGATTCTCGGGGCAAGTGGACTCCGAACTATGATGGCCCATATGTTGTCAAGAAAACCTTCTTTGGCGGTTCATTAATTCTTGAAACTACGGATGGTGAGGAGATCACTCGTCCTGTGAATGCGGATGCTTAGGCAAAAATGAGCGTCTCGGTGGATTGAAAACCCGAAAGGGCGGTCTAGGCAAAAATTAGAGACAAAAACAGAAATAATTATCCCGGTATATTGAAAACCTAAAAGGGAAATCTAGGCAAAAAGTTAGGGATCATGGCAAGTAATTGCGTCGACAGATTGGATCACTTGTAATGACCTAGGATTTCAGATTCTATCCCTCAGAAGAATTGCCCATCAAAGATTCTTATTCACTCATCCTTGACTGAAGTTTCGGACACAGTGGAGTTCAAAGTTGATAGGGAGAATAGTGATCATTGTATTTCAATGTAGCCCTTTTCCATGTATTTACCATTTTTCAAACTTGTAATGATCCAGGGAGTCACGCCATTTGCTGACTACCATTCTATCAATACATTTAAGCTTTTATCCAATTGTTTGAAACTCTTTATATTGTTTCTATTTACAAAATTTCAATTTATTGTTGATGATGATTTTTGAAATAAATTTAATAAATTTAATCTTTGAAGATTATAAAAACATTTTTTTCTTGATTTGTGAACAAAGAAAGGATATCAATAGTGATTCCAGGGATGATAAAGTCTGAATGTTTGTAACTTGTCTCTCCCAAAGCAGGGTTTGATCTGTTTGTGCCCTTATGGAATTCCTTATTGGTCCTGGCATGTTGATATTAAATGTGTTTTGTGTCTCACCGGATTGAGCAAGGATTGTAAATACTCTTAATTCTGTTCCTTTCCCCCCAGAAGTGTTGTTGGAAGGTATATCCTAGAAAATCCCCAGCTGAGTTTTGATCTTTTCCTCAATAGTTTACCCCTGACTTGAAAAGTCTTGGAAGCCCCCGGCCGAGTCTTTTCTCCTCAACATAAGTTGGTTGCATCCCTCAGCAGAAGTATGGGTATATCAATCAGTTTAGAGGTTTTCTTTCACCTGTTGGTGATTATTGATTTAAAATCCCTCGTAATTGTGATTTTCTATGATGTTAACTTCTGGTACCCCCCCTCCCGTGGATCGAAAAGTCCAAACGTTCAGTCATGAAAGATATTCATAGATCCCCAGTAAGTCTGCGTGTGATGGTTTCCAGCAGATCTCTATTTTTGATCTTTGGCAAGTTTTGCACTCTTTCCCCAAGCAGAGTAGGAGTGGTGTAACTCCTTCCCCAAGAAGAGTGAGAGTGGTATAACTCTTTCCCCGAACGGAGCAAGAATAGTATGATGATTATCCCCTGCAGGATTTTGTTTAAGAACATTTATGTCCTCAGCATGGATCGCAGAAGTATTCCCCATCCCCGACTGATCATTACCTTTCCTCGGTAGGATGGTATCCCTATGCAGGGTTGATGATTGATGTTTGATACTCCAGTAGGCTATGCTTTATTTGCATCACTGGTAGATCTTTATTTTAGTTTCCTCATCAGAGTTATGCAGATATTCGTCCCCATCAGAGTTTAACGGGGACATTTCCCTCTTTCCCCAAAGAGTGGAAGATTTTGAGTTGTTGAGATATCTCCAACATGTTATCCTCTCAGAGTGGAATTTTCTGATGTTATCCTTTTATGGATTCTTGAAGATTGCTTTGTGGATTGGATCCCTAGCAGTTGTTTTCCCCAGTCTGAGTTATGTCATGTAGTAGGATTTTATTCCTTTGATGTTTTTTTGATATTCCCCTGCAGGATTTTGAATCGAATCTCCAGCATGGTCCCCGGTCTTGTTGCCCTAATTAGCCGAGTATCCGGTTGTTGTGATGTTTATGTCACCCGTTGCTTATCTTTATGTCTATTTTGTCAGCATATTCATACGCATGAGCATAACATCTTTTGCTTGCATTCTTGCATTTATCTTTGTTCCCCGCTCTTTGGTGTGATTTTTCCCCACAGAGTGTGTGCGTGGTTTTCCTCTCAAGATTAGAGTGTCAACCCTTAAGCAGAAAATGTTTATCCTTTCTATTTCCCCACTGAGTTTTCTTCTCGTGGATGATTTTGATTCAGTTTCCTCCCTAGTTTATTATCTGGATGGAATTTCCCCAATTGAGATATTTCCTCCTTGGGATGAGTCTTGTTTGACCGTTTCTCTCCAATTTGTTCTTGGATTGAACTTTGGTCCCCTTTTTGTGAGTAATTTTTCTTTGGAATTAAGCTATCATTGTTTAATAGTGGGCAATATTTTCTCTAGCTTGAGTATATTAATTTGGAATTAAGCTATCAATTTTTCGATAGTGGGTAATATTACCAAATTAATCAAGCTCTTTTGGTTGTACTCCTACCCAGTAAATCCGGTAGTCGAGAGTTCTTCTTCCTACCTAGTAAAAAGGTAATAGAAGTTGTTTCCCTTTGCTTGAGCTCCTACCCAGTAAATCAGGTAGTTGAGAATTTTTTCTACCCAGTAAAAAGGTAGTGGAAGTTATCCCTCTTTGATTTGCTCCTATCCAGTAAATTGATAGTCTAGTCCCTTGTTTTCCTACCTAGTAAACCGGTAGTTGATGATTCTGTTCCAACTCGGTATTCCTCCATTTTTGGACTCGAATATTTTGATTGGTTATTGTTCCCTGGAAGAGTGTTTACTATTTCCTGTTGAACCTTGTTACCTTGATTATGTCACATTTTCTTTCCCCATGTGGAGTCGGTTATCTAGTGATTTATTTTCCTTGTAACTCTTTTGGTATCCTTTGTTTTCCCCAGCGAGATTTTTTTCTGTGTCCCCAAGCTTTTTGCTTCTCTTTGATGGTCGTGTTTTCCCCACATAGATCTTGGGTTTGCATATCATATTCATATCATATCATGTTCTCTTAGGACAAAAATTTGGGTTTTCTGTATTTAAGTCTCTCCCATCTTGCAGAGACAAAGATGTCAATCTTCATATCTTCAGATTGAAGAAACTTAAATAGGGGCAGTTGTTGCACCCTAATTTTTGCCATAAGTTTTTCTTTGCATTTTCATCTACATCTTGCATACAAACAAGATCGCACTGGTTGCACGGTTCTTCTTGGGTTAGGTTTATGCCTCACGGGTGTCGCTCCCACCAAATGAGGCCAGGCCAAATGGGGTACAGACGCGAACGGCTGGCGAAAGGAGAGAACACACAAGGGTGAACTGGAAAGAAAAGAGTCGCCAGCTTGGCATTTTTATCCCGAAGGAAAGGCAATGCTGCATAAACCTAGAAAAGATATGGATAAGACGGTCGCGAACCAGAGAAACTGAGAAAGGGGGTTGGTTACAACCTGGGAAGGTATTAGCACCCAGATTGTCCGCCGTACTCGACGGGATCCACGCTTAAAAGATTTGTGTTTTAAAGGGGCAGTGTTAGTGCTATTTTGTGTGCAAAAGCTGGGAAAGAATGCAAGTGTCAGTGTAAAAGGAAATGAAGTGAGATGAAAGAGTGTCAGTGTAGGGAAATAATGAGAAACCCAAGACTAAGGCTTAAAGAATAATGCTGGAAGGAGGGGGAATATACAGAGACTTTTGTTCGATAACTGTTAAGTTATGCCTACGTATCCTCTCGTGCAATGAGGAAGTCAGAACACCGTAGTTCGACTCAAAGAGACTGAAAGATAAATTGACTTGTGAACTGCTTACTTGTCTATGCTCAAGTGTATGACCTGTCTGGCTCAGGTGCAAACTGTCTTGCATTAGACGGAAGAAGCGAGTTCTCGTTTGTGAGTGAATGAGATGAGAAAAGAATCCCGGAGGAGGCGATTATTGTTTGTTTTTGTGTTTTCAATCTTTTATTGCCTTTTGTGGTTTGTCATAAGAAAATGATCTTAAGCCTAAACTAAGGGTTAGTAAACTCATCACATCCTCCCTCTGATTAGGGGTAATGAGAATACCTTAAGTATGAAGTAAGCACCTCACACTTAATCACCATGATGTAGGATTAAGATCATTAACCTATTTGTGATTATTTAGATGTTTTTGTTGTTTTGTTTAGTGTTAGGTGATGAGTTTAAGCCATAATCAAGCATTTAATGGACCCATTACACCATCCTAATAGAAGGATGATAGAAGAGAACATTTAAGCTGAGAAAGGCTCCTCAACTTAATCCATGATTAGGGATTAATATCATGACAAAACAAACCTTTATTAAAGTGGATTTTAGTTAATGGTAAGGTTAAGAAGTGGATTTTATGATTTGTAAGACAACTTGAGGGGGACTTGTCCATTAACACTAGGGTTAGTCCTTCTCAATCAATTAAGGAAGAATTAGAACCCTAATGCAAGGCCCAAGTTACAAGCTTGATGTCTTGATGATTATTAGGTGAATTGATTAAAGGATTTAAACACATTAAGGGTTTAACACTTAGGATTTGAAGTTATACACTCCATCCTAATAGAAGGATACAGGCATAACCCTAATCACAAAGCCTTAAAACCTTTAAGGTTTAGTCCTTGATTATGAGATGAGAAGAGAAGACACAAAGATGACACAAAGGTAAAACTAATGAGGGGACTAATATAAACCTAATTGTGATCATGTTTGGGTATTCATAGGGTTTATGAGGCTTGCAAAAGATCTTCAAGAGGAAAGCCACCAGGAGAGGAACAGATGAAAGGAGGAAGAAGCAGAGAGAAGCAAGCCAACTTGCTTCACTTAAGAAGACAAGTTGCTTGAAGAAATCAAGGAGAGGAGGAGCATGAATGAGGAAGCTAACTCTAAAGCACAAGAAAAATGCAGCAATGAATGCATAAGAGAGATGAGAAGAGATTATGAGAAGTGAAGGCAAATTCACTTCTCAATGACTTACCACCTGAAAAGTTAGTAACAAGAAATGAGACGAGAGAAAAATGAGAAAGATGCAATGATGCAAACCAAAACCAGAAGCATAAACATGATGTTAATGATGCTAAGAGATGATGCAAACATATATCAAGAGTTGTGGATGATCATACAAGGATGAGGATGCAAATGGAGCATGCTTTGAACCATGAAAGCTCATGAAAGTCTATGAAATGAAATGAATGCACAACATGGAAAATGAAAGATGAAATGATCAAACATGACTCTAATATGTCCTAAGATGTCTTATAAGTAATGTGGATGCACAAAAGGTCACGGCAAGTTCATGTATGCAAGCAAATGAAAGATGGATGCAAATGAAGACAAGAATTAGGGTTTATGCATAAGACACAAAGCAAAATTCAAAATCAGATGCAAATGACAAGATAAAAAATTGAAAATGGGATCAAAGGAGCCCTAACCCTACATAAGTTCACTGCCCAAAGGATGGGGTCTAACTCTTAACCTAATGGGAGTTATGATTTTCTCAAGTTTGCTAGGGTTTTAGGATGCCTCACAATGAAAAATGAAAAACAATTTGAAAATGAAATATAAATTCAAACCAATTTTACCCTAGAAACTACATGATATGAAGAATGCAATGCAAAAAGAACCAACATCAAACTCTTCATGGTTAAGCAGAATGAATTTTTCTAAGTTAGGACAAAAATATTGCCTTTTAAGAATTTTAATTCCATTGAAAAATGTCAAAATAGGTCAAGAACCAAAAAGAAATTTGTTTGAAGAGTTTGATAATGTTTCTAAATGTATTAAAATGAAATGTGAATTTTTTTGTGATTTTTAGAAACTTAAATGCTATTTTAATTAATTAACTCTCATTAACTAATTAAAATAAACATTTAAATATTTTTAAAATATGAAAATTATGCAAAAAATAAAATAAAAATTATTTTCAGAAAGAGAAAAATATTTTAAGGTTTGATGCAAAAAATGAGATTTTTTGGATGCATTTTGCTATTTTAAATAAAATGGGCAAAACAAATGAATTAAAAAGAAAATAAAATTGAATTAAATGGATAGTCAACTGATCTGAGGGCCAGGATTCAAACCTAGGGGGGCGGGAGTTGACTACGCGCGCTAATGGATGGCTGAAATTCAAATCTCACTAATTATGATTAAACCCTAATCTGATGCCCTAATTACTTTCAGGTGACCGGAACAGTGTTCCGGTCATCTTCTCCGGCCAGCCAAATGTGCTATCTCACTCCATACGCAATCTTAAGCTCTCTAACTCTCCAGAATCAATCATCTAACAACCCTAAACATGAATCCAGCCCTAAAACTCATTTATTTCTACCCAAAGAATCAAAGCCAAACGGAAAATACGCAGAAAATTTCAGAGGTTCAATACATGCTTAATACTTGACCATTTGCAAAACTAAACACATCAGGATCATCAGTGAATCATGGAGAACCAATTAGAAACTTAAAAACACATTTCTGGAAAAAAAAGTTCTTGATGATACCTGAACTGAAGCTTTCGAAAATGGAGCTTTCTGGCCAGTTTCTTGCTTCAAACAAGCTCCAATGATCCTCCTCAGGTGTTTGTGATACTTAGCTGGAGTTTAAGTGGCCTCAAGAAGAAGTTGGCAGAAGTTCAGTTTGTGAAGTGTGAAAATCATATTTTTGATTGTGAAGGTTTTAGGGCCAAATGAAAGGTGGGAAATGATCAGTGGATCATGGTGAGTTAAATGGTGAAAGAAACTTGAAGGTTTGATGGTTGAATCAAGAGATTCGAAGGCTTTTGCAAATTTGAGGATTTTGGAGTGTGTTGAGTTCTTGGAGTTTCAGGCTGTGTTGTTGTGTGCTTTTGCTTGGTTTTGATCCACATAAAGAAGTGTGATAGGTCAGAGAGTGGGTGCTGGCCTATGTTGATTGGTATGGGCAAGTTGCCAAAATGTCAAAAGTTGGTGTACTTGAGGTATGGGCACATGGCAGGCCAAGGACAATGGGGTGTCCTGCGCAGCAAGGATAAAGGAGTGTCATGAAATCAGATTTTGTGAGCTGTGGCAAGTGGATGAAGAGATTTGGATCATTTTGCAATTTTGGGGAAGTTTGGCCCCTTTTGAAATTCTTGAAGTTTAAGTCATGAACTTGAGAAATTCTTGGGCCAATATGAAGTTTAGGTCATACATGATGTTTGTGTGATGATGAGAAGTTGATTTGAAGTCACATTTGGCTTTGGCAAGTATTTTTGCAAGTTTCCTCTTTGGCACAAAAGTGAAGATTAAGTGATTTTGTCCAACTTTGCAAAGGTATAACTTTTGTTCTAAAATGAATTAGAATGAGTTCTTGTACTTTTTGAAAATGGGAGGATCCAATCTACAACTTTCATGACCAAAGATTCTTCATTTGAAGCATTTTTGAATCAAAAAGAGGAGGTTGAAAAACTTTCCCAAAATGGCAATTTTGCATTACAAGTTACTTTCCCAAAATGGCAACTTTGCAAATGGCTTGAAATTCTTCAATTTTGTGAACTTCTAACATCTTCTAAGATCAAATAAATATCATACACATTCAAAATGATGGAGAAACCCCTTTGGTTGGATGATTGGGGGCCTCAGATGCCCTGATTTTGCACTGACTTGCTCAAGAAGTCATCTTGTGATCAGATGTCTTCCCCATTAAATTTCTTCATGAAAATTGGTATGCATGATCCTCATATCATATAGAGGCCAATAGAAACAATAATGGCCAAAAAATTTGGAGTTATGGCCTCTGAAACCAAAACCCTAATTTTAGGTCATCTGTGTAGTTAAGCTTGGCTCTACTTCCATGTCCTTCTCAGTTCTTGTGATTCTTTGACTTCCTTGATCTTGGGAGGATAAAAAATGATGCTTGAACATACATGGACCCTCTTGAGATTATTGATTACCTTGGGATTGGCTCAGATGGCCTATGGATTGCTCAGATCACAAACCCTAGATGCAGATGACTTCGAATCAATGCAGTGAAGCAAAAATGTAATATGAGATGATATGATTGGACTTATGCAAATGAAAAGAACCACAAGCCATGGTGAAAATGATTGAGGGCAAATTTGGGGTGTTTACAGCTGCTCCTATTCAAGCATGAGTTAGCTGTGCAGGATGTAAGCAACGGCTTATCAGACAAACAAGATAACTTGTGGTTGAATACCAAAGACAGTCCAAAATTTGCACTCACTGAATGAAGAAGAAAAGGGATATAGATTGTAAAAGGAAATAAAGTATGATTATAAAGGGCGGGCAACGGAGGATGACCGTCGAGAAGAGGACGACTACTGGGGTTAAAGCAGGGACGGGGATGACCGACATGCTGGGGAAATAAAGAGATTACGATGGGGACGGTCATCAGGTAAAGTAATAAGACTCTCTGGGGATTGAAGGTAAATGATGGGGACGACCATTGGGTTGAAGAAATAAATGACGAGGAATGGTCATCAAAGGTGAAGGACGATCACCTAGCAGGGGACGGCTGCTTTGTTGGGGAGAAGGATGAGGGACGGTCATCCAAGGTGAAGGACGATCACCTGGCAAGGTACGGCTGCCGAAAGTATCTCGACATAGGACGAATGCCGGATAGAAAAGGTCGATGATGGGGACGACCATCGGATAAGCATGATGAAGGAAGATCATCAAGAGGTGAAGGACGATCACCTAGCAGGGTACGGCTGCTCTCGGGGTTCATCGTGACATAAGACGAATATCAGATAGCCGGATCAACGATGGGGACGACCATCGGATAAAATGATGAAGGACGATCATCAAAAGGTGAAGGACGATCACCTAGCAGGGGACGACTGCTCAAGTATCACGACATAGGACGAATTTCGGATAGAAAGGGGTTCTAACGAATAGAGACTCCACTGGGGATGATGAAGGACGATCATCAAAAAGGTGATGGACGATCACCTGGCAGGGTACGGCTGCCGGAAATATCATGACATAGGACGAATGCCAGATATAAAGGAAATAGTTTATCAAGATTTGCCGAGAATTCTTCTGGGGAATGGTAGGCACAGACGAGTGTCTAATTTCAAGGAGGCAAAGACATAAGTGTCTGACACGGTGTATAGATTAAAGATGCGGACGAGCATCCTTAGGACTATGATACGGACGAGTATCAGTAGAAGCAAACGCTTGACGCATGTTCAGAGATGTTGATACGGACGAGTACCAACTAGTTAACAAAGAACACGGACGAGTGTCAACTCTGAGGGGATTTAAGTGGTGCATACAAGGTACAGACGAGTATCTGTATGAGTAAAAAGTGAGGAGTGAGGCATAGATGAGTGTCCAACTTGCTGTGGAGAGCACGACACGGACAAGTATTTGGTTTACAAAGTGTTTAGGCAACTATGCTGGGGAAGGTGACACAGACGGGTGTCAGGGAATTGTATATATATGCATCTGTCTGTAGAGAACGTTCAGGCGACTTTACCGGGGAGTGATGACGCGGACGACTGTCAAAAGGAGCATGTATCTGTATTTGTGAGTGCAAAGAGGATGCTTTGGCCTTCTGCCGGGGAGTTTGAGGGGTATTTTGTATATTGTTGATGGAATGTCAGCTTTTACACACGTTCGGTTCGATACATGGCTTATGATTATGCAATATGTTTGATTTTTGCCGTAATGCTCCGTATTAGACGGAATGCTACGCTCTGGGGGGGAAATATGATGCGACTGTTATGATTATGCAAGGATACCGATCCGGGATTCGGATCCCGCTGCGGCGAAGGTCTTTGGCTGATATGCTTGAAGTGGTATCCCAGCTGGGGATGAGATCATTGGTGGATCTGATGTAGGACTCTGCTTGAGGAAATAGATCAATGATAGATTTATCTTGGTAATAAGGGACCCAGCTGGGGTCTGTGGGAGCTTTCGACATTTGGCTAGGGAGGAATGATCACTGGATGATCTTCCTAGAGATTTCTGTGGGGGTCCTGCTGAGGACGATGAACTCAGTTGGGGAAATGAGCCCCTCTGATGCTGTTTGGAAAACATGTTGAGGAAGTAATGTTTTGGAAGCTCGTTGGGAGAAGCTTTCATGCCCCGTGTTGCGCTTTGACTACCTGCAACCCTGTCATGACAAAGAAATGTACAAGTATCCCGAGGTGTCCCTTACTGGGTTTCATCATAGGAGTTTAGATACCCCCGGGAGTCAATATATATTTCCTGTAAGCATGTAACTTTAGAAAAGACGCATCTGTATTCATGCAATCAATATTTTAAGGACATCAGACATTTTGCAAATGAAAAATAACATGTACAAGATGAAACGCGACTGAAAATCTGATTTTATTGATTTGTATGCCCTGAATTGGCAAGATACAGTCAAAGAAACAGATCCCCTGAAATGAGGAGATTGCTTACAAAATCGAGAAACAAAATGTGCTGGCAATGTTGATGACGCTTCAGGGAGCTTCACTTTTACTATGACTCGTATGACATTGACGTTCTTCTCATCCTGCTTCTGAAGAAAGCTGATTCTGACTGAAGCTTGAACCTTTCGGAGCTTACCATGTCATAAGCGATACAGACGAATCCAGAATGCAGTTGTTCGCTTATTCCCTTATTTTGCGTGGATCGCCCTTTCGGGTTTTCAATCCACCGGGATACCCATTTTTGCCTGAGTTGTCCAATGCGGCTTTTCAACTCAGCGGGTGTACATTTTTTTGATTGTTTTCCTTTATTTTTGCCCGAGTCTTTTTATTTTGTTTTTGACTCGCCGGGATGCCCTATTTTTGCCTGGACTTACATTCTGTTTTTATGTCCAGCGGGTCATTTTATGCGATGTATTTTTTTACTGCATCTGAATTCATAGGGGACAGGAAGTCTTCACCATCCATAGTACTGAGCATCAGTGCTCCACCGGAGAAAACTTTCTTTACTATGAACGGACCATCATAATTCGGGGTCCACTTACCCCTGTGGTCTGTATGAGGAGGGAGGAGTCCTTTCAGCACAAGATCTCCTACTTGGTATTCTCGAAGCCTAACTTTCTGATCGAAGGCTTTCTTCATTCTTTTCTGATACAGCTGCCCATAGCAGATTGTAGCTAATCTCTTCTCTTCGATCAGACTAAGTTGTTCGTATCGAGATCGGACCCATTCTGCCTCATTCAACTTGACATCCATCAGTACCCGCAGGGAGGGTAATTCAACTTCAACCGGTAGGACTGCCTCCATACCATACACAAACTGATATGGTGTTGCCCCAGTGGATGTTATG
This sequence comes from Lathyrus aphaca, assembly GCA_963966055.1. NCBI lineage: Eukaryota > Viridiplantae > Streptophyta > Magnoliopsida > Fabales > Fabaceae > Lathyrus > Lathyrus aphaca. The sequence continues at coordinate 86,875,153 of OZ014519.1, read as the reverse complement.
ATTGACGTACGGTACCCATGCAAGGTAAATGGTAGCATTTCATGCCAGTCTTTGTAGGTGACCACCATCTTCTGTACAATCTTCTTGATATTCTTGTTAGCTGCCTCAACAACGCCATTCATCTTTGGCCTATTAGGAGAAGAATTGTGGTGTTGGATTTTGAAGTCCCGGCACAGTTCTGCCATCATTTTGTTATTCAGGTTGGAACCATTATCAGTAATGATTCGCTCGGGAACTCCATACCGACATATGATATCTCTCTTCAGGAATCTGGCTACCACTTACCTGGTGACATTTGCATAAGAAGCTGCTTCAACCCACTTGGTGAAATAATCAATGGCTACCAGGATGAATCTGTGGCCATTTGAAACAGTCGGTTCAATCTTGCCAATCATATCAATGCCCCACATGGCAAAAGGCCAGGGTGAAGACATCACATTCAAAGGATTCGGAGGCACATGCACTTTATCTGCATAAATCTGGCATTTATGGCATTTCCTGGCATAAACACAACAGTCTGCATCCATTGTGATCCAGTAATAGCCTGATCTTAGCAACTTTTTAGCCATAGCGTGCCCTCCAGCATGAGTACCGAAAGATCCTTCATGCACCTCGTGCATCAACAAGTCTGCTTCTGCCCTATCAACACATCTGAGAAGTACCATATCAAAGTTTCTCTTATACAGGGAGCCATCAGCATTCAGGAAGAAACTACCAGCCAGCCTTCTCAATGTCTTCTTATCATTGGATGATGCCCCAGGTGGGTATGTTTGATCCTCCAAGAAGCACTTAATGTCATGGAACCAAGGCTTATCATCTTTAGCAATGTCTACTGAGAATACATATGCTGGTCTATCAAGTCTGGATACTGATATTCGAGGCACAAAGTTGGCAGCTTGAACTTTGATCATGGATGAAATGGTAGCCAGAGCATCTGCAAACTGATTTTCATCTCGAGGGATATACTCAAGTTTGACTGTTGTGAAGAATGTCAACAACCTCCTTGTATAATCCCGATAAGGTATCAGATGATCTTGGTGGGTGTACCATTTGCCGTTGGTTTGATTAATTACCAGAGCTGTATCTCCGAACACAGTCAAAGTCTTGATCCTGAGGTCAATGGCTTCCTCAAGACCCATAATACAAGCTTCGTATTCAGCTTCGTTGTTAGTGCAGTTAAAGGTGAGTTTTGCCGAGAAGGGCATGCGAACTCCTTTAGGTGTAATGAGTACTGCACCAACACCACGACCATTCATATTAACAGCCTCGTCAAACATCATAGTCCATTCTTCTTCTGGGTCAGGCCCTTCAGTGTGAACAGGCTCTTTATGATCTTTTGCTTTTATGAACATGATGTCTTCATCAGGGAAGTCAAATCTCATAGGCTGGTAATCATCAATGGGTTGCTCAGCCAGATATTCAGATAGTACACTGCCCTTGATGGCTTTCTGAGAGGTGTACTGGATGTCGTATTCTGTGAGAATCATCTGCCATCTTGCAACCCGTCCGGTAAGAGCTGGCTTCTCAAATATGTACTTAACTGGGTCCATCTTTGAGATCAATAAAGTAGTGTGGGTCAACATATACTGTCTCAGTCGGCGAGCAGCCCACGCTAAAGCACAGCAAGTTTTCTCGAGCAGTGAATAACGTTGTTCACAGTTGGTAAACTTTTTGCTTAGGTAGTATATTGCATACTCTTTTCGACCAAACTCGTCATGCTGGCCCAGCACACACCCCATTGACTCTTCTAACACTTTCAAGTACATGATTAGAGGTCTTCCTTCAACTGGAGGCATAAGGATTGAAGGCTCTTCTAAGTATTCCTTGATTTTGTCAAAAGCCCTCTGGCAGTCTTCGTTCCACCTGACCGTTTATTCTTTTCTTAACAGCTTGAATAAAGGTTCACAGGTTGCAGTAAGGTGAGATATGAACCGTGAAATGTAGTTCAGTCTACCTAGAAAACCCTGAACTTCTTTTTCAGTCTTCGGTGCAGGCATCTGTTGAATGGCTTTGACTTTGTCAGGGTCAACTTCAATCCCTTTTTCACTTACAATAAATCCCAGCAGTTTACCGGAACGTACCCCGAATGTGCATTTGTTGGGGTTTAACTTCAATTGGTACTTCCTCAGACGCTTGAATAGCCTCAACAGATTTACCAGGTGGTCTTCTTCTGTAAGGGACTTGGCAATCATGTCATCCACATAACATTCAATCTCTTTGTGGATCATGTCATGGAATAATGTTACCATAGCCCGTTGATAAGTGGCACCATCATTCTTCAATCCGAATGGCATCACCTTATAACAGAAGGTGCCCCAGGGTGTGATGAAAGTTGTCTTCTCCATGTCTTCAGGTGACATTTTGATCTGATTATATCCTGAAAATCCATCCATGAAGGAGAACACCGAGAACTGAGCCGTATTGTCGACCAATACATCAATGTGAGGTAAAGGGAAGTCATCTTTCGGGCTGGCTCTGTTCAGGTCCCGGTAATCCACACACATTCTCACCTTGCCATCTTTCTTAGGCACAGGTACAATATTAGCAACCCACGGCGGATAGCTAGTCACAGCAAGGAAACCGGCGTCCCACTGCTTTTGTACCTCTTATTTTATCTTCATTGCCATATCTGGGCGAGTACGGCGCAACTTCTGTTTTACTGGTGGGCAGTCTTCTTTGAGAGGTAGCTTGTGCATGACAATGTCGGTGTCCAACCCTGGCATATCCTGATACGACCAAGCAAAAACATCCACATACTCCCGAAGCATGTCAATCAGTTGCTCTTTTACTGAATCTTGCAGGCAGTCCCTGATCTTAACTTCTTTCAAGTCTTCTTCTGTACCAAGATTAACCGTTTCGACCTCCTCCTGATGAGGAGTGATAACCTTCTCCTCTTGTCTCAACAACCTGGCTATCTCTTCAGGTAGCTCATAATCTTCTTCAACCCATTCATCAGCTTGATTGATTGGATTGTCAAAGTCATGCGAAGTCATAGCAGTGTTGTTGTCGGTGCAATCTGGAGGGCATTCTCTGCAAGGGTTTAGATTGGTTCATTTTAGTGATTAGTTTTATCTTATTTAGAAAAAGTGAAAATGAAGTTATTTATTTTGAAAAACATTGCCATTTTATTTTTGTACAAAAAGTGAAAAATGAAAAACAGTGAGCGGAAAAGAAAATACTCATTTGCAAAAGATGTCCTGATATTCATTAATTGATCTTTGCACAAAATACAAGATAGCCCGATTATAAAATGAGTCCTAACATCTTGGGCAAGATGCAGGACTTGATGCATGCTTAAAAATACAGGAAATAATAATTACTCTGCAGGAGTAACCCTCATAATTTCCTGGGAAGACCAGTTTGAGACATGGCTCCCCGGGGTCCTTGGACGTATCCAGCTTTCCAGGTTGCGCTCGTCTTCTGACTCATCTTCCAAGCTATTCACAGCATCCGGGGTGAGCATCCCCCCACTAACAAACTTGGGCTCCTTTGCAGCCTCTGATTGATCTTGTCGAGTTGGTTTGTAACCCAACCCGAATCGGTCTTCTTTCTTCTCCACGGGCAGCAGCTTGCCCCAGCCTTGGGCGGTACCTTCCTCAACAACCTTCCGGGCTTGCTGATATGATGTAATGGAGGTCCCAAGCATAGTAGATGTTTCATTAATATTAAGGGCCTCAAACCCTTGGCTCATGGTTTCATGGATCTCCCCATCCATTTCAATATACTTGAAGGTTGCCAGCTGGCTAACAAAAATATCCTCCTCTCCACAAAGAGTAATGACTTGGCCTTCCCACTCGAATTTTAACTTCTGGTGAAGGGTTGACGTCACGGCGCCGGCGGCGTGTATCCATGGTCTACCCAATAGACAGCTGTAGGCAGACTGTATATCCATCACAAAGAAGGTCGTTTTGAAAACCTATGGGCCAATCATTATTGGTAATTCTATTTCCCCCAAAACTGATCTTTTAGAACCGTCAAAGGCTCTTACTACCAAGTTACTTGGGCGTAGTGCCAATCCGTCATACTCTAGTTTCACAAGGGCTTTCTTGGGCAGGACATTGAGGGATGACCCTGTGTCCACCAATACGTGAGAAAGAACTGGACCCTTACACTCCAAGGTAATGTGCAAGGACCTTCAATAGTGCGTTCCGATGAGCCTCGGAGCACATTAGCAACGATAGTATGGAGATTTTGGAAGGTGTTTGGTGAAGCTGGTCTACCACCTTGTAATCACTTTTCTTTATGATTCTCATGAATTCATCAACCTCTTGGTCAAAAGAAGTCTTCAAAGCTTCTCTAGCAACTGGTTCTTCTTGCACCATGCTCTTCCCTTTTGCCTTAGCAGCAGCTTCTGCTTCGACAATGGGTCTTGGAATTTGTGAAGCAAAGAGATGTCCGCTTCTAATGAAACCTCCGCCTCCCCCCACATTGTCTATCTGAGGTGAAGAAGTTGATGATTCTAAAGTGATTTTCTGCCCCTCGCAGTACAGATCTGAACCATAATGCCAAGGGATGGCATTACTGCTTTCGTAAGGAACTGGCCCAGGCACTGTGATGGTGACTGGACTGATAGCAGCTGCAGAAGGGACCACAATGGTGTGTGGATCATAGTATATGGTAACTGGCGCTCTGACAGGAGTAGCATTTTGTGAGTTGTTGGCAGGAATATTTGTAGGGTCATAGTATATTGTAACCGTTGAGACACTTTCATCAATCGTTGCTGATGTTGTAGAAGACACTATTGACTGGATGGGTATTGAAGTTATAGTAGAAATGGTGACTGAACTTGCATCCATTGAAGTGATTGATTGAGCAGTTGTTGGAGTTGTAGTAGAATCCGTTGGAACGATGGTTGCTGACGTTGTAGGAGTATCTGTGATTGCCGGTGAAGGAATTATTGGATTTGTAGGCGCCGTTGTTGTAATCTAAAGGATACCATCCTTAATAAGACCATTTATGCCGTCTCTCAGCCTTTCACACCCATTGACTGCAATATTGCAATACCCACAGCCGAGCTCACAACCCGGGAACATTTGGCATTCTAAAAGTTGAGCTTTGATTTCAATCAAAGGTGTTCGGATCTGTGCAACACTGGTGATTAAGGTGAAGGGTTTGCCCCCCTCAATAGCATTGATCCTAGGCCCATTGTGACTAGGCATTGGATTCCTTGTGACATTCGGAGGAGGTGCAAAGTTGAGAGCTTTTGAGTCCACTAGGTCTTGGACTTTCATCTGTAAGGCCCTGCATTTTTCAGTATTATGCCCCAGTGCGTTTGAGTGGAATGTGCACCTGGCATTGGCATCATAGTTCTTTGGCATGTTGGTGGGATCTGGAGGCGCCAATGTCCTTAATTCCACTAGGTTGAGCTTCAGGAGTTGTGGCAAGAGTGCAACATATGGCATGGGAATTGGGTCAATTACCCTGTTTGCTTGTGATGGTCTTTGTTGGAAAGGACGCTGTTGTTGGTTGTTGTTGCTATTGTTGTAGGTTCTCTATTGCGGATACTGAACTTGTTGTTGATACTGTGGTTGTTGTTGTTGAGGATATGCTGATTGTTGAGGAATCGGAGCGGGAATGGTAACAGCTGCTACTGACCGGTGAACATACTGAGGCCTGCCCCTGTTTGCATGAATGGAATTTGTCTCACTAGCCCTTCGGGGTCCCACAAAAGGCTTTCTGGGATTACCGGATGCACTTGCACCACTGTCGGAAATTTTGCCCATCTTCAGTAGACTTTCAATCCTTTCACCAGCTATGACCACATCAGTAAAACTGGTAGAGGAAAAAGCAGCCAGTCTATCAATATAGGTCCCTTGCAATGTATTCATGAACATGTCAGCCATTTCTCTCTCTGACATGGGTGGTTGGACAGCAGCAGCAAGCTGTCTCCACCTTTGGGCATATTCCCTGAAGCTTTCTCGGGAGGATTGAGACATTCCCATCAGGAGGGTCCTATTGGGAGCCATGTCCAGGTTGTATTGATATTGACGGATGAAAGCCTCAGCCAAGTCCTTCCAGCATCTTATGGTGGCTCTAGACAAGTGTGAATACCACTCCCTCGAAGCCCCAGTCAGCCTGTCTTCAAAGTAGAACATCCACAGCTTCTCATCCATAGTATAAGCCTTGAGCCTTCCTAGGAAAGATTGCAGGTGAGTTCGTGGACAGGAGGTACCATTATACTTCTCAAAGCATGGGGGTTTGAATTTGTGGGGAATTCTCACCCCATCCACTAGCCCCATGTCCATCACATCGAAGCCCAAAGAATTCTGAGACTCCAAAGATCTCAACTTCTCAGCAATTTCGTCCAATCTCTTGTCATATACTTCATCTCCAGCCCCCATAACAGTAAACTGCTCTTCTTGGGGATCTTCTTGCAAGATTCTCCCTCCAGCAGTATTACCTTGCACATTTCTCGGGATGTTAGCTTCTGGTTCCAGATGAGGTCCAAATACTGGTGGATCAATACGAGGCTGACCCCGTTCATTGTAACTAGTTTCTCCTGTCCCAAGATGAGGCTCCTCAGGAGTTTGTCTTTATACCAGTTCTCTTAACCTTTCTTGACTCTGGGCCAAGCCAGTCATCACAGCCATGAATTGAGACATCTGATTTCTCATCTCCACTCTTTCATTAGCCATCTGATTTCTGACCTCAGTCAGATCCTGCTGTACTTGTTCCATTTGAATACCGGGAAGGTTGTTGCGAGTCGGGTACCAGTGCGCGCGGTTGACAGGGAACACTCGGCGACGAGCAATGTTTCCTGAGATCACAACAGAGTTAGAAACAATAATAATAAAACCTACAAAACAAAACAAAAGTTAGTATGCAATGCAGTATGCTTATTTGTTTTCCAAGGTATCCGGTTTGGTTCTTGGTTTTGACCTTTCCATACCTCGAGGAAGATGCTTGATGTTGTTGAGAGAAAACCCAAATGAAAACAAACTGAAATATATTACAAATGGTGAACAATACGTAGTTTGTTTTACAACACATGCCCATGGAGGGTCAAAATACATCAAAAATAAAAAGTACATCAAATGGAAATAACAACAAACAAAGGGTCAAACATCCAGTCCAAACTCATCCTCTCTGACCTCCTTCAGGAGTGCCTCAGTCACTGGACCAGCTGGGTGCTCTGTAATGGTCCTAATGAGGAGGTTCCTGGTAGCAATGGCAGTGGTCAGCTTCTTATGCCTGTCCTGGTCCTTTGATCTCTTCAATCCTGCCCTAAGCTTCAACTCTGAAATCTCCTTCTGGGCTTCCAACAAAGCTTCCTGCTGCTTTTTCTCATTGGCCTCTAGCTGTTCAATCTTGGCTTGATTCTTCTGGTCTTCTTGTGTACGGGCCTCAGTGATCCTGACCCACCTAGCCTGACTCTCTTGTAGATAGAGCTCAGTCCTAGCCTTCTGAAACTTGGCTTCTTTACAGGCATTCTTCAATATTTGCTCTCCAGCTCTTGCTTTCCTGATGTAGTCCTCTGTCTTCTCAATTTTGACTAGATGCTCCACCCTGAGCTTCTCCAACCTCTCAATGTCCAGACGACCATCACTCCTTTCCCAAAGGGTCTTCTTTAAAGCTTGAGATAGATTCTCATTCCTTTCCTTCAGCTTCTCAAATCCCTTTAGGCTGACAGTTGCTGCTGGCTGTGCTGTAGATGATCCAGGTATGTCCTCCAAGGTGAAAGGCATTCCAGTAATCTGAGCTCTAGTACGAGACCAGTCATAGTATTGAGCTGAAGCAACATTATTACACCTTCCCAGAATAGCCATCCCTTTTGTCTGAATGTTGTCCCAAGCCCAGGATGCTTGTCTAACAGCAGCTAAATCAGGTTTTACTTCACAATACAGGGTCTCAGCTAAATCTTGCACTCTGGGAGGGTGAACCAAAGCATAGCCCAGTTATCTCTTAAACAATAAAGGATTGTAGTTGATGCAACCCTTCACTCCTATCAGAGGTACATTTGGGTATTGTCCACAGCTGGTGATAATGTCCTTGCCCTTGGTGCTCTGGGTGCACCATCTAATATCATCTGAAGTCAAAGCAATGAGCCTCTTGGCCCAATTCTTCTGCTGGTGAGGATTCAGGAAGGCATCTGACTTAGGTAGGTGTTTGAGCAGCCATGTGTAAAACAAAGGAGCACAACATCTCACCAACTTCCCCCTTTGTTTCTCATTCCTCTGATGAATGGAGTAGTAAAAGTCTCCCAGCAGTGTGGGTACTGGGTTCTTTAGAAGAAACAGATGGATGGCATTCTTGCTGACAAATTTGGGCTCATCTGCAAACAGTATAGCCCCATATATGCTGAGGGCTAACAGTGCACAGACTGCCCTCCATTCTCCCAATGAGGCCTTCAGGATGGCCTGAGAAATCAAGAAGTCCAAGTGTAAACCAGGGATTCCAGCTTTTGTTGTCATACTTTGCTCAATCAAGGCAGGCTCCAGGTACAATGCTTTTGCTACCTCTCCATTTCTGGGAGCTGGCATCTCTGGGTTGAAAGGGATCCCACCCCTGATAGGTACTCCAATCAATGAAGAAAATTCCTCCAGCAGAGGTCCTAGCTGGAAGTCTGGAAAGGTGAAACATCTCAATGGAGGATCATAAAACTGCAAGCATGTGTGGATCATGCTCCTCTGAGAAGGGTCAAGGTCCATAACCATATCCAGGATGCCTCCATAATGCTCTCTAAACAATGGGATGTGGTTAGGTGTGATAAGTGACTGGACCTGCCTGATGCCAGTCAACACAGGCTCAAAGAAGTGGTAGGATATGTTGCTCTTCTTGGGAGTAGTCATGAATGCTGCTGAAGAAAGTGAAGATAGGTGCTGATGAAGCTCACAGACTGATACTGGAAATGAGCCACTGACAGGCTGATGCTGGTGATGATGAGGATAGTTGAAGCAGGTAACTGATGAAGCAGAGGTCTATGCAGACGAAGGGGTCAAAACCAAAACCAAGATATGATATGGATACCCTGAAAAACAAATAAACAAATGTTAAATGATGCAATGAAGATGTATGCAAATGATATGCAAGGGTTTGCGATCAAGCTGGATCTGAATATCTGTCTTGATATAAGTCCATGTATGTTCAAAAGTCCAGATGGAGGTTTAGAAATCCAGTAACCAAGGTGGGGGACTCAAATAAAGAGTCACATGTCCAGGGTTAATCACAAGAAGTGTCCAAAGTGGAGTACTCTTAAACAAAACAAGAACATGGTATGCTGTGGCCAAGGGTTCCAGCAAACCTGTAAACAACCCAACCCACTCACAGGTAGTGTTCTAGAACAAGGATCCTCAGACTTGGATCAGTTATGAGAAGTGTAAACACTTCTAACCCGGAGGTACAGTGTTTACAATAACCATAAAAGATCCTCCTCTAATTCCCCTCAGTTTCTGAAGGTCATAATAAAGGTCATCCAGACTTAGCAGGCTTCCCAGATAGCCCTAGCACTACAGGAAATCTGTAGCACAGAGTTCTCAAGAAGAAACCCACATCTGAACCGTGTATCATATTCCCACACCAGACCGAAATGGAATGGGAAAGAACATGAACCACTCTAGCCTAGGTGTCACTCAGGTCCCAGGTATAGGACCTCAAACTCTCAATGGAATCCCACCCATCAAAACAGAAGCCAGATCCAGCAATGATAATGACAGTATGAAATATGAAAAACTGTAAAAGAAAGCAATAAATAAAGCTGTACATAAAGCAGTAAATAAAGCAAACAAATAAGCACAACTAGCACATAACACCCCAGTAAACATAAATCAAACAAGCGCTAGGAGGAACCCACAAAAAGAACCAGAAGCCCTGGTTACAATATAAGAGTCCCCAGCAGAGTCGCCAAGCTGTCGCTCCCACCAAATGAGGCCAGGCCAAATGGAGTAATGACGCGAACGGTCGGCGAAAGGAGAGAACACACAAGGGTGAACTGGAAAGAAAAGAGTCGCCAGCTAGGCATTTTTATCCCGAAGGAAAGGCAATGCTGCATAAACCTAGAAAAGATATGGATAAGACGGTCGCGAACCAGAGAAACTGAGAAAGGGGGTTGGTTACAACCTGGGAAGGTATTAGCACCCAGATTGTCCGCCGTACTCGACGGGATCCACGCTTAAAAGATTTGTGTTTTAAAGGGGCAGTGTTAGTGCTATTTTGTGTGCAAAAGCTGGGAAAGAATGCAAGTGTCAGTGTAAAAGGAAATGAAGTGAGATGAAAGAGTGTCAGTGTAGGGAAAGAATGAGAAACCCAAGACTGAGGCTTAAAGAATAATGCTGGAAGGAGGGGGAATATACAGAGACTTTTGTTCGATAACTGTTAAGTTATGCCTACGTATCCTCTCGTGCAATGAGGAAGTCAGAACACCGTAGTTCGACTCAAAGAGACTGAAAGATAAATTGACTTGTGAACTACTTACTTGTCTATGCTCAAGTGTATGACCTGTCTGGCTCAGGTGCAAACTGTCTTGCATTAAATGGAAGAAGCGAGTTCTCGTTTGTGAGTGAATGAGATGAGAAAAGAATCCCGGAGGAGGCGATTATTGTTTTTTTTGTGTTTTCAATCTTTTATTGCCTTTTGAGGTTTGTCATAAGAAAATGATCTTAAGCCTAAACCAAGGGTTAGTAAACTCATCACATCCTCCCTCTGATTAGGGGTAATGAGAATACCTTAAGTATGAAGTAAGCACCTCACACTTTATCACCATGATGTAGGATTAAGATAATTAACCTATTTGTGATTATTTAGATGTTTTTGTTGTTTTGTTTAGTGTTAGGTGATGAGTTTAAGCCATAATCAAGGATTTAATGGACCCATTACACCATCCTAATAGAAGGATGATAGATGAGAACATTTAAGCTGAGAAAGGCTCCTCAACTTAATCCATGATTAGGGATTAATCTCATGACAAAACAAACCTTTATTAAAGTGGATTTTAGTTAATGGTAAGGTTAAGAAGTGGATTTTATGATTTGTAAGACAACTTGAGGGGGACTTGTCCATTAACACTAGGGTTAGTCCTTCTCAATCAATTAAGGAAGAATTAGAACCCTAATGCAAGGCCCAAGTTACAAGCTTGATGTCTTGATGATTATTAGCTGAATTGATTAAAGGATTTAAACACATTAAGGGTTTAACACTTAGGATTTGAAGTTATACACTCCATTCTAATAGAAGGATACAGGCATAACCCTAATCACAAAGCCTTAAAACCTTTAAGGTTTAGTCCTTGATTATGAGATGAGAAGAGAAGACACAAAGATGACACAAAGGTAAAACTAATGGGGGGACTAATCAAAACCTAATTGTGATCATGTTTGGGTATTCCTAGGGTTTATGAGGCTTGCAAAAGATCTTCAAGAGGAAAGCCACCAGGAGAGGAACAGATGAAAGGAGGAAGAAGCAGAGAGAAGCAAGCCAACTTGCTTCACTTAAGAAGACAAGTTGCTTGAAGAAAGCAAGGAGAGGAGGAGCATGAATGAGCAAGCTCACTCTAAAGCACAAGAAAAATGCAGCAATGAATGCATAAGAGAGATGAGAAGAGATTATGAGAAGTGAAGGCAAATTCACTTCTCAATGACTTACCACCTGAAAAGTTAGTAACAAGAAATGAGATGAGAGAAAAATGAGAAAGATGAAATGATGCAAACCAAAACCAGAAGCATAGACATGATGTTAATGATGCTAAGAGATGATGCAAACACATATCAAGAGTTGTGGATGATCATACAAGGATGAGGATGCAAATGGAGCATGCTTTGAACCATGAAAGCTCATGAAAGTCTATGAAATGAAATGAATGCACAACATGGAAAATGAAAGATGCAATGATCAAACATGACTCTAATATGTCCTAAGATGTATTAGAAGTTATGTGGATGCACAAAAGGTCATGGCAAGTTCATGTATGCAAGCAAATGAAAGATGGATGCAAATGAAGACAAGAATTAGGGTTTATGCATAAGACACAAAGCAAAATTCAAAATCAGATGCAAATGAAAAGATAAAAAATTGAAAATGGGATCAAAGGAACCCTAACCCTACATAAGTTCACTTCCCAAAGGAGGGGGTCTAACTCTTAACCTAATGGGAGTTATGATTTTCTCAAGTTTGCTAGGGTTTTAGGATGCCTCACAATGAAAAATGCAAAACAATTTGAAAATAAAAGATAAATTCAAACCAATTTTACCCTAGAAACTACATGATATGAAGAATGCAATGCAAAAAGAACCAACATCAAACTCTTCATGGTTAGGCAGAATGAATTTTTCTAAGTTAGGACAAAAATATTGCCTTTTAAGAACTTTAATTCCATTGAAAAATGTCAAAATAGGTCAAGAACCAAAACGAAATTTGTTTGAAGAGTTTGATAATGTTTCTAAATGTATTAAAATGAAATGTGAATTTTTTTGTGTTTTTAGAAACTTAAATGCTATTTTAATTAATTAACTCTCATTAACTAATTAAAATAAACATTTAAATATTTTTAAAATATGAAAATTATGCAAAAAATAAAATAAAAATTATATTCAGAAAGATAAAAATATTTTAAGGTTTGATGCAAAAAATGAGATTTTTTGGATGCATTTTGCTATTTTAAATAAAATGGGCAAAACAAATGAATTAAAAAGAAAATAAAATTGAATTAAATGGATAGTCAACTGATCTGAGGGCCAGGATTCAAACCTAGGGGGCGGGAGTTGACTACGCGCGCTAATGGACGGTTGAAATTCAAATCTCACTAATTATGATTAAACCCTAATTTGATGCCCTAATTACTTTCAGGTGACCGGAACAGTGTTCCGGTCATCTTCTCCGGCCAGCCAAATGTGCTATCTCACTCCATACGCAATCTTAAGCTCTCTAACTCTCCAGAATCAATCATCTAACAACCCTAAACATGAATCCAGCCCTAAAACTCATTTATTTCTACCCAAGATCAAGAATCAAAGCCAAACGGAAAATACGCAGAAAATTTCAGAGGTTCAATACATGCTTAATACTTGACCATTTGCAAAACTAAACACATCAGGATCATCAGTGAATCATGGAGAACCAATTAGAAACTTAAAAACACGTTTCTGGAAAAAAAGTTCTTGATGATACCTGAACCGAAGCTTTCGAAAATGGAGCTTTCTGGCCAGTTTCTTGCTTCAAACAAGCTCCAATGATCCTCCTCAGGTGTTTGTGATACTTAGCTGGAGTTTAAGTGGCCTCAAGAAGAAGTTGGCAGAAGTTCAGTTTGTGAAGTGTGAAAATCGTATCTTTGATTGTGAAGGTTTTAGGGCCAAATGAAAGGTGGGAAATGATTAGTGGATCATGGTGAGTTAAATGGTGAAAGAAACTTGAAGGTTTGATGGTTGAATCAAGAGATTCGAAGGCTTTTGCAAATTTGAGGATTTTAGAGTGTGCTGAGTTCTTGGAGTTTCAGGTTGTGTTGTTGTGTGCTTTTGCTTGGTTTTGATCCACATAAAGAAGTGTGATAGGTCAGAGAGTGGGTGCTGGCCTATGTTGATTGGTATGGGCAAGTTGCCAAAATGTCAAAAGTTGGTGTACTTGAGGTATGGGCACATGGCAGGCCAAGGACAATGAGGTGTCCTGCGCAGCAAGGATCAAGGAGTGTCATGAAATTAGATTTTGTGAGTTGTGGCAAGTGGATGAAGGGATTTGGATCATTTTGCAATTTTGGGGAAGTTTGGCCCCTTTTGAAATTCTTGAAGTTTAAGTCATGGAACTTGAGAAATTCTTGGGCCAATCTGAAGTTTAGGTCATACATGATGTTTGTGTGATGATGAGAAGTTGATTTGAAGTCACATTTGGCTTTGGCAAGTATTTTTGCAAGTTTCCTCTTTGGCACAAAAGTGAAGATTAAGTGATTTTGTCCAACTTTGCAAAGGCATAACTTTTGTTTTAAAATGAATTAGAATGAGTTCTTGTACTTTTTGAAAATGGGAGGATCCAATCTACAACTTTCATGACCAAAGATTCTTCATTTGAAGCATTTTTAAATAAAAAAGAGGAGGTTGAAAAACTTTCCCAAAATGGCAATTTTGCATTACAAGTTACTTTCCCAAAATGGCAACTTTGCAAATGGCTTGAAATTCTTCAATTTTGTGAACTTCTAACATCTTCTAAGATCAAATAAAGATCATACACATTCAAAATGTTGGAGAAACCCCTTTGGTTGGATGATTGGGGGCCTCAGATGCCCTGATTTTGCACTGACTTGCTCAAGAAGTCATATTGTGATCAGATGTCTTCCCCATTGAATTTCTTCATGAAAATTGGTATGCATGATCCTCATATCATATAGAGGCCAATAGAAACAAGAATGGCCAAAAAATTTGGAGTTATGGCCTCTGAAACCAAAACCCTAATTTTAGGTCATCTGTGCAGTTAAGCTTGGCTCTACTTCCATGTCCTTCTCAGTTCTTGTGATTCTTTGACTTCCTTGATCTTGGGAGGATAAAACATGATGCTTGAACATACATGGACCCTCTTGATATGATTGATGACCTTGGGATTGGCTCAGATGGCCTATGGATTGCTCAGATCACAAACCCTAGATGCAGATGACTTCGAATCAATGCAGTGAAGCAAAAATGTAATATGAGATGATATGATTGGACTTATGCAAATGAAAAGAACCACAAGCCATGGTGAAAATGAGTGAGGGCAAATTTGGGGTGTTTACAACGGGGGATCACCGTTGTCTTTAATTACTATATTTGTTTATGTTTACTAACCATTAATCAAAATTCAAAAATATTTTTGTTTCCTTTTACTAACCTTTTTCAGGGAGAGGAACCATGTGAAAATGCCAAAAGTAGCAATCCTGCAGCTCGAGTAAATTTCACAGACAAAAGTCGAAGACGATCCATAAATAATTCAAAATTATCAGATCGAGGATTTCCCAAGTTAATTGATTCATTCAAAGGATTTCCAAGGTTCATGCGTTCATTTCTTCGACGCACAAGAAGAATCGGGCCGAAACAACCAAGCATCCATGTTTTGAATAAAGAATTCAAATTTCAGCTTGGTTAACCGGTTAACCAGTGCGAAATTTGAATTTTTTATTCAAATTCAGCACCCTTAGATCATTGATTTAATTGGAATATTCTAGATCCATTGGTTTCTAATTTCTCTACATCACTTTGATCATTTCCTACCATAAACTTTCATTAATCACCACTCTTTTCCATTTCCCACCAAAATTATAATTACCAAACCTAAATTCAAATTACCAAAGCAAGCTCCATTCCACCAAATTTTCATACCTAAGGCCTTTAAATAGGATCACAATTTCATTCATTTCCACAAGCTTTTGATAGCCACAAAACCTCTTGCAAATTACTCCCCCAACACCAAAATTCTCAAAAGCTCACTTTCTTTCTTTTGAAGTTATCAAGAATTCACATTGAATTCTTGATTAACTTGAGCTAAAATTCATCCTTCCATTCTTTTGTTCATCAATTTCAGTAGATCTAAGCTTGTGTTGGTCCGATTTTAAGAAGAGCTTTTGGTAATTCATCTTCCTCCATAAACCCATATTCATCATCAACATTCAAGATGTAGATCTTTGGTGCTTTTGTTTCTAGATCCTTTAGATCTTTATTTGTTGTTTGATTGCAGGGATTCCACTGTATTTTGGTTTTAAAATTCGTGCAAATTCAGATCATGATCATCCAATGTTTGAGAAAAGGTTTCAAAATGGATCATGCTGAATTTTCTGCATTTTTTAGCTTCTGGTACAGCGTTAACCGGTTAACCATTTGGTTAACCGGTTAACCATCTTCAAAATAGCGTAAATTATTCAAAATCTGCTTGCGTTAACCGGTTAACACAAGTCAGAATGGTGTTTTTGGCTTGTTTCAAACCCCTTTTTGGTTCCTCTTTCTTCTTCTTCCTCCTCCTTTTTATTTTTACCTTGGGAAGCACTTTTGGGAGTGATTTCTCTTTAATTTCAATGAACTTTGGGTGTAGATTATATTAGTTAATGCTCATTAATTCAAAACTACCTTTAAGTGGATTATTCAATTCATTTAAGATACTTTGCGTTAGTGAAACATTTTCATGCTTGAATCCACCGAGATGAGTGATTGAACTTAAGGATGGAACAATACCACAAGTGCGGCTTAATTTGGTATTCACCTTTATTTTCGTGCGGTATTGCGTCTGGATAGTGATTTACATATCATTTATCTCGCATGCATTAACACTAACATTATGCACCTTAATTGGTGGTAGTCGGCCTCATTTGTAGGGTAATTACTTCGTAAATTACTCGGTGATTGCTTAACATAGACCTAAATGTGTCCCGACTTCGGAATAAAAATATAATTGGGTACTTGCACTTTCGTGGACCGGATCTCTTGTTGATGGCGTAATCCCAAAGTGGTTAATCATATTGCATTAAGAATCGAGACTTATGAATGTTTGATGTGTAGGTGCTTTGGGTCTCCCAATCGCCTTTCAAATTTCATTGAATTCGGTTCGATTTGCCTTGATTAATCGCTATAGTGTAAGATGTTAAGCGGATCCGGTTGCCTTTCGATTTTGGTTACTCTTTTGGTTGTGGTTGATTAAGTTCACCATACCATTATTATGTAAATATTATTATACTATTACTACTATTAATATTTTAGATTCTTTCACTTTAATTTCCTTTTGTTACTAACATTTAATTTCTTGCACTTTTATTGCCTTTATTCTATTTTGCTTTATTCATCCATATCATGTTTATTATTTGTTCTTATTATTTTGATGTTGATTTTCCTTTTGTCCATTTGGACACAAAAACATTAATAAAGGATTAAACTTTTAAAAAACTTGTGACTTTAATTTGTGGACTTTTGGTTACTATCCTTGGCATTGGAATGGAGATTTTTGGACTTAGATTTTAGGATCCATTCCCCTTGCTTTGATCTTCATGAAGTTGGATTTAGCCTTTATTTGGCCATTTGCTAGCTTATAAGGATGAAACTCTTTTGCTCATAATTTGGAATATCATCAAGTTTGGTTAGATATTTCTTCCCTTATCTCCTTATTTTCTTTTTTTAGGATAGTCCCTTCGTCTCCTCCCATTCTTTAATTTTCAAAACCTTCTCCCTTTTTCAAAGGATTCCTTCTTTTTAAATCATCACCTCTTTAACAAAACAAAACCTTGACTTTTGTCAAGTGGATTTTACCTTTTTCTTTTCTTTTAAGATCAATAAATCTAATCATGTTGACCGTAATTCAAAAAATAAAAAGAATCAAACTCATTCAATTTGTTTTGTGCCTTTGTGCACTTTTGTTTATTTTCTTTTAAAGAGTGTCGATTATGAGTCATTATTTAGTCGGATGCAAGTCTCTCAATCTCCATGGTTGTAGTTTGATGTAATTGAGTTTCTTTTCATTTGTGGTGGTTTAGTGGCATACTCGTCGATTTTATCCGAGTTGGCGCCCTCCCCATACTGATGTATGAGTCCATACCTTCATTCTCATGGTAAATTTGTTTGGCTATCCACTTGAAGATGACAAATTCTCTTCACTTAATAAAATGAATCATAACCCACCCTTTTCACTATTTGTACCATGAACTACGGGGTTTTGATCTTGCATTTCACTTTGTGGGTACGTAGGCATAAGGTGGTAAACCTCTCCAAACACAAAAATATTAAAAATAATTCTTTTCTCATCCCTCCACTCATATTTTACAAACCATTTTCAAACCAAAGTAGTAAATTTTTCAAAGGGCTCCCGTGGAGTACCACAGACATTTTGGGTGCGTAAAACCATCCCATTGTGTAACCTATCCCCTTACCCATTTCTCTGTTGTGTTTCTTTAGCTTTTTGCTTTTAGATTCATTAGGATTTATTCGCTCTTTTTTCCTTTTCCTCTTGGAATAAAATAAAAGCGCGGTGGCGACTTTGTTTACTTTGAGTTAAGTTAACCAATAGCTAAACTCATGTTTTTACCGCTACAGTTCCAAAATATAATAAATGAACTAAAGCAACAGAGCGACATTCCCGACTCCCATGTTACGTATCAGAGAAGACACCACTAACATGAAGTACTTCTACTTCATCGACCACGAACTCTAACTACGCCTTAGCATCTGCACATTACCCACATAGAGGTAACATTTAAATAGAAGGGGTGAGATTCTTAAATCAATTAAAAGAGGAAAATTATATAAAAATAAGGCATATATCACATAAGTGCAACAACGACATATTTATCACAACAAGAATCATAATCCAACTACACATCTACAACATACACATCGACAACATATACATCCACATCATATACATCAACAACAATGCATGCAAATGAGACTCAACTATAGACTCAATGCATGTGGTACCAATAATCGACCCCTATTTCATGATCCAGTTCCCGTCGAAACTTTCGACCCCCTTTTCATTGTCCAGTATGATCCTTATTTCATGATCACACCCACGACCCATGTTTCATGTTCACATACGATACTTATTTCATGACCACACCTATAACTATGATTGAATTCAATCAGGCCACCAACAACAATTCCATCAAGGAAATCAGATGAACCTGATTACCCTACCTTGGTATACCACCCCATAACTAAGCACATGTCATGCACCATCTATGACAATATGCAATATCAACAACAAAAACGGCTTCATGCAATAACATCAATTACAACATGCGACAACATCAAAAACAACATAAAACAACATAAAACAACATCAACAACAAAGTATAACAACCTCAACAACAACATATAACAACATCAAGAACAACATATAACAGTATCCACAACAACGTGCAACAACAACAATAACACCTACCTACTCCTCATTACATCAACATCACTCAATCATTACTTGCATTTTAGGTAACATACATCATTATGTTACAACCGTAACTCTACCCCTTTACCCCATTCAATCATTCAACTATAACCATAATAACATGTTATAACAACTATGCAACAACAACTCATCCACCTCAACATGCTACAACAACTACATACTACAACAAGTTCATACCACAACGACTTAACAACAACATACTAGGACAAGTTAGCAACAACAACATACAATAACATCTCGCCCACAACATATACATATTCATTTATTCATGTATTTCAAATAATCACATTTAATATTAACAAAATACACGTAGAACCTTTAAAGGCCCGCTCACACTACATCAACAACATACCAACGCTCCTAAAACATAAAACACAATTTTTCATGAATTTTAATGAATTAAAAACACATTTTCTCACTCCCAAGTCTCGCTAAGCGACCCCCTTGATCACTAAGCGAGCATGCCCATGCTCCTCGTAGAGGCGAAATTTTCCAACAGCTCGCTAAGCGAGCAACCCCTCGCCAAGAGAGTAACGCGAAATTGACAGAAAATACATGCGATTTATGCACTCCTCCTCTACGATTCTCACCTTAAATTAGGGTAAAATCCTCAATTTCATATCATATTCATCGATTTATCAGTCACCCTATCCCACTAACATACCTAAGGACATCTACCCTAACATTCATATCATAATACACTTAAAAGATGAAAGAGATCCCATCCTTACCTTAATTTTACGAAGAATTTCTCTCTTGATGGGATTCTCTTCCTCTTTTCCTGCCCTAACTTCCTTGATCAGTTTCTATGAACAAAATTCACTTTTCTCCAAATTCCTAAATAACCCTTGGACCCCTAATATTGGAATCTCCATCATGCCCTCACTAACTTCTCATCTAATTACCATAATACCCTTTCCACTTAATATTCCACTAATTAAATTATTTCAATGTATATTAATATAAATTATTAAACTTATATTAATTCCAATAATATAATTCTTCTTACTCGACGCATTTTCCTTCATCTCAACACATCCACCCTTCACTAAGCATATGCAACATTCAATAAAGCACAACAACACATAACAATTTCTATTAATCGAATAAGTAATTAAACAATTAAATTGGGGTGTTACAACTCTCCCCCACTTAGAGTATTTTCGTCCTCAAAAATTCACTAGATAAGAACTACCCCAGATACGTTCTTGCATCCAATAGTCAACTACTATTCCATGAAAAATGATACCATGAATAGTGCACCACAACGGTACAACTTATTGACAACAACCACAATAAGGCGCAATTCTCATGCAAGGTACTCTACAACCAACTCAAGACATAAAATAATCAAGTTACGAACCTACAAGTTCACTCTTGAACCGGGCATAACACAATAGTTACCATCATCTTAGGTAACATGCAACAATAAATATAAGAACACAAAAGTATATAACACGACATCACCATAACTAGACTACCAACTTCATTATCAAACGACATCAAAACAACCATTCTACGATTTACCAGTCGAACATGTAACTAGTACACCCATATGCCTAGTAGTACCAGATTAACAATTAAACTTTTCAGAATCTCACTTCTATTTTGGAACATCCAATAGTCTCATTATTCCCGTGGATTCTATCGTCAACCTTCTAATTCTTACAAGTTATACCCATATGAACAAACTGCGCTACCTCGCGCTCCCACTGCGCACTCTAATTACATGCAACTATCAAATACACTAAGTTCACATCCAACTTCTGACGCTTTCTAGAAATCACTAGGAATCATTATTCATTTTTAGTATACCCAACCTTACTCTTTATTGGGTTTTCTCTCATACCAGACATAAAGCTCTAAACTGCTAACTCAATTCCAACTCTCTCTAACCACCATATCAGACATATGAAAAGACTTTCGACTTGACTCGTCAGGAATTCCAATCTTCCTTGTCGTCTCATACTTTATTCCCTTATACCAAACAATCATCATATACTTTTGTGATTATTAAACACTCTGAATCTAGGTCCATAAAACCATATTTCCTAATCTTCAACACACTCACTTCCACAACCAAGTCCAAATCTTGAGCAGGATGGATCCCTTCCAGAATCCTCCGTTGTCGTAAAGCATAAACTATAACTTTTCCATCTTGTGTTTACACTCTTCCAAAACTCGTCACCCACAAATCTCAATACTCCACAAATTGTGTATTAGGATTAGACCGAATCAAAATGGAACCATAGTCGATTTCATAATTTTCCCTTTTATTAAATTCTCAGACTACTCTTTCTATAATGCCGACATCTCGTACAATACCATTTAATCCAGTACTAGGAACAAGATTAAAATAGAACTCCACCTCCCTCTCCTAACAGAACATCCGATACCTCCTTCTGAAACAACCCTGAAATTCACGCACAACTAATAGTTCATCATTGTGACCTTATTTCCAAATTTCCATACCACTATCTTTGCATCCATGGAAAACCTCATATCCTTGAATCCTCCTCACCTCCAGATATAGGAATTTACACAGACTAATCCAAACACTCTGCAAGCACCTGGCTTAATTCTGTACCATTCACTGTGCATGTTATCCTATCATAGCAAGTCTAGTCTATCCCATCCAACATGATCTCGTCTGTTATCAACAAGAGATTAAGGGTGATCAGTTCCTCAATTTGTTGATAGACATCCAACAATCATGATGAGGCATAAACCATTCTCACCAAGCCATAATAGCATTCAACGACACACTACACCATCATCTAAACGATTGGCAAACACATGGTTTAACTCCATCAATTTGTCCCAAGAATAACATCACTTTGTTCCAACTTAAAGATAATTGTGTTACTCCTAAGGAAACACGTCAGGATACTCTACGCATCACCAACCCGCATCTAGACTAAAACATTGCCTTCCCTCTTCACAAGGAAACAAACAACAAGAACACCTGACCATCTTCCTTCAAGGGTATCACCATCCTATAAATATTTGAATAGTCCAATGCAACACTCCCTCTTGCAGCGACACGATATCCAATATCACATCATCCAAAATATCCAAGAGAAGTAAACGCTTCTCCCCCACTTTTTTCATTCCTAGCCTGCAATGGAAAACAAAACAAGTATCGATAGTGTTTTCACACACATACCGCATACTAGAAAATAACGCAATTACGCAACCTGGCCGGACGAACCTACTTGCTTTGATACCAATTGTAACACCCCGAATATTCCCCGACATTTTTAATAAATAAAATTCGACAATCAGAGTAAAATTCCATCAATAATTCGAGATGCTACTTTCAACTTCTAAAAAAATACCCTTAAAGATTTTAATACATAACATGAAAGAGAAATTTTGTTTGAAGTAAGCAGCGGGAAATTTAATATAAATATCCTCATCAAAATAAAACAGTTTGAAACTTCCAAAACAATACCAAAATGTTCTAAAACATAACATAGTAAACTAAAAAGAGAAAATGTCGCTCCTGACTCCCATGTTACGTATCAGAGTAGACACCACTAACGTGAAGTACTTCTACTTCTCCGACCACGAACTCTAACTATGCCTGATTACATGCACGTTACCCATGTAAAGGTAACATTTAAATAGAAGGGGTGAGATTCTTAAATCAAATAAAATAGGAAAATAATATAAATATAAGACATATATCACATAAGTACAACAACAACACACATATCACGACAAAAATCACAACCCAACTACACATCAACAACATATACATCCACCTCATACACATCAATAACATATACATCCACCTCATACACATCAACAACAATGCATACAAATGAGACTCAACCATATAATCAATGCATATGGTACCAAGGATCGATCCCTATTTCATGGTCCAATTCCCGTCGGAACTCTCGACCCCTATTTCATGGTCCAGTATGATCCCTCTTTCGTGATCACACCCACGACCCCTGTTTCATGGTCACGTAAAATCCCTAATTCATGACCACACCAACAACTGCGATTGAATTCAATCACGCCACCAACAATGATTAAATCAAGGAATTCAGATGGATGTGGTTACCCTACCTTGGTATACCACCCCACAACTATGCGCATGTCATGCACCATCTATGAAATTATGCAATAACAATAACAACGAGTTCATGCAACAACATTACAACATGCGACAACATCAACAACAACATCTAACAACATCAACAACAACGCATAACAACAACAACATCAACAACATCATATAACAACATCAATAATAACGTGCAACAACAACACCACCTACCTATTCCTCATTACATCAACATCATTTAACCATTACTTGCATTTTAGCTAACATACATCATTATGTTACTACCATAACTCAACTGCTTTACACTATTCAATCATGCAACTATGACAAGTTAGCAACGACAACATACAACAACAACTCACCTATAACATATACACATTCATTCATTCATGTATTTCACATAATCATATTTAATATTTAACAAAACAAGTGTAGACCTATCAATACACGCTCCTAACACCACCGCATCAACATAAAGCCACTAGGATATAGAATAATTAATTTCACATACGTAACTAAACATACGTCATGTATTCGCAAGCTTCACACAACAACATTCAACATTAACAAAATGCACGTATAATCTTTATAGACCTGCTCACACCACATTAACAACATACCAACCCTCCTAAAGCATAAAACATATTTTTTCATGAATTTTAATGAATTTAGAACACATTTTCTCAATCCCAAGTCTCGCTAAGCGACCCCCTTGCTCGTTAAGCGAGCAACACGAAACCAGTAGAAAAACCCCTGCGATTTCTGCACTCCTCCTCTGTGATTCTCACCCTAATTTAGGGTAAAATACCAGTCCTAATCTCTATTTTTCACTATAATTTCCACAATTATCAATACCAATACAAACATACGAATCAGACTTCATAAATCCCTCAATTTCATATCATATACATCGATTTATTAATCACTCAATCCCACTAGTATACCTAAGGACATCCACCATAACATTCATATCATAATACCCTTAAAAGATGAAAGTGATCCCACCATTACCTTAATTC
This sequence comes from Lathyrus aphaca, assembly GCA_963966055.1. Lineage (NCBI taxonomy): Eukaryota > Viridiplantae > Streptophyta > Magnoliopsida > Fabales > Fabaceae > Lathyrus > Lathyrus aphaca. The sequence continues at coordinate 86,851,222 of OZ014519.1, read as the reverse complement.
GATGGAAAATACCTTCCTTCTTCACGAATTCTTCCTTATAGTCTTTCTCTTCTTCCCTCTTCTTCATGCTCTTCCCATAATTCTTCGATCAGTTTCTACGAAATGCATTCTCTTTCTCCCAACTTCCCAACATAACCCTTGGAACCCTAATATTGGAATCCCCATAATTCCCTCACTAACTTCTCATCTAATTACCATAATGCCCTTTCCACTTAATATTCCACTAATTAAATTATTAAACTTATATTAATTCCAATAATATAATTCTTCTTACTAGACACATTTTCCTTCATATACCTTGTTAAGATTGTTTTGATGCATTTTTTTCAAGCTTCCATGCAGGAACCAAAAGTTGTCATGGCTAGGGCACGAAGAAGGAGTTCTTTGAATCTCCCTCTATAGTTGCTTTTAGCCAAAAATAATGATGGATTTGGATTCCTAGGGGTCGAATTAGTAAATCTGGACATTTTTAATTTCTAACTCTTTGGTTTTTATGAAGTTTGAAAATTGCAGGTTTTTTTGCTACGAACAAGTCGTAGCAATTTTGTAGCAAAATCGTAGTTAATTTTGCAGGTTGTGATGAAGAAGACGAGACATGGCGTGAATTCATTGGACGGTCCTGGATTGCGTTTACTTTTAATATTTATTCAGTCTTTTCCATTCTTTGTTACGCATGCATGCATAGCCTGATGGTAGAGGTTAGCGCAAATGACATTTAGGGTCTGGGTTCGAACCCCAGTGCCCCCCCCCTCTCTTTTTGACCTATTTCTTTACTTTTTCTTATTTCTTACTAATTTTTTATTTATTTTCTTTTTTAATTCTTTTATTTTAATTTATTTTTTAACTAATTAACTAATAATCAATATTTTTTAACCAATAATGAAATTAAAAATTAATAACTTTTTTCCCTTTAAAAAAAATGCATATAAAATATTTTTTATATATAATTAAATTAATAATTAATTTAGGTTTCAAAATTCATAAAAAGCTCATTGTCAATAAAAATCCAATTAATCGATCTTACACGAATTCTCCGATATTTCTTCTTTCCTCATTCTTATTTTTCCTCAATTTTAATTTTCTTTGCCATTTATATTTATTATAACAAATGTATATGATTGTTTTTTTCCTTGTAATAGTTAAATAGTTTATTTCTCATCATTTTAATTTTTGTACTCCCCCGGTTTAAATCATGTATCCCCTCCCCATGATGTAATAGCTTAGGGTTTATTTTCGCTTTTAAATTCCGTAAAACTAATAATTGCGTGGTTAGTAACAGTAGGGTGTGAAAAGAATGTATGTGAATAAAAAATGAACTTAGATACTAATCCAAAGAGAATACTTGAATACAACACACTCTTCACACATGCACCTCTAGGGTATCCCCTCTTGTTGCCTTACGAAATAATGGTCAAATCCCTCGAACGTAGAGATGTTTTAGCACAATTGCCTAAAGATAAACATCATCATAGTCCCTTCAACATAAAGATCATAGTCCCTCAAGTTTCCTACAAACAAATGATCTAGTCCCTCGGTGACCCTACGGAAAAATAATGATAGTCCCTTCTAGTTGCTAAGATACCTTTACAAGGTTGCCTTCTACGACTATACGATGAACCTACGCTTATCCCTTCAAATCCAAGGATAAGACTACTTATTAACTAATAGTAAGGACAATTCTATCCATAAGAAAACGAAATGATAAGAAAGACCTTACAATTTAGGGTAAGTAGTTCTTAAGTGATTTCTCACAATTTTCAAATATACCTTTCACACCTCACATTTTCAAATATTTTTAAACAGTAAACCCTTTGTATACGTTCATACGAGAACCATTGCAAAGGTAAAACTTTATGAAATATTTTTCTAATCACACACTATACTATTTTTTTCAAACAAAGTAAAGTGAGCTAAGCAGTTAAGAGCCCATGGATAAACATGGATACAAAGGGTGCTAACACCTTCCATTTGTATAACTTACCCCCCGAACTCAAAATCTAAAACCAAGGCCTTTCCTGTTATTTTCCACCATTCCTATTTGGATAAAAGAAAATTTGGTGGCGACTCTTGCTTACCGCAACATATTTTGCGACAAAAACTAAAAGTCAATTCTCCCACCGTGTTATAGAACTGGCGACTCTGTTGGGGAGTTAAATATTTAAAAGAGGGGTTACCTTAGAGTTATATCACTTTACTTGTTTGAATTATATGCTTTATTTTTAAAGGGTACTTGTTTTAGGGCTACTGTGAGAAAGATCCTAACCCGGATCTAGTGTACCTTAGGTAAGTGGCAATAGACCAAGGAAACTGTACGACGTATACCGCTATGGTTGATTTGGTAGCTATAGTTAGTGTGACATCTTGGTTGGTTATGATGTTCTTCAAGTCAATTGAGGATAATATCAGGCTACCATATGGTTGTCATTTACACTAACTTCCTTTTAGAACCCTAATTGACCCATCTTGGCAAGTATTAAGTAGTGAGATAACCGGCTTTTGTGCAGTCTAAAGTTGGCGGATACTCGATGCTACGCTCATTGAGATTCTAATATTGGGATGTTTTGGTTGGCGAGATAGTTGCCACATTGAACTACAGCCTTTGAGAAGAATCAGTGTTATTGAGATTCCTTAGATCCCGATTACTATTGCTAGGACAAGTTGAACTAACTAAACTTCAGTGGGGAGGGTACTTACTTATGAACTTTATACAAGCCTTTAAACCTAAGGCTCTTATGTGACTTGTTTGTGTTTGCCATTTGCTTGCTTTAAACATAAACATGACATCATAACATCTTGACATCATAACATATCATTTTCACTAACCATTTCAAGGACCAAAGGATTTATCTTTGTTCTTTGTTGCAGGTTATGGCTCCCGCTTGCAGAAACACTATTCAAATCAACTTTGTAAGGATCCCTTCCATGCTTAAGGAATTAGTCTTAAAAGTTCCTGAGAACTCTCAATTCATCAAAAATCATGGTTATCTACTTGATGTGTTACTTCAGGGTTTAATGAAAACATGATGAGTGTTTTGTTCCAGTTCTTTGACCGTAAACATCATTGTTTCACATTTCCCGATTATCAGTTGGTGCTCGCAATGGAAGAATTCTCCAAACTACTTGGTGTGCCTATTCTTGATCAAAAATCTTTCACATGTCTAGAGAAAGAGCCTAAACCTGAAATTATTGCAGCAGCTTTACATCTGAAGAAGTCAGACATTATACTGGAAACAAGAAGTGGAGTTAAAGGTATTCTTGCTAAAGTATTGATAGATAAAGCTCAGGTGTTCTTGGATGCTATGAGTTACGATGCTTTTGAGGAGATCTTGGCCTTGTTGATTTATGGTTTGGTGTTGTTCCCTAATCTGGACCAATTCATAGATATGCACGCAATTAACATATTTCTGACTCATAATCCTATGTCTACCTTGCTTGGAAATATTCTGCACTCTCTTCACACTCGTACTATGAAGGCGCGAGGAACTCTGATGTGTTGCATACCTCTACTATCAAAGTGGTTTATTTCACACATTCCTCGATCTGTGATGAAGAATGAACAAGGTTTGAGGTGGTCTAGAAGAATAATGTCACTCTCTCATTCAGATATTCATTAGTGTTCCCGGTCTATGGAAAATATCACTATTATTGACCGCTATGGAGAATTCCCTAATGTGCCACTCCTTGGCATAAGGGGAGGCATTACTTATAATCCTTCTTTAGCACTACATCAATTTGGTTATGCTCGGAGTGACGGTCCTCGTGATATAATTATTCACGGTATTATGTTCGGTTATGACAATGATTCTCAAGGTTATCGTCGAAGGTTTATACGTGCTTGAAGCATGGTGAATAAGATTAATAGCAATACTCTGGAACCAAAATACTCCATCCCTATGGAGCCTTACCTCATATGGGTACGGTCTTGTTCTCAAACTCTTATGATGCCATACTCTGTTGTTCTACCGGTGATTATTGAGCCTATTATTGAAGTAGATGTTCCTTACACCATTCTTCATCCATACATGCCTACTGACCTGGAAGAGCTACACAAATCTTGGATCCAACTGAAGGAAGAAATGGATACCTTTGAGGCTCAGTTCTATGCTAGCAAAGAGAAAGTGTTGGAGCTAACAAAGCAAATTCACGAAGAGCGGAACCTTAATACATATCTCAACACAAAGAGGAAGCGTCCATGGGAGACTTGAGTCTCAAATGTTCTTATTTTCTTTGTAACTTTTCTTGTTTTTCCTTCATTGTAAGCCCAAAGGAAATTATATTTTGAACCTAATAATAAGAGTTTTGTTTTTGTTTTTATTTAACAAATTTAAATCCTACATGGTCCTTGAAAACATTGCACATGCATATGCATACCACACCATTGCATAACAAGTTTCCGTGACAGGTTTTTTATCTTCTCACTGTTTATTTCAGTGGAAATGGCTCTTAAACAGACTGTCAAAGATCTCCAAAACCAGAACACCCAATTTCAAGAGATGATCCTGAACTTGTCCAAGGGACAAAAATAGATGAAGGCACTCCTGACCAAGAAGAATAAGCAAAACAGAAAACCAATTGGCTTCATCAACATGGGTAGGAAATTCAAAGGTCAAATAAATACAGATGATGAGATTGAAAACCCTGAAGATGAAGATTCTATGAAAGAAAAAGACAATCTACATGGTACTACTGGGAATTCTGATTAAGAGGAGAATTATTAATATGATTTGACAGGTGATGAGAAATACAAGTTACTGGAAGACCGTGTGAATGCCATGGAGTTGAAGAAAACATCTTGTTTAGATTTTGAAGATTTGAGTATGATTTCTGGAGTTGTCATCCCTATTGGATTCAAAGTTCCTACTTTTGTGGTATATGATGGCGTCTCGTGTCCGAAGCTACATTTGAGGTCTTATGTCTGAAGGATCCAGCCACACACTGCTGATAAAAAGTTATGGATTCATTTCTTCCAAGAAAGTTTATCTGGAGCTCAATTAGAATGGTACTACCAACTTGAGAGTACCAACATTCGTGCTTGGAATGATCTTGCTGAGGCCTTCTACAAGCAATATCAATATAACTCTGATTTAGCACCGACTCACATGCAACTCCAAAGCATGTCCATGGGCTCTAAAGAAAGTTTCAAGGAATACGCTCAGAAATGGAGAGATATTTCAAGTGGAGTTCAACCTCCTTTATCTGACATATAGTTGGTTGACATGTTCATGAGTACGCTGACTGGTCCTTTCTATAGTCATCTAATTAGAAGTTCGTCATCTGGTTTCACTGAGCTGATAATGACTGGAGAGCATGTTGAAAGTGGAATACGTAGTGGTAAAATACAAATTGCTTCCTCTTCGAGTACCACCAAGAATCCATCTAATGGGAAGAAAGAATCCAATGCTATGTACGACCAACAGGGTCGTAATAAGAACAACCGTAACCAATCTGTGGGAGCAGTTCTGATCTCTAATCCTGCACCTACGCCCCAAAATCAACAACAGAATAATCAGCCTAAGAAAGGTACAACTAGGAGACAATTTAAAAAAATCAATATGTAATTGCCTTAGGTGCTGCAACACATGTTGAAAGGAGAGTTGATTATCATAAAGGACCCTCCTTAGAATCCCAATACTTTCTCTCCTCGCTATAATCCCAATGCAAGGTGTGCATATCACTCCAACTGCTCCGAACATGATACTAATAACTATTGGGCATTGAAGAATAAAATTCAGGATATGATTGATGCTGGGGAAATTGAGTTTGATCCCCCTAAGACTCATAATGTAATTACCGCTCCTATGCCCAATCATGAAAAGACTGTTAATGTTGTCGATGGTGGTTCTTATGTTTCTACTATGGTTGATTTGACTACTCCTCTGTTAATTTTTAAGAAGAAGTTGTTGCAAGATGGTTTATTTCCGGGCTGCAATAAACACTGCTATAATGTGCCTCTCAATCCAATGATTGTTTGAAGCTAAAAGAAGGTATTCAGCGCTTGATGGAAAGTCATACTATACTGTTTGAGAATAACCCTTCTATAGGGAATTTATGTGAAGGTTTGTCCCAAGGTCTAAAGCTTGAAGATGTATTTATGGTTACTAAAACCCCTGTGAGGATCACTTCTAAGGGTCCTGTGAATATTACTGCTGAGCCAAAAGTGGCTTCCCTGATTATTACTACCCCCAGTCCGATCCCATATTCTTCTGACAATACCATCCCTTGGAATTATGGCACTGATGTTTATGTCCATGGTGTCAAGCAAGAGCCATTAATTGATATACCTGTTGAAGATACTAATCCTGATGTCGACAATATCGTTGGGACTAGTAAAGTTACTCGAAGTGGAAGGATTTTCTCTCTAGAAGACACTTCAAGGATTATTGCTACTCCAGTTCGTATTTCTAACTCCGATCCAAATGTTGAGGCTCAAGGCAAAGGACCAGTGATTGATCCTGTTCAGGTTGAGACACCGGCTATTGAAGATCTCTCTAAGCAGATGGAAGAAGTACTAAAGATCATCCGCGAGAGTGATTACAATATTGTTGACCAATTGGGACACACTCTCTTCAAGATCTCTATGTTATCTTTGTTGTTATGCTCTAAGGCCCATGCTATGGCTTTGGTGAAATTCTTAAAATTTACGCACGTATCGCAAGAAATCTCTGTGGATCATTTTGAAAATTGTGTTCCTAATTTGACGAATGACAATGGCTTAGGTTTTTGTGATGCTGATCTAACTCCCGCTAGAAGAAATAACAACAAAGCTCTGCACGTCTCTATTGAGTGTAGGGAATTACTCTATCTCATGTGTTGGTGGATAATGGTTCCTCGTTAAATGTGTTATCGAAGGTCGTTCTTGACAAGCTCAACTATGAAGATGTTGTGCCAAGACCTAGTGACATGGTGGTGAGAGCTTTTGATGGTTCAAAGAGAATGGTGTACAGAGAAGTTGATCTTTTAATCAAAGTAGGTTCTCAAGTCTTTGACTCTACTTTCTATGTGATATACATTCGTCCTGCCTATTCCTGCTTGCTTGGACGCCCTTGGATACATGGGGGAGGTGTTGTAACCTCTACCTTACACTAGAAGCTGAAATATCCAGTGAAGAGCAAGTTTGTCACTGTCTATGGTGAAGAGGAGTACATGGTCAGTCATGTGAGTACTTTCAAGTATATTGATATGGATGGTGAATTCGTTGAGACTCCTTGTCAGACATTTGAAGTAGTTCCTCAAACTCTTCCTTCTGCTAAGCTAGTTCGTATTATTTCTAGAGTAACTCCTACAATGGCCTCTCTGAAAGATGCTAAAGATGTGGTTGAAAAAGGTGGTTGTACTATTTGTGGTCAGCTTCCTGATATTCCTTACAAGTATGACAAATTTGGTTTGGGTTTCACTGCAGAGGGTCAAAAGGTTGTTCGTCGTACTCGTGCTATTCGTATCACCAACAAAGGAGTTCAGAAGGATCAAGTCAATGATGTGGAAAACTCTGATGAAGACTGCAACATAGATAGTTGGATCTTTCCTACCATTGGCAGTGGACTCAACAATTGGAAGACTGAAGACATTATGCCTATCTCCTTTAGTGAGGAGTAAATGCTATTTTTTTTGTTTTTTTTTCTTATTTTGGTTTTGTAATTTGAACAATTAAAACTTTCAAGCCTTGTGTCTATCCCGGGGCACAATGGTATGCTTGTTAGGGATGTCATTTCATTTGCATATTTTCATTCGATAAAATCAATGGACGTTTTGCTTTCGCAAATATTGCGCTCTTTATCTTTCTTTTATTTTTTCTATATCAAAAAAGCTATGTGTTCTTACACATACCCTTATCACTAAATTGCAGATCCCCATCCACTCTGGATTCCATTGATAACAGTTTTGCTATTGCTAATTATGACTTCGAGAATCCAATCTACCAAGTCGAGGATGGAAATGAGGAAGATTGTGAAGTGCCCGTAGAACTTTCTAGGTTGCTACAACAAGAAGATAAAGTTATATAGCCGCATGAAGAACCGATCGAAGTTGTGAATCTGGGTACTGAGAAAGATAAGAAAGAGGTCAAGATAGGTGTTGAATTAGAAGACAATGTTAAAAATAGATTAATTTAGATGCTACGTGATTATGTGGAGATCTTTGCTTGGACTTATGAAGATATGCCAGGACTTGATACTGATATTGTGGTTCACCATCTACCAATGAAGGAAGGTTGTCGCCAAATATAGCAGAGAGTTCGTCGTATGCGTCCCGAAATGTCAGAAAAGATTAAAACTGAATTAATGAAACAATTTGAGGCAGGGTTCCTAGTTTCCACTTCTTATCCTCAATGGGTTGAAAATGTGGTACCGGTACCTAAGAATGATGGAAAAGTACGCATGTGCGTGGATTACAGGGATTTGAACAAGGCCAACCCCAAAGATGATTTTCCGCTTCCACATATTGATGTTTTGGTAGACAACACTGCTCAACATAAGATATTCTCTTTCATGGATGGTTTCTCTAGTTATAATCAGATTAAGATGGCGCCTGAAGATATGGAGAAGACTATGTTTGTCACACAGTGGGGCACCTTTTGTTACAAAGTAATGCCATTTGGTTTGAATAACGCTAGGGCAACATACTAGCATGCTATGGTAGCTTTGTTCGATGATATGATCCATCACGAGATAAAGGTATATGTTGATGACATGATAGCCAGGTCCCAGACTGAAGAAGAACATCTTGACCATCTGCACAAGCTATTTGAGAGGTTGAAGAAATATAAGATGAGATTAAATCAAACAAATGTACCTTTGGGGTTAGATATGGTAAACTTTTGGGTTTTTTTGTCAGTGGTAAAGGTTTTGAAGTTGACCCTACAAAGGTAAAAGCTATACAAGATATGCCCGCTCCCCGTACTGAGAAGGAAGTCAGAGGTTTCTTGGGATGCCTGAACTACATTACAAGATTTATTTTCCAATTAACCGCTACTTGTGAGCCAATCTTCAAATTATTGAAGAAAGATCAAGTAATGGAATGGAACCACGAATGCCATATAGCTTTTGACGAGATCAAGAAATATCTCCAAGAACCTCCAATATTGATGCCACCATTTGTGGGAAGACCCTTGATTATGTACTTGAAAGTGTTAGACAATTCAATGGGGTGTGTGTTGGGGCAACATGACGAGTCTGGTCGAAAAAATCAAGCAATATACTACCTTAGCAAAAAGTTTACCGACTGTGAAACAAGATACTCACTGCTCGAGAAAACTTGTTGCACTTTGGCATGGGCTGCTCGCCGACTAAGACAATATATGTTGACTCATACCACTTTATTGATTTCTAAGATGGATCCTATCAAATACATATTTGAAAAACCTACTCTTTCCGGACAAATAGCAAGATGGCAAATGATCTTGACAGTATATGACATTTAGTACACTACTCAGAAAGCAATTAAGGGAAGTGTAGTAGCTGATCATTTGGCTCATCAAGCGGTGGATGACTATCAGTCTATGAATTTTGAATTTCCAGATGAAGATAGTATGCTTGTTACTGATCATAAAGAACCTAGACCATATGAAGGACATGAACAGGGATCCCGATGGACTATAGTTTTTGATGGAGCCTCTAATGCACTTGGCAATGGTATTGGTGTTGTGATTATCTCTCCTGAAGGTTGTTATATGTTGTTTACTGGTAGACTTTTCTTTGATTGTACCAACAATATGGATGAATATGAAGCATGTATCATGGGTATCAAGGTTGTTGTTGAGATGAAGATCCAATTCTTGAATGTATATGGGGACTCAGTCGTGGTAATTAGTCAGATTAAAGGAGAATGGGACACGAAGCATCCAAATCTCATTTCTTACCAAGAACATGTGTTGACTTTCATTCCATATTTTTTAAAGATTACTTTCGAACAAATTCCACGAGAAAAGAATCAATTGGCAGGTGCATTAGCTACTATGTCATCTATGTTCAGAATCAGTTGTGACAATGTAGCTCCTAGAATTACTATTGATAGATTAGATAAGTTGACATACTGTTACGAGGTTGATGCAGAGGGAGTAAAAGAAAAACCTTAGTTCCATAAAGTAAAAAGATATCTCGAAGCTCAGGAGTCTCCTGAAGGGGCATCTATCAATGACAAAAAGTTTCTAAGGAGATATTCTGCCAAGTTTTTCCTGAGTAACATAATTTTGTACAAGCGCAATCATGATTCGACTTTGCTTCACTGTGTGGATAAGAAGGAAGCAAGAGAGATTATGGAAGACATGCATGATGGGGTCTTTGGTACTCACTCTAGTGGGCATACAATGACTAAGAAAATTTTGAGAGAAGGTTACTACTGGTCTACCATGGAAGCTGATTGCTATCAGCACTCCAAAACTTGTCTTAAGTTCCAGATCTATGTTGATAAAGTACATGTGCCTCCAGTTCCGTTGAATGTTCTAACTGCTCCTTGGCCTTTTTCAATATGGGGCATTGATATGATTGGTGAGATCAAACCTACCGCTTCCAATGGACATCGTTTTATTCTTGTTGTTATTGATTACTTTACGAAGTGGGTAGAGGCATCCTCGTTTGCTTCTGTTACCAAGAATGTTGTGGCTCGGTTCATCAAGCATAATCTTATATGTCAATATGGAACCCCTGAAAGGATTATCACGGAAAATGGTACTAATCTGAACAATACTATGATTACTGAACTCTTTACGCAGTTCAAGATTAAGCATCACAATTCTTCTCCATATCGGCCAAAGATGAATGGCACAATAGAAGCCGCCAACAAGAATATTAATAAAATATTGCAAAAGATGACAGTTACATACAAAGATTGACACGAAATGTTACCGTTTGATCTCCATGGTTATCACACCGTAGTACGTACCTCAACTGGGAAAACCCCACTCTCTCTCGTCTATGGTATGGAGGCAATTTTACTTGTTGAAGTTCAGATTCCTTCCTTAAGAATTATGAAAGATGCAAACCTAGATGAAGATGAATAGATTCAGACTCAACTTGACCATATAAACTTGATTGATGAAAAGAGGCTCGCGGTCGTCTGTCATGGCCAGATGTATCAGAAACGTATGATCAAAGCCTTTAATAAGAAAGTAAAGCATCAAGTATACCAGGCTGGCGATTTGGTAATAAAGTGTATCATATTACCACAAGGTGATCCCAGGGGCAAATGGACTCCCACATATGAAGGACCATTTGTAATCAAAAGGATATTTTATGGAGGTGTTATGATCCTTACCACCATGGATGGTGAAGACTTCCCACAACCTGTGAATGCAGACATAGTCAAAAAATACTACGCATAAAAAGAGACCCGCTAGGTTGACTGGCCTAGGAAAAAATGAGGGCATCCCGGTGAACCAAAACGGTTCGGGAAAAAAATCAGGGATATATCTATAAATTGTACACCCGGCAAGTCGAAAACCTGAAAAGGCAGCTTGGGCAAAAAATGGGTATCCCGGTGGACTGAAACCCAAAAGGGCGGTCCAGGAAAAAGTTAGGGATTAAAGCGTATGACTATGTCTCGTTGGATCACCCATGTAACTTCAACTAGTTGTGCTACCAATATCAAGTTCAAACGGTGCAGATCAGTCCAGTCATTTCTCTTCCAACAAAAAAAGATGAGATACCTGAAGATAATGGCACTAGCAAAGTTGAAACTTGATGGGATCATTTACATATAGTTGTTTTTTCCTTGTTTTTTCTGTACCTTATTAATTTTCTACGACGAATTCCTCTTACTAGGATTTCTATTTCTTTGTTCAAAATTTCCTGTTTATAGGTCACTTTCAAGATCAATACAATTCTATTTCAAACTCAGTTTTACTTTACTCATTTTTTACTTACGCATAAACGTCCATTGATTATTTTGAATGAATGTATGTTTTTGAATATGATTAATGTTTACCAATATATATATATATATATATATATATATATATATATATATATATATATATATATATATATATATATATATATATATATATAAAATAGCATTTACTAAGGACTCTTGGAGGTAGGAATCCCCAGTAAAGCTCATATCCAACAGATCTTTGCAGGCTCATCCCCACAGAGTAATCTTTACAGATTTATTTCAGCAAAGTATTCCAACTAGCCTTTTCCCCGAAAGCACTTGTACTTCCAACCCTACAAAGTCCCATGCAAGATTCTCTCAAGCCTGATATCCCTAGAAGAATTGACACTTGCCCGGATAAGTCTCTCAGGGGAATGTCCGTCTCTTTTATCCCTAGTCAGGGTATTTAAGAATTTAATCTTTCAATAACGACGAACGGAGGTCGAAAGATCCCAAGTACAATATTCTGAAACAAGACGGGAACGATGTCTTCATGCTCCTCAACAACGAATCAGGATTTATTTTCCCCAGCTAGCATTTTTTTACACGAAGCTACTAATGTGCTTCAACTACATAATTCATCCATACATCATTTACAACATGTCATGGCATACGCATCCATAACGGATACGACATTCTCATTTATGTTAAGAATGTCATTCAATGCATTACATAAATCAAATAACCTCACATAAAACGAACTTTTCCTTTTCAGGATAGCTCGCAGTCAGATGAACATTATCGACTCCTAGAGATAGTACATAGATGATCGAGACGAAGATCTAGTTCTGATACTTAGTTTAGGATATTTTTTTCTAGAGACAGTTCAGAGACGATCGAAATAAAGATCTAGTTCTGATACTTAGTTCAGGATATTTTCCAGAGATAATTCGGAGACGATCGAAACAAAGATCTAGTTTCTGATACTTAGTTCATGATATTTTCCAGAGACAGTTCAGAGATGATCAAGACAAAGGTTTAGTTCTGATATTTAGTTCAAGATATTTTCCAGAGACAGTTTAGAGACGATCAAAACAAAGATTTAGTGCTGATACTTTTTCAGAGTAACGTTCAGGTAAAGTCAAACGTCGACACATTCTGATACTCCTATCAACAAACACCTTGGATGGCATCTATAAGCCCATCTCCAAATACTATGAATTGCATCTTTAAGCCCATTCAAGCAATACAATCAACCAACAATGTTACTCTGCGCACCAGCGAGTGCAAACTTTTGGGCTTTAAGTGTTCAATCCTCTTCCACCTTCAGGTCACGAATGACGTACATGCCAATCTAAATCCTCGGGTTTCAGAAAATTGAATAGGGACAGTTTTTGTACCCCAAAATTTGCGCTCACATCTTCTAGACAATATGTCTCAAGAGGTCTCCTAATGGTCATAAGATTCTCAATTGCTCAAAGGAATTCAAGGTTCATCAGACAAAGCCTCCTCCTAAGCAATAGACCTCAAATTAGGGTTTTGAGTTTCCCAAGGTAAATTGGACTTCCAAATCCTCAAGTTGACTTCATGATATGCCATATACTTTAAAGGATTCTCATGTCAAGTTTCAAGGCTTACCCTACAAGTTTGGTCAGCCAGATGCTCAGATGATCAATAATGAGTTAACTTGGGTAAAAAGTCAATTGTGGTCAACATATAGTCAAACTTCAAGATTTTTTGTCAACATCAAGATTATGAAGTAAGATTCATCATTTGATCAAGGGTTGATCAATATTCATCAAGAAAACCTCAAATTCATTACAAGGCAAAAGTTGCTAATTAGGGTTTCTTAAGCAGAAAGTCAATTGTACTTTGACCAGCTCTAACTTTCACATACTTCATCAGAAATTTCTCAACCAAAGCTCATTTTGAAGGAAATTCAATTCTTTACAACTTTTATTCTACCAAGCCAAGGCCAGAAATGCTTCATTTGAGAGATTTGAGCCAAAACATTACAGGTCCTTTAAAAAGTCAACAAAATGTCAACTTTTTCAAAAGCTCATAACTTGAACATGGAAGATCAAATGGACATGGGACAAAAAGTAATAATTAGAGGACACTATAAGATTTCTAAAAAGTCCAAGAATACACCCATAAGATAAAAACCGAGGAAGTTATGCATTGTTAAAGTTGAGCAAATTTGAGGAGGTGTATAAAGCAAACAATGACCAAACTGGAGTTTTTTTCCAAATGGGCCTATGTTTTCACAATCCAAACTTAATTCTAAGATGATCCACGACCTATACGTTATATATTTTAATTTTCTTTGTTTATTTTATATTTTATTGGATTTAATTCATTTAAATTCAATTTTAATTAAAATAAATATTGAAAAATTAAATATTTGATCTATGGACTATTTTGGGATCGGATTTTGAGGTTTATTATCATAATGTTTGATCCAAGTTTGTGCAAGTCAAGAGAGGAAAGGTGTGATGATCAAATATGCCAAAATAGAAAGATTTGAATCACACTTGAATAGCAAATAAAATATTCTTCACCCAAGCCCAAATTTATGACCTAAAATCATCCTCTCTATATATTCATCACATGCACAAAGTCAAGGGACGAAATTTATTGCACAAGAACCCGAAAAAAAGTTCCATAAGGTGAAGAAATTAGGGAAAGTTGCAAAATCAATCTCAACAAGTTCCAACCAATTCCATAAGTTTAAATATCATCAAGGAGATCCCAAGAGGTTATCCCAATCATTCTTGCAGGTTGAAACCACGTAAAACATGACCTATTCTTCATGGTCGTTTCTAACATTTTTCCACTTTCGAATCTCTTGTTTTATGATGTATTAAGGTATATTTCATGCATGTTCATATTCATATACCTTGTTAAGATTGTTTTGATGTGTTTTATTCAAGCTTCCATGCAGGAACCGAAAGTTGCCATGGCTAGGGCACGAAGAAAGAGTTCTTTGAATCTCCCTCAATAGTTTCTTTTAAACAAAAATAATGATGGATTTGGATTCCTAGGGGTCAAATTAGTAAATTTGGACATTTTTAATTCCTAACTCTTTGGTTTTTACGAAGTTTGGATATTGCAGTTTTTTTTGCTACAAACAAGTCGTAGCAATTTCGTAGCAAAATCGTGGCTAATTTTGCAGGTTGTGATGAAGAAGACGAGACGTGGCGTGAATTCATTGGCCGGTCCTGGATTACGTTTACTTTTAATATTTATTCAGTCTTTTCCATTCTTTGTCACGCAAGCATGCATAGCTTGGTGGGAGAGGCTATCGCAAATGACATTTAGGGCCTGGGTTCGAACCCCAATGCCCTCCCCTCTCTCTTTTTGACCTTTTTCTTTACTTTTTCTTATTTTCTTACTACTTTCTTATTTATTTCCTTTTTTAATTCTTTTATTTTAATTTCTGTTTTTAACTAATTAACTAATAATCAATATTTTCTAACTAATAATAAAATTTAAAATTAATTTTTTTTTCTCTTTCAAAAAAAATGCATATAAAATATTTTATTATATATAATTAAATTAATAATTAATTTAGGTTTCAAAAATCATAAAAAAAAACTCATTTTGTCAATAAAAATCCAATTAATCGATCTTACACGAATTCTCCGATATTTCTTCTTTCCTCATTCTTATTTTTCCTCAATTTTAATTTTATTTGCCATTTATATTTATTAGAATAAACGTATAGGATTATTTTTTTCCTTGTAATAGTTAAATAGTTTATTTCCCGTCATTTTAATTTATGTACTCCCCCGATTTAAATCATGTATCCCCTCCCCATGATGTAATAGCTTAGGGTTTATTTTCGCTTTTAAATTCCGTAAAACTATTAATTGCATGGTTAGTAACATTAGGGTGTGAAAAGAATGTATGTGAATAAAAAATGGATTAGATCACTAATCAAAAGAGAATACTTGAATACAACACACTCTTCACACATGCACCTCTAGGGTATCCCCTCTTGTTGCCTTATGAAATAATGGTCAAGTCCCTCGAACATAGAGGTGTCTTAACACAGTTTCCTAAACATAAGCATCATCATAGTACCTTCGACATAAAGATCACAGTCCCTCAGGTTGCCTATGAATAAATGATCTAGTCCCTCGATGACCCTACGGAAAAATGATGATAGTCCCTTCGAGTTGCTAAGCTACCTTTACAAGGTTGCCTTCTACGACCATACGATGACCCTACGCTCGTCCATTCAAATACAAGGATAAGACTACTTACTAACTAATAGTAAGGACAGTTCTATCCATAAGAAAACAAAATGACAAGAAAGACCTTACAATTTAGGGTATGTAGTTCTTAAGTGCTTGCTCACAATTTTCAAAGATACCTTTCACACCTGACATTTTCAAATATTTTTAAATAGTAAACCCTTTGTATACGTTCATACGAGAACCATTGCAAAGGTAAAACTTTATGAAATATTTTTCTAATCACACACTACACTATTTTTTTCTAACAAAGTAAAGTGAGCTAAGCAGTTAAGAGCCCATGGATACAAAGGGTGCTAACACCTTCCCATTGTATAACTTACCCCCCAAACTCAAAATATAAAACCAAGGTCTTTCCTGTTCTTTTCCACCTTTCCTATTTGGATAAAAGAAAAGTCAATGGCGACTCTTGCTTACCGCAACATATTTTGCGACAAAAACTAAAAGTCAGTTCTCCCACCGTGTTACAGAACTGGAGACTTTACTGGGGAGTTAACTATTTAAAAGATGGGTTACCTTAGAGTTAGATCACTTTACTTATTTGAATTATATGCTTTATTTTTAAAGGCTACTTGTTTTGGGGCTACTGTGAGAAAGATCCTAACCCGGATCTAGTGTACCTTAGGTAAGTGGCAATAGACCAAGGAAACTGTACGGCGTATACCATTATGGTTGATCTGGTAGCTACAATTAGTGTAACATCTTGGTTGGTTATGATGTTCTTCAAGTCAGTTGAGGATAATATCAGGCTGCCATATGGTTGTCATTTACACTAAATTCCTTTTAGAACCCTAATTGTCCCATCTTGGCCAGTAGAAAGTAGTGAGATAGCCGGCTTTGGTGCAGTCTAATGTTGGTTGATACTCGATGCTACACTCATTGAGATTCTAATCTTGGGATGTTTTGGTTGGCGAGACAGTTGTCACACTGAACTACAACCTTTGAGAAGAATCAGTGATATTGTGATTCCTTAGAACCCGATTACTATTGCTAGGACAAGTTGAACCAACTAAACTTCAGTGGGGAGGGTACTTACCTATGAACTTCATGCAAGCCTTTAAACCTAAGGCTCTTGTGTGACTTGTTTGTGTTTGCCATTTGCTTGCTTTAAACATAAACATGACATCATAACATCATGACATCATAACATAGCATTTTCACTAACTATTTCAAGGACCAAAGGATTTATCTTTGTTCTTTGTTGCAGGTTATGGCTTCCGCTCATAGAAACACTATTCGAATCAACTTTTTAAGGATACATTCCATGCTTAAGGAATTAGTCTCAAAATTTCCTGAGAACTCTGAATTCATCAAAAAGCATGGTTATCTACTTGATTTGGTTACTTCAGGGTTAAATGAAGACATGATGAGTGTCTTATTCTAGTTCTTTGACCCTAAGAGACATGCTTATTAAAAAGCTACTAACAAATTTAACTATATTTTTTAATATAAACAAATGCAAATTGAAACATAAAATAAAATCAAACAACAAAACACAAGTACGGACGAAATCACAAATTTCCATAGCAAAATTCACCACAACACAATGGCACAACTTGATTAACTTAATCCAACCGTATCAGAATATAAAACAAACCCTCTTTCCTAAAATGAAATTAACATAGTTCAATAAAACGTACTGCAAATGACAATAAAAACTACTTACGCATCTCATCTCTTTCTTCTTCCTTTTCTCTACTTGATAATTTGCGATCCATGTGCTTTGATTGTTTTCCACCTATTTAACTATGGTAAAGGGGGAAAAGTACACTCCCGGGGGGGGGGGGGAGTAGAGTATAACTCTTTACTCAGGTGAGGGAGGATTTAACCACTCTAATTACACATTTATCTAGTTTTTATTTTACTACCTCCATGAGAGATGCATTTTCATCATCAAAAAGGGGGAGAACATGATATATATGTTTGCATGTATGAAGCTGATAATCTTGCTAAGAACATTCCTAATGTCTTAATGACGACAACACCAATGATTGTTTAAGACGATGGTAATAAATTTCCAACTCTCTAATGATATTGATCAAACTTGAAGACATCTCAAGCTTCATCAAGTATGAAACTCAAGATTTCATTGAAGTTCTTATATGATAGATGTATCTAGAAAAGTATCTTGAAAGCCTTAGAGTTGTGAATGAGATAGAGTGTAAAGTTCCTCTGATCATGTTTGATCCTAAAGTGATTTTACTTTCTGCTGTTTGTTATAATCTGATCTTAAAAATACTAACACAATTCCCTTTTTAGATATGAAAATCCACCCCCTCTTGTGCTTGAAGTCACTTGTCCAACAACTTCCTCATAAAGAAATTTTATTTTTTATAAGAACTGAATAAGGAATATTAAATCAATAATGCATGAATTAAAATCTTCTAGATGTCTCTTCTCCTTATTGTTCTTCCTTTTCTCTATGTGTTTCATATGATATATGTACTTGCTTTGTGTTATATTCCTCCTATTGCATTATGCCAAAGTGATAAAAGTATACTCTTAGAGGGAGTAAGGTATACTCTCTATATTTGTGAGGGTAAGTTCAACCATTCTGATCATTTATCTATGCTTTTATGTTTGTCCACCTACCTGAGAGATGCATTGTCATAATTAAAAATAGAGAAAATGTGGAACTATGTGCTTACATGTATAATTACTTGTAGATGATTCTTATGGTTTTAATAATGACAACAACTAGTGTTAAATAAAATTCGGTGGAGTCCCTAAGGATCTATGGTCAAGTAATAACCTCTGATGATGGTGCCTACCAAAAAATCCTTATAAAGTCTAATATGATAGAAGAATTCAAGTCCTATATGAAGTTCTAAATCAACGATGAATCTAGAAAGAGATCTTAAATCTTCAAGGTTGTGAAATAGAGGAAGTGTGAAAGCTCGCTTGATCTTCTAATTGAGTGATCAGTGTATTGTAAAAGAATATGATTCACTCCTAAGCTACTAAGGCAACTCTCTCTCTCTCTCTCTCTCTTCCACACACACAAATGATTTTGAAGCCTATCTCATTTTATATACGTACCTAGTTGGCTACTAGCTTGGTTAAACCTTTAGAAGTGTTTTTTTATACTAGATAATTGATTAACACAATAGGCTTAATCAATTAGCTCGTTTGTAACACCTCCTAATAGTTTAAAGGATATTTTAATTGATTAGTGACGAGGAATTAAAACACTCTCCATATTTGGTATATATATTCAATTAGCCGT
The DNA here is from genome assembly GCA_963966055.1 of Lathyrus aphaca. NCBI lineage: Eukaryota > Viridiplantae > Streptophyta > Magnoliopsida > Fabales > Fabaceae > Lathyrus > Lathyrus aphaca. The sequence goes on along the minus strand of OZ014519.1, from coordinate 86,831,932 downwards.
GGGCCATAATAGATTAGATGCATTAAAAATCCCATGAATTATTTTCCTTTTTGAGCTACATTTTCGCCTATAAATAGAGGGTTTCTCATAATTTTGAAACACAAGAATTCATGTTGAATGTCTTTTTTCTCATTTTCTACCTTTTTCCTATTATTTCACTAAAGTTTCCTTAGTCTCTTGTGAGTGAAAAATACTTGTGAGAGTTTGGTTGTACTAGTGTTCATGCTTAACTGTTCTTCATAAAGAATGTGATTCTCTTGTATGATTTCTCTAGTTCTGAATATTTTTGTAGTAAAATATCAGTTTGTTTCTGGATATTGTCCTAGTAAAATCCCCGTTTGATTCTTGATATTGTCTTGGTAAAATCTCTAATTTCCTATTCAGATTAGTCGATAAAATCTTTGTTTGGTTTGTGAGCTCAACCGTCAAAAGTTCTATTTGGTTTGGGGATCAGTTTGTGTAAAATCTCTCATATGTTGTAATAAGGTTCGTGGGCGTATCATTAAAAGCTCAAAAATTTTCATTAGTGGAATTCTCAAGAGCAAATTATTGGAGACATGAGTATGCCAAGTGGTTAAGCTGAACCTATATAAATCCTGATGCAATTTATTCATCTTATCTCTTTATTTGTTGTTATTTAGTTTTCCTTCATCTTTATCTCCCTCCTTTCTATTTTATGTTGCTTTATTTTTGCAACTACGTAAATTATTTTTTAAAGTAAAGATTTTTTTTAAAAATTAATCACAAATTTTGAATATCACAATTCACCTCCATCCTCTTGTGATTAGAGTCAATTGTTCAACAATATACTCCAAATAGGAAGGAAAAAAACTCGTGTGTCACATCGTTTTAAGCTGTAACTTTCAACTATTTGATTTCAATGAGAAACTCCTTTCCCATTATTTTTATGTTCATCATTGTTGAAATCTCTCATCACAATATGATATCATTGCATTACACTATAATTTCTCTTCACTCTTTCTTCTTCTTCTTACTTATAGTTTTTGCGTTCTTATCACTACTTGGAAAAAATCTTTTCCTTCTTCGATCCAATCACCATGCCTCCGTGTCTTTAACCTTCAATTCGTGTCTCTAATGGAGTTATTTAATCTGTTTGCTGCATTCATCTGAGTAAAGTTTCCAATTTTGTAAGGCTCACGCCTCCTTTGAATGGTTCCAACTACCTATAATGGTCAAGTTCTATGCAACGAGCACTAAGTGCCAGGAATAAGCTATCTTATAGAAGACTCATTGGTCGACTTATATACCTCAACGCTACACGAACATATATCACCTACATCACACAACAACTCACTTAATTTCTTTCCAAGCCTTCCATTACTCATTGTAATGCAACTTGTCAAGTATTGTGATATCTTAAATCCTATCCAGACAAAGGTTTGTTTTTTCCTCGAGATTCCAATTTGCATCTCTTAGGTTTTTCTGATGCCGATTGGGCAAGATGCAAAGACACCAGACACTCCATTTTTTGTTCATGCTTCTTCATTGGCCATTCTCTCAGATCATTGCGCACAAAGAAACAACAAATTATATCTACCAATAACAGAAAGTTTGTTAATAAATTCAAAAGTTAGTTAGTTTATATTGCAATTGCAAGTTACTATATTAGGCATGTGATACATAGTAATTTATTATAAGTCATCACCTTCATCCTTCATGTATATAAGCTTTAATTTTCTGCTATTTGATTCAAGGTTTAAATAGTCTTTTGGTCCTTATAAGTTGGTGTGTTTTTTATTTTCATCTCTGTATCTTTTATTTTTTTGAAAATAATTCCTAAATTTTAAAATCTTTTTTATTTTAGTTCGTAAAGTTAAAATCCGCAGAAAAATTTGAAAAAAAATCCGTAGAAAACATGCAGATTTTAATTTTAGAGATTAAAACCAAATGAAATTTAACATTTAAGGACTTTATCAATAAAAAAGAAAAAAGAAAAACATGTCAAAAAGACTATTTAATTTTTGAATTAATGAGAAATTACTTTGACTATTTCATTCTTGATTTATTGAGAAATTGCTTTCTTCTATTATTTTAATGTTCATCATTGTTGAATTCTCTCATCATAATATTATAAAAATCATTTTAAAAGAACAAAACAAATGGGCTCTTATATATTGTGATTTGTCAATTAAAAAAAAAGAGAAATGTCATTCCTACACTAAAACATACACTACACCGTATTTTACTGTTCATTAATACGGTAAACAGTAAAATATTATAATAATAAAATATTTTTTATTTTAAAATATAAAAATTATTTTGTATTTTTATATCTAGGTATTTATCAACCAATTTCATATCTTCATCAACCAACTTTTTATATTATATTAACCAACTTTAGTTTACTAAAATTATTTTTATAACTGAATACTTATTAACCAACTTCATAATTTCATTAACCAAATTTTTACATTGTATGACTTTGTTTTACTAATAAAAATTATTTTTCATTATCTATTTACAGGCTACTGTTCACGAGTACTGTTCATGAATGTAACACTATTCACATGATACTATTTACATACGATTCTATTGTTCACGGTATTATTCACTGTATTTGTGAACAATTCATACGATGTAGGTGTAAGGAGAATATAAACATGTTAAAAAAATGAATGGATCGATGGTGTAAGTATAACAAATTTTATGTTATTAATACAAAAATTTATATTTAGTTGATAATTGAAACATATTATAACTACATAAAGTACACATCTAAGAGACATGTCATGCTTATTAAAAAGCAACTAACCAACTAAACTATATTTTTCAATATAAACTAATACAAATTGAAACATAAAATGAAACCAAACAATAAAACACCAGCACCAACACAATCACACAACTTGATCAACTTAATCCAACCATATCACAATATAAAACAAACCCTCTTCCCTAAAATAAAATTAACAAAATTCACTAAAAAGTACTTTTTTGTAAGTAACTGTTTATAAAAATGTGGCGGCAATTTTAACTTATGAGTTAAACAAATTTACACAAATCAGAATCTTATAACAGTTTAAACTATAGTTTAAAAGATTCACTCATTCACAAAATCCAACACATTTCTTTGTCTTCATTGTTTTGTGTCTATTATATTCACATATAGCTAAGTATAATCTAGCTGTCTATAAACTTTATCTTATATTTCTTTTTTTCTGAATTTTTCTATTTTTATTTTCTAGCTATGTCATTCATCTTTTTCTTGTTTCAAAATCCAATCCAATATTGAAACATCTTATGGCTTCAAAAGCTTTGCTTCCGCAACCACTTTCTCCATATATCTGCCATGATCCAAAAAGTGTTGTTTCTTCTAAAGGTTCTTCTTCCTCGTCTCAGTTCAAAAGGGTAGCAGGTTCGGTATCAGAAGATTCAACGATGGATGAAGCTTCGATTATTACATCGGTGATTGGTATACTAAGTGGTTACGTAGGAAGATATGTAAAAGATGACAGTTTCAGAAGAACAATAAGAGATAAATGTAATTCATTTTTGAATCGAACGAGAACAAGAACAAGAACAAGAATGAAACAAGATTCAGATGATAATGATAACGATAACGATTATGATAATGATAATGAGGATGAAGTCTTTGTGAAAATGGGGTTTTGTATGGAGAAAATTGACAAATTGATAGAAGATCATCAAAGAACAATGATGAAAAGCTTAAGAAACTCCATTGAGGTTTTAACCAAAATAGCTTCTTGTAAATCTTATCTTTCATCTTGTGCTGAACTTTACTTAGCAATAGCTTATAAGCTTCTGAAAAACGATAGAGTTTCTTCAAAGCATTTACTTCAAGTCTTTTGTCATTCGCCGAATTTGGCTCGAACTTATCTTCTTTCCGACCTCTGGGAGCATTTGTTTCTTCCTCATGTTCTTCATCTTAAGATTTGGTATACTAGTGAATTCGAGTTTCTTTCAAATGAAGTTCATGTTGGTGAGAAGGAAAAGAAGATGAAAGTTTTGAACAAAGTTTACAATGAGAAAATGGATTGTGGAACTTATCTTTTTGCTATGTATTATAAACAATGGCTTAAAGTTTGTGGTGCTGGTGTGCCTCCTCTTCCTGTTGTTCCTTTGCCATCAAGGCCGAGCTGTAGATCGTCGAGAAGAATGTCTTCGGATTCCACCATTTCGAATTCTTCAATTAATCCAAATCTGTAAGTAATTTAAACTTTTTTTTGCTTTCTTTCGTTATGAAATTACAAATTTAGACCAGATGGTTTTTCGCAACAGATACAAGGCGGTGTTTGGCCTTAAAGAAGAGAAGCAAAAACCTATTAGTCTTGGCGAGCAAACCGGAATTTTGACACTAAGTAAAGGATTAGAGATTGAAAGAAAACTATATGGAGATGATTACATATATAGTTCGGTTCAGGTTAGTTTCAATTTGTGAATATTTGCAGATGTTAAAATTCGGTTAGATTGACTTATTTGAACTTATCTGCTGAATGTTTCGTTTATGTGAAAACAATTTTTATTTTATTTTACTTTGAAATTTAATCTTTTTTCTTACTTGTGACAGAAAGAAGACATGTTATCGTTGGGAAGATCATCGAACCGAATTGACAAGAATCAAGCTCAAAGATTGGATTATTTTAAGTGCTTATCTTGCAGGTTCATACCAACAGATAATAGCATGGCAAAAATCAGTTATATCAAATCTAAGAATGCTTCTTCAAGTGTTCTTTCAAGTGAGTTAGTAGAAGCCATTACAACTATATGTTCATCCAATATTTTAACCGAATGCGAATTCGCTATTCGCGTTGTTACTAAAGCTTGGTTGAACTCACCTGGTGATCCTCTCATTGAAGAAGCATTGACACAAACTAGTGTAATTGAAGGCATCTTAGAGGTGTTATTTGTCTCGATCGAAGACGAAGTTCTTGAACTGATTATATCAATTTTAGCGGAATTAGTAACACGAAACGATGCGATTAGGCAAATTATACTGAATTCTGATCCTCAACTTGAAATTTTTGTGAGACTTTTAAAAAGTACTAGTCTTTTTCTCAAGGCTTCGGTGCTTCTTTATCTGTCGAAACCAATGGCGAAGCAAATGATATCGTTGGAATGGGTGCCATTGATACTTAGAGTGTTGGAATTCGGCGATAAATTGCAGACACTTTTCACAGTTCAATGTAGTCCTCAAGTCGCCGCGTTTTACATTTTGGACCAACTTCTGAATGGTTTCGATGAAGATAAGAACTTAGAAAATGCAAGGCAAGTTCTTTCACTCGGAGGATTGACACTTTTAATGAAAAGAGTTCAAGAAGGAGAGATTCATGAGAGGGAGAATTCTGTTTCGATGATTTTATGTTGCGTTCGAGCCGAAGGAAGCTGTAGAACCTATTTGGCCGAAAACATTAACAAGAGTTCTTTGCTCGAACTCATTGTTCTTGGAAGGAAACAAAGTTCTAGTCACTATGCAATGTCTTTGCTATTTGAATTGCTTTACCTCGATAGGTACGTAGTTCTTATTCTTATGATAAGATATCTGAGTTGATACGTCTGTGTAAAGAATTTTTATACTGTCAATGAATATAATTGTCTGTAACTTATTATGATTTGTTGACAGTATAAATTTTCTTACACTGACGTTGCATGAAAATCGAACTCTTTTTTAATCTCGATATTATTTTGGAAAACACAACAGAAGAACCAAGATTACGAGATTCTTGAGAGGACTAAAAGATGGATGGAATGGATTAAGCACAATCCACATTTTCTTCATTTACCTTCAAAAGGCTTTACCCGACGAAAAGCCTTTAGTTGCGGTGATACTATTGATGCTTGATCTTATGGTAATTTCACTCAACTTAAGTGATTATTTAATAAGTTCAAGAGTTCACTAATGCAATAGCAGATATGTTGCAGGAAGATAATCATGTCAAGGGGAGTATATATAGAGAAGAAGCTATTGAGGCAATTGTAGCTTCTTTAAATTGTCAAATATGTGATGATGGAGTTCAACAACAATCAGCAAAAGCTCTACTTTTATTAGGAAGCCATTTCTCTAATGCAGGAGAATCACTTATGGAAAAACTGCTTTTACAAAAAGCAGGTTTCCAAGAATTTTCCTTACAAGATTCTTTTCCTATTCACAAGGTAAGCTTTTACATTGCATTCGATTATTTTTCGGTGTTTGCGCAAAAAATAACTATGTACTATGTGTTTGATTATATAATAAGGAGGAAGAAGAAGCTGAAAGCTGGTACCAAAAAGCAGCTTATGGCTTATTCAAAAGTGGAAATAAGAAATTGCTATCTTCACTTGCAAATTGTGTAGACAATGGCATTCCTTGTTTGGCACGTGCAAGTCTTACAACTATTTCATGGATGTGTAGCTACCTACATTTAGTTGAAGATTCAAAGTTTTCATCAATGGCTTTCTCAATCTTAATACCACATTTGCTTCAATCATTGAGTTATGATAATGATGTTGAAGAAAGAGTTCTTGCTTCATATTCTTTGTTGCATCTTACAAAAAATTCAGGTACTAGTTTTATTTCTCTCCTAATTATCTTATCTCTATGAATCTGATATATCAGTTATTCAATAAATTTGAAAATAATTTTGTTCTTTTCTATAGGAGAATGTGTCCCTACCCTATCATCATTAAACAAAGAATCAATCACGCATCTGAGAAATCTCTCCCTAGTGACATGGACGGCCAATGAACTTATATCAATATTCACGAAAAGAAGCATCTAGTAGATCAATTGTATATTTATGTATGTATGTTGATTCATCAATGGAAAATTTGCCAAAACATCTGAGATTCAGCGTGCAATCAACGAATTGTATTTTTTTTATTAGTATTATCTTTCGATTCACATAATAGTGATTGTAACCACATATCAATGAGTTTTGTATCTTATTAGTATTATCTTTCATTTCACATATATATAATAGTGATTGTAACCACATATCAATGAGTTTTGTATAGTTGATGAGTTATTTAAAGAAACCTAATATTTGTTTTATTCATAGTAATAGCTTATGATTTCAATATGAGAAAATTTGAAAAGTATGCTTAGCCAAAAAAGAAATGATTACAAAAATAGAAGTTTCAAAAGAAGAGAAGAGTGCTAGGACATGCCTAACATAGATTCATCTGGACCTCAGTGTCATATTTGTCATAGAATACAAAATGTGTACTAATGTTACACCTGTTTTTTTTGTGTTTGCACTCTCTCTCACATGGGTAACAGAAAAAATTATTGGACTAAGAGGGAAACTTTTTATTTATATTTTATTTATTTACACATGTATAGCAACTTATCTCTTGTTCATGTGCAATTGTTTGTTATAGATTGTGACAGAGTGAGTATTCATAAACAGAATCTCTTGATTAAAAAATTCATTTTTTGGAAGAAAAAAAAGTTGACATAATTGAATAATTTTGTAGTTATGATGTTGTCTTGTTTATTTGTTTGAGTTGAAAATTGTATAGAGTGAAAAAGTTGATCTTAAATATGTTATTTGCCATCAAATAATAATATCGGTAGAAATCATAAGATTGTAAACGGATCTAACAATATCGTCTGATCAGTCTAATCAGAAAGATTTTCAATACAAAAATAAGAGACTAAACCTCTGCCTCACATTTGGACACCAACATAATAGTTTACATCTAACTGACAATTGTACTCCTTATGGTAAATATCCATCAATCATTCTATAATTATATGCAATGCCTTCATGAAGAGGACAAATAAATATCTCTTGACAAAAAGTACTAGTCACACATACACACATTTTGTTACAAGTGTTTATCATAGACACATCCTTCTCATAAATAAAACTCTAGCAAACCTTTCATTGTCTAGTACCACTCTTTTCTTTCCATGAAAATTCTTCATCTTCACGCCAGGGACCCAATACCTTTTGGCCACTTACTGTTACAATTGGACCATAACATTTTGTATCACAATCCAATCTAATATGTGACTTGTGTTCATTTTAGTATAACTTGGCATTTAGCAACTATTGTTTTAATAGTGTTGACATAAGAGAAGATAGGAATCTAATATGAAAATTTAGATGAAAAATATGCATATGGTCCCTTCACGTGACAGACTTTATGCAATGTTGGAGATTTATGTAATGTATTGAAGAAATTGGCTGCATATGAGGGAAGGACCACAGAAAAACAGAACATTTCCAAGATTGTTAAGGCAAAAGTCTTTGTGAAAACATGAACATGATTATAGTTTGAACTCAAAGTTAAGGTTCCGTTTGATATCTGGTATTTGTCCAAGGATTAAAGCAAAGTAATCCATTTAAAAATAAAGTATAAGTGAAACATATCAACTTTATTTGTTGAATTAAAATATGTACTTTTGTTATTTAATATTTTATTTATTTGAACACAAAAATTATATATTTTTAGGAGTGTACATGCGATAATACAAATTTGAATTTTGCACCACCATCAATTTTGATTTTTATGATAAGTGGGTAGAGTTGATAGAGAACAATATAGCATTTATATTTTTGAAAAATGTGGATCTGTATCCGTGTTGGTGTTAGATGTTTTGTTAGCAAAAAAATTTTAAAAGAGGACATTAGACCGAGAAGTCAGTTGGAATTTCTCCAAACATAAGGAAAGGTTAAGATGTCTTTCGACCTAAGGAACAATAGTATAGTATTTAAGGTCAATGAGTCTAGCTGAGGACTTAGTAAAATTTCAAGAAGTTCAGTGATGCGTCAAGTTCGACAGGTAGAAGGGGTTCGACTAGAGGCATATTCAAATTTCAAATTGAAGTAATTGCTTTTTGATCTTATCCAAATTGTAAGGGACACATGGAAATCAATTGAGATTCAATCACACATGCAAAGATGATATGTCGGACGAAGAAACATTTGAACGCTTGAACTTGTTAGTGTTCTGGACTGGGCCTCTATGACATTATTGGACATAAGCCCAATAATGTCGGGCAGAGGCCCAATCAGTCGGGCAGGGGACCCAATCAATCGGGTAGAAATCCAGCCTCGCGGGTAATGATCTGGACCGTCGGGCAGAGCCCACGATCCACCAAACTCGTACTAGGGGACTGCTTCTCCCCCACGTGCACCACGTCACTCAATTGTCCACCATTATCTCCTAAAATACAGGGACAATTGGACCAAGGAAAAGACCATGTGCTAGGTCTTACACGCTCCTACGCGTATCTTGACAATTCTTCCTTGGGCTTAGCTAATCCAGCCCAAGAAAGGACCCAGGCCCAGCGTTGGAGGCACATATAAATACCCTTTTTCACTAAAGGGTCAGGTATTCTGAACTTATCACCAACTACCATTTTCTCTGTACCTATACTCACTTAAGCATCGGAGTGCCTTGCAGGTACACCCCCCGTCTTCTCTCTCAACCGTTACGTTCGCAGTTTAACTCTTGGAAGGTCCTTCTGATCAGGTAAGATCAGTGGTGCCGTCTGTGGGAATTTAGCTCTCCCCTTCTTCCACTTCAGAAGATCAAAGCTCATCCACTTTTTTCCCTTCCAGCATGGCCGGCGAACACGGTGACAACCACACTCTGGATCTCGTTGACTACACCAATAAGGAAAACTTGATCGTCACCCTCGAATCTGACGTGCGGGACGGGCAACCTTCCACCCCGTCACCTGAGCCCGAGTATAATGGTGTCCCTCAACCTCAACCAGCAACTGCTTTCCATCCCATACTGGTGCCAGTCGAAGGAGACCCCACCATGATAGCCATGGTGCACGCTCTGAATCAGACCAACTTCCTGCTCACTCAACAACACGAGAGGATAATAGCACTGGACACTGAGCGTCAAACTGGACCTCTCCAACGGGAGCAGGGACCTCAATCCGAGAAGCGCCAATTAGAGGCGGCCAAGAAGCGGGGATGTTCACCCCCTCATCGAGGGCGGCGTTCCCCCGAGCCAAAGAAGAATAGGCCCAGGGGCGTCCTGAACGAGTGGACGACTAACCAAGGAGTCCTCCTTGGCGAGATCAAAGTCCGACGAACAAAGGCTACTCCCTAATGAGAAGTGATGACGATGACCCCCACTGCCCTCTTTCACAGGCTATTATGAGGCACCACTCCCGAAGGGCATAGAGAAACCCCTGAACCTGACATCCTATGACGGGACGACTGACCTAGATGATCATGTCGACAACATCAACGATATGCTCGACTATCGCAGTGACATCACCAGGAACGTCAAATGCGGGTTATTCTCGACAACCCTCAAGAAAGGGGCCATGGCATGGTACAAAAGACTGGCACCATAATCCATCACATCCTGGAGGAGCATGAGTTTGGCGTTCACACGACATTTCACTGTCTCCCGACGTCACCCCAAGACCAAAGCAACCCTTGAGGCCATTGTACAAGGGAAGAACAAAACATTACACTCGTACATCGAGTGATTCAACTAAGAGGTCGTCGGGGTGGATACGACTGATTACATAAAAAAGTATCTCCTCGAGAAAGGACTCCTTCCCGGGAGCGAACTCAACAGAGCAGTTGGGATAGAACCTCCTCGCACCCTTGACGAGCTTCTTCATAAAGCCCAAACGTACATCCGATACAAGGAGAAACAAGTTGCTTACAATGTCCAGAGCAACTGCGGTCACGATGACGCCAGAAGCTCCAAAAATGGAGACTACACTGTTCCCCGATGCACGGGGGACAAAAGGAGAGACGATAAGCCTCGCGAGATCCGCGAAGGAAGAGGACATGCCGAGTGCACATTGTTGACTGCTTCCTGCGAGCGTATCCTCGCCGAGTGCATCAACTCTGAGTTCAAACAGGGCAGGGCAAGGTTCCCCAAACCTACAGCACCCAAGCCCAACACTGACAAGTTCAAATACTGTCGTTTCCATAAGAGCCATGAGCATGTGACCGAAGATTGTGTCCACCTCAAGGACGCAATCAAAATTTTGATTAAAGAGGGTCACCTCAAACAATACGTCAAGATAAGCGAGACTCCCCAACGCGAGGAGCAGTCCACGAAAAGACATCGCGAAAACTCCCCGGACAACGAATCTCCCTTCCAAGTGGCGATGTGCATATCACGGCCTGAAGACTTCCACCCCCGATGTCAACATGGGAGGACGACTTGCTACACACAGCCTGTGGGAGGATTTCTCCACCGCCTTGGTCATCTCTGGAGGAGGGGTAAACAACGAGAACACCGCCATTTCTATGAAGCGGAAGTTCGACGAGCTTTAGCTGACCGTGCCTGAACAGTTGGCAACCCTAATAAAATACTAGGGAAGATCCAATCCGATATCATTTTTTCTCAAAGAATTGTCTGGTGGGTCACCTAATTCGAGCATCCCTTTACTGATAATGGCCAAAATGGAGCGCTTTGATGTTCGACGTATCCTGGTCGACCAAGGCAGCTCTGTGGACATTATGTACGTCCACCAGTTTACGACTCTCAAGTTGGACAAAACAAACATGTCCCCCTACGTTGGGTCTGACCTCTAAGGATTTAATGGGACTACCACAAGACTATGGGGATACGTGGAACTCCTCGTCACATTCGGAGAGCAGGAAACGACCAGAGAAGTCAAAGTCCAATTCTTGGTGATAGAGTTCCCTTCCCTCTACAACTGCATCATTGGCCGACCCACTCTGGCCGAGTTGACGGCGGTCCCATCTACCCTCCACTTGAAAATGAAATACTACACCAAGTTGGGTCGCGTGGTCACGATCCACGGTGACATCGAGGCTTCTCGTAGATGCTATGATGTTGTGGTCAAAGGACAAGCCATAATCAACACCTCCAAGAGTGCCAAGAAGCCTAGAGTCGAAGAGCAACCACCCTCCCCGCGGGTCAATTCCATTGACCTCGACAGTCATCTTGGTGAAGACGCTGCTGAAACACATGGCCCCATCAACGGGCAGGTTCCAACTCACCCGTTCCACCCAGTTCCAGACGGAGAGTTCGAGCTTATCCCTCTGGGTGACGACCCTGACAGAATCATGAAGATAGGTATCGGCTACCATCGGCGATGAGGATACATCTTGCAACTTATTTCAAGGAGAACGGGACTTGTTCGCGTGGAGCGCTGCTGAGATGCCTGGGCTCGACCCCGAGGTCGCTTACCACCAATTAACTTTAGATCCGACCATTAAGCCTGTAGCACAACGTAAAAGACCTCTTAGAGGCGAATTTTATTTCTGAAACCCAGTACACAACCTAGCTCTCTAATGTAGTTCTTGTTAAGAAAAATAATGGTAAATGGAGAATGTGTGTTGATTATACTGATCTCAATAGGGCATGTCCCAAAGATGTTTTTCCCTTTCCTAACATAGATAAACTAGTCGACAATTCTGCAGGTTTTAAACTCTTTTCTTTTATGGACGCATATAGTGGATATAATCAAATCCCTGTCAGACACAGACAAGAGGCACACGACTTTCATGACCCCGATGGGAAATTACTACTACAATGTGATACCCTTCAGGCTGAAGAATGTCGGGGCCATATACCAACGCATGATGAACAAAGTCTTCCGAGGAGAGATCCGGGACATGCTCGAGGTATATATGGACAACATGATCGTGAAGTCGCACGAAGAAATCAACCACGCCCAACATATCCGGAAGGTATTCGAGCAGGCGAGGCAATGCATAATGAAGTTCAACCCTGAAAAATGCACCTTCGGCGTCTGGGTAGGGAAATTCCTCGGCTTCTACCTCACCGAACGAGGGATTCAAGCCAACCCTGACAAATGTCGAGCGTTTTCGTATTTCCCAACTCCAAACTCGAAGAAGTCCATTCAGTCTCTTAATGGCATGCTCGCCTCCTTATCCTGTTTCGTCGCCAAGTCCGCACAACACATCCTTCCTTTCTTCAAACTACTACGTAAAGAGGCCACCTTCGAATGGACTGAAGAATGTGAACAAGCGTTTCTCCACCTAAAAAGGGCACTCTTTGAACCACCGACCACTGGAAAAAGAAACTTTATACCTATATTTGTCCATTGCGACCGAGACAGTCAGGGTCGTCCTCATCCGTGAAACTATTGATGGGTAGAAACCTATCTATTTCACGAGAAAAGCCCTTCAGGACCCCGAACTGAGATATCAACGGATCTAGAAAGTCGCATTGGGCCTAATAAATACGGCGAGGAGACTACACCATTATTTCCTCGCCCATACAATTAAGGTCCGAACAGATCAACCCATCAAACAACTCCTCGGTCGACTAGACATGGCCGACAGAATGCTGAAATGATCTATGGAACTATCGGAGTTTGACATCCAGTATAAAAGTAGTAAGGCTTTGAAGGAACAAGTATTGGCCGACTTTTTCGCCGAGATGACACATAACCCAGTCCCGACCAGCGATGCCCACAAGTGGACGATCTTCGTCGACAATACATCTAGCTCGACTAGGAGTGGTGCAAGCATCATCCTAGAGAACGAAGATGGAATTTTAATCGATGTATCTCTGGCACTGGCCTTCTTGACTTCGAACAACCAGTCCGAATACGAAGCGTTCCTCGCGGGATTACGATTATCCGAAGACCTGGGGGTGAAAGAAGTAAAAATATCCACAGACTCTCAGCTCGTGGCATCCCAGGTGAGAGGAGAATACCAGGCTAAAAACAAAAATCTCATGGAATATCTAGCTCTCGTGAAAGAAAAACTAGAGAAGTTCGACGCCTGGGAAGTCCAGCACGTTCCCCGCAAACATAATACACGAGAAGACGTCTTGTCCAAACTGGCGAGCACACGAAAGAAGGGCGGGAATAAATCCGTAATCCAGGAGATCCTTCCTCGACCAAGCATCGAGAAATCTCCTCCTCCACTCGAAGTAAACGCCATAGGCGACGCCCACTGCTGGATGACCCCCATCCACAACTACCTCACAAAGGATAAACTTCCAACTGACCCCAAGGAGGTATCCTCAACTAAAAGAAGGGCAAGTTCTTACGTCCTCTTCGAGGGAAAACTCTATCGACAAGGCTTTTCCATCCCACTAATCAAATGTGTCAAAGAGGAAATGGTCCCTGACATCCTAGGAGAAATTCATAGAGGGATTAACGCTCAACACCTCGGCGGGAGGTCGCTGGCACGCAAAGCATTGCGGGCGGGCTACTACTGGCCGACAATGCAACACAACGCCAAAGAACATGTCAAGAGGTGTGACAAGTGCCAAAGACACGCGAAATGCACCTCGCTCCCCCTAACGAGCTAAAGACATTATCTTCCCCATGGTCTTTTACCTGATGGGGAATGGATATCCTTGGTCCATTTGTGACCGTCTCCTACCAGAATAAATACCTAATCATCGGGGTGGACTACTTTACCAAATGGATCAAAGTCGAAGCCCTGGCCAAGATCACTGTGCAGAACATACTCTGTTTCTTCAAAAGAAATATTCTCGCCCACTTCGGTATACCCCAAGTCCTCATTACCGACAACTGGACAGAATTCACAGACATAAGATTTCAAGATTTCGTTGCCAACTTAGGCACAAAACAGCATTTCACGTCCGTCGAGCACCCTTAAACTAACGGTCAAGCAGAGGCAGCTAACAGGGTAATCCTATGAGGATGAAAATGCAAGCTCGGTGAAGCAAAGAAAGCGTGGGTCGAAGAGTTGCACATCATTCTTTGGACATATCGCACGACCCCATATTCCACGACCGGGGAGAATCCATTCAGACTGACCTACGAGACCGAAGCGGTCATCCCGGTAGAAATACGGGAGCCAACAAGACGAACGGAAGCGCCCCTCGACGAGGAACTGAACGACGAAGCTTTGCGAGTAGAACTAGACCTCGTTGAAGAAATTCGTTCTGAGGCAGCCCTGCGGGAAACTTCACTTAAACAGAAAGTAGCTTTGCGTCACGACGCGAAAGTTACAAAGAGATAATTCCAAGTGGGCAGCCTGGTCCTCAGACGGAACCAGAAGAACCCACGAGAAGGCTAGTTAGCCGCAAACTAGGAAGGCTCGTATCGTGTTCAAGATAAAACGGACAATGAGGCCTATTACCTCGAGATATTACAAGGGGAAGGACTTGCTTGACCATGGAATGCTGAAAAACTCAGGCAATATTACAGCTAAACAGCTCGTGAAGGAATGGAAGGTACGACCATGGCACTTGATCACCGAACAAAAGGAAGGACGACTACCCAGAAGGGCGAGCACAACCTTCCTCAATGTTGGACATTTCAAAAAAACTTCAACGTCGCAGTACCATGTCGGTAGGGCACCCAACTCGCGATGGGAAGGCCCAAGCCCCGGGATCAGGGCCTCGACCGCGACCCTCGTCCCGATTTGCAGCGGACGTAAAACTCGCCACCTCGCTAGTTCCCTAAACCGACGAGCCTATACGGTCGAGCAAACAAGTTCACATAAGATCATCTAAGTTAAACAAACTTAACAAAATAAACATCAAAATTAACGCAAACTTGACAAAATATTGTATTATAAACCCGACCAAAAACTGACCGGTACAGTACATACAAAAACAACATAAGTGGCGCGCAAGCCATAAAGACAAAAGTAAAATGGCTTGCAGGCCTGAAAACACAAAACTAAGGCACCCCGGCCAAACCTACTCTTCGACATGCTCGTCTTCATCATCTTCTCCTTCATCCTCTCCTTCGTCGGTGAAGGGACAGACGATCTCCCCATCAGTCACAACGTAATTGAAAGTTGTCTCATCAGTCACGAGCCCTGGGTTGATGATCTTGAGTTGGTCGGTGGCATTGTCGAAGCCCTCTTTAAAGACCCCGACAATGTACTTCTCAAGGCTCCTGATCCGAGCAATCAGGTCAGCCCTGTTCTTCAGGGCCAGCTCCTCAGCGTTCTCACCTTCTCCGGGGAGATCCATCTTCTCCAATACCTCGACCCTTGAATGGAGACGCCCGTTATCCGCCTCAGCCTCATTAAACTTTGCCTCCTTCTCATTAAGTTACTTATTCTCCTCAGTCAAGGTGTCACGCTCACGTTTCACCTCGTCCAGCTCAGTCTTCATCCCTTCTTGGAGCTTGTATTCCTCCTTATAATTTAGCAAGTTTTGGGAGAGCAGGTTCCGTTCAGCGGTGACGGCCCGAAGTGCCTCCTCAACACCCCTTAATGTGGACAATGAGCAGGAGTTGTTGGACATGACCAGGGTCGTCTCCATGATCCTAATCACTGCAGCGATGTCCTGGGTAAGGTTGGCATGTCTGCTCGTTGCCTCTTGATCAAGGATGACCTTGGTCTCGGCGGACAGCACCGCGAAAGAACCTTCCGAGCTGAAGGCTTCTCGCTCTGAATAGCAAGGAGGTAGGAGGTAAGCCCCTTGACCTGCAAGAAGGCCTATGGGTGCAACATTACCGTCTGGACATGGACATTTTGGGCGGGGAGAATTATCCAGCAAGATAGTGTCAGTCGGTATAGGTGTCACAGGCGGAGTCTCTGGGCGAGGTGAATGTGGAGTCGGGTTGGCGCTTCCGGACCCGCCGGCCGCTTGTTCAGTGGCCATCTGGTGGACGCGACCTTTGCTCTTTTTCTTTGATTTTGGGGGGGCTCCAGCCTGGCTAGCTAACTTTAGTGCTCGCTCTCGAAGTGTAGGCATTTCTCCTACAAAATAAAAGAAGTCAACAAGACAATTTAAATAATGAAAGGCAAGAGAGTCGAGGAGATACTACCTAACAGTCTAATAGCTTCCTCATCTGAATGACACTCAAGCACGAATTTTGTGTTAATAAGTCGAGGTTCTAAAATGGGAAACCCTTCATCGCCCAATATCAGTCGATCTTGTCGATCTACCCAGATTGCGAGACTAAAGCTTCGGACATAGGCCACCAATTCTTTATAGGCCAGCTTGTCCTCGGCACCCAGGTGCTCGTGTTTTACCCTGTAGTGGCTGGTTGACAGATCAAAATGATCCAGCTACCACCTAAGGGGGATCTTCAACAGTAGTTGTTCCTCGCCATTGGCATCCCGCCTCAGAAAATATACACTATTAAGGGCAAATTAGGTGATAGGCTTCACCGTGTACCACCTATCCTTGAAGTTTCAGACGGAGTCAACATAGGTCTTGAATAGCCTCGACGAATGCTTGAAAGAAATCAACTATGTTGCCTGTCACCGTGTCGCTCCCCGGATTTTCATCCTGGTGCAAACGCGAACCGTCGATAATGTTGGAGGTTGAGGTTGAATAGAGTCGCCAGCTAGGCATTTTTATCCCGAAGGAAAGGTAATGCTGCATAAACCTGGAATGGTATGGATAAGACGGTTGCGAACCAAAGAAACTGAGAAATGGGGTTGGTTACGACCTGGGAAGGTATTAGCACCCAGATCGTCCGTTGTACTCGACAAGATCCATGCTTACTTGATTGTGTTTAAAATGGGATAGTGTATGTGCTAAACTGTTCATAAAAAACTAGGGAGAAAAGGATGTACAGAGTGTCAGTGCAAAAGGAAAGTTAGTGCTTAAACTGAGGCTAAGAAAAGAAAGCTGGAAAGAGGAGAAGGGGGAGACAAAGAGACTTTTGTTCGATAACTGTTAAGTTATGCCTACGTATCCTCTCGTGCAATGAGGATGTCAGAACACCGTAGTTTGACTCAAAGAGACTGGATGATTTTGTTGTGAACTGCTTGCTTGTCTATGCTCAAGTGTATGACTCGTCTGGCTCGAGTGCTAACTGTCTTGCATTAGACGGAAGAAGCGAGTTCTTGTTTTCAGAGTGAATGTGATGAGAAAAAGAATCCCGGAGGAGACGTTTATTGTTTGTTTTTTTTGTATTTTCAGTTTTTTATTATTTTTTGGTGTTTTGCGTAGGATAATGAGCTTAAGCCTAAATCAAGGGTTTGTAAACTCATTATATCACCCCTAATTAGGGATAATGAGTCTACTTAAGCATGAGATGAGAATCTCAATTTGATTACCCTAATGATGCATGATTAAGATCATTAACCTACTTGTAATTATTAAGTGTTTTTTGGATTTTTTGTGTGTGTTAAGTAATGAGTTTAATCTCTAATCCAGGATTAGTGAACTCATTACACCATCCTAAGAGAAGGATGATAGATGAGAACACTTAATATGAGGAAGATACCTCAACTTAATCCATGGTTAGGGACTAAATTCATTAAACACTAGGGTTAGTCCCTCTGAACCAACAGGCAGAGATGTAACCCTAATATAAGACCTAAGTTACAAGCTTAAGTCTTGATAACTTATTATGTGTTTTGATTAGGAGGTGTAAACAAATTAAAGGTTCAACACTAAGTATTAATGTTATACACTCCATCCTAAGATAAGGATACATGCATAACCCTAATACAAAGTCTTAAAACTTTAACTATTTAGCCTTTGATTATGAGGTGAGAAGCAGAAACTCAAGGAGACTCAAAGGTAAAAACTAGGGGAGACTATGTACAACCCTAAAGTTATCATGCTTGGATATTCCTATGGTTTTTGAGTTATAAAGAAAGATCTTCAGAAAGTCTTCAGATGGCCACCAAGGAAGAAGAAGCAGATGAAAAGAGAAGAGAATAGAAGAATAGGTTACTTACTTCCTGAGGAAGTTAAGTAACCTAAGAGAAAGAAAAGGAGCAAGAGAGAGCATAAGTGAATCAAATTCACATAAAAAACATGTAAAGATGCAAATGAAGAGATAATAAGATATGTGATGTGGAGGCGAATCCACATCTTGATCAGCTTACCATAAGCCCCTGCAATGGTTAGTATGAATGCATAAGGTGAAACAAGATGCAATGATGCAAAGATGAAGATGCAGTGATGCCAACCAGAAGTGAATACATGATGTAAATGTGTTATGTAGAGATGCAAAGTCATATAAAATGCATATGTATAATCATACAAGTAATGGGTGCAAAAACAAGCATGTTGGAAGCTTAAGATCACATGAACATAAATAAGATGTAATGGATGCAAAACATACCAAATGAATGCAACAATGATCAACCAACATTCACACATGTCCTAAGGTGTCTAAGATGACATACAAATGCATGAGATGTCATGATAAGTTCACATGATGATGGTATGCAAAGATGAATGCAAATGAACATGATAAATTAGGGTTTTAAGAAAGTATGAGATGCATATGATCAAAACAGAAGCATAACACATGCTAAAAATTTAAAATTGTAACCAAATGAACCCTAAATACACATAAGATCACACCCCAAAGAGGGAAGTCAAAAGCTAAACCAAAGTCAAGTTATGGTTTTTCTAAGTTAGGCTAGGGTTTTGGGTACCTCTTCATGAAAAATGCCAAACAAATGGAAAATGCAATGCAAACTTATGAGTTAAATTTCCTAGATACTAGATACAACATGTGAAAGAATTCAAAAAGAACCAAGTGCAAACTCATCTTGGTTTATCAGAAATGAATTTTTGAAGTTAGGGTTAGAAAAATAAGAAATTTAGAAACCCTAATTCATGGTTAATTGTCAAAATGTGATCAAACCCTAAAATAAATTTGTAAGATGAGTTTTTAAATTGTTCTAAATATGTGAGAATGCTTCATGATTTTTTTGTGATTTTTAAATACCTAAAAGTATTTTTAATTAATTAAAATGGATTAATTAATTAAATAATACAATTAAATGATTTAAAAATATATTTTTAATGCAAAAATTAAAAATAAAAATGTTTTTGGTTTCTGAAAATTAATTTGAACAATGATGCAAAAAATTATAATTTTATAAAATGTTTTACTATTTTTAAATAAATGAAGAAAATAAAATGAAATAAATAAAAAGAAAATGAAAAGTATCCTGGATGGATGGAAGAGATTGCGCAGGAGAGAGATCAAGGGCCAGGATGAGAAGTCTGCTTGACTTGTGGTATGGGAGATCTAAGGCTGAGATTCAAGTTAGGCTTACGCGCGTGATCCAATGGCTATCATTTAATCTGACTAATTTAATTATAATTAAGTTAATTAATCAAAATTAGGGTTAAGTGGATAATCTGGGCCGTACGCTACTTAAACTAATCTCAATCCAAGGGCTCACATTCAAACTGGAAAACAAACCCTAATTAATCTCAGGCGACCTGAGATAAGCTCTGGTCGTCTTCTCCGGCCAACCCCTCACCCTATCTTCTTCCCCATTTCACTAAAACTCATAAGACCTGCCTAGAAATGATCCCCAAACATCATACAACTCAAATCAATCAACAAAATCATTTATAACACGCATACATGACGAATCAAAGCAAAAACATTTTCACGGGCAGAGTTTTAGAACATCATGAAATGCTTATTTCTCAACCATTTTCAATTTTAAGCACATCAGGATGATCAGTGCAACACATAGAATCAATTTTTAACAAGAAATCAAGGTTCTGGAAAAATGTTCTTGAAGGTTACCTGAACTGAGCTTCTTCAAAATGGAGCTTTCTAGACCACCCTCTCGTGCAAATCAACTCCTCTGGTCCTCCTTGTGTTATTGGAATGCTTGGATGAGGCTTATAGTGGATGGTTTGGAGGTTTCAGTTCTGATACGACAGAAAATGAGGTCTGGATATGTTGTGTTTCAGGCCATGGTGATGGGTGGGAAATTATCATTAGGTTATGTGTGATTGAATGGTGAAATAATTTTTGAGGTTTGATGGCTGTGGAGTGAGAATCGAAGAAGGGAAACTTTTGACAAATTTTGTGCAATCTGAGTGTGTGTGCTTGCTATCAACTCTTGTGTGTTGCTATATCTCGCCCATAAAGTGTGAATGGATCAAATAGTAGGTTTGTAGAGGTTGCTGATCATTATTCCAAGAGTATGGGGAAGTTGCAAAAAGTCAAGGTTTGGTGTACATGAGGTATGACATGGTGCAGAGATGGTTTGAGAGCTTGTACTGCATCAGCTGAGTTCAAGGAGCACCATTGGATTGAAAGTTGTGAGTTGTAACATTTGATTCAAGAGTTTGCATAGGTTTTGCATTTTTCCCTCTTTGTGATTTCTTGAGAAGCAAGTTATGGAATCCTTTGGTTCAAGGCTCAATTCTGGTCAAGACAAGTTGCATTATGTTGTTATGATGTGTAGTAATGCATTAGAGATTATGAGAAGGCTTGGAAATCAAAATTACACATTTCCCTCTTTGTCATGAACTTGAAAATTACAAGATTTTTTCCAACTTTGATCCATCATAACTTGAGTTCTAGGATGAATCAAGAGGAGTTATTGTACTTTTTGAAAATGGGAAGATCCAATCTACAACTTTCATGTTTAAGGAAAATTCATTTGAAGCCTTTTTGATCAAGAAAGAGGAGGTTGAAGATCTTTCCCAAAAATAGAAACTTTTGCAATGGCTCATAATTCTTCAATATTGTGAATTCTAAGCATTCCTAAGATAAAATAAAGATCATAGGACATCAAATTGATGAAGGTGACCCTTTGGAACCCTTGTTGGTGGCCTCAGATGCCCTGATTCTGACTTTTCTTGCACAACAAGTTACCATTTGATCAGATGACTTCCACAAGGATGTTTTGCTTCAAATTTGATACACATGCTCCTTATAACATATATATGCCAATATAATCAATATTGACCAAAAAAATTGAGTATAAGGGCCTTAAACCCAAAACCCTAATTTCTAGGTCATCTGTGTAGGAGCTCCTAGCCTGCCTGGACAACTGTGCAATCTTCAGAGATTTTGTGACTTCAAAACACCCTTGGAGGCATAATATGATCATAGAACACCCATGGACCTTCTTGGCATGCTTCATGGCCTCTGAGATAGCTCAAACCACTTCTAAGATTCATCTGATCACAAACCCTAGTCATGCAACTTATATAGTGAAATAACTATGCAGTGTGAGATGTGATGCTTATGCAATGCAATATGAAGGATCACAAGCCAAGGTGTGAGAAAAGAGAGGGAAAATTTGGGGTGTTTACACACCGCCCGACCGTTTCACGTGGAAAACGTGGAAGAAGAGGGGCAGGGTGCAACTTATCCCGAGGTACCGGCACACCAACTCAAATGCCCGAATGAATGATATGGCGTCTGGGTGGAGCTGCGAGGGCGCCAGCCTGAGCCATGTAAAAACCCCTAGTTGAAATTCGTTGAAGGGGAGCCGCACTCCTGCTTCTCGAAAGGAAAATTCATACATGGCGAGTCGTTTCCCCATAAAATACGAGCATATTCGTTCCTCGGCCCAAGGAGCATAGCACTGCCAATTAACAAACTCGTTGCCCTCCACATCCTCGACTAAAGTGTGGGCAGTAGCGTGTTCCTCAACAATGAGAGACTCAGTCTCATCGGCTCATCGGCCACCCACGAGAGATCGTCGCTCCCTAACGAGAAGGGCACGATCCCTTCCACGGGACGTCTTTGGTTCGCGTTACTTGAAAAGTAGAAGGAACAAGTGAATTCGACGTCGCATAAAATTCACCCTTCCACCTCCATCCAAGTGAAAGGGTGAAGAGGAAAACGCCTAAGATAGTCATACTAACATTGCTCGGGGAATTCAAGCAATGCCCAGGGTATCTACAGAAATCATGACGATTTCTCCCGGGACATTCAAAGAATGCCCGAGATACTCAAAGAAATCATGAAGATTTCTTTCGGGGCATCCACAGGACGCCTGCAATGTTCAAAATAAAGTCCTAAGTTTTCCCGACATGTTCACACACTGCCCGGGGCATTCATCTAAAATTGATATGCATGTCTGACACACCCATAAGATGCCCGAGACATTCATGCATAAAACCCTAAAATTAGCCTAAAGATGGACATTTTACCTACTTTAGCGAGAAAATCTCCACTACAACTAGCTACTAAGCCTAAAAATTACCAGAAAAAGAGGGATTTAAGGAGTTACCTGACATAGTTCTGACGAGGAGGTGGCAGCGGCATACGGCGGAAACGGCAGCGGTTGTGTTTGCGGGTGAGAAGATTGCAAATACGGTTAATCGTAGGAGGTGAGAAGAAAAGGGAAATGAGGTGGTCCCTTCACCCTTTTGATATATGGGGTGCATGGAGGCACGCGCCTAGGCAATCATTACCTAGATTCCCTAGGTCGGGCAGAGTTAATGCGTCGTAACACAAGAAACGAAGTGTCACGCATTAAGTTCATTGACAAGTCACTCTAGAGAATCTTGAATGACGTCGGGCACGCGCGACTTTCCTCAACATTTGAAGATACCACATGTCCATTGAAGCTCTCCGACAATGATCAATGCTCGTGCGACTTCCAATACTATCTTACGCACATCATATCCTCGCCGACCATATTCCTCGAATTGAGTTCTTAGCTCTGCCGAGAGAATCCTCGCCTTCAGCAACGAGACCGAGCGAATCCTCGCCTTCACCAACAGGACAAACATTTGTTCCCCAGCAACTCACTCCCCGTCGGGAACGAATCCCCGACATACCGATCGTGCCCGACAATGTTTTCCTAACTCATCACTCTGTCCCGGAGTTTCGACTTGGGGGCTCCTATTCTGGACTGGGCCTCTAGAACATTATTGGACATAAGCCAAATAATGTCGGTCAGAGTCTCAATCAGTCGGGTTGGGGACCTAATCAGTCGGGCAAAAATCCATCCTCGCGGGCAATGATCTGGACCATCGGGCAAAGCCCACGATCCACTGAACTCGTGCTAGGGGACTACTTCTCCCTCACGTGCACCACATCACTCAACTGTCCACCATTATCTCCTAAAATGAAGGGACAATTGGACCAAGTAAAATCCCATGTGTTAGGTCTTACACGCTCCTACGCATACCTTGGCAGTTCTTCCTTGGGCCTAGCTAATCCAGCCCAGGAAAGGACCTTGGCCCAGCGTTGGGGGCACATATAAATACCCTTTTTCACTAAAGGGTCGAGTATTCTGAACTTATCACCAATTACCATTTTCTATGTACCTATACTCGCTTAAGCATCAGAGTGCCTTGCAGGTACACCCCCATCTTCTCTCTCAACCGTTACGTTCGCAGTCCAACTCTTGGAAGGCCTTTCTGATCATGTAAGATCAATTAGTTCATAGCATTATAAATAGAGATCCTAGTGGTAGGATCAGGAGTGACAAAAACATTATAAACTTTGATATACACTCAAATTACTCACACACAAGAAAGAAACAAGTTTTCCTGAAGAAATCCTTATTTCATTTAAAGTTATTTTTGTGCTTGTTTTCTTTAATATTCAGAAGACTAATTTCAACTGTGTCAAAATCAGTTAGTTAGTTTACTTTTATAACATAATCATTTTACTAAAAATACCCAACATTCATTGCAAGAAATCTGACAATGTTGAATGCACTTTCTTTTCTCAGAAAATTAGCAAAAACTTGCCCTATGATTTACTAGTTTGATCCTTCAAGTAACTAACCTAAAACTAAGTGATTGTTTACAAAAAATACCGGTGAACAAATTGACATGCTCAGTGGCACCTTGTTTGTGCAATTTTTTAGTTTATTTTCAAGAGTGTCTGTGTTTCGTATTTGTTGTGATTTTCTCTTGTATTTAAAAATGTTTTCTAAATCTGGATCTATCTGTGCTTGAGGAGTGGTAAAACTTTAGTCGAAATGGTTCGTCCTAGAAATATATCACGTTGTGGACCATAGGCCTTCTTATATACCAAGTTTCACGATGCCATTGGTGTAAAAAGACTTTTTCTATGGTAAGTCAACTGCAATTATGGCAGGATTACAAAACAACGCCTCGACATATGCAGATAATAACACTATGATAGCATCCCCTTTAAATCCATATGTAGCGTCGGGGTATGCTATTAGCACCCTAGTCAAGTAACACAACATGGAGGGAGTGTATTTTCTCCCCCAAACTTGTTTTCTCTTATGACAAACTCCTTGTTGTCCATAAGGCAACAAATAGATGAAAGTAACCACAAGATGGTTAATATGATTACTTAGAAAATTGGTATTATGTTCAACCCATTAATTAAAAACATTAACTAAAGTTACCAGTAGTTGGCCAATCAAATGGGTCGAATATCCAATTTTTTCTATGCCCCGACACAACCAATCCCTCAAAGTGTGTCAGTCAGGCCAATTGGGATATCTGACAATGAATTGCTCCTTTTAATCTGGGACAACAACAACAAGAGATACCTTGACTTGCCATGCCCCCTATATTTATGGGAGGAGAAGAGGGAATAACCCAGGTTAACCCATGGATAGCCATGGTGGGTAGAAACCAAGATGTTGAAGAAGTAGTAAGGAACGTCTGATAAGATAACCTGAAAGGCTAAAATAATCTAACCTACATAGTCGAAAATATCCTTGCTCAGAATGGCCTCAATGTAGGATTACATTTGTGTCTTTTTTGATTGATTTTTTTTTTGCAGACAGAACTTCCTAGGGGATGGAAGGTCCCTAAATTCACTATATTTGTAGGAGACACAAGTGAGTCGATTGTCAAACATATCGCTCGATGTTAGAATAAAGCAGGAGATATAACAAACAATGAGAATTTGAAAATAAGATATGTAATTAAATCCTCTTGAATCTCGACCCCATTTCTTGCATTCTAGCCTTGAATGTGTTGTTCTTCACCTTCACCGGAGCACCATGTTTCTTCACTAGAGTACCCTATACAGATTCAACTTTCGAATTCATACCAATATCTTGCTTGTTTTGTCTAATTCTTTTCTCCATTATTACCATTCCCTTTTGAATTAGATTCATTATCCCACTAGTCCATTACTTTTTTCTCTCCACAAACATTAGCATAATAGTTAAAAAATTTGAAAACCAAAAGGCAAATGAAATGTTTGTTGTGTGGACACCCTAATATATATATATATATATATATATATATATATATATATATATATATATATATATAGAGAGAGAGAGAGAGAGGAACATTGCTCCCCAACTTATACCTGACACCCCCTTGTCGCTCCCACCAAATGACACCCTGGTCAGAAGGGGTACAGACGCGAACGGTCAGCGAAAGAAAAGGAACGAATAGAGTCGCCAGCTAGGCATTTTTATCCCGAAGGAAAGGTAATGCTGCATAAACCTAGAAAGATATGGATAAGACGGTCGCGAATCAGAGAAACTGAGAAAGGGGGTTGGTTACAACCTGGGAAGGTATTAGCACCCAGATTGTCCGCCGTACTCGACGGGATCCACGCTTGAAAGATTTGTGTTTAAAAGGGTAGTTTCAGTGCAATTTTGTGTGCAAAAGCTGGAAAAGAATGCAAGTGTCAGTGCAAAATAAATGTGAAGTGGATAAGAGAAATGTCAGTGCTGGAAAGAAGTGCAAAGCTCAAGACTATGAGGATTAAAGAATAATGCTGGAAGAGGGGGAATATGCAAAGACTTTTGTTCGATAACTGTTAAGTTATGCCTACGTATCCTCTCGTGCAATGAGGAAGTCAGAACACCGTAGTTCGACTCAAAAAGACTGAAAGATAAATTGACTGATGAACTGCTTACTTGTCTATGCTCAAGTGTATGACCTGTCTGGCTCAGGTGCTAACTGTCTTGCATTAGACGGAAGAAGCGAGTTCTCGTTTATGAGTGAATGAGGTGAGAAAAGAATCCTGGAGGAGACGATTATTGTTTGTTTTTGATATTTTCAATCTTTTATTGCTTTTGGGGTTTGTCATAAGTTAATGAGCTTAAGCCTAAACCAAAGGTTAGTAAACTCATCACATCCTCCCTCTGATCAGGGGTAATGTGAACACCTTAAGTATGAAGTAAACACCTCACACTTAATCACCATGATGTAGGATTAAGATCATTAACCTACTTGCATTTATTTAGATGTTTTTGGAGTTTTTGTTTAGTGTTAAGTAATGAGTTTAAGCCATAATCAAGGATTTAATGGACTCATTACACCATCCTAATAGAAGGATAATAGATGAGAACATTTAAGCTGAGGAAGGCTCCTCAACTTAATCCATGATTAGGGATTAACCCCATGATCTAACAAAGCCTTTATTAAAGTGAATTTTAGTTAATGGTGAGATTAAGAAGTGGATTTTATGGTTTGTAAGACAACTTGAGGGGGACTTGTCCATTAACACTAGGGTTAGTCCTTCTTGACCACTTAAGGAAGAATTAGAACCCTAATGCAAGGCCCAAGTTACAAGCTTGATGTCTTAGTGATTATTAAGTGGATTGATTAAAGGGTTTAAACACATTAAGGGTTTAACACTTAGGATTAAAGTTATACACTCCATCCTAATAGAAGGATGCATGCATAAACTTAATCACAAAGCCTTAAAACCTTTAAGGTTTAATCCTTGATTATGAGGTGAGAGGAGAAGACTCAAAGATGACACAAAGGTAAAACTAATGGGGGACTAATCAAACCCTAATTGTGATCATGCTTGGTTGTTCCTAGGGTTTATGAGGCTTGCAAAAGATCTTCAAGGAAAAGCCACCAAGGAAGAAACAGATGAAAGGAGGAAGAAGCAGAGAGAGGCAAGACAACTTGCTTCACTTAAGAAGACAAGTTGCTTGAAGAAATAAAGAGGAGAAGGAGCATGAATGAGCAAGCTCACTCTAATACAAAGGTAAAATGCAGCAATGAATGCATAAGAGAGATGAGGAAAGATTATGAGAAGTGAAGGCAAATTCACTTCTCAATGACTTAACACCTGAAAAGTTAGCAACAAGAAATGGAATGAAATGCAAATGAGGTGAAACACAATGATGAAAACCAAAACCAGAAGCAAAAACATGATGTTAATGATGCTAAGAGATAAAGCAAACACAAGTCAAGAGTTGTGGATGATCATACAAGGATGAGGATGCAAATGAAGCATGCTTTGAACCATAAAGGTTCAAGAAAGTTTATGAAATGGAATGAATGCATAGCATGGCAAATGAATGGTGCAATGATCAAACATGATTCTAATATGTCCTAAGATGTCTCATATGTCATGTTGATACACAAAATGTCATGGCAAGTTCATGTATGCAAGCAAATGAGATATGGGTGCAAATGAAGGCAAGAATTAGGGTTTATGCACAAGATACAAAGCAAAATTCAAAATCAGAAGCAAATGGCATGATAAAAAATTGAAAATGGGATAAAAGGAACCCTAACCCTACACAAGCTTACTGCCCAAAGGAGGGGACCTAACTCCTAACCTAATGGGAGTTGTGATTTTCTCAAGTTATCTAGGGTTTTAAGGCACTTCAAAAGGAAAAATTCACATCAAATTAAAAATGAAAGATAAATTCAAACCAATTTTACCCCAGAAACTACATGACATGAGGAATGCAATGCAAAAAGAACCAACATCAAACTCTTCATGGTTAGGCAGAATGAATTTTTCTAAGTTAGAACAAAAATATTGCCTTTTAAGAACTTTAATTCCAAAGAAAAATGTCAAAATATGTCAAGAACCAAAAAGAAATTTGTTTGAAGAGTTTGATAATGTTTCTAAATGTATTAAAATGCAATGTGAATATTTTTGTGATTTTTAGAAACTTAAATGCTATTTTAATTAATTAATTCTCATTAACTAATTAAAATGAACATTTAAATATTTTTAAAAATACGAAAATTATGCAAAAAATAAAAATAAAATTATTTTCAGAAAGAGAAAAATATTTTAAGGCTGGATGCAAAAAATGAGATTTTTTAGGAATGATTTGCTATTTTTAATAAAATGAACAAATTAAATGAAAAGAAAATGAATTTAAAATTAAATAAAGGAAAGTATGCCAAAGGGAGGGTTCAGATTGATTCTGGGCTTAAGACGTTTGACTGGGCGCGCATCTGGACGACCCAGGTTCAAACCTGACTAATTTTCATTAATTCATTAATTAAACTTAATTAAATCAGGATTAGGGCTAATGACTAGATCCCAACCAATGAAACGCGCGCGGGAAACAAAATCTAATGGCTCACGTTTAAACCTCACTAATTACACTGATTAGGGCAAATTAATTTCAGGCGACCGGAACAGTGTTCCGGTCGTCTTCTCTGACGAACCCAAACCCTAGCTTCTCCCTCAGGCCACTATTCTTCAAATTTCTTACACAAAAATGATCCTCTAACCATTCTAAACCTAAACCCCCAACCAAAACTCATTTATTTTGCCTCATGAGCATGAATCGAACGAAAATGTAAAAACGGGCAAAAGTTTCAGAGATCACATACATGGTGGTTTCGCAACCATTTTCAAAAGTAATCACATCCCCATGATCAGGGGAGCATATAGAACCATAAAGGAACTTAAAATCTAGCTTCTGGGAAAAAAGTTCTTCAAGTTACCTGAGATAAGGACTCTCTGATTCTGAGCTTTCTGGATCCTCCCTTTGTGCAAGCCCACTTCTTTGAACCCCCTGATGATGAAATGAAGCTTAGAAAGTTTTAAGAATGGTTGGTTTGAATGTTTCAGTTCTGGTATAGCAGAAATGGAGGCTTTTGTGTGTGTTGTTTCAGGCTGTTTTGAGGGTTGATTCTTGTTCTATGGATGATATGTGATCTGTTGGTGAAAGAAAAATGGAAGTTTGATAGCTGGTTTGAGAGAATCGAAGAAGGGAAGGATTTCTGCAAGTTTGTGAATGTTGGTTGTGTGTGTGTTCTGAGCCTATGTCCTTCTTGTTTTATGATCTTGAGGAAATCCATAAGCAATCCCAACAATCTAGGAGGGCAGGTATGCACTGTGGGAATGGTATGGGATGATTGGCCAAAAAGTCAAAAATTGTGTACTATAGGTATGGGCCATGGCAGAGAAGATTTCTGTGTTTGGATTGCCTCAGTCAGCTTCAAGGAAGACCCTAGGATGTTCTGATGTGATCTGAAATGGATGAAGGGTGAGATGTCACATGTTTTGCAATTTTGCAACTTGTTGCATTTTTGTGATTTTTGGTCATGGACATGTGACATTCCTTGGGCAATATGCAGCAAAATGTACCATATGATGTTGTTATGATACTTGGAGATTGATTAGAGACCAAACAAAAGCCTAAGAACCAATCTTGCAAGATTTCCCTCTTTGTAACTTTTGTGAAAAAATGGCTTATGATACTTGAAATCCAAGGCATGAAAGCTAGAAATTCTTTAGGCAAATCTGAATTATGGACCATGAATCATGTTTGTGTGATGATTAGAAGCTGATTTGAAGTCACATTTGGCTTTGGCAAGTGTTTTTGCAAGTTTCCTCTTTGTCACAAAAGTGAAAAATAAGTGATTTTGTCCAACTTTGACAAGCCATAACTTTTGTTCTAAAATGAATTAGAATGAGTTCTTGTACTTTTTGAAAATGGGAGGATCCAATCTACAACTTTCATGACCAAAGATTTTTCATTTGAAGCATTTTTGGATCAAAAAGAGGAGGTTGAAAAACTTTCCCAAAATGGCAAGTTTGCATTACAAGTCACTTTCCCAAAATGGCAACTTTGCAAATGGCTTGAGATTCTTCAATTTTGTGAACTTATAACTTCTTCTAAGATCAAATAAAGATCATACACATTCAAAATGGTGGAGAATACCCTTTGGTTGGGTGATTGGGGGCCTCAGATGCCCTGATTTTGTTCTGACTTGCTCAAGAAGTCATCTTTTGATCAGATGCCTTCCCCATTGAATTTCTTCATGAAAATTGATATGTATGATCCTCATAACATATAGGGACTAATAGAAAGAAGAATGACCAAAAACTTTGGAGTTATGGCCTCTGAAACCAAAACCCTAATTTTAGGTCATCTGTGCAGTTAAGCTTGGCTCTGCTTCCATGCCTTCCTCAGTTCTTGTGATTTTTGACTTTCTTGATCTTGGGAGGATATGATGTTTGAACATACATGGACCCTCTTGAGATGATTGGAGACTCTTGGAGTGGCTCAGATAGCCCAGGGATGGCTCAGATCACAAACCCTAGAGGCAGATGACTTTGAATCAATGCAATGAAGCAATAATGCAACATGAGATGATATGATTGAACTTATGCAAATGAAAAGAATCACAAGCCATGGTGTGAGTAAGTGAGGGAAAATTTGGGGTGTTTACAGCTGCCCCTATTCAAGCATGAGTTAGCTGTGCAAGATGTAAGCTACGGCTTAACAGGAAAACAAGATAACTTGTGGTTGAATATCAAAGACAGACCATAATTTGCACTCACTGAATGAAGAAGAAAAGGGATATAGATTGTAAAAGGAAGTAAAGTATAATTATAAAGTGCGGGCGACGGAGGACGACCGTCGAGTAGAGGACGACTGATGGGGATAAAGCAATGACGGGGACGGCCGACATGCTGGGGAAATAGAGGGATCATGATGGGGACGACCATCAAGTAAAGAAATAAGACTCTCTGGGGATTTAGAGATAAATAATGGGGAAGACCATCAGGTTGAAGAAATAAATGATGAGGAACGGTCATCAAAGGTGAAGGACGATCACCTAGCAGGGGACGACTGCTCTGTTGGGGATAAGATGAGGGACGGTCATCTATGGTGAAAGACGATCACCTGGCAAGGTACGATTGCCGAAAGGTATCACAACATAGGACGATTGTCGGATGGAAAGGTCGATGATGGGGACGGCCATTGGATAAAATGATGAAGGACGATCATCAAGAGGTGAAGGACGATCACCTAGCAAGGTACGGCTGCTCTCGGGGTTTATCATGACATAAGACGAATGTCATATAACAGAATCAACGATGGGGACGGCCATCGGATAAAATGATGAAGGACGATCATCAAGAGGTGAAGGACGATCACCTAGCAGGGGACGGCTGCTAAAAATATCACGACATAGGACGAATGTCGGATAGGAAGGGGTTCTAATGAATAGAGACTCCGCTGGGGATGATGAAGGACGATCATCAAAAAGGTGAAGGACGATCACCTGGCAGGGTACGGCTGCCGAAAGGTATCATGACATAGGACGAATGTCAGATGGGAAGGAAATAGTTTATTCGCGATCTGCCGAGGACTCTTCTGAGAAATGGTAGACACAGACGAGTGTCTAATTTTAGGAAGGCGAAGGCATAAGTATCTGACACGGTGTGTAGATTAAAGATGTGGACGAGCATCCTTAAGACTATGATACGGACGAGTATCGGTAGAAACAAACGCTTGACGCATGTTTAGAGATGATGATACGGACGAGTACCAACTAGTTAACAAAGAACACGGACGAGTGTTGACTCTGAGGGGATTTAAGTGGTATATACAAGATACAGACGAGTATCGGTATGAGTGAAAAGTGACGAGTGAGACATAGACGAGTGTTCAACTTGCTGGGGAGAGCACGACACGGACGGGTGCCGGAAGAAGTGTGCTATAAACAAGTATTTGATTTACAATCAGTGTTTAGGTAATCATGCTGGGGAAGGGTGACACAGACGAGTGTCAAAGGAGGAAAACACATATGTATTAGTGAGTGCAAAGGGGACGCTTTGGCTTTTTGTTGGGGATATGACACAGACGAGTGTTAAGAGGCATCTGCAATGTATAAGCATCTATTTGTAGGGAACGCTCAGGCGACTTTACTGGGGAATGATGACACGGACGAGTGCCAAAAGGAGCATGTAACTGTATTTGTGAGTGTAAAGGAAATGCTTTAATATTCTGCCGGGGAGTTTGAGAGGTATTTAGTATTTTGTTGATGAAATGTCAGTATTTACGAGTGTTCGGTTCGACACATGGCTTATGATTTATGCAATATGTTTGATTTTTGCCGTAATGCTCCGTATTAGATGGAATGCTACGCTCTGTGGGGAAAATATGATGTGAATGCTATGGTTATGCAAAGATACCGATCCGGGATTCGGATCCCGTTGCTGTGGAGACCCCTGGCTAATCTGCTTGAAGTGGATATCCCAGCTGGGGATGGGATCATTGGTAGATCTGATATATATATGGCTTTGCTTGGGGAAATAGGTCACTGATAGACCTATTCTCGATGATGGGGTACCCAGCTGGGGTCCGTAGAAGCTTTCGACACTTTGTTGTGAGATCTTCAGGCATTGCTCTTCTGGATAGAGGCTGAAACTCCGTGGGGAGATAGTTCCCTGTCTAACACTTGGTTGAGAAGGAATGACGACTGGCAACTCAGCTGGGGAGAAAGCAGCTCTGGTGTTGTTTGGAAGATGTGTTGTGGAAATGGTGATTTGACAGCTTGCTGGGGAGAAACTTTCATGCCCCATGTCGCACCTTGAGTACCTGCAATCCTGTTATGACAAAGAAGCGTACAAGTATCCCGAGGTATCCTTTACCGGATTCCATCATAGGAGTTTAGACACTCCCGGGAGTAAGTATATTTCCTGTAAGCACGTATTTTTAGAAGGGAAGCATCTGTATTCATGCAATCAACATCTTAAGGACATCAGACATTTTGCAAATGAAAATAAAATGTACGAGACGAAATATGACTGAAAATCTGATCTTATTAATTTGTGTGCCCCGAATTGGCAAGATACAGTCAAAGAAACAAATCCCCTAAAATGAGGAGATTGTTGCAAAATTGAGAAACAAAAGAAAATGCTGGCAATGTTGATGACGCTTCAAGGAGTTTCCCTTTTGCTATGACTCATATGACATTGACGTTTTTCTCATCTTGCTTTCTGAAGAGGGCTGATTCTGACCGATGCTCGAACCTTTCGAAGCTTGCCATGTTGTAAGTGATACAAACGAATTCAGAATGCAGTTGTTCGCTCATTCCCTTATTTTGCGTGGATCGCCCTTTCGGGTTTTCAATCCACCGGGATACCCATTTTTGCCCGAGTTGTCCAATGCGGCTTTTCAACTCAGCGGGTGTACATTTTTTATTATTTATTTTCCCTTATTTTTGCCCGAGTCTTTTATTCTGTTTTTGACTCACCGGGATGCCCTATTTTTGCCTGGACTTACATTCTGTTTTTATGTCCAGCGGGTCATTTTTATGCAAAGTATTTTTTAACTGCATCTGAATTCACAGGGGACAGGAAGTCTTCACCATCCATGGTACTGAGCATCAGTGCTCCACCAGAGAAAACTTTCTTTACTATGAACGGACCATCATAATTCGGAGTCCACTTGCCCCTGTGGTCTGTATGAGGAGGGAGGAGTCTTTTCAGCACAAGATCTCCTACTTGGTATTCTCGAAGCCTGACTTTCTGATCGAAGGCTTTCTTCATTCTCTTCTGATATAACTGCCCATGACAGATTGCAGCTAATCTCTTTTCTTCAATCAGATTCAGTTGTTCGTATCGGGATCGGACCCATTCTGCTTCGTTCAATTTGACATCCATCAGTACCCGCAGGGAGGGTAACTCAACTTCAACAGGTAGGATTGCCTCCATGCCATACACAAGCTGATACAGTGTTGCCCTAGTGGATGTTCTGATTGACATTCGGTATCCATGCAAGGCAAACGGTAGCATTTCATGCCAGTCTTTGTAGGTAACCACCATCTTTTGTACAATCTTCTTGATATTCTTGTTAGCTGCCTCAACAACGCCATTCATCTTTGGCATGTAAGGAGAAGAATTGTGGTGTTGGATCTTGAAGTCCCGACATAGTTCTGCCATCATTTTGTTGTTTATGTTGGAACCATTATCAGTAATGATTCGCTCGGGCACTCCATACCGACAAATGATATCCCTCTTCAGAAACCGGGCTACCACTTGCCTGGTAACATTTGCATAAGAAGCTGCTTCAACACACTTGGTGAAATAATCAATGGCTACCAGGTTGAATCTGTGGCCATTTGAGGCAGTCAGTTCAATCTTACCAATCATATCAATGCCCCACATGGAAAAGGGCCAGGGTGAAGACATCACATTCAGAGGATTTGGAGGCACATGCACTTTATCCGCATAAATCTGGCATTTATGGCACTTTCTAGCATAAGCACAACAGTCTGCATCCATTGTGATCCAGTAGTAGCCTGATCTCAACAACTTTTTAGCCATTGCATGCCCTCCAGCATGGGTACCAAAGGATCCTTCGTGCACTTCGTGCATCAACAAGTCTGCTTCTGTCCTATCAACGCATTTGA
Organism: Lathyrus aphaca; assembly: GCA_963966055.1. Classification (NCBI taxonomy): domain Eukaryota; kingdom Viridiplantae; phylum Streptophyta; class Magnoliopsida; order Fabales; family Fabaceae; genus Lathyrus; species Lathyrus aphaca. The sequence goes on along the minus strand of OZ014519.1, from coordinate 86,797,033 downwards.
GAAGTATCATATCAAAATTTCTCTTATACAGGGAACCATCAGTATTCAAGAAGAAACTACCGGATAGTCTTCTTAGTGTCTTCTTGTCATTGGAAGATGCCCCAGATGGGTATGTTTGATCCTCCAAGAAGCACTTAATGTCATGGAACCAAGGCTTATCATCTTTAACAACATCTGTTGAGAACACATATGCTGGTCTGTCAAGTCTGGATACTGATATTCGAGGTACAAAGTTGGCAGCTTGAACTTTGATCATGGATGAAATGGTAGCCAGAGCGTCTGCAAACTGATTCTCATCTCGAGGGATATACTCAAGCTTGACTGTTGTGAAGAAAGTCAACAACCTCCTTGTATAATCCCAATAAGGTATCATATGATCTTGGTGCGTGTACCATTTGCCGTTGGTTTGATTGATTACCAAAGCTGAATCTCCGAATACAGTTAAAGTCTTGATCCTGAGGTCAATGGCTCCCTCAAGACCCATAATACAAGCTTCGTATTCAGCTTCGTTGTTAGTGCAATTAAAGATGAGCTTTGCCGAGAAAGGCATGTGAACTCCCTTAGGTGTAATGAGTACTGCACCAACACCACGGCCATTCATATTAACAGCCCCATCAAACATCATAGTCCATTCTTCCTCTGGGTCAGGCCCTTCAGTGTGAACAGGCTCTTCATGATCTTTTTCTTTTATGAACATGATGTCTTCGTCAGGGAAGTTAAATCTCATAGGCTGGTAATCATCAATAGGTTGCTCATCAAGATAATCAGACAATACACTGTCTTTGATGGCCTTTTGGGATGTGTACTGAATGTCGTATTCCGTGAGGATCATTTGCCATCTTGCAACCCGTCCGGTAAGTGTTGGCTTCTCAAAAATGTACTTAACTGGATCCATCTTTGAGATCAATAAAGTTGTGTGGGTCAACATATACTGCCTTAGTCGGCGAGCAGCCTACGCTAAAGCACAACAAGTTTTCTCGAGCAGTGAATAACGTTGTTCACAGTCGGTAAACTTTTTGCTTAGGTAGTATATTGCATACTCTTTTCGACCAGACTCGTCATGCTGGCCCAGTACACACCCCATTGACTCTTCTAATACTGTCAGGTACATGATTAGAGGTCTTCCTTCAACTGGAGGCATAAGGATTGGAGGCTCTTGTAAGTATTCCTTGATTTTGTCAAAAGCCTTCTGGAAGTCTTCGTTCCACCTGATCGTCTGTTCCTTTCTTAACAGCTTGAACAAAGGCTCACAGGTTGCTGTAAGGTGAGATATGAATCGTGAAATGTAGTTCAATCTACCTAGAAACCCCCGAATTTCTTTTTCAGTCTTCGGTGCAGGCATTTATTGGATGGCTTTGACTTTATCAGGGTCAACTTCAATCCCTTTCTCACTTACAATAAATCCCAGCAGTTTACCGGATCGCACCCCGAATGTGCATTTGTTGGGGTTTAACTTCAGTTGATACTTCCTCAGACGCTTGAATAGTTTCAGTAGGTTCACCAGGTGGTCTTCTTCTGTGAGGGACTTGGCAATCATGTCATCCACATAACATTCAATTTCTTTGTGGATCATGTCATGGAATAATGTTACCATAGCCCGTTGATAAGTAGCACCCGCATTCTTCAATCCAAATGGCATCACCTTATAACAGAATGTGCCCCAGGGTGTGATGAAAGTTGTCTTCTCCATGTCTTCAGGTGACATTTTGATATGATTGTATCCTGAAAATCCATCCATGAAGGAGAACACTGAGAACTGAGCCGTATTATCAACCAATACATCAATGTGAGGTAAAGGGAAGTCATCTTTCGGGCAGGCTCTGTTCAAATCCCGGTAATCCACACACATTCTCACCTTGCCATATTTCTTAGGCACAGGTACAATATTAGCAATCCACGGCGGGTAGCTAGTCACAACAAGGAAACCGGCGTCCCACTGTTTTTGTACCTCTTCTTTTATCTTCATTGCCATATCTGGGCGAGTACGGCGCAACTTTTGTTTTACTGGTGGGCAGTCTTCTTTCAGAGGTAGCTTGTGCATGACAATGTCGGTGTCCAACCCTGGCATATCCTGATAAGACCAAGCAAAAACATCCACATATTCCCGAAGCATGTCAATCAGTTGCTCTTTCACTGAATCTTGCAAGCAGGCCCCGATCTTAACTTCTTTCACATCTTCTTCCGTACCAAGATTGACCGTCTCAACCTCCTCCTGATAAGGGGTGATAACCTTCTCCTCTTGTCTTAACAACCTGGCTAGCTCTTCAGGTAGCTCATAATCTTCTTCAACCCCTTCATCAGCTTGATTGATTGGATTGTCAAAGTCATACGAAGTCGTAGCAGTGTTGTTGTCGGTGCAGTCTGAAAGGCACTTTCTGCAAGGGTTTAGATTAGTTTATTTTAGTGATCAGTTTTATCTTTTTTTTAAAAAGTGAAAATGAAGTTATTTATTTTTGAAAAACATTGCCATTTTATTTTTGTACAAAAAGTGAAAAATGAAAAACAGTGAACGGAAAAGAAAAGACTCATTTGCAAAAGATGTCCTGATATTCATTAATTGATCTTTGCACAAAATACAAGATGGCCCGATTACAAAATGAGTCTTGACATCTTGGGAAAAATGCAAGACTTGATGCATGCTTTAAAATACAGGAAATAATAATTACTCTGCAGGAGTAACCCTTATAATTTCCTGGGAAGACCAGTTTGAGACATGGCTCCCCGGGATCCTTGGACGTATCCAGCTTTCCAGGTTGCGCTCGTCTTCCGACTCATCTTCCAAATTGTTCACAGCATCTGGGGTAAGCATTCCCCCACTGACAAATTTGGGCTCCGTTGCAGCCTCCGGTTGATCTTGTCGAGTTGGTCTGTAACCCAACCCGAATCTGTCTTCTTTCTTTTCCACGGGCAGCAGCTTGCCCCAGCCTTGGGCGATACCTTCCTCAACAACCTTCTGGGTTTGCTGATATGATGTTATGGAAGTTCCCAGTATAACAAATGCTTCATTAATGTTCAAGGCCTTAAACCTCTGACTCATGGTTTCATGGATCTCCCCATCCATTTCTATGTACTTATACGTAGCCAGCTGGCTAACAAAGATGTCCTCCTCCCCACAGATGGTGATGATCTGGCCTTCCCACTCGAATTTTAACTTCTGGTGAAGGGTAGACGTAACAGCGCCAGCGGCGTGGATCTATACCCAACAGACAGCTGTAGGCCGGCTGTATGTCCATCACAAAGAAGGTAGTTTTAAAAGTCTGAGGGCCAATCATCACAGGCAGATCAATCTCCCCAAGCACTGATCTTTTAGAGCCATCAACTGATCTCACCACCAAATTACTCGGACGCGGTGCCAAGCCATCATACTCCAGCTTCACTAAGGCTTTCTTTGGTAGGACATTGAGTGATGACCCAGTGTCTACCAGTACATGAGACAAAACAACACCCTTGCATTCCAAGGTGATATGAAGAGCCTTGTTATGGTTGCGTCCCTCTGTTGTTAAGTCAACATTGGTAAAGCCCAGTCCATGACTGGTGTTGACATTTGCAACCACAGTTTCTAGCTGATTAACAGTAATCCCCTCCGGCACGTATGCTGCGTGCAGGACTTTCAGCAATGCGTTCCTTTGAGCTTCAAAACACATCAATAGTGATAATATGGAGATTTTGGAGGGTGTTTGGTGAAGCTGGTCCACCACCTTGTAATCACTCCTTTTTATGATTCTCATGAACTCGTCTACATCTTGTTCAAAAGATGTCTTCTGAGTATCTTTGGTAGTTGGCTCTTCAGATACCACACTCTTTCCTTTTGCTTTAGCAGCAGCTTCTGCCTCAACATTAGGTCTTTGTGTTTGTGAGGCAAAAAGGCGTCCGCTTCTGGTGAAGCCTCCGCCTCCCCCAACATTATCAACTTGTGGAGAGGAGGTTGATAAATCCAGAGTGATTTTCTCCCCGTTGCAGTAGAGATTAGAGCCATAATGCCAAGGTATGGCATTACTGCTTTCATAAGGAACTGGTCCAGGCACCGTAATGGTGACCGGACTGATTGCTGCAGAGGAAGGTACTGTAACGGTGTGCGGATCATAGTAAATTGTGACTGGTGATCTGGCAGGAGGTGCCACTGTTTGTTGTTGGAAATTGCTATTGGGAGGAACGTTTGATGGGTCATAGTAGATTGTAACTGTCGAGACATCTTCATTAATTTTTGCTGGCGTTGTAGAAGATTCTGCTAATAAAATGGATGTTGATGTTGTAGAAGAAATGGTTGTTGAATTTTGACTTGTTGAAGTGATGGACAGAGTAATTGCTGGTGATATTAATGAATCAGTAAGAATGATTGTTGTTGCTGTTGTAGGAGAATTCGTTGCTGAAGGAATGATTGTTGATGTTGTAGGAGATTCTGGGATTTTTGTTAAAGGAATTGCTGGATTTGTAGGCGCCGTTGTTGAAATCTAAAGGATACCATCCTTAATAAGACCATCTATGCTGCTTCTCAACTTTTCACACCCATTGACTGCAATGTTGCAATACCCACAACCGAACACCCGGGGAACACTTGGTTTTCTAAAAGTTGAGCTTTAATTTCAACCAAAGGCGCTCGAATTTGTGCAACAATGGTGATCAAGGTGGATGGTTTGTCTTCCTCAATGGCATTAATCCTAGGCCTGCCATGATTAGGCATAGGATTTCTGTTGACATTCGGAGGAGGTGCAAAATTGAGGGCTTTAGTATCCACCAGATCTTGGACTTTCATCTGTAAGGCCCTGCATTTCTCAGTATTGTGACCAGGCGTGTTGGAGTGGAAGGCACACCTGGCGTTGACATCATAATTCTTTGGGAGATTGAGGGGATCTGGTGGTGCCAACGTCCTTAACTCAACCAAGTTAAGCTTCAGGAGTTGTGGCAATAAGGCAGCATAAGGCATAGGGATAGGGTCAATAACTTATTTGCCTGTGATGGTCTTTGTTGAAAAGGACGCTGTTGTTGGTTGCTATTGTTATTGCTGTAGGTTCTATGTTGTGGATACTGGACTTGTTGTTGATATTGTGGTTGTTGTTGTTGAGGATATGATAATTGTTGAGGAATCGGAGCTGGAATGGTGACTGCTGCTACTGACCGGTGAACATACTGAGGCCTGCCCCTACTTGTATGAATGGAATTTGTCTCACCAGCTCTTCGGGGTCCCACAAAAGGCTTCCTGGGATTACTGGATGAACTCGCACCATTGTCAGAAATTTTGCCCATTTTTAAAAGGCTTTCAATCCTTTCCCCAACTATAACTACGTCAGCAAAACTGGTAGAAGAAAAGGCAGCCAGTCTATCAATATATGTTCCTTGCAAAGTATTCATGAACATGTCAGCCATTTCCCTCTCTGACATGGGTGGTTGGACAGCAGCAGCAAGCTGTCTCCACCTTTGGGCATACTCCCTAAAGCTTTCTCTGGAAGACTGAGACATTCCCATTAGGAGGGTCCTGTTGGGAGCCATGTCCAGGTTGTATTGATATTGTCTGATGAAAGCTTCAGCTAAGTCCTTCCAGCATCTGATGGTAGCTCTGGTCAAGTGTGAATACCACTCCCTTGAAGCCCCAGTCAGACTGTCTTCAAAGTAGAACATCCACAGCTTTTCATCCATGGTATACGCTTTAAGTCTTCCTAGGAAAGACTGCAGGTGAGTTCGTGGACAAGAGGTTCCATTGTATCTCTCAAAGCACGGGGGTTTGAATTTGTGGGGAATTCTCACCCCATCCACTAGTCCCATATCCATTACATCGAAGCCCAAGGAATTCTGAGACTCCAAAGATCTCAACTTCTCAGCAATTTCATCCAATCTCCTATCATAGACTTCGTCTCCAGCTCCCATAACAGTAAACTTCTCTTCTTGGGGATCCTCTTGCAAGATTCTCCCCCCAACAGTATTTCCTTGCACATTTCTCGGGATGTTGACTTCCGGATCCACATGAGGTCCAAATACTGGTGGATTAATATGAGGCTGGCCCCGCTCATTGTTACTAGTTCCTCCAGTTCCAAGATGAGGTTCCTCGGGAGTTTGTCTTTCCACCAGTTCCCTTAACCTTTCTTGACTCTGGGCCAAGCCAGTCATCACAGCCATGAATTGAGTCATTTGGTTTCTCATCTCCACTCTTTCATTAGCCATCTGAGTTCTGACCTCAGTCAGGTCCTGCTGTACTTGCTCCATTTGAATACCAGGAAGGTTGTTGCGAGTAGGGTACCGGTGCGTGCGGTTGACAGGGAACACTCGGCGACGAGCAATATTTCCTGAGATCACAACAAAGTTAGAAACAAAATAAATAAAACCTACAAAACAAAACAAAAGTTAGTATGCAATGCAGTATGCTTATTTGTTTTCCAAGGTATCCGGTTTGGTTCTTGGTTTTGACCCTTCCAAACCTCAAGGAAGGTGCTTGATGTTGAGAGAAAAGCCCAAATGGAAACAAACTGAAATATATTACAAATGATGAACAATACATGGTCTGTTTTACAACATATGCCCATGGAGGGTCAAAATACAACAAAAAGAAAAGTACATCAAATGGAAATAAACAACAAGCAAAGGATCAGACATCCAGTCCAAACTCATCCTCCCTGACCTCCTTCAGGAGTGCCTCAGTCACTGGACCATCGGGGTGCTCTGTAATGGTCCTGATGAGGAGGTTCCTGGTAGCAATGGCGGTGGTCAACATTTTGTGCCTGTCCTAGTCCTTTGATCTCTTCAATCCAGCTCTGAGCTTCAACTCTGAAATCTCCTTCTGGGCTGCTAACAAAGCTTCCTGCTGCTTCTTTTCATTGGCCTCTAACTGCTCAATCTTGGCTTGAGTCTTCTGGTCCTCTTGGGTACGGGCTTCGGTGATCCTGACCCACCTAGCTTGACTCTCTTGTAGATAGAGCTCAGTCCTAGCCTTTTGAATTTTGGCTTCCTTACAGGCATTCTTCAATATTTGTTCCCCAGCTCTTGCTTTCCCGATGTAGTCCTCTGTCTTCTCAATTTTGGTGAGATGCTCCACCCTGAGCTTTTCCAATCTCTCAATGTCCAGACGACCATCACTCCTTTCCCAAAGGGTCTTTTTCAAAGATTGAGATAAGTTCTCATTCCTTTCCTTCAGCTTCTCAAATTCTTCTAGGCTGACAGTTGCTGCAGGTTGTACTGTAGAGGGTCCAGGTATGTCCTCTAAAGTGAAGGGCATTTCAGTAATCTGAGCTCTTGTGCGGGACCAGTCATAGTACTGAGCTGAAGTAACATTATTACATCTTCCAAGAATAGCCATCCCTTTTGTCTGGATGTTGTCCCAAGCCCAGGATGCTTGTCTGACAGCAGCTGAATTAGGTTTTACTTCACAAAACAGGGTCTCAGCTAAATCTTGCACTCTAGGAGGGTGAACCAAAGCATAGCCCAGTTGTCTTTTAAATAGTAAGGGATTGTAGTTAATCCAACCCTTCACTCCTATCAGAGGTACATTTGGGTATTGTCCACAGCTGGTGATAATGTCCTTGCCCTTGGAGCTCTGGGTGCACCATCTAATATCATCTGAAGTCAAAGCAATGAGCCTTTTGGCCCAATTCTTCTGTTGGTGGGGATTTAGGAAAGCATCTGACTTAGGTAGGTGTCTAAGCATCCAGGTGTGAAACAAAGGAGCACAACATCTTACCAACTTCCCCCTTTGTTTCTCATTCCTCTGATGAATGGAGTAGTAAAAGTCTCCCAGTAATGTGGGCAATGGGTTCTTCAAAAGGAACAAATGGATGGCATTCTTGCTGACAAATTTGGGCTCATCTGCAAACAGTATAGCCCCATATATACTGAGGGCTAACAGTGCACAGACTGCCCTCCACTCTCCTAGTGAGGCCTTTAGGATGGCCTGAGAAATCAAGAAGTCCAAGTGCAAACCAGGGATCCCAGCTTTTGTTGTCATATTTTGCTCAATCAAAGCAGGCTCCAAGTACAGTGCTTTTGCTACTTCTCCATTACTGGGAGCTGGCATTTCTGGGTTAAAGGGGATCCCACCTCTGATAGGTACCCCAATCAATGAAGAAAACTCTTCCAGCAGAGGCCCCAACTGAAAGTCTGGAAATGTGAAACATCTCAAAGGAGGGTCATAAAATTGCAAGCATGTGTGGATCATGCTCCTCTGAGAAGGGTCAAGGTCCATAACCATATCCAAGATACCTCCATAATGCTCTCTAAACAAAGGGATGTGGTCAGGGGTGATAAGTGACTGGACCTGCCTGATACCAGTCAACACAGGCTCAAAGAAATGGTAGGATATGTTGCTCTTCCTGGGAGTAGTCATGAATGCTGCTGAAGATACTAGAGATTAGTACTGATGAAGATCACAGACTGATACTGGAAATGAGCCACTGACAAGCTGATGATGGTGATGATGAGAAAAGCTGAAGTGGATAACTGATGAAGCAAAGGTCTATGCAGAGGAAGGGGTCAAAACCAAATCAGATATGAGGTGGATACCCTGAAAAACAAATAAAAAAATGTTAAATGATGCAATGATGATGTATGCAAATGATATGCAAGGGTTTGTGATCAAGGGCTGGATCTGATTATCTGTCTTGATATAAGTCCATGTATGTTCAAAAAGTCCAGATGAAGGCTCAGAAATCCAGTTACCAGGGTGGGGGACTCAAATAAAGAGTCACATGTCCAGGGTTAATCACAAGAACTGTCCAAAGTGAGTTACTCTTAAACAATATAGTAACAGGGTATGATGTGGCCAAGGGTACCTGCAAACCTGTAAATAGCCCAACCCCCTCACAGGTAGTGTTCTAAAACAAGGATCCTCAGACTTGGATCAGTTATGAGAAGTGTAAACACTTCTAACCCGGAGGTACAGTGTTTACAATAACCATAAAAGATCCTCCTCTAATTCACCTCAGATTCTGAAGGTCATAATAAAGGTCATCCAGACTTACCAGGATTCCCAGATAGCCCTAGCACTACAGGAAATCTGTAGCACAGAGTTCTCAAGAAGAAACCCACATCTGAACCGTGTTTCATATTCCCGCGCCAAACCGAAATGGAATGGGAAAGACCATGAACCACTCTAGCCTAGGTGTCACTCAGGTCCCAGGTATAGGACCTCAAACTCTCAATGGAACCCCACCCACCAAAACAGAAGCCAGATCCAGCAATGATAATGACAGTATGAAATATGAAAAACTGTAAAGGAAAGCAATAAATAAAGTTGTTCATAAAGCAATAAATAAAGCACATAAATAAACATAATTAGCACATAACACTCCAGTAAACACAAATCAAACAAGCACTAGGAGGAACCCACAAAAAGAACCAGAAGCCCTGGTTACAGTATAAGGGTCCCCAGCAGAGTCGCCAAGCTGTCGCTCCCACCAAATGACACCCTGGTCAAAAGGGGTACAGACGCGAACGGTCGGTGAAAGAGAAGGAACGAATAGAGTCTCCAGCTAGGCATTTTTATCCCGAAGGAAAGGTAATGCTGCATAAACCTAGAAAGATATGGATAAGACGGTCGCGAACCAGAGAAAGTGAGAAAGGGGGTTGGTTACAACCTGGGAAGGTATTAGCACCCAGATTGTCCGCCGTACTCGACGGGATCCACGCTTGAAAGATTTGTGTTTAAAAGGGTAGTGTCAGTGCAATTTTGTGTGCAAAAGCTGGAAAAGAATGCAAGTGTCAGTGCAAAATAAATGTGAAGTGGATAAGAGAAATGTCAGTGCAGGAAAGAAGTGCAAAGCTCAAGACTATGAGGCTTAAAGAATAATGCTGGAAGAGGGGGAATATGCAAAGACTTTTGTTCGATAACTGTTAAGTTATGCCTACGTATCCTCTCGTGCAATGAGGAAGTCAGAACACCGTAGTTCGACTCAAAGAGACTGAAAGATAAATTGACTGATGAACTGCTTACTTGTCTATGCTCAAGTGTATGACCTGTCTGGCTCAGGTGCTAACTGTCTTGCATTAGACGGAAGAAGAGAGTTCTCGTTTGTGAGTGAATGAGGTGAGAAAAAAATCCCGGAGGAGACGATTATTGTTTGTTTTTGATATTTTCAATCTTTTATTGCTTTTGGGGTTTGTCATAAGTTAATGAGCTTAAGCCTAAACCAAAGGTTAGTAAACTCATCACATCCTCCCTCTGATCAGGGGTAATGAGAACACCTTAAGTATGAAGTAAACACCTCACACTTAATCACCATGATGTAGGATTAAGATTATTAACCTACTTGCATTTATTTAGATGTTTTTGGAGTTTTTGTTTAGTGTTAAGTAATGAGTTTAAGCCATAATCAAGGATTTAATGGACTCATTACACCATCCTAATAGAAGGATAATAGATGAGAACATTTAAGCTGAGGAAGGCTCCTCAACTTAATCCATGATTAGGGATTAACCCCATGATCTAACAAAGCCTTTATTAAAGTGAATTTTAGTTAATGGTGAGATTAAGAAGTGGATTTTATTGTTTGTAAGACAACTTGAGGGGGACTTGTCCATTAACACTAGGGTTAGTCCTTCTTGACCACTTAAGGAAGAATTAGAACCCTAATGCAAGCTTGATGTCTTAGTGATTATTAAGTGGATTGATTAAAGGGTTTAAACACATTTAGGGTTTAACACTTAGGATTAAAGTTATACACTCCATCCTAATAGAAGGATGCAGGAAAAAACTCAATCACAAAGCCTTAAAACCTTTAAGGTTTAATCCTTGATTATGAGGTGAGAGGAGAAGACTCAAAGATGACACAAAGGTAAAACTAATGGGGGACTAATCAAACCCTAATTGTGATCATGCTTGGTTGTTCCTAGGGTTTATGAGGCTTGCAAAAGATCTTCAAGGAAAAGCCACCAAGGAAGAAACAAATGAAAGGAGGAAGAAGCAGAGAGAGGCAAGACAACTTGCTTCACTTAAGAAGACAAGTTGCTTGAAGAAAGAAAGAGGAGAAGGAGCATGAATGAGCAAGCTCACTCTAATACAAAGGTAAAATGCAGCAATGAATGCATAAGAGAGATGAGGAAAGATTATGAGAAGTGAAGGCAAATTCACTTCTCAATGACTTAACACCTGAAATGTTAGCAACAAGAAATGGAATGAAATGCAAATGAGGTGAAACACAATGATGAAAACCAAAACCAGAAGCAAAAACATGATGTTAATGATGCTAAGAGATAAAGCAAACAGAAGTAAAGAGTTATGGATGATCATACAAGGATGAGGATGCAAATGAAGCATGCTTTGAACCATAAAGGTTCATGAAAGTTTATGAAATGGAATGAATGCATAGCATGGAAAATGAATGGTGCAATGATCAAACATGATTCTAATATGTCCTAAGATGTCTCATATGCCATGTTGATCCACAAAATGTCATGGCAAGTTCATGTATGCAAGCAAATGAGAGATGGGTGCAAATGAAGGCAAGAATTAGGGTTTATGCACAAGATACAAAGCAAAATTCAAAATCAGAAGCAAATGGTATGATAAAAAATTGAAAATGGGATCAAAGGAACCCTAACCCTACACAAGCTTACTGCCCAAAGGAGGGGACCTAACTCCTAACCTAATGGGAGTTGTGATTTTCTCAAGTTATCTAGGGTTTTAAGGCACTTCAAAAGGAAAAATGCACATCAAATTAAAAATGAAAGATAAATTCAAACCAATTTTACCCCAGAAACTACATGACATGAGGAATGCAATGCAAAAAGAACCAACATCAAACTCTTCATGGTTAGGCAGAATGAATTTTTCTAAGTTAGAACAAAAATATTGCCTTTTAAGAACTTTAATTCCAAAGAAAAATGTCAAAATATGTCAAAAACCAAAAAGAAATTTGTTTGAAGAGTTTGATAATGTTTCTAAATGTATTAAAATGCAATGTGAATATTTTTGTGATTTTTAGAAACTTAAATGTTATTTTAATTAATTAATTCTCATTAACTAATTAAAATGAACATTTAAATATTTTTAAAAATACGAAAATTATGCAAAAAATAAAAATAAAATTATTTTCAGAAAGAGAAAAATATTTTAAGGCTGGATGCAAAAAATGAGATTTTTTAGGAATGATTTGCTATTTTTAATAAAATGAACAAATTAAATGAAAAGAAAATGAATTAAAAATTAAATAAAGGAAAGTATGCCAAAGGGAGGGTTCAGATTGATTCTGGGCTTAAGACGTTTGACTGGGCGCGCATCTGGACGGCCCAGGTTCAAACCTGACTAATTTTCATTAATTCATTAATTAAACTTAATTAAATCAGGATTAGGGCTAATGACTAGATCCCAACCATTAAAACGCGCGCTGGAAACAAAATCTAATGGCTCACGTTTAAACCTCACTAATTACACTGATTAGGGCAAATTAATTTCAGGCGACCGGAACAGTGTTCCGGTCTTCTCCGACGAACCCAAACCCTAGCTTCTCCCTCAGACCACTATTCTTCAAATTTCTTACACAAAAATGATCCTCTAACCATTCTAAACCTAAACCCCCAACCAAAACTCATTTATTTTGCCTCATGAGCATGAATCGAACGAAAATGTAAAAACGGGCAAAAGTTTCAGAGATCACATACATGGTGGTTTCGCAACCATTTTCAAAAGTAATCACATCCCCATGATCAGGGGAGCATATAGAACCATAAAAGAACTTAAAAGCTAGCTTCTGGGAAAAAAGTTCTTCAAGTTACCTGAGATGAGGACTCTCTGATTCTGAGCTTTCTGGATCCTCCCTTTGTGCAAGCCCACTTCTTTGAACCCCCTGATGATGAAATGAAGCTTAGAAAGTTTTAAGAATGGCTGGTTTGAATGTTTCAGTTCTGGTATAGCAGAAATGGAGGCTTTTGTGTGTGATGTTTCAGGCTGTTTTGAGGGTTGATTCTTGTTCTATGGATGATATGTGATCTGTTGGTGAAAGAAAAATGGAAGTTTGATAGCTGGTTTGAGAGAATCGAAGAAGGGAAGGATTTCTGCAAGTTTGTGAATGCTTGTTGTGTGTGTGTTCTGAGCCTATGTCCTTCTTGTTTTATGATCTTGAGGCAATCCATAAGCAATCCCAACAATCTAGGAGGGCAGGTATGCACTGTGGGAATGGTATGGGATGATTGGCCAAAAAGTCAAAAATTGTGTACTATAGGTATGGGCCATGGCAGAGAAGATTTCTGTGTTTGGATTGCCTCATCCAGCTTCAAGGAAGACCCTAGGATGTTCGGATGTGATCTGAAATGGATGAAGGGTGAGATGTCACATGTTTTGCAATTTTGCAACTTGTTGCATTTTTGTGATTTTTGGTCATGGACATGTGACATTCCTTGGGAAATATGCAGCAAAATGTACCATGTGATGTTGTTATGATACTTGGAGATTGATTAGAGACCAAACAAAAGCCTAAGAACCAATCTTGCAAGATTTCCCTCTTTGTAACTTTTGTGAAAAAATGGCTTATAATACTTGAAATACAAGGCATGAAAGCTAGAAATTCTTTGGGCAAATCTGAATTATGGACCATGAATCATGTTTGTGTGATGATTAGAAGCTGATTTGAAGTCACATTTGGCTTTGGCAAGTGTTTTTGCAAGTTTCCTCTTTGGCACAAAAGTGAAAAATAAGTGATTTTGTCCAACTTTGACAAGCCATAACTTTTGTTCTAAAATGAATTAGAATGAGTTCTTGTACTTTTTGAAAATGGGAGGATCCAATCTACAACTTTCATGACCAAAGATTTTTCATTTGAAGCATTTTTGGATCAAAAAGAGGAGGTTGAAAAACTTTCTCAAAATGGCAAGTTTGCATTACAAGTCACTTTCCCAAAATGGCAACTTTGCAAATGGCTTGAGATTCTTCAATTTTGTGAACTTCTAACTTCTTCTAAGATCAAATAAAGATCATACACATTCAAAATGGTGGAGAATACCCTTTGGTTGGGTGATTGGGGGCCTCAGATGCCCTGATTTTGTGCTGACTTGCTCAAGAAGTCATCTTTTGATCAGATGCCTTCCCCATTGAATTTCTTCATGAAAATTGATATGTATGATCCTCATAACATATAGGGACTAATAGAAAGAAGAATGACCAAAAAATTTGGAGTTATGGCCTCTGAAACCAAAACCCTAATTTTAGGTCATCTGTGCAGTTAAGCTTGGCTCTGCTTCCATGCCTTCCTCAGTTCTTGTGATTTTTGACTTTCTTGATCTTGGGAGGATATGATGTTTGAACATACATGGACCCTATTGAGATTATTGGAGACTCTTGGAGTGGCTCAGATAGCCTAGGGATGGCTCAGATCACAAACCCTAGAGGCAGATGACTTTGAATCAATGCAATGAAGCAATAATGCAACATGAGATGATATGATTGAACTTATGCAAATGAAAAGAATCACAAGCCATGGTGTGAGTGAGTGAGGGCAAATTTAGGGTGTTTACACCCCTCCCCCATTTTTAATGAAAAGACAATATTACCCTTGAAACAAAATCATTCTCCATTTTCCACATTTCGGGTTCAGAAACACAAATTTCAAAAGTTCAGGGCAATATCGAGAATTTCAAAATAACTACCGGGGATTTATTTTTTCTTGATTTTACAAGTGACACCAGAAATTACAAAAAAATGTGGTACATTTTACCAGTAATTTCATAATATATGGTATAATTTATGGAACGAAGTAGGCAGAACGAGGTCATTTTTTGGAACCTTGTATCGTTCATCGTTGTGAGGTTCGATCTGCATCTCATGCCAGAAATGATGTGGGTGCATACTGTAAACACCCCAAATTTTCCCTCACTCTTTATCACACCATGGCTTGTGATCATTCATTTTTGCATAAGCATAAGCATACCATCTCATATTGCATTTTTGTTTCATCTGCATAGTTCAAGTTCATCTGCATCTAGGGTTTGTGATCTGAGCAGTCCAATATTCCATCTGAGCCATCCCAAAGGCCTCAAAGCTTTCTAAGGGGGTCCATGTGTGTTCTATCATCATATTATGCTCCTCAAAGTTCATGAAAGTCAAGGTATCACAAGAACTAGCAAAGGCATGGAAGCAGAGCTAGGGTTTTCACTACACAAATGACCAAAATTAGGATTTTGGTTTCAGAGGCCTTAACTCCAAATTTTTGGGCCATTCTTGTTTCTAATGTTCTTAAGATATTATAAGGATCATGTGTACCAAGTTTGATGAAGAAATTCATTGTGGAAGCCATCTGTTCATTGGGTAACTTCTTGAGCAAGTTAAGTCAAAATCAGGGCATTTGAGGCCCCCAACAATGGAACCAAAGGGGTATTTTCATCAAAATGAAGTTCTATGATCTTTATTTGATCTTAGAAGAGGTTGGAAGTTCACAATATTGAAGAATTTTGAGCCATTTGCAAACTTGCCAAAAATGGAAATGACTTGTAATGGAAACTTTCCATTTTGGAAAAGTTTTTCAACCTCCTCTTTCTTAATAAAAAATGTTCAAATGAAAAATTCTTAGTCATGAAAGTTGTAGATTAGGTCTTTCCCTTTTCAAAAAGTACAAGAACATGTCTTGATTCATCCTAGAACTCAAGATATGGCCTTTCAAAGTTGAACTTCAAGAAATCAAAAAGAGCCAAAACTTTCAAGAATTGCAAAATGGTATGAAACTCTTCATCCACTTGTGCCAGCTCATGCAATCTGATTCTATGGCTCTCCACAAAGTCAGCTGAGGCCAGACACCCCAAGAAATCAAACCTACCATGGCCCATACCTCAAGTACACATAAGTTGACATTTTTGCATTTCCTCCCATACCAATCACACTAGGCCACAACAACTCTCTGAACCAATTAGAACACCTTATACAAACCCTAAGGAACACATTTCATAACACACAAGCAGCTGAATCATCCAAGAACTCAGAATCCACAAAATTTGTCAAGAACTTCCCTTCTTCGAAACTCAAAAACCAACCACTGAAACTTCAATTTACTTTCACCAATCATCTCCACATAACCTAAGGATCACAAAACACCCATCACCATAGCCTGAAACACCCCCAAACTCAAATACGATTTCTGCAACTTCAGAAACAAAACCTTCAAAACAGCCATCACAAGCTTGCTCTAAGCTCATCTTCATCATCAGGAAGATCATTGGGGTGGATTTGAACCAAGAGGGAGGCCAGAAAGCTCAAGAACACAAAGCTTCAACTCAGGTAGCTTCATGATCTTTTTTTCCAGAACTTGTTATTTAAGTTTCTAAATGATTCCTCATGCTTCACTGATCATCCTGATATGATTTGTTTTGAAAATGATTGAGAAATGAGTATGTATTGAACTTCTAAAAGTTTTGTTCATTTTCACGATTTGGTTCGAATCTTGTTTTTGATGAATGATAAATGTGTTTTGATGATGGATTCTTGCTTAGGGATGTTAGGGGATTGATTCTGGAGCTTTAGAGGGTTTGTTTTAGCCTAGGGAAGAAGATAGGTGGTTTGGCTTGTCGGAGAAGATGACCGGAGCTAGTTCCGGTCACCTGAAAGTAATTAGGGTTCTAATTAGGGTTTAGTTTCCAGTTTGAATTATGGCCCTTGGATCTGTTTTGCCCGCGTGCGTGGATGGCTAGGATTGAGTCATTAAACCCTAAATAGAATTAATTAAATTAATTAGGTTTAATTAGTCAGGAGTGATCTGTACCACTGATTCACACGCGCAGTCAACCCTCACCCCCTGGATTTGAATCTCAGCCATTGGATGCGTTGACTTGCATTTTAATTCATTCTATTTTCTTTTCTTTTCATTTCTTTTGCATAATTTATTTAAAATATCAAAACACTTTCAAAAAATATGAAACTTTTCATTTCTGTTTTAAATATTTTTCTTAACCTGAAAATGATTTTTATATTATTTTTTGCATTAAAAAATCATTTTTAAAATATTTAAATGTTATTTTTAATTAATTAAAGTCTTTTAATTAATTAAAAATACATTTAGGTTTCTAAAAATCACCAAAAAAATCATGAATCATCCCAATGAATTTAAAAACATTTTCAAACTCTTCACACAAATTTCTTTTTAGGTTTGATCATAGTTTGTGAATTTTCTTTGAATTAAGGGTCATTAAAATCATATTTTTGTACCCTAACTTTAAAAAATCATTTCTGCCTAACTAAGAAGAGTTTGTAGATGATTATTTTTTAATTGTGTTACATATTTCATGTAGTTTATAGGACATTTTCCTCATGAATATATCTTGCATTTTCAAATTGATTTGCATTTTCCCTTTGAACCACCCAAAAACCCTAGAAAACTTAGGAAATTCATAACTTTTGATTGGTTAGGCTTCTGACCTTCTCCTTTGGGGTGTGACCTAGTATGGGATTAGGGTTTTCTTGAGCTTGGTTTCAATTTTTTATCATGTCATATGCTTCTGTTTTGTTCATTTGCATCTTGCTTGTCCATAAAACCCTAATTTTATGTGTTCATTTGCATTCATCTTGCATATGCATCCTTACATGAACTTGCCATGACATTTCTTACATTCATGAGTCATCTTAGACATCTTAGGGAATGTTAGAGCCATTATTTATCATTTCTTCATTCATTTTCCATGATTTGCATTCATTTCATTTCATTAACTTTCATGTGTTTTCAAACCTCAAAACATGCTTACATGACCTCTCATTCTTGTATGATCATACATATGCACTTTGTATGCCTTTGCATCATCTTACATGACATTTGCATTGCATAAACACTATGACTTTGGTCATTTCATCTCATTGCATCTCATTTCATTTCATTCCTTTATGCTTTGTACTTTATGCATTCATGCTAACATTTTCAGGTGGTAAGTTACTTTGAGAAGTGGATTTGCCTTCACTTCTCACTTCTCTTTATCTCTTTCATTTACATTTTGTTTGTATTTTAAGTGAACTTGTTCACTTGTGTTCCATTTCTCTCACTTTCTTTCTTTAAGTTACTTATCTTCTTCAATGAATTAAGTAACTTATGCTTCTGCTTCTTCATCCTTTCATCTGCTTCTTCCATTGGTGGTTTCCTTGAAGATCTTTCTCAAGCCTTACAAACCATAGGAACATCCAAGCATGATAATAATTAGGGTTGTGATTAGTCACCCTTAGCTTTTTTACCTTTGAGTCTCCTTGAGTCTCTCTTCTCATCTCAATAATCAGAGACTAAACTCTTAAAGTTTTAGGACTTTGGAATTAGGGTTATGTATGTATCCTTCTATTAGGATGAAGTGTATAACTTTAATCCTAAGTGTTAAACCTTTAATTTGTTTAAACCTCTTAATCAAATCATCTTAATAATCACTAAGACTTTATCTTGTAACTTGGGCCTTACATTAGGGTTCTAATTCTTCCTTATGGTTAAGAAGGACTAACCCTAGTGTTTAATGGACAAGTCCCCCTCAAGTTGTCTTACAAACATAAAATTCATTTCTTAATCTCATCCCTTAATTAAAATCCACTTAATAAAGGCTTTTTTATATAATGAATTTAATTCCTAACCATGGATTAAGTTGAGGTATCTTCCTCAACTTAAGTATTCTCATCTATTATCCTTCTATTAGGATGGTGTAATGAGCCCACTAATCTGTGATTAGAGATTAAACTCATTACTTAACACTAAACAAAAAAACAAAAAACATCTAATTAATCATAAGTAGGTTAATGATCTTAATCCTACATCATCATGGTAATTAAGTTGAGATGCTTATCTCATACTTAAGTATTCTCATTATCCCTAATCAGGGAGGATATAATGAGTTTACAAGCCCTTGATTTAGGCTTAAGCTCATTAACTTATGCAAAACACTAAAAACAATAACAAAACTGAAAACACAAAGACAAACAATAATCGTCTCCTTCAGGATTCTTTTCTCATCACACTCATTCACAAACGAGAACTTGCTTCTTCCGTCTAATGCAAGACAGTTAGCACTCGAGCCAGACGAGTCATACACTTGAGCATAGACAAGCAGGCAGTTCACAGTCAATTTATTTTCAGTCTCTTTGAGTCGAACTACAGTGTTCTGACTTCCTCATTGCACGAGAGGATACGTAGGCATAACTTAACTGTTATCGAACAAAAGTCTCTTTGTCTTCCCCCTCTTTCAGCATTCTCCTTTAAGCCTCAGCTCTTGAGCATTCACCCTTTTGCACTGACACTTGTACATTCCTTTCCAGCTTTTGCACACAGATAGCACATACACTACCCCTTTAAACACAAACTTTCAAGCGTGGATCCCGTCGAGTACGACAGACAATCTGGATGCTAATACCTTCCCAGGTTGTAACCAACCCCCTTTCTCAGTTTCTCTGGTTCGCAACCGTCTTATCCATCTTTTCCTAGGTTTATGCAACATTACCTTTCCTTCGGGATAAAAATGCCTAGATGGAAACTCTATTCATTTCACCTTCATCTTCTATTTTCGCCGACCGTTCGCGCTTGTACTGGGATGCAAATCTTCGGGAGCGACACATACGTTTTTGTAGTTGATCCAATGGTTGATCCGGTGGTTGAGAAGGTAGTTCCTCCTGTGGTTGAGTCGCCAATTACTCGGGTGGTTTTGGAGGAGGTTGTTAGGGAGACTTTTTAGGAGGTTGTGCAGGAGGCTACTAGAGATGCAGATGAGACCGTTGAGACAAATTTCACGGTTCCTTACAAATAAAACCCTAAATATATAACTACCGAGAATTTCATATATTGTGAAATTTCAAGTATCAACATGTAAATTTAATATTTCTGGAAGTTTATGCAATACACCAGATATTTTGAAATTTCCGGTATACCGAATATTTTGAAATTTCCGGTATATCGAAAATTTTAAATGTACTATCGAGAATTTAGTTTAATACCGGAAATTTTTTAGCTTACCGGAGATTTGGTCTGGAAATTTGATATTATTTCACGCATGATCAATTTTGCCTTTATGAAAAAATGGGAGGGGTGTCAGATATAAATGGGGGTGGCAAGTAAAATTCTCTTTGTCTTAACTCGTGGAAAATTGCTATTAAAACCTTTATTTACTAATAACCCTAATATGGCTTTCACGAGTCACGACTCACACCCTCTTATACTACAATATCATAACATCTCATTATTAATTCATAACAATTGATATATATATATATATATATATATATATATATATATATATATATATATATATATATATATATATATATATATTCACAATTCTAAACATATATCGATAACTTTTTTAACACACACACACACACACATATATATATATATATATATATATATATATATATATATATATATATATATATATATATATATATTCGATAATTACAATTTACAAAAAGTGATATTTTTATATGATATTTATGAAATATTAGTGGGAAACACGTGCAAAATATCAGCGGAAAACTTGTGCGGATACGGGTTCTGATGTTGACCGTGGATACGTCATCAGTTTGTCATGAAAATTCAAATAAAATTTAAAAATATTATTAGAAAAAGTAAAAAAAAAAAAATAGCCTGCAAGATAATTATATAAGTTTTTAAAAATTTCTATTGTTAAGAAAAACTCTTAAACACATAATTTGTAAAAATAAATAAAAAATTGTGAAAAATAGAAAAAAATATGAAAAATAAAAAGAAAAAATTATTTAATAATAAATATAATTATTCTATATTGTACATAAATGATCTGGACAGGTCCTCGTGGTCTTCAGCAAGGACTGCAATGAAGCTTGTAGGAGAAGGGGTGGGGTACCTGCAAGGTACTTCGACGCTCAAGTCAGTTTCGGGGCGTAACAAACTACAACGTTAAGAAAGAATGTGAGTGATTAGAATTGAATACCTGACCCTCAAAAGATGAAGTGTATTTATAAGTGCATTTGGATGTGGATCGTGGGCGCGTGGCCCTTGACTGGGTGTAACCGCTTCCTATAATTTCATAGGGCAGTTGGTCGCGTGAAAGACGTTAGAGCACACGTGGGGGAAGTCCCCAACGACTATATTCTAATGGCTCTATTTCCCAATGGTCATGAGGTTGTGAATCTCTTATTAGGCTTATGCCCAGAGGTAAACTGGATTGGGCCTCAATTAGGCGTGGGGCACCTGCTAAGCCAGTTCAGAATAGGAGCCCTC
Organism: Lathyrus aphaca; assembly: GCA_963966055.1. Lineage (NCBI taxonomy): Eukaryota > Viridiplantae > Streptophyta > Magnoliopsida > Fabales > Fabaceae > Lathyrus > Lathyrus aphaca. The sequence continues at coordinate 86,775,923 of OZ014519.1, read as the reverse complement.
CAAGTCGTTGTGCTTGAGTGAGGATAGTGACTTAAAGTGATCTAGTAGGAAGGATTCAAATCAACAAACTATTTACCTAGGAAGTCGTAAGCAAGTGATCATACTTAAAGTTTCTTTTGTGACAACAGGCAGTTGGTATGTGAAGAAGTTCCACAGATATTAAGGGAAATGAGTGCTTTGAGAAGATAAAACGTTTAGCTTTAGTGACACGTGTTGGAATACACAGTAATTATTTATGACACCTGGGGTATAGCTCTAGGTCATAATTGCTTGGCTTTTACGTTTCCCCACGTGAGCTTAAGACATTATAAAAAGGGGGAAAGGGAATTTCATTTGGTTATTACATACAAACTCTTCCTCTCACCGTGTTTTCTTAGCTCTACAATTTTTCGCCAGAATCTTCATCGTCGCGGCCGTTAATCTTCAACAGAATCTATAATGGACCAAGGTAACTTCATATTCTTCCCTTTATTCATTTGCTTGGCTGATGAACATTCATATTTTCTCCTATGAAGTTCATGGGGATCTTCATAGTTTCTGGAGATTTCCATGAATTTCTGGAAATATGATGAATGTTCATCTTGAACGTATAAATGTTAGATTGAACTAGGGTTAGGTTTTAGAAGATGAATTTTTTGACCCATTGATCTTTTTGAGATTCTATTTAGGGTAATTTAGTGTTAATGATCGGTCATCAGACCATAATAGGTGATGAACATATATGGGGACTTTTCCCTGGTAGATTTCTCGTCCTTATAGTCGAGGATGATTCTACCTTTCGCTAGGATGATTCTAACACGTTGGACTTGTTCCCTTTAACTTTTTTTTATCTGAAAAAAGGGTCGATCTGGGGACATATCTCCGGTCTTAATCGTCGCCCTTTCACTTGACTTGCAGTGGAAGGATTGATTTGAGATCATGCAGACGAGAATAATTGTTGCATCGGTGAGGTAGCATAAAGAGTGGAGTTTGGATTGGAGTGGGGCCACGACTTCTTACTGAGTGGATTTGTTTTATCAAGTTATGTAGAAAATAATGGACTATACAAAAAAGAATAATAATTAGTAACAATAAAAACTAATAGTTATAATGATAATAAAAATAATAGTAAAACTAATAGTAATAATAATGATAATAAAAATAAATAATAATAATGCAAGTAATAATAAAAATATAAACAAAAATGATAAAAATGGTAATATTAATAATAATGATAAGAAAATGGAGTAATGATGATAATAGTAATAAAAATAGAATGTAATTTAATGGCTAATAACAAAAATAGAGAATAAAATTGGAAAACAATAATATTTAGCGAGAATTAGACCTCCACCGATTTTTACCACACAGGTGATCTGATAATCCCGAATGAAACCCTTATTCTACTGAAACATTTTTTGGATTTTATGAATTTTATGAATAAAAGTATGAATTATAAAGTAGGACAAATTTGGGGTATGACAGATGTCCCTATCTAATTGTCTTGAACTCGGAGAATTGAATTGCTGCAAGGCATTCGATCATAGGGTAAAAGTCAATTAGATATAAGAAGACCCAAGATTTGTCCGATGCAATGCAATGGTAAGAATATGAATTGCATATATGGATGTGATTGTTGGGGATCTGGCATATGAATACGATTTGCTATGAAACACAAAGTTTGTGGGGATGATGAAATGATTGAATGAGGAGAAAACACTAAAAATAGAAAGGTGAGAAAATTGGATTGGAAAAATAAGATATTTCTAAAGATTCGTCTGGACAATGGAGAATAATCAGGAATACTTGAAATGAAAGGGATAAACCATGGAAGAGGTATTAATGACATCTAGCACCAAATTTGGAAATCAACGCCTAAAACATCTAGAAGAGTACTAGATGTGGAATGTAACCAACTTATGAAGATACCTCTGAAACAATCAGAGTGTACGAGAATAAATTCATGAAGATTGTCAAAACGACACACATAACTAGAGGAGTATCAGATAAGTGTTATCAAAATGAATGGACATCTAAAAAAACTTCAAATGGAATCGAAATAGTTCTAGAAAGAAAGACATCAGAACGAAGGGACATCTGGGAAAACAAAAACATCAGATGGGCTCAATGAGGGGACATCTGGGAAACAAAAACATCTGGGCTCGACAAGAGGACATATGGGAAACAAAACATCAGATGGGCTCGACGTGAGGACTTCTGGGAAACAAAATCATCATATGGGCTCGACAAGATAACATCTAGGAAACAAAAACATCAGATGGGCTCAACATGAGGACATTTGGGAAACAAAACATCAAATGGGCTCGACATGAGGACATATGGGAAACAAAAACATCAGATGGGCTCGACAAGAGGACATTTGGAAAATAAAAACATTAGATGGGCTCAACATGAGGACATCTGGGAAACAAAAACATCAGATGGGCTCGACAAGAGGACATCCGGGAAATAAAAACATCATATGGGCTCAATGAGGGGACATACAGGAAACAAAACATCAGATAGGCTCGACATGAGGACATCTGGGAAACAAAAACATCAGATGGGCTTGACATGAGGACATCTGGGAAACAAAAATATCAAATAGGATCAACAAGGGGACATCTGTGAAACAAAAACATCAGATGGGCTCGACATGAGGACATCTGGGAAACAAAAACATCAGATGGGCTCGACATAAGGACATATGGGAAACAAAAACATCAGATGGGCTCAACATGAGGACATATAGGAAACAAAAACATCAGATGGGCTCAATGAGGGGACATCTGGAAAACAAAAACATCAGATGAGCTCGAACAGGAGGACATCTGGAAAACAATCAGATGGGCTCAACAAGAGGACATCTGAGAAACAAGACATCAGATGGGCTCAACATGAGAACATCTGGGAAACAAAAACATCAAATGAGCTCGAACTGGTTATGGTAAGAAAGACATCAGAACGGAGGGATATCTGGTAAAAGAAAATTTAGATGAGCTAAACAAGGTGAGATTGGATAGACAAGAATGTTTGGTAAGTGCCAAGTGAATTGGACTTTGACTTTTGGTGGTTGTGTAACACGGTGGGAGAACTGACTTTTAGTTTTTTGTCACAAAATATGTTACGTTAAGCAAGAGTCGCCATCGACTTTTATTTTATCCAATAAATAAAGGAATAAAAGAATATGAAAGACCTTTAAAAAAATTGAGTTCGAGGGGTAAGTTATACAAAGGGAAGGTGTTAGCACCCCTTGTATCCATGGTTATCCATGGGCTCTTAAATGTTTAGCTCGCTTTACTTACTTTGTTTGAAAAAAAGTGTAGTGTGTGATTTAGAAATAATATTTTATAAAGGTTTAACTTTGTAACGATTCTCGTATGAATGTATACAAAGTGTTTACTGTTTGAGAATATTTGAAAGTGTGAGGTGTGAAAAGTATTTTTGAAAATTGTGAGCAAGCACTTAAGAACTACTTACCCTAAATTGTAAGGTCTTTCTTGTCATTTTGTTTCTTTAGGGATAGAATTTCCCTTACTATTAGTTAGTAAGTAGTCTTATCCTTGGATTTGGAGGGACAAGTGTAGGGTCACCGTATGGTCATAGAAGGCAACCTTGTAAAGGTATCTTAGCAACTCGAAGGGACTATCAACATTTTTCTGTAGGGTCATCAATGGACTAGATCTTAATATCGAAGGGACTATGATGATGTTTAACTATAGGTAACTTCGCTAATATACCTCTATGTTCGAGGGACTTGGCCATTATTTCGTAAGGCAACAAAAGGGGATATCCTAGAGGTGCATGTGTGAAGAGAGTGGTGTATTCAAGTATCTTCTTTGGATTAATGGGCTAAGTCCATTTTTATTCAAATACATTCTTTTCACACCCTATTGTTACTGACCATGCAATTAATTGTTTTGCGGAATTTAAAAGCGAAAATAAATCCTAAGTTATTACATCATGGGGAGGGGATACATGATTTAAACTGGGGGAGTGCGGAAATTAAAATGACGAAAATTAAATTACTAACAATTACAAGAAAAATTAGAATCCTATACATTTGTTTTGATAAATATAAATGACAAAGAAATTAAAATAGAGGAGGAATAAGAATGGGGAAGGAAGAAATATCAAAGGATTTGTGTAAAATCGATTAATCGGATTTTATTGACAAAATAAGGGTTTTTATGATTTTTGAAACCTAAATTAATTACTAATTTAATTATATATAAAAATATTTTTTTAAAAATCATTATTAATTTTAATAATTTTTCATTTGTTAGAAAATATTATTTGTTAATTAATTAATTAAAAGAAATTAAAAAAAAAAAAGAAAGAAAGAAATTAAGTGAGAAAATAATAAGTAAATAGAAGAAAAAAATAGGTCAAAAAGAGATAAAGGATGGCGCTGGGGTTTGAACCCAGGCCCTCAAGGTCATTCACGTATGCTCCTACCACCAGGTTATGCGCGCCTTCATGCCAAAAAAAAGGAACGAATTAAATAAATATTAAAAACAAGCGAAATTCAGAACTAACCAACAGATCCTCGCCACGTCTCATCTTCTTCGTTGCGACCTCATCCAAATTGCAGGATTTGCTACGGTTTTGCTACGATTTTGCTTCGACTTCGGTCGTAGCAAAAAAACCTGCAACATTAAAATTCATGAAATTAAAGGATTAAAAGATCAAGAATGTCCAGATCCACTAATTCAAACCCCAGGAATCCAAATCCATCATTATTTTTGGCTAAAAACAGTTATAGAGGGAAATTCGAAGAATTCCTTCTTCGTGCCCTAGTCATGGAAATTCTTGATTCCTGCATGGAAGCTTGATAAAAAAGCATCAAAATAATCTTAATAATGTATATGAACATGAATATGCATGAAATATAGCTTAATACATCATGAAACAAGAAATTTGAAAGTTGGAAATGTTAGGAACGACCATGAAGGATAGGTCATGATTCACGTGGTTTTAACCTTCAAGAATGATAGGGATATCCTCCTAGGATCTCCTTGATGATGTTTGAATGTATGGAATTGATTGGGACTTGCTGAGATTGATTTTGCAACTTGCCCTAATTTCTTCCCTTTATGGAACTTTTCTTTAGGGTTCTTGTGCAAGGATTTTCGTGATTTGATCTTGTGCATATGATGAGTATATATAGAGGACGATTTTAGGTCAAAAGTTGGGCTTGGGTGGAAAAGATTTGATTTGTTATTCAAGTGTGATTCAAATCTTTCTATTTTGGCATATTTGGTCATCACACCTTTCCTCTCTTGCCTTGCACAAATTTGGATCAAATACCATGTTAATAACTCTCAATATTTGATCCTAAGATAGTTCAAAATCAAATCGTTGATTTATTTCATATTTATTTTGACAAAAATTGAATTTAAATGATATAAATCCAATAAAATATAAAATAAATAGAAAAAAAATCAGAAAATATGACTTAAGGGTTGTGTATTATCTTATGATTGAGTTTGGGTTGTGATAAGATGGGTCCATTTGGCAAAAATTTAAGTTTTGGTCATTGTTTGCCTTATACACCTCATCAAATTTGCTCAACTTTAACAATGCACAACTCTCCCGATTTTTATCCTATGAATGTGTTCTTGGAATTTTTAGAAAGATTAAAGTGTCCTTTAATCACTCTTTTTGGTACCATGTAAATTTAATCTTCCATGTTCAAGTTATGAGCTTTTGAAAAAGTTGACTTTTTGTTGACTTTTTAAAGGACTTGTAATGTTATGGCTCATATCTCTCAAATGAAGCATTTCTGGCCTTAGCCTGTGAGACACAAAGTTGTAGGGAATTAAATTTCCTTCACAATGAGCTTTGGATGGGAAATTTATAATGAAGTATGTGAAAGTTAGAGTTGGTCAAAGTACAGTTGACTTTCTCCTTAAGAAACCCTAATTTAGCAACTATTGCCTTGTGAAGAATTTGGGGTTTTCTTGATGAATCATGATCAACCCTTGATCAAATAATTAATCTTACTTCATAATCTTGATGTTAACCAAAAATCTTGAAGTTTGACTATATGTTGACCACAGTTCACTTTTTACCCTAGTTAATTGCTTATTGATCATATGAGCATCTGATTGACCAAACTTGTAGGGAAAGTCTTGAAACTTGACATGAGGATCCTCTGAAGTATATGGGATATCAGGAAGTCCACTTGAGGCTTTGGAAGTCCAATTTACCATGGGAAACACAAAACCTTAATTTGAAATATATTGCTTAGGAGGAGGTTTTGTCTGATGAAACCTTGAATTCCTTTGAGCGATTGAGAATCTTATGAACATTATAAGACCTCTTGAAACATATGGTCTTGAAGATATGAGGGCAAATTTTGGGGTACAATAGCTACCCTTGTTCAATTTTTTGAAACCTGAGGGGTTAGATTGGCGTGCACTCTATTCGTGACCTGAAGGTGGAAAAGGATTGAACACTTAAAGCCCACAAATTTTCACTCGTCGATGCACAAAGTAACATTGATTGTATTGCTTGAATAGGCTTAAAGATGCCATCCGGAGTATTTGGAGATGGGCTTATAGATGCCATCCAGAGTGTTTGTTGATAGGAGTATCAGAATGTGTCTATGTTTGACTATATCTAATTGTTGTTCTAGAATAAGTATCAGAACTAGATCTTTGTCTTGATTGTTTCTGAACTGTCTCTAGAAAATATCCTAAACTAAGTATCAGAACTAGATCTTTGTCTTGATCGTCTCTGAACTGTCTCTGGAAAATATTTTGAACTAAGTATCAGAACTAGATCTTTGTTTCGATCGTCTCTGAACTTTCTTTGGAAAATATCATGAACTAAGTATCAGAACTAGATCATTGTTTTGATCATCTCTGAATTGTCTCTGGAAAATATCTTGAACTAAGTATCAGAACTAGATCTTTGTTTCAATCGTCTCTGAACTGTCTCTAGGAGTCGACAATGTTCATCTGACCGCGAACTATCCTGAAAAGGTAAAGTTAGTTTTATGCGAGGTCATTTGATATATGTAATGCACTGCATAATATAACACGGTGGGAGAACTGACTTTTTATATATGTTGCGGATAACAAGAGTCGCCACCGACTTTTATTTTATCCATATGGAAAGGGCATAAAAAAATAGGAAAGGCCTATTTTTAAAGACTTGAGTTTGGGGGGTAGGTTATATAAAGGGAAGATATAAGCACCCTTTATATCCATGGTTATAGATAGGCTCTTAGTTACTTAGCTCACTTATTTGTTTGAAAAAGGAAAGTGTAGTGTGTGTTTAGAAATTTGTCTAAGTACTATGTAATGATCTTCGTATGGATGTATACAAAGCCTTGCTTTTTAAGATATTTGAAAAGAGTAAGGTGTGAAAAGTATTTTTGAAATGTGAGCAAGTAACTAAGAGGTACCTACCCTAGACTAGTCTTTCATGTTCTTTTATTTCTTTCAAGGGTAAGATTGTCCCTACTATTAAGGAATAGGTAGTCATTACCTTTGACTTGTTTGAGGGACGGGCGTAGGGTCATCGTATAGTCAATGAAGGCAACTTAAGGGGTGTCTTTAGCAATTCGTAGGGACTATCATCATATTTACCGAAGGGACAAGATCATTATATCATAGGCAACCTCGTAGGGACTTGATCTTTTTATCTGAAGGGACCATGATGACTTTATTCTGTAGGGACTTTGCTTAAGACACCCCCCATTTCGAGAGACTTGACCATATTTAAGAAGGCAGCCAAGGGGGGTAACCCTAGGAGGTGCAGATGGCGATCGTAAAACGATCAGCTTACGTGTGTGAGTGATTATATTCAAATATTTATCTTATTTTTTTAATTATCTAAGTCCAATTAATTCAATTAGATTTTACACTCCCTATTATTACTAACCATGCAAATAAATAAAATAAATAAAAGGCGGGAAATAAATCCTACGCTATTACACGGCTTCGAGGAAGTTACATAATAATATGAGCGGGAAAAATAAATTACATAATAAAAGCCTATACAATTTTCTAAGCAATTAAATAAGGCAAAAATAAATAAAGAACGCTATTCTAAATTATTAAATAAAGCGAAAAATAAATTAGTTAAGTTTTTTTTTGAAATTACGGTTAGAAGAAAAGATTAGGGTTAATTTAGAAAACTAGGGTTTTTAAACAAATTAAAATCTATTTAGAAAAATGTTAACTTAATTATTAATTAATTCACAATTCAATAAAAAATAATTATTTACATGAGTACCCTTATTATTATTATTTTTATTTTTTTTAGGAAACAAAAGTGATTAGTTTAAATTAGGGTTGATTGATTTTTTAATTAAGTGTTACTAAATTATTAGTTAAAATTATAAAAAAAACAATTAACTTAATAAAAATAGAAAAAGAAATTTGCTAAAAAAAGAATGGTGGTGGCTGGGACTTGAACCCACCACATTTACCTCATATGTTGCACACACTACCATTGGACCAGCGCGTGTATCTTTGTAATGTAGGGACCAAAACATATTATATAGAAAACCTGCAAAATAGAGCAAATTGTAAAAAAATGGGGGGGCCTGGGAATCGAACCCAGGCCATAAGGTTTCCAGGCGCGCGCTTCTACCACTGATCCACTGCAACATTCATGAAACAAAACACAACCAATATTTAATAAAATAAACCAAAATTTAAAATCCAGATTTCACGCCAGATCATCATCATCTTCTTCCTTTTACCTACGAGATTTCCTGCGAAATTAGCCACAGAATTTCTTGCGAATTTGGTTTTCCCAGGAAATCCTACATCCTTCCAAACGCCATGAAATCTGTAATATTTTATTAAATTGAAGACACCAATACAATCCCCACATCACCTATAATTGGATTATGCCATTAGAATTAATTTATAATTGTTAAATCGCAAAGCCCTAATTTGAGAGCTCAAAACCTAACAATGGCGTTTTATGATTCAAGCCATGAACCTTTGATTTAATTATCCAGAAAGCATCCTAGGGTCACAATAAACATAAATTAGGCATCAAATTCAATTAATAATGGTCAAATATATGAAAACGAAAAAATGCATAAGGGGAAGAAAACGTGATTCGGTTTGTGTTGATGGTGATGCTTTTGATGATGCAAAGGGTTGGGATTCGTTCAATGAACATCCCAGAAGATATTGCAACCTTTGTTAGGTCTTGAAACAACTTCAATCTCCAAAATAATATGTGAGTTTTTTGACAAATTTTTGAAGTTGGAACCAGGTGCTTTGGTATCTGATTTTCCGTCCCTTGAGTGGCCTTTTGTTTGTGTATATGTAAGGAATGATATTAGGTCAAAATATGGGCTTTGTATTCATGGATATTAGTTACTTGATCATGAAGAAACAATCACTAATAATTGTAAAAAAAAATCAAATATCTTCTTGCTATTTTTTCCTTGCACGAATTTGGATAGCATCCAATCACTTTAAATGTTGTGTAAAAGCTTCTAGAACAAAGATTTGATCCATTATTTGATTTTTTATATTGTATTTATATTAAAATTGAATTTTAATAAATAAAATCCAAAATAATATAAAATAAATTATAAAAATCAAGATAAATGGTCATTGGGTCGTGCATGACTTTATCTTTGAGTTTGGGTTGCAATTTCATGGGCCCATTTGGAAAAAAATGAAGTTATGGCCTTTTTTTGCTTCATACACCCCTTAAAAATCAACCAACTTTGACAAAACACAACTTCCTCAATTTTAATGCTATGAAGGTGATCTTGGACTTTTTAGAAAGCTTAGTGTGTCTTCTAACCAAAATATTTGGTACCAAGTCCATATCTTTTACCATTTTCAAATTATGAGCTTTGGAAAAGTTGACTTTTTGTTGACTGTTAAAAGGACCTATAATGTTTTTGTTCATACCTTCCAAATGAAGCATTTTTAGGCTTCGCTTGTGAGACACAAAGTTGTAGAGAAATGGATTTCCTTCAAAATGAGCTTTGGATGGGAAATGTTTTATGAAGTATGTGCAAGTTATGGCTGGTCAAAGTTCAGTTGACTTTTACTATGAAAACCCTAATTTAAAAACGTCTTGATTCTTGATGATCTGAGATTTCCTTGATGAATCATGATCAACCTTTGATAAAATGATGAATTTTACCTCATAATATTTATGTTGACAAAAAAATCTTGAAGTTTGACTTTAAGTTGACCACAGTTGACCTTAATTGGTTTTTTTGCCAAGTTAACTGGTTTTTGGATATCTGAGCCTCTGACTGGTCAAACTTATTGGGAAAGCTTTGAAACTTGACATGAGGATTATTTAAGGTATGTGGGATGTTATGAAACTAATTTTAGGCCTTAGAAGTCCATTTAGCTCGGATAAATTCAAAACCCTGGTTTTAGATCCATTGTTCAGGAGGAGGCTTTGTCTGATGAATCCTTCAATCTTTTTGACCAATTGTGAACCTTGTGGACCTTCTGAACCTTGTGAATATTGAGAGAAATCTTGAGACACATTGCTTTGATTGTGGGAGGGAAAATTTTAGGGTACAACAGCTGCCCATGTTCAATTTTCTGAAACCCGAGGAGTTAGATTGGCATTACGCCATTCGTGACTTGAAGGTTGAAGGGGATTGAACACTAAAGCCTAAAAATTTGCACTCGACGGTGTGAAAAATAATGTTGTTGGTGGGTTGTATTTTCTTGAATGGACTTAAAGATGCCATTCAGAAAGAATGTTCTTCAGATATATCTCTTGGAGGATAAAGCAGTCCAAAACGTAGATTGATATAATCCTGGGGGATGTAGCAGCCCAAGAGATTGTTTGGTATGGTCCTGGTGGATAGAGAAGTCTAAGATATTTTTATGTGTAATCCTGGAGGATAGAGCAGTTCAATATGTTATCCTGGGGGTTTATAGCAGCCCAAAATGGATATAGATGTAATCTCAGGAGATGTAGCAGCCTAAGATATTGTTGGATGTAATCTTGAGGGATATAGCAGTCCAATATATTAGTACATATATTCCTAGAGGATAGAGCAATCCAAGATATTGTGATATGTATTCCTGGAGGATAGAGCAATCCAATATATTGTGATATGTATTCCTGGAGGATAGAGCAGTCCAAGATATATATTGTTGATGACGTTTGTCTGCTGGGGAATTAACCTGAAAAACAAGATTAGTTCTATGCAAATATCATGATGTATATAACACTTCGCAAGATGATATTCTTATGAGAATGTTGTATGTGTATGATATGATGTAAATGATGTATGTATGAATTATGTAGTTGAAGCGTATAAGTAGCTTCGTAGAACAACTGCTGGCTGGGAAAATAAATCATGATTCGTTGATGAGGAATATGAAGACTTCGTTCCCGTCTTATTTTGGAATATTGTACTTAGAACCACCCGTTTTCTTTCTTCGTACTTCTTATTGAAGGATTAAGTTCCTGAATATCCTGACTGGGGATAAAAGAGATGGACATTTCTCCGGGAGACTTATCCGATCAAGTATCAATTCTTCAGAGGATATATTATATCTGAAAGGAAATTACTTGAAGACCTCGTAGAGTTGGAAGTACACAATATTACTTAAAGTATTCCGTTAAGAATATTCGTACAGATTAATCTATAGGGATTAACCGACGAAGATTCGTTGGATTCCTACCTCCGATCGTCCTTAGTAAGTACTATTATTGTATTTTATGCATTTATGGTAAACATCAATCATATTCAAAAGCATATATACGTTCAAACATAATCAACGTACGTTTTCGCTTAAGTAAAAGGGGAAAAGTAAACCTGAAATTGGAAATAGGATTTTATTTATTTAGAAAGTGGCCTCTAAACAGGCGAGTTTTAATACGGAGACGGAAATCCTAGTAAGAGGAATTCGTCGAAGAAATTTTAAAAGAGTACAAAAACAAAGAAAAAAACTATGTGTAAATGATCCTATTGAGTTTCAACTCTGCTATTGCCATTATCTTCAAATATCTCATCCCTTGTTGTCGGAATAGAAACGATTGGATTGATCTGCGCCTGTTTAAACTTGATGTAGGTAGTAAAACTAGTTGAGGTTACATGGGTGATCCAACGAGACATAGTCATACGCTTTAATCCCTAACTTTTTCCTGGATTTCCCTTTCAGGTTTTCAATCCACCGGGATACCCTTTTTTGTCCAAGCCTCCCTTCGGTTTTTCGACTTGTCGGGTGTACAAATTTATATATATATATATATCCCTAATTTTTGCCCGAACCCTTTTTGTTCGCCGGGATGCCCTTATTTTTTCCTAGTCCAGTCAACCTAGCGGGTCTCTTTTTATGCGTAGTATTTTTTAACTATGTCTACATTCACGAGCTGTGAGAAATCTTCACCATCCATAGTAGTGAGCATCATGGCACCTCCTGAAAATACCCTTTTAACTACAAATGGCCCTTCATATGTGGGAGTCCATTTGCCCCTAGGATCACCCTGTGATAGTATGATACGCTTGATTACCAAATCTCTAGCCTGATATACTTATTGTTTGACCTTCTTATTAAAGGCTTTGATTATACGCTTCTGATACATCTGAACATGACAAACAGCTTCCAGACTCTTCTCATCAATCAAGTTTATCTGGTCAAGTCGAGTCTGAATCCATTCATCTTCATCTAAGTCTGCATCCTTCATAATTCTCAGGGAAGGAATCTGGACTTCAATATGTAGTACTGCTTCCATACCATAGACAAGAGAGAATGGGGTTGCTCTAGTTTAAGTATATATTGTGGTACGATAACCATGAAGAGCAAATGGTAACATCTCATGCCAATCCTTATACGTAATTGTCATCTTCTGCAAGATTTTCTTAATATTCTTGTTGGCGGCTTCCACTGCGCCATTCATCTTCGGTCGATATGGAGAAGAATTATGGTGCTTAATCTTGAGCTGCGTGCAGAGGTCTGTAATCATAGTATTGTTTAGATTAGTACCATTGTCTGTAATAATCCTTTCGTGGATGCCATACCTACATATGAGATTATGCTTGATGAACCGAGCTATAACATTCTAAGTAACAGAAGAAAACAAATTTGCCTCTACCCACTTCGTGAAGTAATCAATAGCAACAAGGATGAAACGATGTCCATTAGAAGCGGTAGGTTTGATCTCACCAATCATATCAATGCCCCACATGGAAAAAGGTCAAAGAGCAGTCAAAACATTCAATGGAACTGGAGGTATATGTACTTTATCAGCATAGATCTGGCACTTATGCCAAGTCTTGGAGTGCTGATAGCAATCAGTTTCTATGGTGGACCAATAGTAACCTGCTATCAAAATATTTTTAGCCATTGTATGCCCACTGGAATGAGTACCAAAGATCCCATCATGCATGTCTTCCATAATCTCCATTGCTTCCTTCTTATCCACACAACGAAGCAAATTCGAATCGTGATTGCGCTTGCACAAAATTCCATTACTCAGGAAAAACTTGGCAGAAAATCACCTCAGAAACTTCTTGTTATTGATAGATGCCCCTTCCGAGTATTCATAAGCTTCGAGATATCTTTTCACTTCATGGAACCAAGGTTTCTCTTCCACACCTTCAGTATCAATCTCATAACAGTATGCTGGTTCATCTAACCGATCAATAGTAATTATGGGGGCTTCATCATCCCAACTGATTTCAAACATAGATGACATAATGGCTAAAGCATCTGCCAACTGATTATCTTCTCATGGGATATGTCCAAAAGTAATCTCTTCAAAGTATGGGATTAAAGACAATACATGCTCTTGGTAAGGAATGAGATTTGGATGTTTCGTGTCGCATTCACCTTTAACCTGACTAACTACCAAAGTTGAATCTCCGTATACATTCAAAAACTGGATCTTCATCTCAATGGCAGCATTGATACCCATAATACATGCTTCATATTCAGCCATATTGTTGGTACAATCAAAACAAAGTCTAGCAGTAAATGGTGTATAACAACCCTCTGGAGAGATAATCACAACACCAACACCGTTACCAAGCGCATTAGAAGCTCCATCAAAAACCATGGTCCATCAGGATCCCTATCAAGGTCCTTCATATTGTCTAGGTTCTTTAACAACAAGCATAATGTCTTCATCTGGAAATTCAAAGTTCATAGACTAATAGTTATCCACTGCTTGATGGGCCAAATGATCAGCTAACACACTTCCTTTGATAGCCTTCTGAGTAGTATATTGTATGTCATATTCTGTCAAAATCATTTTCCATCTAGCTATTCGTCCGGAGAGAGCAGGTTTCTCAAATATGTACTTAATATGATCCATTTTTGAAATCAATAAAGTGGTATGAGTCAACATATATTGTCTTAGTCGGCGAGCAACCTAAGACAAAGCGCAACAAGTTTTCTCGAGCAGTGAGTATCTTATTTCACATTCGGTAAACATTTTGCTAAGGTAGTATATTGCTTGCTCTTTTCGACCAGACTCGTCATGTTGCCCCAACACACACCCTATTGAGTTGTCTAATACTGTCAGGTACATAATCAAGGGTCTTCCTTCAACCGGTGGCATCAATATTGGAGGTTCCTGGAGATACTTCTTGATTTCATCAAAGGCTACCTGGCATTCGTCGTTCCATTCCATTACTTGATCTTTCTTCAACAACTTGAAGATTGGCTCACAAGTAGCGGTCAATTGGAAAATAATTCTTGCAATGTAATTCAGTCGTCCCAAGAAACCTCTGACTTCTTTCTTAGTACGGGGAGCAGGCATTTCTTATATAGATTTTACCTTTTCAGGGTCAACTTCAATACCTTTACCACTGACAATGAAACACAAACGTTTACCATATATAACTCCAAAGTTACACTTGTTTGGATTTAATCTCAACTTGTACTTCTTCAACCTCTCAAACAACTTGTGCAAATGATCAAAATGTTCTTCTTCAGTCTCAGATCTGGCTATCATATCATCAACATATACTTTTATCTCATGGTGAATCATATCATGGAACAAAGCTACCATAGTACGTTAATATGTTGCCCCAACGTTCTTCAAACCAAATGGAATTACCTTATAACAGAAGGTGCCCCAATGTGTAACAAACGTAGTCTTCTCCATATCTTCAGGTGCCATCTTAACTGATTGTAACCAGAGAAACCATCCATAAAAGATAACACCTTATGTTGAGCAGTGTTGTCTACCAGAACATCGATATGTGGAAGTGGAAAATCATCTTTGGGGTTGGCTTTGTTCAAATACATGTAATCTACACACATGTCTACTTTACCATCTTTCTTAGGCATCGGTACCACATTTGCAACCCACTGAGGATAAGAAGTAACAGCTAGGAACCCTACATTTAATTATTTCATTACTTCTGCTTTAATCTTTTCTGACATATCAGGACGCATACGACAAACTTTCTGCTTTATTGAACGACAATCCTCCTTCATTGGCAGGCGGTGAACCACAATATCAGTATCAAGTCCTGGCATATCTTCATAAGACCAAGCAAATATCTCCACATAGTCATGTAACATCTGAATCAATTTTTTCTTAACATTGTCTCCTAATTTAGCTCCTATCTTGACCTCTTTCATGTCTTCCTCAGTTCCTAGATTCACAACTTCAATTAGTTCCTCATGTGGCTGTATAACTTTCTCTTTTTGTTGTAACAACCTAGCAACCTCTACAGGCACTTCACAATCTTCCTCCTTTCCATCCTCGGCTTGATAGATCGGATTCTCGAAGTTATAATTGGTAATAGAAGAATTGTTATCAACAGGATCCAGAGTGGATGACGATCTGCATTTTAATGACGTGGGTATGTGTAAGAACACATAGCTTTTGATAAAAAGAAAAATAAAAGAAATATAAAGAGCACAATATTTACGAAAGCAAAAACATCCATTGATTTTTATTGAATGAAGATATGCAAATGAAATAACATCCCTAACAAGCATACCATTGTGCCACGGGTAAGGCACAAGGCTTAAAAGTTTAAATTGTTCGAAATTACAAACTTAAAAATAAGAAACACAGTAATAGTATTTACTCCTGAATAAAGAAGATAGAAACAACGTCTTCAGCTTTCCAATTACTGATCCCACTTCCAAATGTAGGAAAGATCCAGCTATCCAAGTTGTAATCTTCATCAGAATCTTCCATAACATTGACTTGGTTCCTCTGAACTCCTTTGCTGGTGATACGAATAACACGAGCATGACGAACAACCTTCTGAGATTCTGTAGTAAAACCCAAACCAAACTTGTCATACTTGTAAGGAATGTCAGGTAGCTGACCCCAAATACTACAACCACCTTCTTCAAATACATCCCTTGCATCCTTCAGAGAAGCCATTGTAGGAGGTACCCTGGTAACAGCAGGAACTGGTTTTGCAGCAGGGATGGATTCAACAGCAGGAACAACTTGAGGAACTACTTCAAATGTCTGGAAAGGAGTCTCAACCAATTCACCCTCCATCTCAACATACTTGAAATTGTTTACATGACTGACAATATACTCTTCCTCACCATAAACAGTGACAATCTTGCTCTTCACTGGATATTTCAACTTCTGGTGCAAAGTGGAGGTCACAACACCTGCCTCATGTATCTAGGGACGCCCAAGAAGACAGGGAGTAGGAGGGACGAGTATCCATCACATAGGATGTAGAATCAAAGACTTGTGAACCCACTTTAATTAGGAGGTCAACTTCTCCGTGAACCATTCTTCTTGATCCATCAAAGGCCTTCACCACCACATTATTGGGTCTTAGCAAAATATCTTCAAAATTGAGTTTGTCCCAAACATCCTTCAGTAACACATTCAAAGAGGAACCATTATCCACCAAAACATGAGACGGAGTCGTGCCCCTACACTCAATGGAGACATGCAGAGCTCTATTGTGGTTTCTTTTGGCAGGAGTTAGATCAGCATCAGAAAAGCCCAAGTTATTATCAGTATTTAGGTTGGCAACACAATTCTCAAACTGGTCCACAGAGATTTCATGTGGTACATGATCAGCCTTCAGGAACTTCACTAAAGCCTTGGCACGGGCTTCAGAATATAGCAACAAAGACAACATAGAGATCTTAGAGGGAGTATGCCCCAACTGTTCAACAACATTATAATCACTCTTGCAGATGATCTTCAATACTTCATCCATCTGCTTAGAGAGGTCTTCAGTAGCTGGAGTTTCAACCTGGACAGTCTCAATCAATGGTCCTTTGCCCCGAGCTTCAGTACTTGGCCCAGGATTGGATATATGAACTGGAGCAGGAGCAGTCTTTGAAGTGTCTTATGGAGAGAAAATTCGTCCACTCCTAGTAACCTTACTAGTCCCAACAATATTGTCGACATCAAGATTAGTATCTGTAGCAGGTGTATCAGTCAAAGGCTCTTGCTTGATACCATGGATATAAACATCAGACCCATAGTTCCAAGGGATAGCCTTGTTAGAAGAATATGGCATTGGACCAGGAGTAGTAATAATCAGGGGAGCCACCTTTGGCTCAACAGTAATCTTTATAGGACCTTTAGAGGTAATTCTCACAAGACCCTTAGTGGTGATCTTCATAGGGGTACAAGTAATCACAGACACATCTTCCAACTTCAGATCTTGGGACAGGCCTTCACATAGGCTCTCTACAGAAAGGGTATTTTCAAACAATATAGTACGATTGTCCATCAAACGCTGAATACCTTCTTTCATCTTCCAACAGTCATTAGGTTGAGAGGCACAATAAAAATAGTCTTTATTGTAACCCGGAAATAAACTGGCTTGCTGCAGCTTCTTCTTAATACTGTATAGAGGAATGGTCAAATCAGTCACCGTAGAAACATAAGAAACATCATCAATAACATTAACAGTCTTCTCATGCTTGGGCATAGGAGCGGTAATCACATTAGGAGTCTCAGGAGGGTCAAACTCAATTTCTCCAGCATCTATCATATCCTGGATCTTATTCTTCAACGCCCAACAGTTATTAGTATCATGGCCTGGGAAATTGGAGTGATATGCACATCTTGCATTAGGATTGAAACGAGGAGAGGTAGTATTGAGGTTCTGAGGAGGATCCCTTAGAGTAATCAATTCTCCCTTCAACATGTGTTGAAGAGCCTGAGCCAACGACAAATTGATCTTTGTAAATTTCCTCCTAGGCTTAGGCTGACTATTCTGCTGATGCTCTTGTGGTGTAGGTGCAGGATTAGAGATGAAGATTGCTCCCATAGATTGATTATTCCTGTTACGACCGTGTTGGCCATACACAACATTAGATTCTTTCTTCGCATTAGAAGGCTTCTTGGTAGTACTTGAAGAGGAAACCACTTGTATCTTACCACTTCGTATTCCACTCTCCACACATTCTCCAGTCATTATCAGCTCAGTGAAACCAGATAATGAACTTCCAATGAGATGACTGTAGAAAGGACCAGTCAATGTACTCATAAACATATCAACCAATTCCCTGTCAATCAAAGGAGGTTGAACTCTGCTTGTAAGATCTCTCCATTTCTGGGAATACTCCTTGAAACTTTCTTTAGAACTCATAGAGATGCTTTGGAGTTGCATGCGAGTTGGTGCTAAATCCGAGTTATATTGATATTGCCTATAGAAGGCCTCATCAAGATCATTCCAATTACGAATATAGATACTCTCCAGTTGATAGTACCATTCCAATTGAGCTCCTGATAAACTCTCTTGAAAGAAATGAATCCACAACTTCCTGTCAGCAGTATGTGGCTGGATTCTCCGGACATAAGACCTCTAATGCAGCTTAGGAAAAAACACACCATCATACACCACAAAACTAGGAACCTTGAAACCAACAGGAATGACAACTCCAGAAATCAAACTCAGATCTTCAAAATCCAACCCAGGAGTCTTCTATAATTCCATAGCATTCACATGGTCCTCCAACAACTTATACTTCTCATCACCAGTTGAATCATGATAATAATTTTCCTCATAATCAGAATTCACAGCAGTACCATGTTGACTTCCTTCCTCTTCTGCAGAACTTTTATCGTCGGGATTTTCAACCTTATCATCTGTCTTAATTGGAGCTCTGAATCTTCATCTCAAATTGATTAACCCAACTGGTTTCTTGGTCTTCTTCTTTTTCTTGGTCAGGAGTGCTTTCAGCTCTTCTTGTCCCTTGGATAAGTTCAGGATCATCTCTTGAAATTGGGCATTCTGAATCTGAAGATCTTTGACAGATTGTTTGAGAGTCATTTCTTCTGAAATAAACAGCGAGAAGATGAGAAACCTATTGTGAAAACCTGTTATGTAATGATATGGTATGTAGATGCATATGCAATGTTTTCAAGGACCGCATAATTTAAATTTGTTAAAACAAACAAAAACAAAACTCTTATTAGTAGGCTTGAAATAATATTCCCCTTGAGCTTACAAATTAAAATAAACAAAATTTATAAATAGAACATATGGGAATTAAGTCTCCCATGGACTCTTCCTCTTTGTGTTGAGGTAGGTGTTGAGATTCCGCTCCTCGTGAAGTTGCTTTGTCAGCTCCAACACTCTTTCTTGACTAATCCTGAATTGGGCTTCAAAGGTATCTCTTTGCTGCTTCAGTTGGATCCAGGACTTCTGCAGCTCTTCCAAATCAGTGGGCATATTTGGATGAAGGATGTGTCGCTCCCGGGATTTTCATCCTAGTACAAACGCAAAAGTGGCGCAGAAAAGGTAGAGTCGCCAGCCAGACATTTTTATCCCGAAAGAATGGGAAAGGTAATGTTGCACAACCCTGAGGAAGAAAGAAAGGACAAGGTCCTGCGAACCAAAGATCTGGGTTCGGGAGTCGCTTACGACCTAGGAAGGTATTAGCACCCCAGATCGTCCGCCGTACCCAACGGGATCCACGCTTGCTTGCTTGTTTAAAAGGGTGAGAAATAAAGTGCTGCTAAATAAAACTGTTGCTGGAACTGGAACTGAAATGAGAAATGGAACAAAAAAGAGAACAAAAAGAAAGAATGGGGAAAATGTAGGGAAAATAAAGAATGTGCTCGAACGAGCCCTACCCCGCTGTCTACGTACCTCATCGGGAAAATGAGGATCAGAGTCGACGTAGTTCGCCTAACTAAGGCGGGAACTATTTGTTTGTGTTTTTTATGCTGGAACTGTGTATGTCTATGCTCAGGTGTTGCAGGCTCGTCTGGTACGAGTGTGTTTACCGTCTTGCATGCGAGACAAGTCGTCGCGAGTTTGCGTGGTGAGTGAATGAGATGAGAAAAGAAGTTCCCGCAGGATAGTCGCTTGTTATTTGTTTTTGTCTTTTAAGAGAAGTATTTTAAATTTGTTTGTGAACAATCTCGTACTAAGACCTATCCATTGCGGGAAGTATTTACACCTCGCCCCGAAACAGGACGCGTATAAACATTCCGCAACAAAGTCTTGTGTCGTACAAGAATGTCTGGTTTTTATTAAGTGTTTTATTGCTTTTCTTTATGAGATGGGAAAGAAAGACTCAAATTGCAAAAGGCAAAATCTAATGGGACTAAGACGCAACCCTAATTTTATTTGTTTATTTACAAGAGAGATCTTGTGGTTAATGAGGTTTCTAAACCTAATGGAGAAAGAACTTAGAACTAATAGAATGCAACTTACTTCCTAAGGAAGGTAAGTCGATTCTAAAGCAAAGGGGAACCTATTCAAATGAAAAATCAATCAATATACAAAGCATACAAATTTGAATGTAAGAATAAAATTCAAAGCAAAAAAAAATTAAAGACATAAACCTAAAATAGTCCTAAATTTATTCTATGTCTAATTAGTGTGAATCCTAAGCCTAAGTCTTAAACTATGGGCATTACCTAATATTTTCATTCTAAAAAAAATCAGAATCTAAACTAGTCTAAGTCCATATTAAATCCTAAGATTAAATCTAATTAAACTATTTTTTATGAAAACTTAATATCCTAGCCTAAACTAATGGAATTTATATGCATAAAGGCCTAAAGATTAATATCCTAAAAAATAGTAAAAGCTCTGAAAAATTATGAGATTTATTCTATGGTGTCCTAAAACTACCTATAATATTGTGTTAAAAGATCTCCTAAAAAATCAGAATTTTGCTATGCCTAAAAATCATTTATCTCTACCTAAGGATTAACCATAATTTCCTAAAGATTAAGCCACTAAAACCTAAGATAAAATGCCTTGAAAAATATACTAAAATTACACTAAGTACTATTATGAGTCCTCTAACTATGGTAAAAAGGAAGGGCCAAAAAAGTTACTGGAAGACTAAAAAATAAATCTACAAATTTATGTACATTTGAGGGAAATTCATTAAAAACTACTTACATGAAAAAATCAAAATTAATTCAAAAATAAAGCAAATTCAGGAAAAATAAAATTCTAAACATTTCTAAAATGACTTACAAGCCTACCTGATTTTTTTGGGAATTTTTCTAAACATTTTCCTATTTTTATGGAATTATTTTCTAAACTATGATAAAACAAAATTAAAATCTAAAGAAAATAATATGGGGGTGGGTTTAACATATTTTTTAGTTATTTTTATATTGGGCCCTTAATAAAGGGGTACAGATAGCAAGGGGACAAGCCCATCTGCACTGGAAAATGAGGGGAGTGTATTCAGCAAACTTTTTTAGTTATTTTTTTACATGGGCTTATGATGGGGGTGCGAAAGGCATAATGAAACAGGCCCAATTCACTGGATTTTTAATGAGGGTGCAGCAAGCGATTTTTTTAAGTTATTTCGCACTGGGCCTAACAGAGGGAGGTGCAGATAGAAAGGACATAAGGCCCATTTCGCAGGGATTGAGGGAGGTGTAGTAAGAGACTTTTTAAGTTTATTTTTTACATGGGCCCAGAATGGGGGTGAGATTAGCAAGCTGGGCCCAAAACGCGCAGGAATTTATGAGGGTACATGGTAGACTATAGTATGTAACCCGCACATGATTATGGAAGGGTGGCCCAACCGGACAGTGACAAGTGTCACCGCCGGATTGGACCAAAAAATTCAACCTTATCTTGAAGACTTAAAGGGACGGTGGAGAGAATCAACATGGTTATGATTTTTTAATGGTTAATTACGGGGTATAACCGAAAATTAATTTTATTAATGACCATTAACACCAATTAAAACACCTTAATCTTCTTGTTATTCCCATTAGATCAAATTCAAATAACAACACGCAAACCCTAAAGAAAAAAAACCCTAACTCTTCTCTTTTCTCCCTCGCCGCCGCTAACTCGCCTTCTTCTCTTCAACCCTTCTTCCCTTCAATCCTTCTTCTTGCATCTTCGCCGCCGCACCCTCTCACTTAAACCCTCTGTCACGACACCATCATCGTCTACCTCTCTTTCATCCGGCTCAAACACCTCCAACCAATGCGCCAAAAGCGAAACCCTAACCCTAATCTTCAATCTTGAAATGAAATCTGACCTAAGCTCATCTTTCTCAACTCTGAATCGAACAACATGAAGCCTAAAGAAATAATCAAGCTTGAAAGGAAATCAAATTTGCACCTTTTAATCAATGAGGCAATGAATTCGCAATGGAGGTGCTAGCCGAGCGGTCCACGACGGCGGAGAAAGAGGTGATCCACTCAGCTTCTTCGAAAGTCTTGCGAGGATGATTAAGGATGACGCGGAGATGATGAATCTTGCAGATTATTGATGAAGTCGCGATACTCTTGGTAAGTTCCAATTCAATGGCTCTTTTTGTGTACGCTTCTGTTTGGTCTCTTTTCAACTTCTCCGAATCTCAATATCACTATTGTTGATGACTTGCAGATCCGCAAATTGATGCAAGCATTGATGATGAGGAATTGAGAGTTGATACTTGCTTACTGAAATTGGTGGCGGTTTGATGCAAAACCGAAGAAAAAAGAATGGAGAGAGCGAAAACGAAGAGTGGGGAATGATTCAGATTCAGAGAAATGGTGAAGAAAGAAGCTGAAGAGGAATGCGGTTCAAAATGAAGTGAAGGAATTGCAGGAGGATTGGAAAAAATATAGTGAAGAGGAAGAAACTAATTGAAGAGTGGTGCCTCTGATTTATAAAAGTTGATCTTCTGGATCCTTCTGGAAGATTTTCAGGTATTCAGTTATGATTCTGTTGTGGAATTGGTTAAGATTTTTACAACTGATTTAATAACTGAATTTGTAACTAAATCTTCCCTTTTGTTTTTTTTCTTCAGTTTTCACTCCATTTGAGATGTTATTGCAGAAAAATTGAAGATTTGGTAAATGGTGTTATTGGAAGAGGAGTTTCATTTAAGTTGATGAGAAGGTGACGATTGAAGAGGAAGTGGTTCTGAGATTTCTCCAAACAAGATTCGGTTAGAATCCGTTTTGTTATTTTTCTGTTATGATTTTTTCATTCTGTTATGAACTGGTAGTCTGAAATTTTCTGCTGATCCTCTCTTGGTGAAATTCAGTCATGCTTTTATTTCTTACTGGCAATTCCGTTATGGTTTGCTTTCTCACTAGCAAATTCTGTTATTTTCCTTTGAATGCAGATTGTGAGAACTAAGTTAGAGGATATTTGAAGTAGAGGGGGAAGTGAAGGAGATGAAGGTGATAAAAATGCGGATTGAGGAATGGAAGAAGGTGGTTGATGAAGAACTTTTTCGATCTGACTTTTTTTTTTATTATTTATCGATTCCTTTCCTCCTTCTTTATTCTCAACTGATGTCCTGTAATATCAGTTATTCTGACTGATTTTGTAGAGTTGGACTTATTTGTAAAATTGAATTTTGTGTACAGTTGCCTTATTCTGCTGAATAACTTTCATCCTTGTATCAATGAATTGTATTGAGGCTTGCCATAAGAAAAAACAAACCTTTTTTTTGTCAATATATGTTAATCCCAGAAAAAATGCAACTGAACCCTTTTGTCTTATCACTCCCTCTTTCCTGCTGTGAATATTGGTTGCACCAATTATCCAATAATTTCTGTTATTTGAAAATGATTAGTAAGGAATTTGTTTGTAATTTTCTGTCATTTGAATGCACCTAAGGTTAACATGAATGAGGCATAGAACTGATTATGTTTAAAAATGGTTATTGGATTGTAACCTAGAAATGGATGTTCAACTTATAACAGGATTATGGCTAATAAAAATAAAACTTGGTTAGAAACAAAAAGATAGCATGAATAGAATTTGAAAAATAAACAAAAATGGACAAAACTGGATAAAATTTGGACATTTGGATATGGCTAGAAACTTGGATTTAGGTGAAACAAAAGGATTTGGTTTAATGGACATTAGGGAATTGAACAATGAGATGAGATGAAATTGGGATAGGGTTCGTAAATGAGTGAGAAACGGTTAAAAGGATGGTCATGCCTTAATAATTGATAAGACAACAAACATGATTTTTGTGAATTGAGTTTAAATGTGGTAAAATCGAAATTAAGTGTGGTTTATGTATATTTTCCAAAGTGGGCACATATGGACTTGGGCTAAGATTTTTTAAAAAAATAGCGTATTTAATCCACATCATATTAACCTCCGAAGTACTCTTGTACTCCATCAATCCTTAACCTCAATCTGAAATTTCTTTATCTTGTAAGCAATGTATGATTGATAGGACCACAATATCTGGATTACCACATGAGCCCTCCTAGATCTCGTATATCATGAATACTTCTTACACAAACCCACATTGATCTTCAATACCCTACATCTCACATGATGATGAAATCTCTGGAATAATAGGATTCACTGAGGACAAGCTTCACACTAAGCTCTCTTGAGTGTCACATGCTTAGGGAAATAAACCCTAGCCCTCTGACGAGAAGAATGGCTTGAGATGTAGAATATCACCAAAGTCCTTGCTCCAAAAACTTATATTAAGCCATGATGAAACCCTAAGCGCCTGGCACCCTTAGTGAATCTTGGAGAAAACAAGCACGATACTTTGGCATGACGTTATAGCTCGAGCTTTCATCTTATTCTGAATGTAATGGCAAGATAAATCACCTTTGGGATCTAAGAAATCTAGTCATAAGATCATGTTTTGATCCCATGCCTTAGGAGCCAATAAACAATGCATGATTGGGAGTTTATGAACTAATGGATGATGCAGATGAATGCGAGGCGATAAGCCAGTAAAGGAAATAAATAATGAGGGCAAATTTTGAGGTATTACAGCTGCCCCTATTCAATCATCTGCAGACTTGAATGGATAATTGCAACAGCTTTTAGACGTTCAAGGTGTGGAGTGATTGAATACTCGGATAAAACCTGGAAATTTGAACTCAGGATAATAGAAATGCCACTTGCCCACTTATTTATTTATATTTTTTTGTTTTGACCTCTGAATAGGTAACGGAGATAGAACCAGATGGAATAGAATCAATGCAATCACTGCGACTACTGAGCGGATCAAAGCCACAACGAGGGTGCCTGTTGGCGAAACAGGGTTTAACGAAACCATCAATAAAACGAAAACTCATCCACGTGACTGCTGGGCAGGACCAAGTCACAAAGAAACACACGTGACTCCTGGGCAGGACCAAGCCACGGAGGATGCCTGTTGGAGGAACAGGGCTTAAATCAATATGACTGCTGGACAGGACCAAGCCATAAAGAAACAATACGCGACTGCTGGGCAGGACCAAGCCACGGAAGATGCCTGTTGGCGGAACAGGGCTTTAGTCAATATGACTGTTGGGCATGACCAAGCCATAAAGAAACACACGCGACTGCTGGGCAGGTCCAAGCCACGGAAGATGCATGTTGGCGGAACAGGGCTTTAATCAATATGACTGTTGGGCAGGACCAAGCCATAAAGAAACACACGCGACTGCTGGGCAGGACCAAGCCACAGAAGATGCTTGTTGGCGGAACAAGGCTTAAATCAATATGACTGATGGGCAGGACCAAGCCATAAAGAAACAATACGCGACTGCTGGGCAGGACCAAGCCACGGAAGATGCCTGTTGGCGAAACAGAGCTTTAATCAACATGACTGCTGGGCAGGACCAAGCCATAAAGAAACACACGCGACTGCTGGGCAGGACCAAGCCACAGAGGAAAAATAACATTGATTTTGAAGGACCAAGATATCTGGCAAATGGCATAAGTATCTTCTGCGAGGGATACTTCAGGTTTAAAATATGTTATAGGTTGTATGTAACACCTCAAAACTGGCCCGTGCTGGCATGCATATGTTTGAATGTTATGGCGTAATGCTCCATGACGATGGAAATGCTACGCTTTGGAGGATGCAAATGTAATGATGATTATGCATATGCAAATGCAAAGAGATCTTCCGGAAAGGAGACTGCAAGTATCCCAGATGGCTTGAATGGGGAGGAACTGATGATCACTGCACTGATCTGATTCATCCTGATGAGGAGGAGACAACTCTGCGGGAAAGTTGTCAATGATTCACCGGCTCTGAACAACCGCCATTGCCAAAAATAAATTGGACTTTGAGATTGGAGTGCCAAGACCCTGCTGGAGATGGACCCTTCTTGAACTCTGGTGGGGAAGTGAGGACCTCCTGACTTGGATGGGAACCAAAGGCATGATACTGCTGAGGAAGCAACTGCTGGGGAGGCAAGACACTCCTTATACTGCTGAGGATTGCCCCTGTCTAAAGGGAAACTTCTATTTGGGGATGACACCCACCTTCTGCTACCTTCCTGGGAGAAATTTCAACTTCCACCTTACTGGGGATAATTAGAGACATCCTGTGGGATACCTGCTCCTGTTAAGCCATAGAGAGGCTCCTCTTGGGAATTTGATTTTAGCTCTGTTAGCAACACCAGTACCTGTACCTGCATGAACACAATCGATAGTACCTGCAACATAGAGAGTTAGTTTGGGGCCTTCCTACCCCAGGCTCGTAGTATGAATCATTATCTGGGTATCTCGACACCCTTTCAGAGTTGTATTAAATGTTTCTGTACTCCTGCATGAGTTAGAAAGCATTCATATGTTCACAACACAATGTAAATCACAATTTGCTAGACGTTTCCACAATTAATCAATGCTAGATGAGAAAATAAAAAACAAGAAGCAAAATAATCAAATTGACTGAAGTTGAATTTTTATTGATTTGGAAAAGTGGCCAAGAATAGGCAATACAAAGGAAGCAGTTCCCTGGAAAGAGGGAACAACCAAAAAAAGAAAAACAAACTATCCTATTGGCAATGTGAGAAGTGGATCTTATCAAGTCTCAACCCAGTTATGACTCGTATATCTTCAAGATGCTCCGCTCGCTCTGCCTCTTGAGAAAAAGTAAATGAACTGATCTTCAACCCTTAGGATAGCCTCAACTGTAGATATGTTACGGATCTCGTAGACTGCAGTCGTTCGTGTTAATCCCTCTTTTGTGTGGATCGCCTTTTCAGGTTTTCAATCCACCGGGATACCCCTTTTTTCCTGAGTTGTCCGATGTGGCTTTTCAACTCAGCTGGTGTACACATTTTTTTTCAAGATTTCCCTAACTTTTGCCCGAGCCTTTTATTCTGTTTTTGGCTCGCCGGGATGCCCATTGTTGCCTGGATCTTTATTCTGTTTTTATCCAGCGGGTCTTTTTACACGAAGTATTTTCTTACTGCGTATGCGTTAACACGGGATTGGAAGTCTTCTCCGTCCATGGTTGTTAGCATCAAGGCTCCACCTGAGAAAACCTTTTTAACCATGAACGGTCCTTCATAGTTGGGTGTCCACTTGCCCCTTTGATCATTAAAGGGAGGAAGAATCCTTTTCAGCACTAAGTCCCCTGGTGTGTACCTCTGTGGTCGCACCTTCTTGTCAAAAGCCTGCTTCATTCGTCGCTGATACAACTGTCCATGGCATACAGCTGCTAGCCGTTTCTCTTCAATGAGGCTCAATTGATTATATTTGGATCGGAGCCACCCAACTTCATCTAGCTTAATGTCCATCATCAACCTCAATGAGGGGATTTCCACTTCGATTGGTAGGACTGCCTCCATACCATACACCAGTAAGAACGGAGTTGCCCCTGTTGAAGTACGCACTGACATTCTGTACCCATGCAGTGAGAATGGTAGCATCTCATGCCAGTCTTTGTACGTCACAACCATCTTCTGCACAATATTCTTGATGTTCTTATTGGCCGCCTCAACGGCGCCATTCATCTTCGGGCGATATGGAGAAGAGTTGTGATGCTCTATTTTGAAATCTCGACACAAGTCGGCCATCATCTTGTTGTTGAGATTAGAACCATTATCAGTAATGATCCTTTCAGGAATTCTGTACCGGCAAATGATGTCTCGTTTAATAAATCGGGCTACCACTTTTTTAGTGACATTGGTGTAAGACGCCGCTTCAACCCACTTCGTGAAATAGTCAATAGCCACCAGGATGAAGCGATGACCATTAGAAGCTGTCGGCTCGATCTTTCCAATCATATCAATTCCCCACATAGCGAACGACCATGGTGAAGACATGACACTCAGCGGATTCGGAGGCACATGGACCTTGTTGGCATAAATTTGACACTTGTGGCATTTGTGGGAGTATTTACAGCAATCAGATTCCATGGTAATCCAATAGTATCCCGATCTCAACAATTTCTTGGCCATGGCATGTCCTCCAGCATGGGTACCGAAGGAGCCTTCGTGAACCTCCTGCATTAACATGTCTGCTTCGTGTCTATCCATGCATCTGAGCAGAACCATGTTGAAGTTTCGCTTGTACATCACGCCATCTTGATTCAAGAAGAAACCTCCTGGCAGTCTTCTAAGGGTCTTCTTATCCTTATTAGATGCCCCAGCCGGGTATTCTTGAGCTTTCAGGAACCGCTTGATATCATGATACCAAGGCTTGTTATCTTCACTATCGTCGACTGCGAAGACATAAGCGGGTATTTCAAGACGGGAGACCGTAATTCGAGGCACGAAATTCTCTTGACAAACTTTAATCATGGACGACAAAGTTGCTAGAGCATCAGCGAATTGGTTTTCATCTCGAGGAATGTAATTCAATTTGGCTTTGGTGAAGAAGGTTAGCAGCCTCCTGACATAATCTCTGTAAGGAATCAAATAAGGTTGATGAACCAGCCATTTGCCATTGACTTGATTTACCACCAAAGCAGAATCTCCGAAGATCTCGAGGTTTTTGACTCGCAAGTCGATTGCCTCTTCGATCCCCATGATACAAGCTTCGTACTCCGCCTCATTGTTAGTACATTTGAAAGTCAACCGAGCTGCTAAAGGTGTATGGACCCCTTCTGGCAAGATGATAACAACACCTACTCCCCTTCCATTCATGTTCACAGCCCCATCAAACATCAACTTCCATTTGGATTCAGGGTCTGGCCCCTCCTCTGGAAGTGGTTCTTCGTAGTCTTTAGACTTGAGGAACATGATGTCCTCATCCGGAAACTCGAACCTCATGGGTTGATAATCATCGATTGGCTGCTGAGCCAAGTATTCTGACAATACACTTCCTTTGATTTCCTTTTGCGAAGTGTATTGTATATCATACTCTATTAATATCATCTGCCACCGGGATACTCTTATTGTCAGAGCTGGCTTTTCAAAGATGTATTTCACAGGATCCATCTTGGAAATTAAGAGAGAAGTGTGAGTCAGCATGTACTGTCTTAGTCGGCGAGCAGCCCATGCCAAAGCGCAGCAAGTTTTCTCGAGTAGTGAGTAGCGCGTCTCACAATCGGTAAACTTTTTGCTAAGGTAATAAATGGCGTGCTCTTTTCGACCAGACTCGTCCTGCTGACCCAGCACACATCCCATCGATCCTTCAAGCACGGTAAGATACATAATCAAAGGTCTCCCTGGCACTGGAGGCATAAGAATTGGAGGTTCTAACAAGTATTCTTTGATTCGTTCAAAGGCTTGCTGGAAGTCTTCGTTCCATTTAACGACCTGATTCTTCCTCAGAAGCTTAAAGATGGGCTCACACGTGGCCGTTAAGTGAGAAATAAACTGTGCAATGTAGTTTAGTCTCCCTAAGAAGCCACACACTTGCTTTTCAGTCTTCGGCTCAGGCATCTCTTGGATAGCTTTCACCTTGACTGGATCAACCTCAATTCCTCGCTCACTAACAATGAAGCCGAGTAACTTGCCAGAACGGACCCCGAAGGTACACTTATTTGGATTCAAGCTCAGTCTGAACTTCCGGAATCTGTCAAACAACTTTTCTAGATTAACCAAGTGCTCTTCCTCCGTTTGGGATTTTGCTATCATATCATCAACATAAACCTCAATTTCATGATGGATCATGTCGTGAAATAGCGTCACCATCGCCCGCTGATAAGTGGCTCCTACATTCTTCAAACCAAATAGCATGACCTTGTAACAGAAAGTGCCCCAAGGAGTGATGAAGGTTGTCTTTTCCATGTCATCGGGTGACATCTTAATCTGATTATAGCCGGAAAATCCGTCCATGAAGGAGAACACGGAAAACTGAGCAGTATTATCGACGAGCACATCTATATGAGGTAGAGGGAAGTCATCTTTGGGACTAGCCCTATTCAAATCCCTGTAGTCTACACACATCCTGACTTTACCGTCTTTCTTGGGAACCGGCACAATGTTGGCAACCCACGAGGGGTAACTGGTCACGGCCAAGAAGCCAACATCAAACTGTTTTTGTACTTCTTCTTTTATTTTAATTGCCATATCTAGATGTGTGCACCTCAACTTCTGCTTTACCGGAGGGCAGTCTTCTCTGAGAGGCAGCTTGTGTACCACAATGTCAGTGTCTAAACCAGGCATATCTTGGTAGGACCACGCGAAGACATCAACATACTCTCGAAGTATAGCAATCAAACGAGTCTTGACGGATTATTATGATGCAGCCCCAATCTTGACTTCTTTCTTGTCTTCTTCAGCACCCAGGTTTATTACTTCGACGGCTTCTTCGTGCGGCTGAATCATCTTCTCCTCCTGTTTAAGCAGTCTGGCCAATTCTTCAGGTAGTTCGCAATCCTCTTCACATTCCTCATCGGCTTGATAAATTGGATTATCGAAGTCATACTCAGCCATAACAGGGTCGTCATTGATAAGATCCGGTGATGAGCACCTGCATGAATGGTGATTCATGCAAGGCTTTAGCAACAACTTGAGAAAATGAGAAACATTGCCATTTTAAAACTTTTCTTTCTTTTTGAAAAACAAAAGCAAAAAAAATGAAAGACAGAGAACAACATGAATGAATGTGAAACGTCAGCTTTATTTATGATTGTGTTAAGAACAAATGAACCCTTACAAAGAGCTACTATGCCCCGGGCAAGACATAGTGCTTTAATAAAGGAAAAACAGAAACAAAAAATTATTACTCTTCGAAAGAGATGACTGAAATAAGCCTTTCTGATGTCCAATTGCTAAGCTGAGTTCCTGGAGCGGCAGGCCTGATCCATTCATCTAGGTCACAGTCACTATCGACTGCGTCATCCTGCACAGGCACTGATATTTCCGTAGTCTACTACCCCCGCACTCGTGAAAGTGATCGGGCTCTGACAACCTTTAGCACTTGGTCCAGAAGATGACTTCCCAGGATGATAGCCAATTCCGAACATATCTTTCTTCTCCGGCACTTCCACTGGACTGCCCCAACCTTCTCGTACCCCAGATTCTACCAAATCAAGCGCTTGCTTATAAGAGGCTATGGAAACCCCCTTCTTCGGTTCTTCAGGAGAAGCTGCCATTGCAGATGCTTGTTCACTCTTCAAGGGCTCAAAAGCCTGACATGGAGTCTCAACTATTTCGCCATCCATCTCCACATATTTGAATGAAGCCAGATGACTAACGAAAATATCTTCTTCCCCACTGACAGTTACAATTTGACCCTCCCAGACGAACTTTAGCTTTTGGTGGAGTGTGGATGATACTGCTCCTGCTGAGTGTATCCAAGATCTTCCGAGTAAACAACTGTACGCAGGCTGTATATCCATTACGTAGAACGTGGTATTGAAGATCTGTGGACCTACTTTGATTGGTAACTCCACCTCTCCGAACACTGATCTCCTCGACCCATCAAATGCTCGAACTACTAGGTCGCTGGGCTTTAGAACCACTCCATCATAATCCAATTTCATTAGTGCTTTCTTAGGCAAGACATTCAACGACGATCCAGTATCTACCAACACATGAGATAGTACTGCACATTTACATTCTAAAGAGATATGCAATGCCCGATTATGAGCACGCCCTTCAGAAGTTAGATCCAAGTCCGTGAAACCCAACCCGTGACTGGCATTGACGCTGGATACCACCGCTTCCAACTGATTTACTGAAATATCCTGAGGCACGTACGCCTTGTTCAGAATATTCAAGAGAGCCTTCCTGTGAGAATCAGAACACATAAGAAAGGACAAGATGGAAATCTTCGACGGTATTTGCTGCAGATGGTCCACAATCTTGTAGTCGCTCTTTTTGATAATCCTCAGAAATTCTTCAGCTTCTTTATCAAAGGTAAGGTCTGGATCAGTTGCTGGTGTAGGATCATTGACAACTGCTGGCTGCTTCCCTCTTGCTCTAGCCTGGGCTTCTGCGGTGTCTCTGGGTGGTATCACATTATTTCTTAGTGTTTCCGGCGCGAACAACCTTCCACTTCTATTAAAGCCCCCCACTCCAACATTTTCTACTTGAACTGGGATTGTACTAGACGTGGCCAACTCTTGCTTCTGGCCGTTACAATAAACTTCACCACCATAATTCCAAGGAATAGCTCTATCACTCTGATACATTACGGGTCCTGCTGTGGTGATGGTTATCGGGGCCGCTCTAGCTCGTGAAGGAACTTGAGATGGATCGTAGAAGATAGTTATTGTGGAGACTTCACTTTCTTTTACAACCTTGTCAAACTGCAACATCCCCTCATCAATCATACTTTGGATTCCGGCTTTCAACTGCTCACAACCATTTGTAGCTTCAGCACATTCTGGACAATCTTCTTCACACCCAGGGAAGATACCTTTCTTTGACAAGTAAACTTTAACAACATTCAACGGAGTCTGCAGGTCGTTGACATCACATACCAAGTTCAGATTCTCCCCTTCATCAACTGCCCCAACCGTACCTCCGTGAGGAGGCATGGGGTTCTGAATTACATTAGGAGTAGGAGTGAAGTTAATCGCTTTGGAATCTACTAGGTCTTGGACTACATACTTCAAGGCCTTGCAGTTTTCTGTAGTATGTCCGGGAGCTTCGGAGTGAAATTCACATCTAGCATTTGCATCGTACCCTTCAGGAAGTTGCCCCGGCCTCGGGGGTTGCAAAGTTCTGAGCTGAACCAACTGGAGTTGGAGGAGATTCTTCAGAAGTTGTGAATAGGACATAGGCAGAGTGTCAAGCTTCCTTTCTTTGGTCCTCTGAGAATAGTATGGACGAGGAGTTCTTTGTTAATACCCTTGCGAGTGTTGCGGTTGCGGTGGTTGGACTTGCTGTTGAACAGGTTGAGCTGAGATAGTGACAGGGGCCACTTGCTGATAAAATCCTCTGTTGATTCATCCCCTCTGTGTGTACACTGCACCAGCCTCTCCTTCTCTTCTTTTCATGAAGGGTTTCTTGATATCGGAACTTGAAGCGCCTCCGTTCTGAATCTTCCCTTGCTTGAGCCAACTTTCTATCCTCTCGCCAGTCAAGACGATATCCGAAAATCCACTTGAAGAACATCCAGCTAGCCTTTCCATGAAATGCCCAGGGAGGGTATCCAGGAACAGGTCAACCATTTCTCTCTCCAATAAAGGCGGTTGCACTCGAGCGGCCATTTCACACCACCTTTGTGCGTAATCTTTGAAACTCTCCGAGCTCCTCTGAGCAAACTCTGAAGTTGTGTACGACTGGGTGCCATGTCAATATTATATTGATACTGCTTGAGGAATGCTTCTCCTAATTCCTTCCAGTTTCTTACAGAACTTCTCTATAACTTCATATACCATTCCAAGGACCCTCCGGAGAGACTATCCTAGAAGTAGTACATCCAGAGCTTTTCATCCCAAGTATGGGAAGCGATCTTCCAATAGAATGCCTGCAAGTGAGTCTTTGGGCAGGAATTACCATTGTACTTGTCAAAAGCGGGCGGCCTGAATTTGTGAGGAATAACCACCCCGGGGACTAGGCCCATGTCAGACACATCTATCCCCAAAGTATCTCTACACTCGAGGGCTTTGACTTTCTCAGCAAGTACCAAAAAATCATTAAGATTTCCTTCTCCAGCAAACCCCATTTCATTGTTGAAATAATGGAATTGATCCTCCTGCCTGTCTTGTACTGGAACGAAAGTTACCATGCCTGGTTCTGGAATATGAGGTCCACTAGGGCCATTGCTGGTGTTGGGAGGAGCCCCTTGCCCGTCAGAAGTGGCCACAGGAGTATTGGTATGAGGAGGGTTGAGCCCTTGAATTGCATTTCTTAACTCTTGTTGTCCCTGATCCATCCCTTGCATCATGGTCATGAACTCTCCCATTCTGGTGCGAAACTCATTAAGTTATGTTTGCATAGCGTCCATGACTGTCCTCTGATTGCTGCGAGTTGCATAGCGATGTGGGATATCTTGTCGGAGATGCCGGGTCTTGGCAGCTCTCGCAATCTTTGCCTGAAACACAGATAAATTAAGCATCCTGTAGAAAAACCTGCAAAAATAAAGAAGAAATGCAAATGATGCGCATGCAATGCAATGTTCCTTTTATTCCCAGGTCTTTCCCTGTTTCCGGTCCTGGCATTAAGAGAATAATAATTGGGAAGAAGACCTAAGTGATGTTCAAATACAGTGACGACCGTGGAGAATTGGTGCTCATTACCCCGTGTCGGTGCAACAAATAAAGAACAAGAGATTCAAAGCAATTCAATCACATAAACTGAAGTTTAGAACAAAAAAGTCCCCGAAGGGTGCCAATCAAAAGAACAACAAAGTACATCAAATAAAAGGAATCCCACAACAAGCCTGTGGGTAATCCAAGTGCAATAACATGAAACTAAACCCTAGGGAACTCTAAGTCTTGCAGCCTCCAGCTAAGACGCTTGACATTCTGGAACAACTGAACGATATCCAGATGATTAGGCTCCTAGATGAGCCTCTGGATGAGGAGGTCCCTCGTATCAAAGGAAGCATGTAACTCTTCAATCTGCTGCAGGAAGGTCGTCTCATTCTCTTTGCTTGGACCTGGCTCGGCCTTTGACCTCTTCACATCAGCTTTCAATTTCAAGTCTTCTATTTCTTTTTGAGCTTCTTTTACTGCTTGTTGACTTTCTGCTAGACGTTGGAGACGACCCTTCTTTTGATGATAAGCCTTCTGAAGGAGCTCTCTTTGTCCATCCAAGGAATCCTGAAGACTCTTGATTTCCAGCTTATGCTTGACGTCCAGCTCCTTTTGCTTCTTCAAATTGTCTTCCCATTTTTCCTGCCATAAGGTAACAGCTTCATTGGCTTCATTCATGTCCTTCCTCTCTTTCCGGCGCTGGGCCGCCTTGTGAGTCTCAGCTAATCCCTTTTTCTTGAAGTAAAGCTCTCTCTCTTCGAAGTCCTTCTGCTTGAGATGAACTGTTTCCTCAGCTTGTATAGCTCTATCCTCTAACTGACGGTTCTGAATCATCAACTTCTGACAAGAATTGTAAGCCTCTTGATTCTCAAACCTAAGCTGCTTGACCAAAGCTTCCAACTTCTGATAATATTCTAAAGGCACCGTTGCTGGAGGCGGGGTTGGTACAGAAAAAGGGACTAGAGCCGTTTGAACCTCCTCCTTTATCCAAGCTTCAAATTCAGGGAACATCCGGTTATTGCTCTTGCCTAGACATGCCGTGTCCTTTCTTTTGATCACCTTCCAAGAACCTGCAACTTTTCTGACCAACGGAAGATTTTCCTTCACCGGGAAGTAAAAAGTTTGGAATAACTCAGATTCATCAGGAATCTCTTTGAGAGCATACCCTAACTGTCTTCTTAAGAGAATGGGATTGTAGTTAATACCTCCTGATACCCCCAACAAAGGCACATTAAGGTAATTCCCACAACTGGTAATGAAACTCTTTCCTTTCAACCTCAAAGTAAACCACCTAATATCTCTGGCAGACAAAGTACTCAGCTTCTGGGCCCAAGTAGTATTAGGATTAGTAAAACTCTCAGTAGTAGGCAAATGTCTCATGACCCACTTGTAGAATAAGGGAGCACAACATCTAACCAGACCTCCTCGCTTCTTCTCATTCTTATAGTGCACTAAATAATACAAGTCACCTAGGAGAGTGGGCACCAGATTCTTCAACACAAACAAATGAATAGCATTTATGTCCACAAATTTGTCCATACCAGCGAATAGGATGATCCCATAAATGGATAATTCCAAGATGGCGCAAACTGAATCCCACTACTTCTCCATGACACATTCTTCAGCTCTTCTGACCAAAAACTCTAAGGGAAAACCAAGTACTCCTGCCTTGGTGGCAACCAGATTAGCAGATACCTCTGATGGGCTCAAATAAAGAGCTTTAGCAATGTCAGCGTGAGTCGGTCTTGTCATCTCTGAGTTGAAATGAATCTGATCCTTGATTGACACTCCCATAATCTCAGCATACTCTTCCAGCAAAGGACCCAACTGAAAGTCATGAAATGTGAAACACCTGAGTCGTGGATCGTAATACTGCAACAAAGTGTGAATGACGCTTCTCTGAGAGCTATCCAAGTTGAATACCAAGTCCAGAATATCATCATACTTTTCCTTGAAGTAACCCAAATGACCCGGGGGTAATCAGAGACACCAATTGGTTGATCAGGTCCACCTTGGTATCAAAGAATTTGTAGTGCACAGTTCTCTTTCTGACGTCTTCCATCCTGAAGCAATGATATGACCAAGAACCGGGATTAATGCAGACCCTGAGAATAAAAGAAACACAAATGATTAATGATGATATGATGCTTATGCAAGGCGAGACATGTGATCAGTGAAGTGTCTGTGATGTGCCAATCATATAATCAGGTGTCGGTGCAAGGTCACAATATCCACATATCACAATAACAGTCCCTCTGATCCGGGATCCATATCTTAGAACCAGAAATCCAGATCACAAAACTGAACCAAAGGCAAAGTGGGTATGCTAAAGGTATTAGGGTTCCTACAAACCTGTAAACCCCTCCCAATCTCACGGGTGTGATACTCGGGTCAACATCACGGACTCTCAAAGCCGAATAACAATAATACTTTCACCATTTCTGAGAAATGACTCATGACCAAATCAGGGAATTGGTTTGGCATTATGTACTACTCAGGGAGGCCTCAGTTGAGTCCGGAAAAACAAGCATCCCTCACAAGTCTCCAGCTTCAAGCACTGAATCGAGAAACAATAGTACATTCAACCCGAAGGGTACAATACTACCGTCATACGAACAGTTTGCTTTAACTGAATTCTTATGAGAGAACCAGGCCATCCTATGCGAGTTCCCAATGGACCCTCGGATGCGAGTGGGTTTGCCAACAAATGTGGTCTGCCACTGTCATCACTGGAGAGGGGTGTTCCCATTAAGGTCCTCCAAGATCGGTCACCAGATGCACATAACTATCAAGGTTGTACCCTGAAATGGAGAAGAACCCCCACACAGAATAGTCCCGAGACGGTCGCAATCTGGGTGTGGAACACATTGCCACTCATCATGTAACCATGCGAGCACAACGTGTCCATGCTAATCCTATAGTGCACTCAAGCCGGGTAGTTGGCTTATCTCAGAGTAACTCCCATCCCGCAGAAAAAATGAAAACCAGCACAACCAGACAGTCCAGTATAATATGATGCATGGAAAACAAATACTGAAAGCAGTAAATAAATGCGGTAAAGTAAAGCCGTAAAGTAAAAACTATAAATGAAAACATTAAAGCTAAACTAAAGCACACAGCAACAAACAGATAAACATCCAAAGAAACAAAACCAAACAGGCGCTAGGATTGACTCTACAAGGGAAACCAGAGATTCTGGGTTCGATCCCCAGCAGAGTCGCCAACTGTGGCGCGGAAAAGGTAGAGTCGCCAGCCAGACATTTTTATCCCGAAAGAATGGGAAAGGTAATGTTGCATAAACCTGAGGAAGAAGGAAATGACAAGGT
Organism: Lathyrus aphaca; assembly: GCA_963966055.1. Taxonomy (NCBI): domain Eukaryota; kingdom Viridiplantae; phylum Streptophyta; class Magnoliopsida; order Fabales; family Fabaceae; genus Lathyrus; species Lathyrus aphaca. The sequence goes on along the minus strand of OZ014519.1, from coordinate 86,737,954 downwards.
CCTGCGAACCAAAGATCTGGGTTCGGGAGTCGGTTACGACCTGGGAAGGTATTAGCACCCCAGATCGTCCGCCGTACCCAACGGGATCCACGCTTGCTTGCTTGTTTCAAAGGGTGAGAAATAAAGTGCTGCTAAATAAAACTATTGCTAGAACTGGAACTGAAATGAGAAATGGAACAAAAAAGAGAATAAAAAGAAAGAATGGGGAAAATGTAGGGAAAATAAAGAATGTGCTCGAACGGGCCCTACCCCGCTACCTACGTACCTCATCGGGAAAATTAGGATCAGAGTCGACGTAGTTCGCCTAACTAAGGCGGGAACTATTTGTTTGTGTTTTTTATGCTGGAACTGCGTATGTCTATGCTCAGGTGTTACAGGCTCGTCTGGTACGAGTGCGTTTACCGTCTTGCATGCGAGACAAGTCGTCGCGAGTTTGCGTGGTGAGTGAATGAGATGAGAAAAGAAGTTCCCGCAAGATAGTCGCTTGTTATTTGTTTTTGTCTTTTAAGAGAAGTATTTTGAATTTGTTTGTGAACAGTCTCGTACTAAGACCTATCCATTGCGGGAAGTATTTACACCTCGCCCCGAAACAGGACGCGTATAAACACTCCGTAATAAAGTCTCGTGTCGTACAAGAATGTCTGGTTTTTATTAAGTGTTGTATTGCTTTTCTTTATGAGATGGGAAAGAAAGACTCAAATTGCAAAAGGCAAAATCTAATGGGACTAAGATGCAACCCTAATTTTATTTGTTTATTTACAAGAGAGATCCTGTGGTTAATGAGGTTTCTAAACCTAATGGAGAAAGAACTTAGAACTAATAGAATGCAACTTACTTCCTAAGGAAGGTAATTCGATTCTAAAGAAAAGGGGAACCTATTCAAATGGAAAATCAATCAATATACAAAGCATAAAAATTTGAATGTAAGAATAAAATTCAAAGCAAAAAAAATTAAAGACATAAACCTAAAATAGTCCTAAATTTATTCTAAGTCTAATTAGTGTGAATCCTAAGCCTAAGTCTTAAACTATGGGCATTACCTAATATTTTCATTCTAAAAAAAATCAGAATCTAAACTAGTCTAAGTCCATATTAAATCCTAAGATTAAATCTAATTAAACTATTTTTTTATGAAAACTTAATATCCTAGCCTAAACTAATGGAATTTATATGCATAAAGGCCTAAAGATTAATATCCTAAAAAATAGTAAAAGCTCTGAAAATTATGAGATTTATTCTATGGGGTCCTAAAACTACCTATAATATTGTGTTAAAAGATCTCCTAAAAAATCAGAATTTTGCTATGCCTAAAAATCATTTATCTCTACCTAAGGATTAACCATAATTTCCTAAGGATTAAGCCACTAAAACCTAAGATAAAATGCCTTGAAAAATCTACTAAAATTACACTAAGTACTATTATGAGTCCTCTAACTATGGTAAAAAGGAAGAGCCAAAAAAGTTACTGGAAGACTAAAAACTAAAATCTACAAATTTATGTACATTTGAGGGAAATTCATTAAAAACTACTTACATGAAAAAATCAAAATTAATTCAAACATAAAGCAAACTAAGGAAAATAAAATTCTAAACATTTCTAAAATGACTTACAAGCTTACCTAATTTTTTTGGGAATTTTTCTAAACATTTTCCTATTTTTATGGAATTATTTTCTAAACTATGATAAAACAAAATTAAAATCTAAAGAAAATAATATGGGGTGGGTTTAGCATATTTTTTAGTTATTTTTATATTGGGCCCTTAATAAAGGGATACAGATAGCAAGGGGACAAGCCCATCTACGCTGGAAAATGAGGGGAGTGTATTCAACAAACTTTTTTAGTTATTTTTTTACATGGGCTTATGATGGGGGTGCGAAAAGCAGAATGAAACAGGCCCAGTTCACTGGATTTTTAATGAGGGTGCAGCAAGCGATTTTTTTAAAGTTGTTTCGCACTGGGCCTAACAGAGGGAGGTGCGGATAGAAAGGACATAAGGCCCATTTCGCAGGGATTGAGGGAGGTGTAGTAAGAGACTTTTTTAAGTTTATTTTTTTACATGGGCCCAGAATGGGGGTGAGATTAGCAAGCTGGGCCCAAAACACGCAGGAATTTATGAGGGTACATGGTAGACTATAGTATGTAACCCGCACATGATTATGGAAGGGTGGCCTAACCGGACGGTGACAAGTGTCACCGCCGGATTGGACCCCAAAATTCAACCTTATCTTGAAGACTTAAAGGGACGGTGGAGAGAATCAACATGGTTATGAGTTTTTAATGGTTAATTATGGGGTATAACCGAATATTAATTTGATTAATGACCATTAACACCAATTAAAACACCTTAATCTTCTTGCTATTCCCATTAGATCAGATTCAAATAACAAAACGCAAACCCTAAAGAAAAAAAAAACCCTAACTCTTCTCTTTTCTCCCTCGCCGCCGCTAACTCGCCTTCTTCTCTTCAACCCTTCTTCCCTTCAATCCTTCTTATTGCATCTTCGCCGCCGCACCCTCTCATTTAAACCCTCCGTCACGACACCATCATCGTCTACCTCTCTTCCATCCGGCCCAAACACCTCCAACCAATGCGCCGAAAGCGAAACCCTAACCCTAATCTTCAATCTTGAAATGAAATCTGACCTAAGCTCATCTTTCTCAACTCTGAATCGAACAAAACGAAGCCTAAAGAAATAATCAAGCTTGAAACGAAATCGAATTTGCACCTTTTAATCAATGAGGCAATGAAGTCGCAACGGAGGTGCTAGCCGAGCGGTCCACGACGACGGAGATAGAGGTGATCCACTCAGCTTCTTCGAAAGTCTTGCGAGGATGATTAAGGATGACGTGGAGACGATGAATCTTGCAGATTATTGATGAAGTCGCGATACTCTTGGTAAGTTCCAATTCAATGGCTCTCTTTGTGTACGCTTCTGTTTGGTCTCTTTTCAACTTCTACGAATCTCAATATCACTGTTGTTGATGACTTGCAGATCCACAAATTGATGCAAGCATTGATGATGAGGAATTGAGAGTTGATACTTGCTTACTGAAATTGGTGGTGGTTTGATGCAAAACCGAAGAAAAAAGAATGGAGAGAGCGAAAACGAAGAGTGGGGAATGATTCAGATTCAGAGAAATGGTGAAGAAAGAAGTTGAAGAGGAATGCGGTTCAGAATGAAGGTGAAGGAATTGCAGGAGGATTGGAAAAAATATAGTGAAGAGGAAGAAACTAATTGAAGAGTGGTGCCTCTGATTTATAGAAGTTGATCTTCTGGATCCTTCTGGAAGATTTTCAGGTATTCAGTTATGATTCTGTTGTGGAATTCGTTAAGATTTTTACAACTGATTTAATAACTGAATTTGTAACTAAATCTTCCCTTTTGTTTTTTTTCCAGTTTTCACTCCATTTGAGATGTTATTGCAGAAAAATTGAAGATTTGGTAAATGGTGTTATTGGAAGAGGAGTTTCATTTAAGTTGAGGAGAAGGTGACGATTGAAGAGGAAGTGGTTCTGAGATTTCTCCAAACAAGATTCGGTTAGAATCCGTTTTGTTATTTTTCTGTTGTGATTTTTTCATTCTGTTATGAACTGGTAGTCTGAAATTTTATGTTGATCCTCTCTTGGTGAAATTCAGTTATGCTTTTATTTATTACTGGCAATTCCGTTATGTTTTTCTTTCTCACTAGCAAATTCTGTTATTTTCCTTTGAATGCAGATTGTGAGAACTGAGTTGAAGGATATTTGAAGTAGAGGGGGAAGTAAAGGAGATGAAGGTGATAAAATTGCGGATTGAGGAATGGAAGAAGGTGGTTGATGAAGAACTTTTCTGATCTGACTTTTTTTCTGATTATTTATCGATTCCTTTCCTCCTTCTTTATTCTCAACTGATGTCCTGTAATATCAGTTATTCTGACTGATTTTGTAGAGTTGGACTTATTTGTAAAATTGAATTTTGTGTACAGTTGCCTTATTCTGCTGAATAACTTTCATCCTTGTATCAATGAATTGTATTGAGGCTTGCCATAAGAAAAAACAAACCTTTTTTTGTCAATATATGTTAATCCCATAAAAAATGCAACTGAACCCTTTTGTCTTATCACTCCCTCTTTCCTGCTATGAATATTAGTTGCACCAATTATCCAATAATTTCTGTTATTTGAAAATGATTAGTAAGGAATTTTTTTGTAATTTTCTGTCATCTGAATGCACCTAAGGTTAACATGAATGAGGCATAGAACTGATTATGTTTAAAAAAGGTTATTGGATTGTAACCTAGAAATGGATGTTCAACTTATAACAGGATTATGGCTAGTAAAAATAAAACTTGGTTAGAAACAAAAAGATAGTATGAATAGAATTTGAAAAATAAACAAAAATGGACAAAACTGGATAAAATTTGGACATTTGGATATGGCTAGAAACTTGGATTTAGGTGAAACAAAAGGATTTGGTTTAATGGACATTAGGGAATTGAACAATCAGATGAGATGAAATTGGGATAGGGTTCGTAAATGAGTGAGAAACGGTTAAAAGGATGGTCATGCCTTAATAATTGATAAGCCAACAAACATGATTTTTGGGAATTGAGTTTAAATGTTGTAAAACCGAACTTAAGTGTGGTTTATGTATATTTTCCAAAGTGGGCACATATGGACTTGGGCTAAGATTTTTTTTTAAAAAAAATAGCATATTTAATCCACATCATATTAACCTCCGAAGTACTCTTGTACTCCATCAATCCTTAACCTCAATCTGAAATTTCTTTATCTTGTAAGCAATGTATGATTGATAGGACCACAATATCCGGATTACCACATGAGCCCTCCTAGATCTCTTATATCATGAATACCTTTTACACAAACCCACATTGATCTTCAATACCCTACATCTCACATGATGATGAAATCTCTGGAATAATAGGATTCACTGAGGACAAGCTTCACACTAAGCTCTCTTGAGTGTCACATGCTTAGGGAAATAAACCCTAGCCCTATGATGAGAAGAATGGCTTGAGATGTAGAATATCACCAAAGTCCTTGCTCTAAAAACTTATATTAAGCCATGATGAAACCCTAAGCGCCTGGCACCCTTAGTAAATCTTGGAGAAAACAAGCACGATACTTTGGCATGACGTTATAGCTCAAGCTTTCATCTTATTCTGAATGTAATGGAAAGATAAATCACCTTTGGGATCTGAGAAATCTAGTCACAAGAACATGTTTTGATCCCATGCCTTAGGAGCCAATAAACAATGCATGATTGGGAGTTTATGAACTAATGGATGATGCAGATGAATGCGAGGCGATAAGCCAATAAAGGGAATAAATAATGAGGGCAAATTTTGAGGTATTACAGGATGGTATAAGGAACATCTCCTTTAGCAACAGGCTCCATGGTAACCGGTAGAACAACAAGATATGGCATCATAAGAGTCTGAGCACTAGACCGCACCCATCTGAGGTAAGGTTCCATAGGAATGGAGTACTTGGGTTCCAGAGTCTTGCTATCAACCTTGTTCACTTTACTCCAAGCTCGTATAAACCTTTGACAATAACCTTGAAGATCGTTGTTGTAGTCGAACATAATACCTTGAATAAGCATGTCATGAGGACCATTACTCCGAGCATAACCAAACTGTCATAGAGCTAAAGAAGGGTTGTAAGTAATGCTCCCTCGTATGCCAAGGAGTGGCACATTAGGGAACTCCCCACAACGATCAATGATAGTGACATTTTCCATAGATCGAGAACACCAGTGAATATCTGAATGAGAGAATGACATCATCCTTTTAGACCACCTCAACCCTTGTTCATTCTTCATCAAAGATCGAGGAAGGTGAGAAATAAACCAGCTAGATATTAGAGGTGTGCAACACATCAGAGTTCCTCTCGCTTTTGTAGTACGAGTGTGAAGAGAGTGCAAGATATCTCCAAGTAATGTAGGCACTGGATTGTGAGTCAGAAATATGTTGATGGCGTGTATATCTATGAATTGGTATGGATTAGGGAATAGTACCAACCTATAAGTCATCAAAGCTAGGATCTCCTCAAAAGCATCGTAACTCATAGCATCCAAGAACACATGAGCTTTCTCTATCAATAATTTGGCAAGGACACCCTTAACTACACTTCTTGTTTCTAGGACAATGTTTGATTTCTTCAAATGTAGGGCTACAAAAAATAATTAAAGTTTAGGCTCCTTCTCTAAGACTGTGAAGGGTTTCTGATCAAGGATAGGTACCCCAAGTATCTTGGAGAATTCTTCCATTGTATGCACCAGCTAATAATCGGGGAACGTGAAACAGTGATGTTTAGGATCAAAGAAATGGAATAGGACACTCATCATATCTTCATCAAACCCTGAGGTAACCAAGTCGAGTAGATAACCATGCTTCTAGATGAACTGGGAGCTTTCAGGAAGTTTTGAGACCAAATCCTTAAGCTTGGAAGGTACCACTACAAAGTTGATCTGGATAGTGTTCCTACGAGTGGAAGCCAAAACCTGCAACAAAGAATAAAGATAAATCCTTTGGCCCTTGAAATGGTTAGTGAGAATGCTATGCTTATGATGTCATGATGTTATGATGTTATGTTCAATCACAAACATGTGGCATACACAAGCAAGTCACATAACAGTCCCAGGTTTAGAGGCTTGCATGAGGTTTAAAGGTAAGTACCCTCCTCTGAAGTTTAGATGGTTCATCCTGTCCTATAAAAGTAACTAGGTTCTAAAGGATCTCAATATCATTGATCCTTCTCAAGGGTTGTTGTTCAGTAGGCAACTTACTTGCAAACCAAAACCCCCCAAGATTAGGATCTCAATGAGCGTAACATCGAGTATCAATCAACTTTAAACTTTTCCAAAGCCGACTATCTCACTACTTTCTAAAGGCCAAGATGGGTCAATTAAGGTTCTAAAGGGTAGTTAGTGTTAATGACAACGTATGGCAGCCCCATATTATCCTCAACTTACTTAAGGAACGTAAGCACCAACCAAAAAGTCACACTAACCATGGCCACTAGATCAACCATATCAGTATAAGCTTTATAGTTTCCTTGGTCTATTTCCATTTACCTAGGGTACACTAGATCCGATTTAGGATCTTTCACACATAAGCTCAAAAGTTAAATATAAAGCAAGCAAGTCAAACATTAAGTGATCCTAATTCCTAAGGTAACCCTTCTTTAAGTGATCTTTTATTTTATCCATATGGAAAGGGCATAAAAGAACAGGAAAGACCTATTTTTAAAGACTTGAGTTCGGGGGGTAGGTTATATAAAGGGAAGGTATAAGCACCCTTTATATCCATGGTTATACATGGGCTCTTAGTTACTTAGCTCACTTATTTGTTTGAAAAAGGAAAGTGTAGTGTGTGTTTAGAAATTTGTCTATTGCTTTGTAATGATCCTCGTATGGATGTATACAAAGCCTTGTTTTTGAAGATATTTGAAAAGAGTGAGGTGTGAAAAGTATTTTTGAAATGTGAGCAAGTAACTAAGAGGTACCTACCCTAGACTAGTCTTTCATGTTCTTTTATTTCTTTCAAGGGTAAGATTGTCCCTACTATTAAGGAGTAGGTAGTCATTACCTTGGATTTGTTTGAGGGACGAGCGTAGGGTCATCGTATAGTCAATGAAGGCAACTTAAGGGGTGTTGTAAACACCCCAAATTTGCCCTCACCCATTCACATCATGGCTTGTGATCATTTCATATGCATAAACTCAATCATACCATCTCATGCCACATTTTTGATTCACTGCAAAGATTCAAAGTCATCTGCATCTAGGGTTTGTGATCTGAGCACTCCAAAAGCTTCTTGAGCCACTCCAAAGGCCATCAATCACTTCAAAGGGGTCCATGCATGTTCAAACATCATATTATATCCTCTCAAATTCAAGAATGTCAAAGGATCACAAGAACTGGGATTGGTATGGAAGCAGAGCCAGGCTTGACTGCACAGATGACCTAAAATTAGGGTTTTGGTTTCAGAGGCCATAACTCCAATTTTTTTGGTCATTCTTGTTTCTATTGGTCTCTATATGGTATAGGGAGTATGCATATCAATTTTCATGAAGAAATTCCATGGGGAAGTCATCTGATCAAGAGTTGACTTTTCAAGCAAGTCAGTGCAAAATCAGGGCATCTGAGGCCCCCAATGACCCAACCAAAAGGTGTTCTTCATCATTTTGACTGTATATGATCTTTATTTGATCATGGAAGAGGTTGGAAGTTCACAAAATTGAAGAATTTCAAGTCTTTTGCAAAGTTGACTTTTTGGGCAAGTTTGACTTTTAATGAAATTGTCATTTTAGGCAACTTTTTCAAACCTTACTTTTTGATTCAAAAAAGCTTCAAATGGAAAAACTTTGGCCATGAAAGTTGTAGAATAGATCTTTCCCTTTTCAAAAAGTACAAGAACATGACCTAATTCATTTTGGATCAAAAGTTATGGTTCACCAAAGTTGGCAAAAATCACTAAATTTCAAGTTATGCACCAAAGAGGGAAATTTGCAAATTCTTGTACCAAGGCAATTTGTGACTTCTAATTGATGTCTAACCTTTACACAAACATCACACATGCCCTAAATCAGAATTGGCCCAAGGGATTTCTCATTTTTGTGCCTTGATTTTCAAAGGTCCATAAGTCATTTTTCATAAAAGTGCAAAGAGGGATTCTTGGCAAAATCATTCTCCCATGAGTTGTGTGATCACTAATTGGTTTCTATGCATTGCCATGATCAAATGAAGTATCATACACCAAAATTCAGCAAGAATCATCTCATGTACATAGCACAAAATCATGAAATAACACAAGTGGACAAGTTGCAAAATCTCTCTCAATTCATGATCCACATGCTGCAGACATTCACAAGCAATCCAAGGGTCATCCTTGACCTAAGCTGAAGCAAGACAAGCCCTTAGACTGTTGCTGCCATAGCCCATGCTGCAAGTACAAATCAACTTGACTTTTTGGCCAAAACCCCCATACTCTTGGAACAGTGATCAGCCACCTCTACTGACCTGCTCCACAGGCTACTCACACATCTTGGGAGTGTTATAGCAATGCATTAGCCATTGAAACAAGACACAACACAGCCCTCACAAAAATCTGTCAAAAGCTCCTCTTCTTTGAATCTCTCTCTCCAGCCATCAAACACCCATTTTCTCTTCACCAACAAATCATACACACTCAAGAGAACCAGAATCCACCATTGAAGTAGCTTGAAACCCTACAAATCCTGACTGTGAAATCTGCTACACCAGAACTCTTCTTCACAAATCAGCCATCCACAAGAGCTTTGAGGCATTCCATTGAGTTCAGAAGGGTCAAGGGAGTTCATTTGCACAAGTGGGAGACTCTGGTAGCTCACCATTGAAGCTTTCCAGCTCAGGTATGGCCAAGAACACTTTTTCACAGAGCTTGCTTTTCTTGTTATAAAATGGAAGTGTGTTTTGTGCTGACCATGATGATGTCCTTAGAATTGAAAATAGTGAAGGAATGATCATTTTATGCTTCTCTGAAATTTTGCTCGTGATTGAGTTTGAGCTTGTTCCTCTTTGTTCATGGTGGATAAATGGTTTTTAAGAATGGATTTAGGTTTAGTTTGGGGAGGGGAAGGTTTCTGGGCATTTAATTTGACTTGGGGTAGCCTATAGAAGAAGCTAGGGTTTTGACCCTGCCGGAGAAGACGACCGGAGCTCATCTCCGGTCGCCTGAGTTTGATTAGGGTTAAGCCTGATTAATTACGCAACTTTAAATCTTGTCCCTTAGATGCTGCTTCCCGCGCGCTTGTGAACGACCCAGATGAGTCATTATGCCCTAATCCTGATTAATTAAATAAATCTTAATTAATTAAACCAACTTCAAACCTCAGCCATCAGATTGCGCGCGTTTAAGAACTTTGAACCTGGGCCTTGGATCTTGATTACTCCCAGTCTTGTTGACTTGCACGCACAGCCTCTGGATCTTTCAACTTTCAATCTGAGCCACTCATACTGCATACTTTGTATTTTTATGTCATTTTCTTTATATTTTATTTCTCATATTTATTAAAAATAGCAAAATACATTTAAAAATTATGAAAATTCTTATCAAGGTTTTCATTATTTTTTAAAACACAAAAACATTTTTATTTTCATTTTTTCCATTAAAAAATATTTTTAAATCATTTAAAAGTTTATTTTTAATTAATTAATGAGAATTAATTGATTAAAAATACTTTTAGGTATTTAAAAATCACCAAAAAATTCATGAAACTTTTAAAATCATTTAGAAACATTGTCCAACCCTCAAACCAAATTTATTTTTTGATCTTGATGCATTTTGATAATTTTTCATGGAATTAATTCATTTTCAAAGCATTATTTTGATCCAAACTTCAAAAAATCATTTCTGCCTAACCATTGAGAGTTGGACTTTGATTCTTTTTGCATTGTGTTTAGCATATCATGTAGTTTGTGAGATTAATTTGGTTTGATTTGATCTTTCATTTTCCATTTGTTTGGCATTTTTCTTGTTAAGGAACCCTAAAACCCTAGAAATTTTAGGAAATTCATAACTCTAATTAGGTTAAGAGTTGGAACCTCTCCTTTGGGCAGTGAGTTAGTATAGGTTAGGGGATCCTTTGAATGCATTTTCAAATTTTTATCTTGATGTTTGCTTCTGATTTTGGTTTTTGTTTGTTACATTGATCATAAACCCTAATTTGGGCTTCCATATGCATCCATCTTGCATTTGCATTCATACCTTGACTTGCCATAGCATTTTGTGCATCCATTTGGTTCATTGAGCATCTTAAGACATATTAGAAGCATGTTTGATCATTGCATCTTGCATTTGCCATGTTGTATGCCATTTGCACTTCATAACATTTCATGTATGATCATGGTTCTTAACTTGCTTCATTTGCATCCATAAGTTTGTATGATCATCCCCATACTTTGTTTCATGTTTGCATCATCTCATAGCATCATTAACATCATGTATGAGCTTCTGTTTTTGATTTACATCATGCCATTTCATTTCATTTTGCATTGCATTGCATTCCTTTCACTAACTTTTCAGGTGGTAAGTAATTTTGAGAAGTGAATTTGCCCTCACTTCTCACAACTTCTTTTCATCTCTTTTATGCATCCATACTGCATTTTGTTATGTGTTTGAGATTGAGCTTGCTCTTTCTTCTTCTTCTTACTTTCTTTCCTCAAGTTACTTGTCTTCTTCAATGAAGCAAGTTACTTTGCTTCTCCTGATCCTTTCATCTGCTTCCTGGTGGTTCCATTGAAGACTTCTCTTGCAAACTTCACAAACCTTAGGAACAACCAAGCATGACAATGATTAGGGTTTTGATTAGTCCCCCACTTAGTTTTACCTTTGTGTCTCTTTGAGTTTTCTCTTCTCACCTCATAATCAGGGACTAAACCCTAAAGGTTTTAAGGCTTTGTGACTAAGCTTATGCCTGCATCCTTCTATTAGGATGGAGTGTATAACTTTAATCCTAAGTGTTAAACCCTTAATGTGTTTAAATCTCTTAATCAATTCACTTATAATCATCAAGACATCACACTTGTAACTTGGGCCTTGCATTAGGGTTCTAATTCTTCCTTAATTGGTTAAGAAGGACTAACCCTAGTGTTAATGGACAAGTCCCCCTCAAGTTGTCTTACAAACCATAAAATTCACTTCATCATCTCACCATTAAATAAAATCCACTTAATCAAAGGCTTGTTTTGTCATGAGTTTAATCCCTAATCATGGATTAAGTTGAGGAGCTTTCCTCAGCTTAAACACCCTCATCTATTATCCTTCTATTAGGATGGTGTAATGAGTCTGTTTAATCCCTGATTATGGCTTAATCTCATTACTTAACACTAAACAAAAACACCAAAAACATCAAAATAATCACAAGTAGGTTAATGATCTTAATCCTACACCATGGTGATTAAGTGTGAGAAGCTGACTTCACACTTAAGGCATTCTCATTACCCCTAATCAGAGGGAAGATGTGATGAGTTTACTAAATCCATTGGTTTAGGCTTAAGCTCATTATCCTATGACAAACTTCAAAAAGCAATAAAAGATTGAAAACTCAAAAACAAACAATAATCGTCTCCTCCGGGATTCTTTTCTCATCTCACTCATTCACAAACGAGAACTCGCTTCTTCCGTCTAATGCAAGACAGTTAGCACCTGAGCCAGACAGGTCATACACTTGAGCATAGACAAGTAAGCAGTTCACAAGTCAATTCATCTTTCAGTCTCTTTGGGTCGAACTACGGTGTTCTGACTTCCTCATTGCACGAGAGGATACGTAAGCATAACTTAACAGTTATCGAACAAAAGTCTCTGTATATTCCCCCTCTTTCCAGTATCATTTTTTAGCCTCATGGTCATGAGCATTTCATTCCTGATCTCACACTGACACTTCACTTATACACTTCACTTCTTTTGCACTGACACCTGTACATCCTGTTCCAGCTCCTTTATACACAAATTGCACTGACACTACCCCTTTAAAACACAAATCTTTTAAGCGTGGATCTCGTCGAGTACGACGGACAATCTGGGTGCTAATACCTTCCCAGGTTGTAACCAACCCCCTTTCTCAGTCTCTCTGGTTCGCAACCGTCTTATCCATATCTTTCTAGGTCTATGCAGCATTACCTTTCCTCCGGGATAAAAATGCCTAGCTGGCGACTCTATTCATTCCCTGTGAGTTCACTCCTGTGTGTTCTCACATCCTCCCTTCGCCGACCGTTCGCGTCTGTACCTTTATCTGGGGGCCATTCCCATTTATCGGGAGCGACAGGTGTCTTTAGCAATTCGTAGGGACTATCATCATATTTACCGAAGGGACAAGATCAATATATCGTAGGGAACCTCATAGGGACTTGATCTTTTTATCTGAAGGGACCATGATGACTTTATTTTATAGGGACTTTGCTTAAGACACCCCCCATTTCGAGGGACTTGACCATATTTAAGAAGGCAACCAAGGGGGGTAACCCTAGGAGGTGCAGATGGCGATCGTAAAACGATCGGCTTACATGTGTGAGTGATTATATTCAAATATTTATCTTTTTTTTTAATTATCTAAGTCCAATTAATTCAATTAGATTTTGCACTCCCTATTATTACTAACCATGCAAATAAATAAAATAAATAAAAGGCGGGAAAATAAACCTGACGCTATTACACGGCTTCGGGGCAGTTACATAATAATATGAGCGGAAAAAATAAATTACATAATAAAAGCCTATACAATTTTCTAAACAATTAAATAAGGCAAAAATAAATAAAGAACGTTATTCTAAATTATTAAATAAAGCGAAAAATAAATTAGTTAAGTGTTTTTGAAATTAGGGTTAGAAGAAAAGATTAGGGTTAATTTAGAAAACTAGGGTTTTTAAACAAATTAAAATCTATTTAGAAAAAAGTTAACTTAATTATTAATTAATTCACAATTCAATAAAAATTAATTATTTACATGAGTACCATCATTATTATTATTTTATTATTTTTAGAAAAAAAAAGTGATTAGTTTAAATTAGGGTTGACTGATTTTTTAATTAAGTGTTACTAAATTATTAGTTAAAATTATAAAAAAAACAATAAATTTAATAAAAACAGAAAAAGAAATTTGCTAAAAAAAGAATGGTGGTGGCTGGGACTTGAACCCACCACCTTTACCTCATATGTTGCACACACTACCACTGTACCAGCGCACACATCTTGGTAATGGAGGGACCAAAACATATTATATAGAAAACCTGCAAAATAGAGAAAATTGTAAAAAAAAAATGGGGGGGCCTGGGAATCGAACCCAGACCTTAAGGTTTCCAGGCGCGCGCTTCTACCACTGATCCACTGCAACATTCATGAAACAAAACACAACCAATATTTAATAAAATAAACCCAAATTTAAAATCCAGATTTCGCGCCAGATCATCATCATCTTCTTCCTTTTACCTACGAGATTTCCTGCGAAATCAGCCATGAAATTTCTTGCGAATTTGATTTTCCCAGAAAATCCTACATCCTTCCAAACACCATGAAACCTGTAATGTTTTATTAAATTGAACACATCAATACAATCCCCACATTACCTACAATTGGATTATGCCATTAGAATTCATTTATAATTGTTAAATCGTAAAGCCCTAATTTGAGAGCTCAAAATCTAACAATGGCGTTTTACGATTCAAGCCATGAACCTTTGATTTAATTATCCAGAAAGCCTCCTAGGGTCACAATAAACATAAACCAGGCATCATATTCAATCAATAATGGTTAAATATATGAAAACGAAAAAAATGCATAAGGGGAAGGAAACACGATTCGGTTTGTGCTGATGGTGATGCTTTTGATGATGCAAAGGGTTGGGATTCGTTCAATGAACATCCTAGAAGAGATTGCAACCTTTGTTAGGTCTTGAAACGGCTTCAATCTCCAAAACCGTATGTGAGTTTTTTGACAAATTTTTGAAGTTGGAACCAGGTGCTTTGGTCTCTGATTTTCCGTCCCTTGGGTGGCCTTTTGTTTGTGTATATGTAAAGAATGATATTAGGTCAAAATATGGGATTTGTATTCATGGATATTGGTTACTTGATCATGAAGAAACAATCACTAATAATTGTCAAAAAAATCAAATATCATCTTGCTATTTTTGCCTTGCATGAATTTGGATAGCATCCAATCACTTTAAATGTTGTGTAAAATCTTATAGAACAAAGATTTGATCCTTTATTTGATTTTTTATATTTGATTTATATTAAAATTGAATTTTAATAAATAAAATCCAAAATAATATAAAATAAATTATAAAAATCAGGATAAATGGTCATTGGGTCGTGCATGACTTTATCTTTGAGTTTGGGTTGCAATTTCATGGGTCCATTTGGAAAAGAATGAGAGTGTTATGGCCTTTTTTGCTTCATACACCCCTTAAAAATCCACCAACTTTGACAAAGCACAACTTCCACAATTTTAATGCCATGAAGGTGATCTTGGACGTTTTAGAAAGCTTAGAGTGTTCTATAACCAACCATTTTGGTCCCATGTCCATATCTTTTACCATTTTCAAATTATGAGCTTTGGAAAAAGTTGAGCTTTGGAAAAAGTTGGCTTGTGAGACACAAAGTTGTAGAGAATTGGATTTCCTTCAAAATGAGCTTTGTATGGGAAATTTTTGATGAAGTATGTGCAAGTTATGGCTGGTCAAAGTTCAGTTGACTTTTACTATGAAAACCCTAATTTAGAAACTTCTTGATTCTTGATGATCTGAGATTTCCTTAATGAATCATGATCAACCCTTGATCAAATGATGAATTTTACCCATGATATGTTGTAAATGATGTATGGATGAATTATGTAGTTGAAGCACATTAGTAGCTTCATGTAACAACTGCTGGCTGGGGAAAATAAATCCTGATTTGCTGTTGAGGAATATAACACATTGTTCCCTTCTTATTTCAGAATATTGTACTTGGGATCTTTCGACTTCTGTTTAGAAATGGAGGCACTCGAGGAGAAATAGTCGTTCGTCGTGCTTTTTATTGAAAGATTAAATTTGTAAATACCCTGACTTATCCGACCAAGTGTCAATTCTTCTAGGGATATTAGGCTTGAGATAAATCCTGCATGGGACTTTGTAGGAAGTATAAGCACTTTCGGGGAAGAGGCTATTTGGAATATTTTTCTGGAATAAACCTGTAAAGATTACTCTGTAGGGATGAGCCTGTGAAGATCTATTGGATATGAGCTTCGCTGGGGATTCCTACCTCCAAGAGTCCTTAGTAAATGTTATTATTGTAGTTATATATATATATATATATATATATATATATATATATATATATATATATATATATATATATTGGTAAACATCAATCATATTCAAAAACATACATTCATTCAAAATAACCAATGGACGTTTATGCGTAAGTAAAAACGAGAAAAGTAAAGCTGAGTTTGAAAATAGAATTATATTGATCTTGAAAGTGGCCATTAAACAGGAAAAGGAACAGAAATCCTAGTAAGAGGAATTCGTTGTAGAAAATTTTAAAAAAAAGTACGGAAAAACAGCTATATGTAAATGATCCTATCAAGTTTCAATTATGCTATTGCCATTATCTTCAAGAATCTCATCTTTTGTTGTCGGAAGAGAAATGACTTGACTGATCTGCGTCGTTTGAACTTGATATTGGTAACACAACTAGTTGGAATTAAATGGGTGATCGAACGAGACATAATCGTACGCTTTAATCCCTAACTTTTGCCTGGACCGTCTTTTCAGGCTTTCAGTCCACCGGGATACCCTTTTTGCCCAAGCCGCCTATTCAGGTTTTCGACTGGCCGGGTGTAAATCGTTTTTATATCTATCCCTAATTTTTTCCCGAACCCTTTTGGTTCGTCGGGATGCCCTTATTTTTGCCTAGGTCAGTCAACCTAGCGGGTCCTTTTTTATGCGTAGTATTTTTTGACTATGTCTGCATTTGCAGGTGCGGGAAATATTCACCATCCATGGTGGTAAGTATCATAGCGCCTCCAGAAAATACCCTTTTGATTACAAATGGTCCTTCATATGTGGGAGTCCATTTTTCCCTGGGATCACCTTGTGGTAATATGATACGCTTTATTACCAAATCACCAACCTGATATGCCTGATGCTTGACTTTCTTGTTAAAAGCTTTGATCATGCGCTTCTGATACATCTGACCATGACAAACATCCGCGAGCCTCTTTTCCTCAATCAAATTTATTTGGTCAAGCCGAGTTTGGATCCATTCATCTTCGTATAACTCTGCATCTTTCATAACCCTTAAAGAAGGAATTTGAACTTCAATAGGTAAAACAACCTTCATACCATAGACGAGAGAGAACGGGGTTTCCCCAGTTGAGGTATGTACTCTGGTGCGATAACAGTGGAGAGTAAATGATAACATCTCATGCCATTCTTTGTATGTCATCGTCATCTTTTGCACGATCTTCTTGATATTCTTGTTAGCGGCTTCCACTACACCATTCATTTTCGGTCGATATGGAGACGAATTGTGATGCTTAATCTTGAACTGCGTGCAGATTTCATTAGTTATAATGTTGTTCAAATTAGTACCATTGTCTGTGATAATCCTTTCAGGGATGCCATATCGACATATAAGATTATGCTTGATGAACTGGGCCACAACATTCTTGGTAACAAAGCAAACGAGGCTGCCTCTACCCACTTCGTAAAGTAATCAATAGTAACATGAATGAAACGATGTCCATTGGAAGCATTAGGTTTGATTTCACCAATCATATCAATGCCCCACATTGCAAAAGGCCAAGGAGCAGTTAGAACATTCCACGGAATCAGAGCTACATGTATTTTATCAGCATAGATCTGGCACTTATGACAAGTTTTAGAGTGCTGATGGCAATCAACTTCCATGGTGGACCAGTAGTAACCTGCTCTCAAAATTTTCTTAGCCATCGTATTCCCAATAGAATGAGTACCAAAGATCCCATCATGCATGTCTTCCATAATCTCTCTTGCTTATTTCTTGTCCACACAACGAAGCAAAGTCGAATCGTGATTGCGCTTGTACAAAATTTATTACTCAGGAAGAACTTTGCAGAGAATCTCGTTAGAAACTTCTTATCATTGATATATGCCCCTTCAGGATATTCCCGATCTTCAAGATATCTTTTACTTCGTGGAACCAATGATTTTCTTTTACTCCCTCAACATCAACCTCATAACAGTATGTCGGCTCATCTAATCTATCAATAGTAATTCTATAAGCTTCATTGTCCCAACTGATTCTAAACATAGATGACATAGTAGCTAATGCATCTGCCAATTGATTCTCTTCTTGTGGAATATGTTTGAAAGTAACCTTTTCAAAATATGGAATCAAAGTCAACACATGTTCTCGGTAAGGAATGAGGTTTGGATGCTTCGTTTCTCATTCTCCTTTAATCTGACTAATTACCAGGGTTGAGTCCCCATATACATTCAAGAATTGGATCTTCATCTCAATGGTAGTAAACGGCGTATAACAACCCTCGAGAGAGATAATCACAACACCAATACCATTGCCAAGTGCATTTGAAGCTCCATCAAAAACCATAGTCCATCGGGATCCCTGTTCAGGTCCTTCATATGGACTAAGTTCTTTATGATTAGTAACAAGCATACTATCTTCATCTGGAAACTCAAAATTCATAGACTAATAGTCGTCCATTGCTTAATGAGCCAAATGATCAGCTACCACACTTCCTTTAATTACTTTCTGGGTAGTGTATTGGATGTCATATTCTGTCAAAATCATTTTCCATCTTGCTATTCGTCTAGAGAGAGTAGGTTTCTCAAATATGTATTTGATAGGATCCATCTTCAAAATCAATAAAGTGGTATAAGTCAACATATATTGTCTTAGTCGGCGAGCAGCCCATGCCAAAGCGCATCAAGTTTTCTCGAACAATGAGTATTTTGTTTCACAGTCGGTAAAAGTTTTGCTAAGGTAGTATATCGCTTGCTCTTTTCAACCAGACTCGTCATGTTGCCCCAATACACACCCCATTGATTTGTCTAACACTATCAGGTACATAATCAAGGGTCTTCACGCGACTGGTGGCATCAGTATCGGAGGTTCTTGGAGATATTTATTGATCTCATCAAAAGCTATCTAGAATTCATTGTTCCATTCCATTACTTGATCTTTCTTCAGTAAATTGAAGATTGGCTCACAAGTAGTGGTTAATTGGAAAATAAATCTTGCAATGTAGTTTAGGCATCCCAAGAAACCTCTGATTTCTTTCTCAGTACGGGGAGCGGACATATCTTATATAGCTTTTACTTTCGTAGGGTCAACTTCAATAACCTTACCACTGGCAACGAAACCCAAAAGTTTACTAGATCTAACCCCAAAGGTACATTTGTTTGGATTCAATCTCAGCTTGTATTTCTTCAACCTCTCAAACAGCTTGTGCAGATGGTCAATATGTTCTTCAGTTTGGGATCTGGCTATCATGTCATCAATATACACCTCTATCTCGTGATGGATCATATCATGAAAAAAATCTACCATAGCATGCTGGTATGTTACCCCAACGTTCTTCAGACCAAATGGCATTACTTTGTAACAAAATGTGCCCCACTATGTGACAAACGTAGTTTTCTCCATGTCTTCAGGCGCCATCTTAATCTGATTATAACCAGAGAAACCATCCATGAAAAATAATACCTTATGATGAGTAGTGTTGTCTACCAGAACATCAATATGTGGAAGCGGAAAATCATCTTTGGGGCTGGCCTTGTTTAAATCCCTGTAGTCCACACACATGCGTACTTTTCCATCCTTCTTAGATACCGGTACCACATTTTCAACCCATTGAGGATAAGAAGTGACAGTTAGGAACGCTGCCTCAAATTTTTTCATTACTTCAACTTTAATATTTTCTGACATTTCGGGACGCATACGAAGAACCTTCTACTTTATCGGGTGACAACCTTCCTTCATTGGTAGGCGGTGAACCACAATATCAGTATCAAGTCCTAGCATATCTTCATAAGACCAAGAAAAGATTTCCATGTAGTCATGTAGCATCTAAATTAACTTGTTCTTGACATTGTCTTCTAATTCAACACCTATCTTGACCTCTTTCTTATCTTTCTCAGTACCCAGATTTACAACTTCAATCGGTTCTTCATGCGGTTGTATAACTTTCTTTTCTTGTTGTAGCAACCTTGCAAGTTCTACTGGCACTTCACAATCTTTCTCATTTCCATCCTCGGCTTGGTAGATTGGATTTTAGAAGTCATAATTAGCAATAGCAGAACTGTTATCAATGGGATCCAGAGTGGATGGGGATCTATGTGGGTGTGTGTAAGAACACATAGCTTTTTTGATAAAGAAAAAATAAAAGAAAGATAAAGAGCACAATATTTACGAAAGCAAAACGTCCATTAATTTTATTGAATGAAAATATGAAAATGAAATGGCATCCCTAACAAGCATACCATTGTGCCCCGGGCAAGGCAAAAAGCTTAAAAGTTGTTCAAATTACAAAACCAAAATAAGAAAAACAAAAAAAATAACATTTAATCCTGACTAAAAGAGATATGAATAATGTCTTCAGTCTTCCAATTGTTGAGCCCACTGCCAATGGTAGGAAAGATCCAATTGTCTATGTTGCAGACTTCATCAGAGTTTTCGACAACATTGACTTGATCTTTCTGAACTCCTTTGTCGGTGATACGAATAACATGAGCACGAAGAACAACCTTCTGAGCCTCTGAAGTGAAACCCAAACTAAATTTGTCAGACTTGTAAGGAATATCGGGAAGTTGATCCCAAATAGTACAACCACCTTTTTCAACCACAACTTTAGCATCTTTCAGAGAGGCCATTACAGGAGATGCTCTAGAAATAATAGGAATTGGCTTAGTCGTAGGAACAGTCTGAGGAACCACTTAAAATGTATGACAAGGAGTCTCAACAAATTCTCCATCCATATCAACATATTTGAAAGTACTCACATGACTGACCATGTACTCTTCATCACCGAAGACAGTGAAAATCTTGCTCTTCACAGGATATTTCAGCTTCTAGTGTAAGGTAGAGGTTACAACACCTGCCCCATATATCCAAGGGCATCCAAGAAAGCAGGAATAGGCAGGACGAATATCCATCATATAGAAATTAGAGTCAAAGACTTGAGAACCTACTTTGATCGGAAGATCAATTTCTCCATACAATGTTCTCTGTGAACCATCAAAAGCTCTCACCACCACATTACTAGGTCTTGGCACAACATCTTCATAGTTGAGCTTCTCAAGAACGACCTTCGGTAGCACATTTAATGAGGAACAATTATCCACCAACACATGAGATAGAGTAATGGACCTACACTCAATAGAGACGTGCAGAGCTTTGTTGTGGTTTCTTCCAGCAGGAGTTAGATCAGCATCAGAAAAACCTAACCCCTTGTCAGTTGTCAAATTAGCAACACAATTTTCAAATTGACCGACAGAGATTTTGTGTGGTACATGCGCAGATTTCAGGAACTTCACCAAATCCTTACATGGGCCTCCAAGCATAACAACAGAGATAGCATAGAGATCTTGGAGGGAGTGTGTCCCAACTATTCAACAATATTGTAATCACTCTTGTGGATGATCTTTAATACTTCTTCCATCTACTTAGAGAGATCTTAAGTAGCCGGTGTCTCAACCTAAACAGGCTCAATAACTGGTTCTTTGCCTCGAGCTTTAATACTTAGCTCAAAGTTAGAAATACGAACTGGAGCAGCAACAGTCTTTGAAGTGTCTTCTGGAGAGAAAATCCTTCCACTTTGAGTAACTTTACTAGTCCCAACGATATTGTCAACATCAGGATTAGTATCTTCAACAGGTCTATCAGTTAAAGGCTCTTGCTTGACACCGTGGACATAAACATCGGCGACATAATTCCAAGAGATGGCCTTGTCAGAAGAATATGGGATCGGACCGGGAGTAATAATAATCAGGGGAGCCACTTTTGGCTCAACAGTAATCTTCACATGACCCTTAGAGGTAATCCTTACGGGATTTTTAGTAACCATAGACATGTCCTCAAGCTTTAGACCTTGGGACAAACTTTCACATAAAGCTTCCATATAAGGAATCTTCTCAAACAGTATAGTACGATTGTCCATCAAACATTGAATACCTTCTTTCAACTTCCAACAACCATTGGATTGAGATGCACAGTAATAACAATCTTCATTGCAGCCCGAAAATAAACCGGCTTGCAACAACTTCTTTTTAACAATTGACAGAGGAGTAGTCAAATCATCCATAGTAGAAACATAAGAACCATCATCAACATCGTTAACAGTATTTTCATGATTGAGCATAGGAGCAGTAATCACATTAGGAGTCTCAGGAGGATCGAACTCAATTTCCCCGACATCAATCATATCCTGAATTTTATTCTTCAATACCCAACAATTATTAGTATCATGTCCAAGGCCGTTGGAGTGATATGCACACCTTGCATTGGGATTATAGCAAGGAGAGGAAGTATTGGGATTCTGAGGAGGGTCCTTCAAGGTAATCAACTCCCCTTTCAGCATGTGTTGCAGCGCCTGAGCCAATGACATATTTATTTTTGTAAATTGTCTCCTAGGTGTATCCTACTTACGCCGATCAGTCTGTTGCTGATTTTGTTGCGCAGGTACAGGATTAGAGATTAGAATTGCTCCCACAGATTGGTACGGTTGTTCTTATTACGACCCTGTTGGCTTACACAGCATTGGATTCTTTTTTCCCATTAGATGGCTTCTTGGTGGTACTTGAAGAGGCAACCATTTGTATCTTACCACTTTGTATTCCACTTTCAACATGCTCTCCAGTCAATATCAGCTCAGTGAAACCAGATGACGAGCTTCCAATTAGATGAATATAGAAAGGACCAGTCAACATACTCATGAACATGTCAACCAACTCTCTGTCATTTAAAGGAGGTTGAACCCTGCTTGCAAGATCTCTCCATTTTTGGGCGTACTCTTTGAAACTTTCCTTAGAGCCCATGGACATGCTTTGGAGTTGCATATGAGTCGGTGCTAAATCAGAGTTATATTGATATTACTTGTAGAAGGCTTCAGCAAGATCCTTCCAAGCACGAATGTTGGTAATATCAAGTTGGTAGTACCATTCTAGTTGTGCTCCAGATAAACTTTCTTGGAAGAAATGAATCCAAAATTTTTTTCAGCGGTATGTGGCTGGATCCTTCGAACATAAGACCTCAAATGTAACTTCGGACACGAAACACCGTCATATACCATAAAATTAGGAACTTTGAACCCAAGAGAATTGACAACTCCAGAAATTAGACTCAAATCTTCAAAATCTAAACTAGATGTTTTCTGCAACTCCATGGCATTCACACGGTTTTCCTATAACTTGTATTTCTTATCACCAGTCGAATTATAGTAATAATTCTCCTCCTGATCAGAATTCCTAGTAGTACCATGTAGACTTACTTCTTCTTTCACAGAATCTTCATCTTCATGATTTTCGACCTCATCGTCTGTCTTTATTTAACCTCTGAATCTCCTACCCATGTTGATGAAGCCAACTGGTTTTCTTGTTTTATTCTTCTTCTTGGTTATGAGTGCCTTCATCTCTTCTTGTCCCTTGGAAAAGTTCAGGATCATCGCTTGGAATTGGGATTTTTGGATTTGGAGATCTTTGACAGTCTGTTCGAGATCCATTTCCACTGAAATAAACAGTGAGAAGGTAAGAAATATGTTGTGGAAACCTGTTATGCAATGGTATGGCATGTAAATGCATATGCAATGTTTTCAAGGACCTCGTAGGATTTAATTTTTTAAAAGAAAAACATAAACAAAGCTTTTATTAGTAAGTTCAAAATATAACTGCCCTTGGGCTTACTATGAAGAAAAAACAGAAAAAGTTGCAAAGAAAATAAAGCATATTTGAGACTTAAGACTCAAGTCTCCCATGGACGTTTGCTCTTTGTGCTGAAATATGAATTGAAGCTTCGCTCTTCGTGAAGTCGCCTTGTCATCTCCAACACTTTTTCTCACTAGCATATCACTGAGCTTCAAAGGAATCCCTTTCTTCTTTCAGTTGGATCTAAGATTTATGTAGCTCTTCCCAATCAGTAGGCATGTCTGGGTGAAAAATGGTGTAAGGAACATCTCCTTCAATAATAGGCTCAACGATCACTGGTAGAATAGTAGGACATGGCATCATAAGAGTTTGAGCACGAGATCGCACCCATCTGAGGTAAGGCTCCATGGGGATGGAGTATTTTGGTTCCAGAGTATTGTTATTAATCTTATTCACCATGCCCCAAGCAAGTATAAACCTTTGACGGTAACCTTGAGGATCGTTGTCATAATCGAACATAATACCTTGAATAATCATATCATGAGGACCATCACTCCGAGTATGACCAAATTGACGTAGTGCCAAAGAAGGATTATAAGTGATGCCTCCCCTTATGCCAAGGAGTGACACATTTAGGAATTATCCACAACGGTCAATGATAATGATATTTTCCATAGATCGGGAACACCAATGAATATTTGAATGAGAGAGTGACATTATCCTTCTATACCACCTCAAACCTTGTTCATTATTCATCACGAATCGAGGAAAATGTGAAATAAAACACCTTGATAGTAGAGGTATGCAACACATCAGAGTTCCTTGTGCCTTTGTAGTACGAGTGTGAAGAGAGTGCAAAATATCTCCAAGCAAGGTAGGCACAGGATTATGAGTCATCAATATGTTAATTTTGTGCATATCTATGAATTGGTCCGGATTAGGGAACATCATCAAACCATAAATCAATAGGGACAAGATCTCCTCAAAAGCATATTAACTCACAACATCTAAAAACACATGAGCTTTCTCTATCAAGGATTTAGCAAGAATACCTTTAACTCCACTTCTGGTTTCCAACACAATATCTGACTTCTTCAAAATCAAACTTGTTGCAATAGTTTCAGGTTTAGGCTCCTTCTCTAGACATGTGAAAGGTTTTTGATCAAGAATAGGCACACCAAGTAGTTTGGAGAATTCTTCCATTGTGGGCACCAACTGATAATCGGGAAATGTGAAACAATGATGTTTAGGGTCAAAGAACTAGAAAAAAACACTCATCATGTCATCATTAAATCCTGAAGTAACCAAACCAAGCAGACAACCATGCATTTTGATGAATTGAGAGTCCTCATGAACTTTTGAGACTAATTCCTTAAGCTTGGAAGGTATCCTTACAAAGTTGATTCAGATAGTGTTTCTACAAGCGAAAGCCATAACCTGCAACAAAGAACAGAGATAAATCCTTTGGTCCTTGAAATGGTTAGTGAAAATGCTATGTTATGATGTCATGTTTATGTTTAAAGCAAGAAAATGGAAAACACAAACAAGTCACACAAGAGCCTTAGGTTTAAAGGCTTGCATGAAGTTCATAGGTAAGTACCCTCCCCACTGAAGTTAGTTGGTTCAACCTGTCCTAGCAATAGTAACTGGGTTCTAAGGAATCTCAATATCACTGGTTCTTCTCAAAGGTTGTAGTTCAGTATGGAAACTATCTCGCCAACCAAAACATCCCAAGATTAGAATCTCAATGAGTGTAGCATCGAGTATCAACCAACTTTAGACTGCACCAAAGCCGGCTATCTCACTACTTTCTACTGGCTAAGATGAGTCAATTAGGGTTCTAAAGGGAAGTTAGTGTAAATGCCACCAAATGGCAGCCTGATATTATCCTCAACTGACTTGAAGAATATCAGTACTAACCTAAGTGTCACACTAATTGTAGCTACCATATCAACTATATCGGTATACGCTGTACAATTTCCTTGGTCTATTGTCACTTACCTAAGGTATCACTAGATCCAGGTTAGGATCTTTCTCACAGTAACCCCAAGATAAAACCTTACAAAAATAAAGCATACAAGTCAAACAAATAAAGTGATCTAACTCTAAGGTAACGCCTCTTTTTAAGAGTCTAAAATCCCCAGCAGAGTCGCCAGTTCTGTAACACGGTGGAAGAACTGACTTTTAGTTTTTTGTCGCAAAATATGTTGCGGTAAGCAAGAGTCGCCACCGACTTTTATTTTATCCAATAAAGAAAGGCATAAAAGAACAGGAAAGACCTTTAAAAAAATTGAGTTCGGGGGGTAAGTTATACAAAGGAAAGGTGTTAGCACCCCTTGCATCCATAGTTATCCATGGACTCTTAAATGCTTAGCTCACTTTACTTACTTTGTATGAAAAAACGTGTAGTGTGTGATTTATAAAAAATATTTTATAAAGGTTTAACTTTGTAATGATTCTCGTATGAATGTATACAAAGTGTTTACTGTTTGAAAATATTTGAAAGCGTGAGGTGTGAAAAGTATTTTTTAAAATTGTGAGCAAGCACTTAAGAACTACTTACCCTAAATTGTAAGATCTTTCTTGTCATTTCGTTTCTTTAGGGATATAATTGTCCTTACTATTAGTTAGTAAGTAGTCTTATCCTTGAATTTGGAGGGACAAGCGTAGGGTCATCGTATGGTCATAGAAGGCAACCTTGTAAAGGTATCTTAGCAACTCGAAGGGACTATCATCATTTTTCTGTAAGGTCATCAAGGGACTATATCTTTATATCTAAGGGACTATGATGATGTTTAACTATAGGCAACTTCGCTAAGATACCTCTACGTTCGAGGGACTTGACTATTATTTCATAAGGCAACAAGAAGGGATGCCCTAGAGGTGCATGTGTGAAGAGTGTGTTGTATTCATGTATCTTATTTGGATTAGTGGGCTAAGTCCATTTTTATTCACATACATTCTTTTCACACCATATTGTTACTGACCACGCAATTAATTGTTTTGCGAAATTTAAAAGCGAAAATAAATCCTAAGTTATTACATCATGGGGAGGGAATAAGTGATTTAAACTGAGGGAGTGCGGAAATTAAAACGACGGAAATTAAATTACTAACTATTACAAGAAAAATAACTTAATACATCATGAAACAAGAAATTCGAAAGTTGGAAATGTTAGGAACGACCATGAAGGACATGTCATGATTCACGTGGTTTTAACCTTCCAGAATGATAGGGATAGCCTCCTGGGATCTCCTCGATGATGTTTGAATGTATGGAATTGATTGGGACTTGCTGAGATTGATTTTGCAACTAGCCCTAATTTCTTCACTTTATGGAACTTTTCTTTAGGGTTCTTGTGCAAGGAATTTTGTGCTTTAATATTGTGCATATGATGAGTATATATATAGGATGATTTTAGGTCAGAAGTTGGGCTTGGGTGGAAAAGATTTGATTTGTTATTCAAGTGTGATTCAAATCTTTCTATTTTGGCATATTTGGTAATTACACCTTTCCTCTCTTGCCTTGCACGAATTTGGATCAAATATCATGTTAATAACTCTCAATATTTGATCCTAAGATAGTTCAAAATCAAATCCTTGATTTATTTCATATTTATTTTGACAAAAATTGAATTTAAATGATATAAATCTGATAAAATATAAAATAAATAGAAAAAATCTGAAAATATGACTTCAGGGTCGTGGATTATCTTAAGATTGAGTTTGGGTTGTGATAAGATGGGCCCATTTGGCAAAAACTTAAGTTTTAGTCATTGTTTGCCTTATACACCTCCTCAAATTTGCTGAACTTTAATAATGCACAACTCTCTCAATTTTTATCCTATGAATGTGTTCTTGGACTTTTTAGAAAGCTTAAAGTGTCCTTTAATAACTCTTTTTGGTACCATGTAAATTTATCTTCCATGTTCAAGTTATGAGCTTTTGAAAAAGTTGACTTTTTATTGACTTTTTAAAGGACCTGTAATGTTTTGGCTCATATCTCTCAAATGAAGCATTTCTGGCCTTAGCTTGTGAGACACAAAGTTGTAGGGAATTGAATTTCCTTCATTATGAGCTTTGGATGGTAAATTTATGATGAAGTATGTGAAAGTTAGAGCTGGTCAAAGTACAATTGACTTTCTCCTTAAGAAACCCTAATTTAGCAACTTTTGCCTTGTGAAGAATTTGAGGTTTTCTTGATGAATCATGATCAACCCTTAATCAAATGACTAATCTTACTTCATAATCTTGATGTTGATCAAAAATATTGAAGTTTGATTGTATGTTGACCATAATTGACTTTTTACCCAAGTTAACTGATTATTGATCATATGAGCATCTGACTGACCAAACTTGTAGGGAAAGTCTTGAAACTTGATATGAGGATCCTCTGAAGTATATGGGATATCAGGAAGTCCACTTGAGGCTTTGGAAGTCCAATTTACCTTGGGAAACATAAAACCCTAATTTGAAAACTATTGCTTAGGAGGAGGTTTTGTCTGATGAAACCTTGAATTCCTTTGAGCGATTGAGAATCTTATGAACATTAGGAGACCTCTTGAGACATATGGTATTGAGTATATGAGGGAAAAGTTTGGGGTACAACAGGTTGCCAATAGAAATTGGACTTTAAGGGTGCCAAATAAAATTGGACTTTGACCACAAGGAAAGATGACAAGACCTCGGGAAATGCAAATGAGCACGAAGTATACTTCGAGCTATGCTTGATATGAAATTGTATGATGTAAATAGTAAATTATTGCAATGTAAATGCTGACACCAACTAGATAAGACTCTTTTGGAGAGGTGCGACTGAAGCAGTTGATTCCACATCACAAGAAACTTTTCTAACTTTGCCTTTGAAAAATGTCTTGAATAATAACTCTTATTACACTTGTAAGAAGTATCATGATGTTGATCCTGTTGGGAAGGATTAATAAGATTTGGTTGGGGATTGCTTGGAGATAGACTGCCCCTGATGGATTGATTCTTGAATAAATGTTTGATTGGTCGCTTGAAATGACTGTCCTAGCATGAGTCTTGAAGAGAGTTTCTCTGAATAACATGATCTTTGACTGTGATATGCCCCTAATAGTATCATTGTTCAAGTTTCTCAAATGTTTAAAATTCCTTGATGATGAGTGCTTACTTGCAAATAAAATATTCATTTAAAAATGTTAATTTAATTCAATGCTCAAGCAAAATTTTGAAATCAAAATCATTATTAGAATGATATTGGTGTATAGAAAATGAATCACTAGTAAGAATGAAATGTTGATTTAGACATGCAAAGTGAAAGATAATGCAAAAGGTATGATACCAAAGCAGATGATTGGCAAATCGCTTGGGGAGTCATCTTACGCAACCTTTTTGCGATATGCTTTCAAAACCTAGCTTCAATTAGGTCTTTAAATTGTTGTAACATGGTTTGGTTCACAGTTTTCAAAACAAAGGATATAAGGCTCAAAATTTAATTTTTGGCCAACCCATTCTCCATGATGATCTCCAGTCCTACACTCAACTAATTCAACCTATGGATTCAAGTTTCAAGGGATTTAAAATTGCACTAATGATGATGGCTCAAGAGCCAAGGAATTATTGGATTTAGATAGCAGTCACTGCTTCTTCATAACATTTTGTTAGTTTTGTTGAGGACTTTGGGTCAACTCATTTTTGTATTTGTTGAGGAATTTGGTTACCTCTTTTTGTATTTGTTGAGGATTTCGGTGACCTCTTTTTGTATTTGTTGAGGATTTTGGTGACCTCTTTGATTGTGTCTTTGACATTTTCAGTCCACTGGTATGCCTAAGTCGCCTTTTTGGATTTTGACTTGGCGGATTTTTCTATCTTTTTATTTTTGGACAATGACTGCCATCAACTTCTTCGGAAAAAAATTTATGTGTGCGAATGAAAACTTGGGTTTGAAACCCTTATTGAAAGGTGTAAGGAATGATTCTCCTGAAATTGAATGCATACTCGAATTAATTGAGAACTACCCTGCCCCGGTTAAGATTGTGGTTTTTTCGTGTAGAAAGAAACTACAACTTCAAGCCTCAAAGGGGTTGACAATGGATTAACTTCCTTATTTATTCAGTGTTTGAGAGTTGAAACATTGTTTGTATATCATCAGCAAGGTTTTATTTTGAATGCATACCGTTCAATAACTTGGGTATTTCATTTTTGTCATCCTCCATCCAATCAGCAGATGAATAATCGAAACAATGATATTTTTTTTTTGAATTTTTGAAAAGGAAAAGCATGAATATGCACTAATATGAAAGTGAATGAATTGGTTCAAAATATGTGATACTCATTTCATTAACATTAACATTAAAAATGAAACAAGTCTTAAAGTAAGTTCACACAATATAAACAAGGAAATTAAAAACTGAAAAGAAACATGGCCTAGTGTCTAGTCAGCATCAAGGATGAGCTTTCCTGACTGATCCATTGGCCTTAGGTAGTGATTCTCTGACCAAATCTTCAACCACTTTACTTTGGCATGGGATCTCTGCCAACCTGGGGAATCCCTCTCGGTGTGAAAGTGAGCACAAATCCTATGACCAAACCTTGAACTCGAGACTGGAAGGCATAACAACTTTCGATATCATGACCTGTAGCTCCGTCATGGAATGGGAAATGGAAATTGGTCCTAAACCCGTCTAGAAGAGTATTCGGAGGAGTGAGTGGTCGAGTTGTGATAAGATCTTTCAGAAACAAGTAAGGGTATAACTCAACATATTTCATAGGAACAGGGTCAATGGGAGCCCTAGGTTTGGGATTGCGAGTCTGTTTCTGACCAGCGTTCCTTTGGGGATGAGCCATATCTTCAGCTCTTGTCTCAACCTCCTTCCTCTTTTGCAACTTCTCAAAAGACTTTCCAGAAGATTCAGAAGCATGGTGCAAAAAGTGAGGATCTTCATAAATAGCTTGGGAAACGATACCCATCGGGGTAACATTTATTTGAGGTATGACAATCCTCTGAGACTAAGCTTCTCTAGCCAACAATATTTGCATCATTTCCATGAGTACACTCATGTTTCCTTTCAACTCATCAAGGTCTTCTCTAACCCTTTTGTTATGTTGCTCTTGATTTTCTATTATTCTTCTGATATTGGACTTAGTTCTGAACCTGTTCTTAGGAATCAGTTTGATAGGGACTCAACAAATCTGAAGATGAGAACAAACGAAATGAGCTCATGAATGCAAGAATGAATGCACTGATTATGCAAATGAGATGCAATGAGTTGCTACAATCTATAAACACCCAAAATTTTCCATCACTAATTTCACACCATGGCTTGGGATCTTTCATGTTTGCATAAGCATAAGCATACCACATCATATTGCATTTTTGTTTCATCTGCATAGTTCAAGTTCATCTGCATCTAGGGTTTGTGATCTGAGCAATCCAAGGATCCATCTGAGCCACTCCAAAGATCTCCAATTGTTCCAAGAGGTTCCATGTGTGTTCTATCATCATATTATATCCCTCAAAGTTCAAGGAAGTCAATAAATCACAAGAACTGGCAAGGCATGGAAGCAGAGCTAGGGTTTTTCACTACACAGATGACCAAAATTAGGGTTTTGGTTTCAGAGGCCTCAACTCCAAATTTTTGGGCCATTATTGTTTCTAATGTTCTTAAGATGTTATAAGGATCATGTGTACCAAGTTTGATGAAGAAATTCATTGTGGAAGTCATTTGTTCATTAGGTAACTTCTTGAGCAAGTCAGAGCAAAATCAGGGCATCTGAGGCCCCCAACAATGGAACCAAAGGGGTATTTTCATCAAATTGAATTTATATGATTTTTATTTGATCATTGAAGTTCTTGGAAGTTCACAAAATTGAAGAAATTTGAGCTAAACTAAAAGTTGCCAAAAATGGAAATGACTTGTAATGGAAACTTTCCATTTTGGGAAAGTTCTTCAACCTCCTCTTTCTCAACCAAAAATGCTTCAAATGAAAAATTATTGGTCATGAATGTTGTAGATTAGGTCTTTCCCTTTTCAAAAAGTACAGGAACATGTTCTAATTCATTATGGAACTCAAGTTATGATCCTTCAAAGTTGGCAAAAATCCTATAATTTTCAAGAATGCACCAAAGAGGATTTTTTGCAAAACCACTTGCCAAGCCATTTCATGACCTCTAATGCATCTCTAAACATCATACCATCATAGTACAACTCATTTTGATCAGAATTGGCCCAAGAATCATACACTTTCATGCCTTGAACTTCAAGAAATCTTAAAAGGGCCAAAGCTTCTCAAATTTGCAAAATGGTACAAAACTTTCCATACACTTGCATCAGCACACCAAATCTATTTCTATAGCTTTTCTTGATCTCTACTGAGCCAAACCATGCCCAAATCCAGACCTGCCATGTGCCCATACCTCTAGTACAACCAACCTTGACTTTTTTGCAAATCACCCCATACCAATCAGCATAGCCCACACCAACTATTCTGACCTATCACAACTTCACATACATGCCTCAAGGGATTCATTTTCATATACACACAAGCCTGCAAGCTCTCATGCATTCAGATTGCCAAAATCCCTCTCAAACTTCATCTCTTCAAAATTTATAAACCAGCCATCAAAACTCCAAGCAAACTTCACCAATCATCTCCACATACTCTCCAGATCATTTCCCAACCATTAAATAAGCCTGAAACCTCAAGAATCCAAAACATGATTTCCCTCACCTCTGAACTGAAACCTCAAAAATAGTCCATATAAACTCCTTTCAAGCATTCTAGAAGCATAAGGGGATCAAGGGGAGTGGTTTAGCACCAAAGAAGAGCCCAGAAAGTTCCAGTTTCGAAAGCTTCAACTCAGGTAACCTCAAGAACATTTTTTCCAGAAATGTGTTTTTAAGTTCTTATATTGTTCTATATGTTGCACTAATCATGGGGATGTGTTTGGTTTTGAAAATGAGCAAGAAATAAGCATGTACTGATTGTCTGAAACTTTGCCCGTGAAAATGATTTTGTTCGATTCTCTTGATTCATGAAAAATAAATGGATTTTTTTGTTGGATTCTTGTTTAGGATGTTTAGTTGAGTGAATCTGGAGAGTTTGATGCGTTTTAGTGGCGTTTTGAGAGAGATAGGGTGAAGGTCTCGCCGGAGAAGATGATCGGAGCACTGTTCCGGTCATCTGAATGTAATTAGGGTTTTAATTAGGGTTTAGGGCCAGTTTGAATGTCAGCCCTTGGATGGCCCTTCCCACGCGTGTTTGGAAGGATAAGATCAAGTCATTAGGTTTTAATTTTGATTATTTAATTAATTAATTAGGATTAGCCAGAAATGAATCTCAGCCCTTGGTTTGCGTGCTGGTCAATTCCCTCCTTTTCCATTTGAATCTCAGCCTTTGGATTGTCATACTTTCCCTTTATTTTATTTTTATTTCATTTTCTTTGTATTTTATTTCATATATTTATTAAAAATAGCAAAAATGATTTAAAAAATCTGGAAAAAAAATTCATGACTTTTATTAATTTTCATAAACCAAAAATAATTTTATTTTTTATTTTTCGCATTAAAAAAGTATTTTTAAATCATTTAAATGTTTTATTTAATTAGTTAATTGATTTTAATTAATTAAAAATACATTTAAGTATTTAAAAATCACCAAAAAATCAGAGAGCATTGTTAGACATTTAGAAACATTTACAAACTCACCATACACATTTCTTTTTGATTTTGATCATGCTTTGACATTTTTCAATGAATTAGGGTTCTTTAAACTGTTCATTTTCTAACCCTAACTTCAAAAATTCATAACTTTTAAACCAAGTTGAGTTTGTGAATGGTTATTTTTGCATTGTTCTATGCATGGCTTCTAGCATCCAAAAACATTTTTGTTTCATTTTTGTCTTTCATTTTCAATTTGTTTGGCATTTTGCATTGAGGATCACCCAAAAAACCCTAGAAACTTAGGAAATTCATAACTCCTTCTAGGTTTAGCTTCTGATCTCCCCCTTTGGATGGTAACCTAGTATAGGTTTAGGGTTCCTTTGAGTGTATTTTCAATTTTTTATCATGCCATTTGCTTCTGTCTTTGCCATTTTAATCTCATCCTTTCATGTAACCCTAATTTTGCATCCTTACTTGCATTCATCTTGCATATGCATCCACACATGAACTTGCCATGAAATTTCATGCATTCATATGTCATTTTAGACATCTTAGGACATGTTAGAGTCATACTTGATCATTTCTTCATTCATTTGCCATGATTTGCATTCATTTCCTTTCATTAACTTTCATGAACTTTCAAACTTCAAAGCATGCTTCATTTGCATTCATTCTCTTGTATGATCATTCATATACACTTTGTATGCCTTTGCAGCATGTCATAGCATAATTTACATCATGTGTATACTTCTGGTTTTGATCTTTGCCTTTGCATATGCATCAATCCATTTCATTTCTTTCCTCATGCATCTTGTGCTAACTTTTCAGGATAATGGTAAGTTGTTTGAGAGGTGAATTTGCCTTCACCTCCCACTTCTTCTCATCTTTTTTTATATTGCATCTTTGCTGCATTTTTTATTGTCTTTGAGTAGGCTTGCTCACTTGTGTTAATCTCTCACTTTCTTTCTTTAAGTTACTTATCTTCTTCAATGAAGTAAGTAACTTATTTCTTCTGTTTCTTCCTCCTTCCATCTGCTTCTTCCATTGGTAGCTTCCTTGAAGATCTTTCTCAAGCCTTACAAACCATAGGAATATCCAAGCATGATAATAATTAGGGTTATGATTAGTCCCCCTTAGTCTTTACCTTTGAGTCTTCTTTGTTTCTCTCTTCTCATCTCATCATTAGAGACTAAACCTTTAAGGCTTTAGGACTTTGGAATTAGGGTTATGCCTGCATCCTTCTCTTAGGATGGAGTGTATAACTTTAATCCTAAGTGTTAAACCCTTAATTTGTTTAAACCTCTTAATCAATCCATCTAATAATCACTAAGACATTAACTTGTAACTTGGGCCTTACATTAGGGGGCCTAATTCTTCCTTTATGGTTAAGAAGGACTAACCCTAGTGTTTAATGGACAAGTCCCCCTCAAGTTGTCTTAAAAATCATAAATCTCACTTCTTAATCTCACCCCCTTAATTAAAATCCATTTAATAAAGGCTTGTTTTGTCATGAATTTAATCCCTAACCATGGATTAAGTTGAGGTATCTTCCTCAGCTTAAGTGCTCTCATCTATTATCCTTCTATTAGGGTGGTGTAATGAGTTCACTAATCCTTGATTATGGCTTAAACTCATTACTTAACACTAAACAAAAACCCAAAAACATCTAAATAATCACAAATAGGTTAATGATATTAATCCTATATCATCATGACAATTAAGTTGAGATGCTTATCTCATACTTAAAGTATTCTCATTATCCCTAATCAGGGAGGATATAATGAGTTTACAAACCCTTGATTTAGGCTTAAGCTCATTAACTTGTGAAAAACACCAAAAACAATAATAAAACTGAAAACACAAAAACAAACAATAATCGTCTCCTTCGGGATTCTTTTCTCATCACACTCACTCATAAACGAGAACTCGCTTCTTACGTCTAATGCAAGGCAGTTAGCACTTGAGCCAGACAAGTCATACACTTGAGCATAGACAAGCAAGCAGTTCACAATCAATTTATCTTTCAGTCTCTTTGAGTCGAACTACGGTGTTCTGACTTCCTCATTGCATGAGAGGATACGTAGGCATAACTTAACTGTTATCGAATAAAAGTCTTTGTGTCTTCCCCCTCTTTTAGCATTCTTTTCTAAGCCTCATTTCTGAGCATTTCACTTCACCTTTTGCACTGACACTTGTATATTCTTTTCCAGCTTTTGCACTCAGATGGCACATACACCTACCCCTTTAAGCACAATCTTGTAAGCGTAGATCCCGTCAAGTACAACGGACAATCTGGGTGCTAATACCTTCCCAGGTTGTAACCAACCCCCTTTCTCAGTTTCTCTGGTTCGCAACCGTCTTATCCATCTTTTTCTAGGTTTATGCAGCATTACCTTTCCTTCGGGATAAAAATGCCTAGCTGGCGACTCTATTGAGTTCATGTCATTTCTCTTTTCACCGACCTTTCGCGCTTGTACCGGAATGCAAATCTTTGGGAGCGATACAATCCACAGGATCACAAGTAAAATGAGGTTAAACGATAGGTGTCTCCAACTGTAGATGTCTAGAATTGGCAGAATTTTTGACCAACAAGAAATATTGAATTCAGTTCAGAATGTCCTATCAAATGTTGGGACATTATCAAACAGAGTATAAGAACTTATTTCAGGATGTCTCACCAGATGTTGGGACATTGTGTAAATGACTTAAGTTCAGTTTTTCAGGATGTCCCAACAGATGTTGAGACATCTCAAACCTGCTACCAGAATTAATTAATGACTAACTGATCTGAGATATTTAAGGAGAGTTATCTGGAATTAATTATGGTTGGATAAAAACAGAACAAGGCGCATCTGTAGGAAGGTTTATTATGAGGATTCAGATTAATCAGAAGAACTAAATCACCTAGAATATAGGAAGTAACAAACCCTAAATTCAAGGTGGAAGTTGCATGCTTTTAGGACTGGATTAACCTACAGAAAGCCCAAATTACAAACACCTATTTAATCAACAGAAACTCACAGAATTGAGTACGAATTTCAGAAGACCAAATAGGGTGTTTATTGTTTTAATAGCAGGTTGTCTTTATTGTACCACTTTATAAGCTTTTAAGCAAAAGTGCATTTGTGACTTGATTGAAACTGTGAAGTAAGATCAAGCTGTATTGTTTGAAGAATGTCTTCAATTTTATTAAACTTGTAAACTTGATCACTGTGTGATTGAGGGGGAGTGAGTAGGGTACTCTTATCTAAGTTGTGTCTTAGGTAGAAATTGCATTGGGTAGTTATTAAGTGATAGATTAAACAGGGTGGTTTAAGTCTAGAATTAATATTACTTATAGTGGATTTCCTCCTGGCTTGGTAGCCTCCAGATGTAAGTGTGGTTATACACTGAACTGGGTTAACAAACTTCTGTGTTGTTTATTTTTCTTGCTATTTAAGTTTTGGTTAAATCTGTCAAGTGTTGGGACATCTCTTAGGACATCTCATACCTGATCACAGAATTTCAATTGGCATCAGAGCAGGCACCCTGCCTGTTTATACTGGGTGAGATCTAGGGAATACAAATTCTGGAAACATGGACAGAGATATAGGATCAGTAAATAGACCACCTATTCTGGATGGATCTAATTATGACTACTGGAAACCAAGAATGATTGCATTCTTAAGATCACTTGACAACAGGGCCTGGAGAGCAGTCAACATTGGATGGGAACATCCTATCCAAGACACCAAAGATGGATCAAAAGTGTTGAAACCTGAAGAAGAATGGAGTAAGGAAGATGAAGATTCAGCACTAGGCAACTCCAAGGCCTTAAATGCTCTATTCAATGGCATTGATAGGAACATCTTTAGACTTGTGCATCACTGTGAGCTAGCCAAAGATGTGTGGGATACTCTCAAAACAACTCATGAAGGAACATCAAAGGTAAAGATGTCAAGACTTCAACTTCTCACCACCAAGTTTGAAAACTTGAGAATGAAGGAAGATGAGACAGTTCATGAATTCTACATGAACATCTTAGAAGTAGCTAATACTTCTGGAGCTTTGGGAGAAAAGATGACTGATGAAAAACTTGTAAGAAAAATCCTCAGATCTTTGCCAAAAAGATTTGACATGAAAGTCACAGCAATAGAAGAAGCTCAAGACATATGCACTATGAAAGTTGAAGAACTCATTGGTTCCCTTCAAACATTTGAGATGGGAATGAATGACACAAATGTTAAGAAGAACAAAAGCATAGCCTTGGTGACAAATACTGATGAAGAAGAAGATGATGAATCAGAAACTGGTAAAAGCTTATCAGATAACATTGTTATGCTTGGAAGACAATTCAAAAAGATTCTCAGAGGAATGGAAGGCAAATCCAATCCCAGTGGAAGATACACAAACTCTTCTGAGAACAAGAGACCTTATGATGCTAACAGAAGATCAAATTTTGCTGAAAAGACCAGTCAAGAAAAAGGAATCAAATGCCATGGATGTGAAGGATATGGACACATCAAGAATGAATGTCCTACCTACTTAAAAAGACAAAAGAAAGGACTATCTGTAACCTGGTCTGATGAAGACTCAGGAGGTGATTCAGAAGAAGAATCAGCTAAACATATCACTGCTTTAGCTGGGCTATGTGAATCTGAAAGTGATTCCAGTGATGGGGAGCTTACTGTTGAAGAACTTGAGCAAGCCTACAAAGATCTGTACAAAAGAAGTACTGAAATATGCAGTGAGGTTATAAAGCTAAAGAAGCTGAATGAGGCACTAGAAGATGAAAAAGCAAGTGATCAAGAGATCATTGACACCTTGAAAAGTGAAGTAAGTCTTCTCAACTCCAAATTGGAACACATGTCCAAATCTGTTAGAATGTTGAACAGCAGCTCAAATACACTGGATGTTATTCTCAACAACAATAAGCATTCAGGAGATAAAAGTGGACTGGGATTTAACAGAGTACATAAAGATGAAGCCAGCTCTAGCAAAACTACTTCAAAATCCATACAGTCAAACAAGATGTCCCAACAGATGCTTCAACATCAGGAAAAGAACACAAAGTCAAACATAATGTTCCAACAGATGTCTCAACATTCTGGAAAGAACAAAATGAAGAAGAAGTATCAAAGATGGAGATCCCATCACTGTGGAAGATTTGGACATATCAAACCTCATTGTTATAAGCTGCATGGATATCCAAATCAGATGTATCAGCAACCTTCTAAGCAGAAAATAGAAGTTACCAAGAAAGTACTGCATAAACATCAAAGAAATCAGCAACCTTCTAAGCAGAAGACAGAAGTCATCAAGAAGGTATGGAGACCAAAAGCTAGCATTCAGACTAATCAAAGCTACATACACAAGAACAAGATCAACAATCAATCTTGGATATCTACTAATGAACATCACACAGGGCAGAGGCATCAAAAGAAATCTCAACTCAAATGGTCAAAGAAAAATTCTGCATATATAGCCCATACATCACTAAGAGTATCAGCTAAAGAAGACTGGTATTTTGACAGTGGATGTTCAAGACACATGACTATATTGAAGAATCTGCTAGTAAACTTAAAGTCACATTCATCCAGGTATGTAACCTTTGGAGATGGAGCTAAAGGAGAAATCAAGGGAGTTGGGACCTTGGACTGTCAAGATGTTCCAAGACTAGATGATGTGCTGCTAGTTAAAGGTTTAACTGCTAACCTGATCAGCATAAGTCAATTATGTGATCAAGGGTACAGTGTAAACTTTACTAAAACTGAATGCATAGTGACTAACAAAGAAAAAGAGGTTGTCATGAAAGGAGCCAGATCTAAAGACAAATGTTACATGTGGGAACCTCAAGACTTCAGTCTTACTTCAACTTGCTCCTTAGCTAAAGAAGAAGAAGTGAAACTATGGCACCAAAGGCTAGGTCATCTTCATTTCAGAGGCATAAAGAAGATAATATCTATGGATGCTGTAAGAGGTATTCCTAAACTGAAGATTGATGATGGTAAAATATGTGGTGAATGTCAAATAGGCAAGCAAACCAAGATGTCCCATCCAAAGCTTCAACATCTGACAACTTCCAAAGTTTTGGAACTATTACATATGGATCTTATGGGACCTATGCAGGTTGAAAGCCTTGGTGGCAAGATGTATGCCTATGTAGTGGTTGATGACTTTTCCAGGTATACATGGATAAATTTTATCAAAGAAAAGTCTGATGTATTTGATGTATTCAAAGACTTATGCCAAAGAATACAAAGGGAAAAAGCCAGTTGTGTGATCAGAATAAGAAGTGATCATGGAAAAGAATTTGAAAACCAAAAGTTCTTAGATTTCTGTTCTTCAGAAGGAATCAATCATGAATATTCTTCACCAATTACTCCTCAACAGAATGGGATTGTTGAGAGGAAGAATAGAACTATTCAAGAATCAGCAAGAGCTACGATCCATGCTAAAAAGTTACCTTTGTACTTCTGGGCTGAAGCTATGAACACGGCTTGTTACATTCACAACAGAGTTACTCTAAGAAAAGGAACTTTGTCCACAATCTATGAAGTCTGGAAGGGCAGAAAACCCACAGTTAAGTACTTCCATGTGTTTGGAAGTAACTGTTATATTCTGGCAGATAGGGAGCAAAGAAGAAAAATGGATCCTAAAAGTGATGAAGGGATTTTTCTTGGATACTCTATAAACAGCAGAGCATATAGAGTATTTAATTCTAGAACCAAGGTTATCATGGAGTCTATAAATGTGATAATTGATGATGCTCCTACAAATGTCCCAGAAGATGTTGGAACATCTGCTGATATCAAGATTGAAGCTGAAGAAAAGAGTGATCATTATGACTTCACTCAAACTGATGCAAGGACAGAACAATCCAGCAAACCTCCCTCCATCAGAATACAGAAGGATCATCCCAAAGATTTGATAATTGGTGATCCCAACAGAGGTGTGAGCACTAGATCAAGAGAAGTGATTTCAGGTTCTTGTTTTGTTTCTAAAATAGAACCTAAAAACATCAAGGAAGCTCTTACTGATGAATACTGGATTTGTGCTATGCAAGAGGAATTAGGTCAATTCACAAGGAATGAAGTGTGGAATCTTGTTCCTAGACCTGATGACATAAATGTGATTGGAACAAAATGGGTGTATAAGAACAAGTCAAATGAACAAGGAGTTGTTACAAAGAACAAAGCTAGACTTGTAGCTCAAGGATACACTCAAATTGAAGGAGTAGACTTTGATGAAACCTTTGCACCAGTAGCAAGGCTTGAATCAATCAGACTACTTTTGGGAATTGCTTGTATCTTAAAGTTCAAGCTATTTCAAATGGATGTGAAAAGTGCCTTTTTAAATGGCTATCTTAATGAAGAAGTATATGTAGAACAGCCTAAAGGATTTGTTGATCCAAGCTGTCCCAATCATGTATACAAACTAAAGAAGGCTCTTTATGGTCTGAAGCAAGCTCCAAGGGCATGGTATGAAAGATTGACTACTTTTCTTATCAAGCAAGGGTACAGGAAAGGTGGAATTGACAAAACCTTGTTTGTTAAAGATGAAGAAGGAAATGTCATGATTGCTCAAATATATGTTGATGACATTGTCTTTGGTGGGATGTCTGACAGGATGGTCAAACATTTTGTCAAGCAGATGGAATCTGAATTTGAAATGAGCCTAGTAGGAGAGTTAACCTACTTTCTTGGTCTGCAAATAAAGCAAATGGAAGACTCAATGTTCATTTCCCAAAGCAAGTATACCAAGAACATAGTCAAGAAATTTGGAATGGAAAATTCTACTCATAAGAGAACTCCTGCTCCCACACATTTAAAGCTGACTAAAGATGAAAAGGGTGAGAATGTAGATCAAAGCTTATACAGAAGCATGATTGGAAGCTTGTTATACTTGACTGCTAGCAGACCAGACATAGCATTTGCAGTAGGTGTATGTGTAAGATATCAAGCTGATCCAAAAGTCAGTCATCTCAATCAAGTCAAGAGAATTCTTAAATATGTTAATGCTACTTGTGACTATGGCATAATGTACTTTCATGGATGCAAACCAATTCTCACTGGCTTCTGTGATGCTGATTGGGCTGGAAGTGCTGATGACAGAAAAAGCACTTCAGGAGGATGCTTCTTTCTAGGAAACAATTTGATTTCTTGGTTCAGTAAGAAACAAAATTGTGTATCCTTATCTACAGCTGAAGCTGAATATATAGCAGCTGGAAGCAGTTGTTCTCAGTTGGTTTGGATGAAGCAAATGCTCACTGAGTACAATGTCCCACAGGATGTCATGACATTGTACTGTGACAACTTAAGTGCAATCAACATATCAAAGAATCCTATCCAACATAGCAGGACCAATCATATTGATATCAGACATCATTTCATCAGAGATCTTGTAGAAGAAAAGGTGATTTCATTGGAACATGTAGCTACAAATCTGCAGTTGGCTGATATCTTTACCAAAGCATTGGATGCTACACAATTTGAGAACTTAAGGGGCAAACTGGGAATCTGTTTATGTGAGATTTAGCAGTTAATGAAATGTGCCAACATGTCATATGACATTGTATGGCATAAGTTCCAGATGGCAACACCAGTCTGGTCAAGAACCTTGGGTATTCCATTCCTAATAATTTGCAATGTAACGGCTACTTATTTAGTAACAGCTTATAATCAGCTATCAAGATTCTCATCATACTATCAAAAGCGAATCACATTATCTAGCTGTTCTTCAGAAATCATCAACCCTAAAACTCTTCATCCATCTTCTTTGACAATGTCTCAAAACCCTAACACTCCTGAAGAAGTTCTCAACAAAGAAGATGTAGTTCATGCAACTCCCATCTCTGTGGTACCAATGAAATCAACCCCATTGGACGAAATCAGAGGAAGTGCTCCTCATGCTAAAAAGCCAAGAACTCCAAAAAGAGCAAAAGATCAAGTCTGCAGCAAATCCAAAGGCATTCCTTCACCAGCTAACATGCCTCCAAAATCTTTTGAATATGTGGATGCTTCCATCAAGGAGATAGTTAACAAGATTCTTTTTGAACAGAGAGTGGTTAGTGGGATTTCTATTCCTCTGAACACCATGCCTGCCCCTCAAGAAGAACAAACTCAAGCTGCAAAGGACACTCCTGCTCAACAGGATGTCCCAATAGATGTTGGAACATCTGAGGATGAGAAAAAGACCTCATCTGATGCTGATATTGAACCAACTGAGGACCAGAAAAAGGCCTCAAATGAAAGTGATGAAGAAGAACCTGAGGATCAGACCAAAGCCTCAACTGAAGAGCATATCTCTGCTGATCATCCAGCTGAAGAGGAGACTGCTCAATCCCCTCCTGTGGTGAACCTAGAGCAGGATTCTGATACAGAGATCATTGCCTCTGTAAGACCTAGCATAGCCAAAAGGCTCAGGTCTAGGAAAGGAAAGATGCAAGCAGATCTTGAAATTCCTGAGAAGAAGAAAGCTACCCCAAAGAAAGACAAAGCTAGAGTTGTCTTTGGTCCAACAGAACAATGGAGTAAAGTCCAAACCCAGAAGAGGAAAGCTGTCACTCCTCCAGACTCATATGTTGAAACAGATGTCCCAACATCTCCTCCAAAGAAGAAAACAGCACCCTCTAGGGCTTCAACTGCTGTTCCAGAAGCTCTTTTGGACAATATCTCATTCCATCATGTCTCTAGTGTTAACAGATGGAAGTTTGTGTACCAAAGAAGGGTTGCCCTTGAAAGAGAGCTGAGCAGTAATGCACTTGAGTGCACTGAACTGATTGATCTCATCTCTGATGCAGGCCTCTTCAAAACAGTCTCCAATCTCTCTCCCTGCTATGAACTTCTTGTCAAAGAATTCATTGTCAATCTTCAGGAAGATTGTGCCAATGGTAAGTCTTCTGAATTTAGAAAAGTCTTTGTTAGAGGTAGGTGTGTAGAGTTCTCTCCTCAGATCATCAACCAATACCTTGGAAGAGAAACAGATGGACCAAATGAGCTAGGAAAGACTGATAACCAAGTCTGCAAGGTTATCACTGCAAACCAGGTCAAGGCATGGCCAGTTAAAGGAAAGCTCTCAGTGAGCATGCTGACAAGAAAATATGCCATGCTGAACAGGATTGGTACAGCAAACTGGGTGCCTACCAATCACACATCTTCAATATCCACTGGCTTGGGCAGGTTTATTTATGCTGTGGGGACTCAGACTAAGTTGGATTATGGTGCCTACATATTTGATCAGACCTTGAAACATGCTAGCTCTTCTGCAACAAAGCTGCCAATAGCTTTTCCCTCCTTGCTGTGTGGTATAGTGCTAAGTCAATACCCTGGAATCCTCACTGAGAAGGACACAGTCTGCAAAAGAGAAAACCATCTGGCATTTCACTACAAACTGTTCCTCAGTCATCATGCAGCAGATGTTGAAGCACCCTCTGGGACATCTGCAGGTCCTTCAACTGCCAAGACTCCAATCTCCAAGGCTGCATTGATTGCTGAACTAAAGAGCACTTGCAAAGAACTTGAAGCAAGGAAGCTGAAACTTGAAGAAATCATCCAAAGGCTGGAAAGTGAAGGTGATCAGAAAGCTGCTTCTGATGAAGAAACTGAGGATGATGAAGAAACTGAGGATGATGAAGAAACTGAAGGCGATGAGTCTGAGTGATTATCTGTATGTGAGGACAAATGTAATGACAGCTGCATTGTAACTTAGATTTAGTCTCTTTGGCCCCAAAATTTGTGTCTAACAAGGGGGAGAACAACACCAACATTGTGTAATGCTGTTTGATTATGAATGAAAAATCTGTTTGCTTCTGAACTGAATAAGTTTTTCTGTTGCAACAAGACTGGATACATATATGTTTAAGGGGGAGTAATCTCAAATATGAATCAACAGAAAAGTAATGATATACTCTGATAAAAGAACTTCTGC
Source organism: Lathyrus aphaca (assembly GCA_963966055.1). Taxonomy (NCBI): domain Eukaryota; kingdom Viridiplantae; phylum Streptophyta; class Magnoliopsida; order Fabales; family Fabaceae; genus Lathyrus; species Lathyrus aphaca. Next base: position 86,694,016 of record OZ014519.1, on the reverse strand, counting down.
TGCACTCTGAAAACCAGAAAAGATGTTAGCCAAAAATTAGCCAAAGGGGGAGTTTGTAGATGTCTAGAATTGGCAGAATTTTTGACCAACAAGAAATATTGAATTCAGTTCAGAATGTCCTATCAAATGTTGGGACATTATCAAACAGAGTATAAGAACTTATTTCAGGATGTCTCACCAGATGTTGGGACATTGTGTAAATGACTTAAGTTCAGTTTTTCAGGATGTCCCAACAGATGTTGAGACATCTCAAACCTGCTACCAGAATTAATTAATGACTAACTGATCTGAGATATTTAAGGAGAGTTATCTGGAATTAATTATGGTTGGATAAAAACAGAACAAGGCGCATCTGTAGGAAGGTTTATTATGAGGATTCAGATTAATCAGAAGAACTAAATCACCTAGAATATAGGAAGTAACAAACCCTAAATTCAAGGTGGAAGTTGCATGCTTTTAGGACTGGATTAACCTACAGAAAGCCCAAATTACAAACACCTATTTAATCAACAGAAACTCACAGAATTGAGTACGAATTTCAGAAGACCAAATAGGGTGTTTATTGTTTTAATAGCAGGTTGTCTTTATTGTACCACTTTATAAGCTTTTAAGCAAAAGTGCATTTATGACTTGATTGAAACTGTGAAGTAAGATCAAGCTGTATTGTTTGAAGAATGTCTTCAATTTTATTAAACTTGTAAACTTGATCATTGTGTGATTGAGGGGGAGTGAGTAGGGTACTCTTATCTAAGTTGTGTCTTAGGTAGAAATTGCATTGGGTAGTTATTAAGTGATAGATTAAACAGGGTGGTTTAAGTCTAGAATTAATATTACTTATAGTGGATTTCCTCCTGGCTTGGTAGCCTCCAGATGTAAGTGTGGTTATACACTGAACTGGGTTAACAAACTTCTGTGTTGTTTATTTTTCTTGCTATTTAAGTTTTGGTTAAATCTGTCAAGTGTTGGGACATCTCTTAGGACATCTCATACCCGATCACAAAATTTCACCAACCAAAGGCCCCCACGGGTAGGTTTCAAAGGTAGGTGCCTAGAGTCATGGATCCTTGTCAAATACATTATCCTATGATGGAGGCTCATCACACGATAATATATTTGAAATGATCGACTATAGGTGAGGTTTTCGTTTCGTCCCACGAGGAAGGCTCCTCGCAATCTTCCACTACACAACCATCAATCCGAGGTTTCTCATACATCATCGATTGAGGTTGAAAATATTATTTTTAAATAGTAATACGTTCAAGGGATCTAGTCTGATTGTGGTTTTCACATTAACCCATTGAGTCACAAAGATTTCGTAAATTAACACTACTGACCATTATGTATTCGATTTAAAGGTTCCTGGAGTTGGCAATTCAACTTAGAAACATTGTCAACACGACGAAGGAACATCGCATGACAATATTTCTAAGATAATCTATTCCAGACGATGGTTTTCGCTTCGTACCCCAGGGAAGATTCCTCGTAGTCCTCCACTACACAACCATATTCTATTCCTAAGGTTTTTCTCAGGCTTTGGTAGTGAGCCTATCTCACTCAGTACCAATGATCAAAGAATCCCACAATGATAATATCAATGAACAATAATAGTGTAGAGATAAAATAAGAAAGCAAATAAGCAATAAAGAAGACAAATAATCAAATCAATCACTCAAGCGAAAACTATCCTAAGTTAGGCTCGACTCTCTCTTATGTATAAAGCATGTCCCCAGCATAGTCGCCAAGCTGTCGTACCTCGGAAATGGCTACGATCCTCGCGCTGATCGCGAAACAATTGAAACAACAGAGTCTCCATCTAATTGTATTCATTCTAACGAGAGAACGAGAAGATATAGATAAAACCAAATAAGGAAAGGATATGGTCTACTGAACCAAATCTAATTTCGGGAGTCGGTTACGCAAAGGGAAGGTATTCGCACCCCTCACGTCCGTTGTACTCAACGGGAACCTCTTATTCTAGCTTGCGATCGAGTGATAACATATGCTATTGTCTTCTTAAAGGTAAACGATATGGAAAATGGGTAGTTTTGAACCTAGGGTGCTCGACAAGGATTAAGATTCGTGTGCCTATGTATTCCCTCGTGCAATGGGAAAGTCAGAGTCTCTCAGTTCATGGTTTTACGATTGGTCGATTGATTTTATTAGGTGTCAATTGCTCACACCCGAAGCAGATGCCTCACACCTAAGTAATTGAGGAAAAGCATCGGAGATCCAACACTTGTCTTCTTCACCTTGTTTCGATAGTTATTAAGTGTTTTAATTACCTAGACCACTTGACGTTGGATCAAGGGTTTAGATCTAAGTAACGTTTTGGTAAATGGGAAGGTCGATGAAAATGGAGTGTAAGAATTAATTAAGTTACGTGGGATCGGGTCCTAGTCCTAAGGTAGGCGCCTAGTAAATGAAACCAAAACCTAAGGGGAATGCGGGTGTGTGAGGGAAACCACTTGGTGTTGGACCAAGGGTTCGCGAAATAAGCACAAGCGAATAAATAAATGACATACATCAGAATCGGAAGAGGGGTACAAGTAAGTTATATGGGATTGCACGAAATAAAATGGTTCATTGTATTTGCCCAAGTGGAGGCATGTGTGAAGTGTCCTAAAATATGTGAAGGCGTTGGACCTTGAAAATAAACCGAAAGCGTCAAAATATAGCTCTTTAACTATCTTAGAATCGATTCAATGTTAGAATCATTCTATGAGAAGTCGAGCGTCACTTTATAATCAAACAATTATTTAAATAAAAGAAAGAAATGCGATAAAAAATTAAATTGGTCTCATATTGATCAAAATGATGTCGATTTGTCAAAATTGAACATTTAGATCGTTTGTTATATCATCGACCATAAAATAAAGTAAATTGAGAAATAATAGTGAAAATAAAAGAATAGCCTCCTATTTAGTTTAGATAACATCGATTTATTCGAAATTGAATATCTAAACATTTATTCATCGACCAAATAAAAATAAATCGGGAAATAATAAAGCAAACAAAGGATTAGTTTCATATTTGTTTAGATAACATCGATTTATTCGAAATCGAATATCAAACGTTTATTCATCGGCCAAAATAATAATAAAATCGATAAAACAATGGATCTAAAATTAATTAGAAACCATAAAAATAATAGAAAAGGGGTCTCATCGATTTTAGACAATGTCGATTTATTTATGAAATTGAATGTTAAAAATCGGATAATAATATCATAGACCAAAAAATATGTGAACAAATCGACAAATCGAGAAATAATAAAGAAACGGAAAAGTTAGCCTCATATAGGTTTAGATAACGTCAATTAAAAAATCGAATATCGGTAAACCTTTATATTATATCATCGGCCCAATAATTTAAACTAAATTCAGAATCAAAACAAGAACAAAAAAGTATAGGACAACAATATCAGTCATAAAATAAATATTAAAAATCAACTAAGAATAAAATAAATACAAAGGAGAGGGTACCACTAGATATGGTGGTATTGATAGTAAACCTGTTAGGCTAAGCCCAAGATCTAAACAGGGGAAAAATCCAAAAAAAAAAGGGATAAGAGTGTGGCATGAGATATGTTGTGTGGAGAGCCAGCAAAATAGAAATAATGGGCTAAACCCATACCCCCAAGATCCACATTAAAAACAAGGGTTTTGTTTGAAAAATAAAAGAAAAAAAACACGTTAAAAAATAATAGAAACCAAAAAACAAACAAACAGAAAACACCATGAGGTGTTTCACGGTTAACACAAAAACAAGGATCTCAAGCTTATCAGAGAAACGAATCATGCTTCAGAAAGAAAAAAAATTCACCGCCACACGATTCTCTCCTCGCTCGAATCTCCACTGATTCAGTCCATCTCTCTCAATCGTGAAATCTATTTCGGTTCTCAAATTGCTCTTCACTCGTTTACAGTCGATGAGTTCCAGTGTGTGTTTGGTTGTTTTGTTCATATTCGGTTCTAGTTCTTACAACTTCATCTCTGTGTTCTTTTTTCAGATTTTTGATGTTGTGAGGGATGGTTTATGGTTTGTGTTCGTCGGTTTGAGTTTATGGCGGAGGAATGGTTTGTTGATTTGGTTGGATTTGGTGGTGGTTTTGAGCAAAAGTTTTGTTTGGTTGGATGATCAGGGTGAAAGGTTTAGGAGTCCGTTTATGAAGGGATTGTTGAAGGTCTGAGATTGGAAGAGGGATTTTTTGCCGATTTATTTTTCTGCAATTTGGAAGTTTATCAGAGCTTTTTTTGTTTTTCTCTTTTATTTTTTTTCATCAAGAGAGTATGAATTCGGTGTTTATATAAAAATGTGTTGTATAATTCTGTTGGTGAGTGGTGTAATCGTTGTGGAATTTGGATGGGTATTGCATTGTTGTGTTGCGTTGATGTACAGAAGATTCGTTTGGAAATTGCAACGTGAATCGGTGGGATCTGTGATTTTGTTATGCAGACGAAAATAATTGTTGCATCGGTGAGGTGGCATAAAGAGTGGAGTTTGGATTGGAGTGGGGCCATGGCTTCTTACCGAGTGGATTTGTTTTATCAAGTTATGTAGAAAATAATAGACTATACAAAAAAGAATAATAATTTGTAACAATAAAAACTAATGGTTATAATCATAATAAAAATAATAATAAAACTAATAGTAATAATAATGATAATAAAAAAAAGCAAGTAATAATAGAAATATAAATAAAAATAATAAAAATGGTAATATTATTAATAATGATAAAAAATGGAGTAATGATGATAATAGTAATAAAAATAGAATGTAATTTAATGGCTAATAACAAAAATAGAGAATAAAATTGGAAAACAGTAATAATGAGCGAGAATTAGACCTCCACCGATTTTTACCACACAGGTGATCTGATAATCCCGGATGAAACCCTAACTCCACTGAAACATTTTTTGGATTTTATGAATTTTATGAATAGAAGTACGAGCTAAAAAGTATGACAAATTTGGGGTATGACATCATGGTGAGAGTAAATTCATAACGTTTGGCAAACATTTTGATGTAGCCAGAGAAAGATTCTTGAAGGGTTTGTCCTTCGTCATTAGGAGTAAGTTATACGAAGCGAATCCTTTCGACCTTCCTCTCCTTGATTTCAGCTGACTCTTCATCAACGATTCTTTTGTTTGGAAGGATGGTTTTGAATGTAGAATTGAACCATAGCTGGAGCAGCTAGAAGGGTCCAGACAGCTGCAAGTTCACATTTGTTTCTAGGTCCTTGAGGCGTGCAGCCCCATCACTAATGGATTCATAGATGTTTTCCAGGATTAATTCACTAAGGCAAACTCCCCTATTATGGTGGAGTTGGTTGACCAAGAGAGCCACATGGTCAGAAATGCAAAGTTCACTTTGTCTGTTACTTCATTAGTTTTGCATTCGAAGTGGTGGTTCTTAAAATTTGTATAGGTGGGTTTGGATTTGGAGAAACCTATAGTGTATTAGGTGTCAATCTATGGGTCATAAGTTAGACCAATGGGGTGGAGCCTTGTGATAGCAGTCACGTCGAACAATGTAGGTGTTACCATCCCACAAGGGAGGTGGAAGGTATAGTGGGTGTTATCCCAAATGTAAAGGGAGGATGCTAATAAGGTTGAACAGTAAGGGAAATTGGTTTTTTACAACATTATTAAGTCATAAATTCCTATTTTCTTCAAAGTGTCAGCCTTGACTTTCTCCACCTTGGCTAACCAAAGGTCGAAGTCCTTGAAAGAAAGAATTTCCCTAACAAGCCTAGAGCCATCTGTCGTACCTCGAAAAATATGATCCTCGCGAATGCGGTTGCGACTGGGTTGACATGAGAGTCGCCACCTAATTTTGATTTATTCCCAGAGAAGGAAAGGGAAAATATAGATTAAAGCTGAAGTGAAGGGATAAGACAAGATCGTCACAACCATTGTCTGGGTTCGGAAGTCAGTTATGCAAGGGGAAGGTATTAGCACCCCCTACATCCATCGTACTCAATGTGAACCATCTAAGTTGTCACACGAGAAAGGATGTTTATGCCTAATGAGTTACTTGCTAAGGGAAAAGAGTTTTAATTGAAGTTTTATTGATCCTAAGGTGTTTAGCAAGGATTGAGATACGTGTGTGTACGTATTCCTTCGTGCAATGGGAAAGTCAGAGCTTCGTAGTTCGGTTGACTACGGGTGATTGATTTTACTACCTTTCTTTCAAAAAAGGATTTAAGAGTCGAATTAAACTAAAAACTATGTATAGAGGTGATTATTTTGATCAATTCGTCCAAACGTTCGGCATCGAAATAATCAGAGTGAGTAACAGGCTATCAATTATCCTCCTTCTACCACTTAAGGCTTATGGCGTACAATTCTTCTCATATTATTAAAGTATTTTATTACCTAAGACCACTTGATGTTGGATCATGGGTTTGGATCTAAAAGAATCATCTTGGTCAAAGGGAAGGTTGGTTGTGAGGCACAAAGCGCTCGACAAGGGTGAATGAAAATGGAGTGTAAGGGTTGATGGTTGGATCGAATCCTAGTCCCAAGGAGGGCGCCTAATAAACGAAACCAAAACCTAAGGAAAGTGCGAGTGAAACTACTTGGCATTGGACCAAGGGTTCACGGAAGAAGTGAAGACAAGTAAATAAATGACATACATCGGAATCAGGAGAGGGGTACAAAATAAGTTACATGGGATTACACAAATAAAAGGGTTCATTGTATTGGCCCAAGAGGAAGCATGTGTGAAATTTTCTAAGCTATAAGAAGTCGTTGGAGCTTGAGGTAAAACTGAAACCATCAAAATGTAGATCTTTAACTATCTTATAATCGATTCAATTTTAGAATCACTCTATGAGAAGTCGAGCATCGTTATACATCCAAACGGTTTTCGAAAGTTAAATTGAATTTTAACTTTGAAATCATAATGCAAAGGTAATAGAATAATTGAACAATTATTTCAATAAAAGAATAGTCTTGTCTTAATTACAATTTCATCGATTTGTCGACTATCATGATTTTTGACTTTCATTGACCATAAAAAATAAAGAAAAGCGATAAAAAGAAAATTAGTCTCATATTGATCTAAATGATGTCGATTTATTGAAATCGAACATTTAGATCATTTATTATATCATTGACCATAAAATAAAATAAATCGGTAAATAATAAAGAAAATAAAGGAATGGCCTCATATTAGTTTAGATAACGTTGATTTATTCAAAATCAAATATCTAACCGTTTATCATTGACCGAATAAATAACTCGAGAAATAAGAAATAAAGAGAAAGCATGGCTTCATATTAGTTTAAATAATATCGAATGTCAATAAACTTTTGATCATAAGTCGGATAAAAATAAATCGGGACAAGAATGAAATAAAGGAAAAGAATGGCCTCATATTAGTTTAAATAATGTTGATAAAATTGAATATCAATCAACTTTTTATCATATCATCGGCCAATAAATAAATTGGGAAATAAAAAATGATCTAAAATTAATTATAAATCATCCAAAATGAAAAGTGGACTCATAACGATTTTGATAGCGTTGATTTGAAATCGAATATCGAAAAATCGTGGGTAATATCATAGACCCAAAATATTTTTTTTATTATGAAAGTATTTAAAGTGAAATGGTGAAAAGAACATGATTTAAGAAATTAATTATTATGCAACATTTTTCATGAAATTTAAAAAACAATGCAGGATTTGATATTTAAAATACAAATGGGCCATCATCCAAAATCCCAAGCAGGCTCGGCACATTGCTAAGCAAATATGCTCCTTTCGGGCATGTACTGCGATCCATCCAGTGGAAGAAAAAAAAAAGAGGATTTGAAACTAAAACCCTTAGCCGCTAATATCACACTCAGTCCAAAAAATAAAAATGCTTTGGCATTAAATTAGTGAAAACTCAACAATCAATCAAGCCAGAAATAAAGAGCCACATGCCTTGAGCAATGGGAAAGTTAACATGGAGACAAAACCTTTAAACAATTAAGTAAAAAAAACATGCATTACTAAGATCTGATGCAAAAAAAAAAGACCATTGTATCAGTAAAAAGGAAACATGCTATTTGCAACAAAAATGTATAAACAAGTTTCATGAAGAATACCATAGCTCTCAGACACTATTTTGACAAAAGCCGAAAAATATGTGAGTTGTCTCGGTTAGGTCACTACCTCCACCACAATTTTTGTCTGTGAACCTCAAGTTCTCCTCTCACTCTGTTACGCCTCTCACTCTCGGATTTTGTGATTCTTTTATATGCTTCTTACGTTTTTTCTTTCAATGGGTTCTCAAAGTTTGTTTTGTTCACTCTTGTTTTGAATATGTTTCAACCTCACTCTGATTCCAATTGGTTTTGGTTTTCACGGTTTATGTTTGTGATTAAAGAATGGTGAGAGTGATGGTTTGTGAAGAGTTTGCAGAGGGTAGTGATTTGACGGTTGTGAGAAGATGATTATGAATGTTTTGTGGAAGGTTTAGAAATTTAGGGTGAGTTGAATGAAGATAAGGAGGTTTATGTGTTTAGAATTAAAGAAGGTTTGGGTGACAATTCTGCAAAGTTTTTTTTGTTGTTCAAACTTCTTAATGAAGGAGAATTGTGACTCTATTTATAGGAGGAAATGAGGTGGATTGAGAAATTTTGTTGTGCCGTTTTGTATATGAAATTTCTGCGTTTTAGCCACGAAAAATCTTGTGTATCTAATGTTATGTGCAAGTCATATCTGTTGCGTTATGTTAGTGGAGGAATTTTACTAAATGTGTAGGGATGTATTCGTTTTGTATACATGCTAGCGAAGGAAATTGTGGGGTCATGTAAATTTCTTGTAATCGTAGTGTGTGTGTGTGTGGTGTATGTATTTTGGTAGGGTGTATGTTGAGGATTAGAATAGTTCATGATGTAATATGCATGAAATTATACGAGAAGAGCGCATGAAGGAATGAATTTGTTGGGTGGTGGGGCAGTTAGTGAAACACCCCACTTTCCCATTTAAGAAAATTATAAGAATAATACAAAATTCAGAGTTTTTAACACAAAGAGTGGAATGTCACATCTCAAAAAAAATCAACAAAAAAACCATTGTATTATTAAAGAACTATTCACAGCGGAAAATAATCATTTTATTCAAATCCCGACCATCCGCCAACAACATCAAAATATCCACATCATCTCGTAGTTTACAATCTTTTAGTATAAAGAACGACACGTAACAAAATTCAATTAAAGAATACATCAAAGTTAAAATTCCCCAAAACCATGTGTTACGTATCAGAGTGGCTCCTAAAAATAGATCAAGAAACACGCAGTCCATGCATACTCAAGTACCTGGATTATTTGTACTTCCAAGGAAGCACAGACGCAAAAACAAACAACAAAGGGGTGAAAACTACATTCAATAATTAAATGTGCATAATACATGTTAAGGAGTAGTAACTCACACAATCAACCTAAACAACATGTATCAATAACAACACTTATCAACATAATTTATGATTTCAACAACATCAATAATGCAATGTGACTCAACAAATGACACAATGCATGTGGTACCAAATTACCATGGTTCATTCAATCAAACCTGATTCATAAAAGAATCCAAATAAATCACATACACCCATCCGACAATGATTTATCTCCAACACTCTCCATAACAGAGTTCAAATGAATCACATACACCCATCCAATAATGATTCATCTCCGCTAATAGTACCTCATATGTATGCATGACAAAATTATGCATATCACGCATGTATAATAATCATTATACATATTCACGATCCTTCTGATCACATAAGATACACAACATGGAAATTTATACATACAACATGTGTATAATAAACATTATACATTCTCACGATCCTCCGGATCACACCAAAAATACATACAACACATATATAACAACAATCATTCTTAGTCACGATCCTTCTGATCACTTAGAAAACACAAACAACACAACTATACCAGTAATCACGCATCTACACGATCCTCCTAATCACATAAGGAATACGTACTTGTTATAACACACCATAGTATCACTACACATGTCCCATCAATTCAACCTACACACTATATCCAAGGAAATACATCACCTAGCCTTAATTAGCTAATCTTATAATTAAGTTCTCAAACTTTCATATATTTTCGATTCAATGTGAACATCTTCGATCCTTATATGAAGGTGTCCTTTGAAACTGTCCAGCGTATGTTTACTAGCAACCACCCTTTAAGCTTTTAGTTAAGTCTGATGTTGAAGGACTTTTATGGAATCCCCATAAACAAACGATTCTGGAAATGGAGGGGCAGGGGCCATTCCCAAATCAGTAGTATGTAGTCAAGGGATCTTTGGAGGAAAGATTTTGAAAGCCATTTCATAACGCCTCTCAGGGGGAACATTTGAAGGTATTTTTAATTTCTCCATTTTCTTTATAAAAAAATTCATTCAAAATGGCAGCAGCCTCACGAACAGATCGACTAATATCATCTGGTCGATAGACAATTTCAAAGTACTTCTGAAAGGCTTGAATCTCTTTGATGTGAGTAGATTTACCTTTTTTGATCTTCTCCTACACATCAACAAAAGTTTGGTCAATTAAGTGTGAGAAGGCAGAGACATCAAAGAATTATTCTTGGTAGTAATTCGGCCACCAGTCAGGAAAATCTTGAGTACATAGGAAGTTGGGTTCAAAATACATATGAGAGAGTTGAGCTCTATGAATGTGTTGAGCAAGTTGAGTTGACACTCCAACATCATCAAAGCATGCATTATAAATATTGACATTCCATTTCTTCTCATAGAGACACATGGGAATGGTTTAAACCAAACCAAATTGTCGAGATACAAGATTCGGCTAGTAAGAATTCAAGGCTGCCAAGCCTCTTCCTACGTTCAACTTATGAACTATCAGTCGAGGAACCAAGAATGATTCCCAAATGAGCTAAGATTCAGCTTGATGTTTTTTTGAATGTAGGAGGGAATGGTCTTGTAAATGATTCTGGCCCATATTTCCTTCCAGCAAAAGGTGTTATGGTGAGAGTAAATTCATAACGTGTGGCAAACATCTAGATGTAGCCAGAGAAAGATTCTTCAAGGGTTCGTCCTACGTCATTAGGAGTAAGTTATACCAAGCGAGTCCTTTCGACCTTCCTCTCCTTGATTTCAGTTGAATATTCATCAATGATTCCTTTGTTTGGAAGGATGGCTTTGAATATAGAATTGAGCCATAATTGGAGCAGCTAGTAGGGTTCAGACAACTGCAAGTTCACATTTGTTTCTAGGTCCTTGAGGCATGCAGTCCCCTCACTAATAGATTCATAGATGTTTTCTAGGATTAATTCACTAAGGAAAACTCCTCTATTCTGGTGGAGTTAGTTAGCCAGGGTCAGGTACTTCTTAGCCACCTGAATAGACTTGGAGCAAAAAAAATACCTAGAGAGACACATGGTCAAAAATGTAATGTTCTCTTTGTCTGTTACTTCGTCAGTTTTGCAGTCGAAGTGGTGGTTCATAAAATTTGTATAGGTGGGTTTGGATTTGGAGAAGCCTATGGTGTATTGGGTGTGAATATATGGGTCATAAGTTAGACCAGTGGGGTGGAGCCCTGTGATAGCGGCTACGTCGAACAATGTAGGTGTTACCATCCCACATGGGAGGTGGAAGGTATAGTGGGTGTTATCCAAAAAGTAAAGGGAGGATGCTAATAAGTTTGAACAGTAAAGGATATTGGTTTTTGACAACATTATTAAGTCATAAATTCCTATTTTCTTCCAAGTGTTAGCCTTGACTTTCTCCACCTTGGTTAACCAAAGGTCGAAGTCCTTGAAAGAAGGAATTGCCCTAACAAGCTTAGAGCCATCTTTCATAGCTCGAAAAATATGATCCTCGTGAATATGGTCTCGAGTGGGTTGACATGAGAGTCGCCACCTAATTTTGATTTATTCCCAGAGAGGGAAAGGGAAAATATAGATAAAAGCTGCAGAGAAAGGGATAAGACAAGATCGTCACAACCATTGCCTGGGTTCAGAAGTCGGTTATGCAAGGGAAAGGTATTAGCACCCCCTACATCCATCGTACTGATGGGAAACATCTAAGTTGTCACACGAGAAAGGATGTTTATGCCTAATGAGTTACTTTCTAAGGGAAAAGAGTTTTAATTGAGGTTTGCTTGATCCTAAGGTGCTCGGTAAGGATTGAGATACGTGTGCGTACGTATTTCCTCGTGCAATGGGAAAGTCAGAGCTTCGTAGTTCGGCTTACTACAGGTGATTGATTTTATTACCTTTCTTTCAAAAAAGGATTTAGGAGACGAATTAAACTAAATACTATGGATTAAAGTGATTATTTCGATCAATCCGTCCAAACGTCTGGCATCGAAATAATCAGAGTGAGTAACGGGCTATCAATTATCCTCCTTCTACCACTTAAGGCTCGTGGAATACAATTATTCTCATATTATTAAAGTTTTATTACCTAAGACCACTTGATGTTGGATCAAGGTTTTGGATCTAAAAGAATCATCTTGGTCAAATGGAAGGTTGGTTGCGAGGCACAAAGTGCTCGACAAGGGTGAATGCAAATGGAGTGTAAGGGTTGATGGTTATGTGGGATCGAATCCTAGTCACAAGGAGGGCGCCTAATAAACGAAACCATAACCTAAGGAAATTGCGAGTGTGAAAGTGAAACTACTTGGCATTGGATCAAGGGTTCGCGGAAGAAGTGAAGACGAGTAAATAAATGACATACATCGGAATTGGGAGAGGGGTACAAAATACGTTACACGTGATTGCACAAAATAAAAGGGTTCGTTGTATTGGCCCAAGAGGAAGCGTGTGTGAAGTTTCCTAAGCTATACAAAGCCGTTGGAGCTTGAGATAAAATCGAAAGCATCAAAATGTAGCTCTTTAACTATCTTATAATCGATTAAATTTTAGAATCACTCTATGAAAAGTCGAGCATCGTTATGCATCCAAACGGTTTTAGAAAGTTAAATCTTATTTTAACTTTGAAATCATAATGCAAAGGTAATAGAATAATTGAACAATTATTTAAATAAAATAATAGTCTTGTCTTAATCACAATTTGATCGATTTGTCGACTATCATGATTTTTGACTTTCATTGACCATAAAAAATAAAGAAAAGAGATAAAAAGAAAATTGGTCTCATATTGATCTAAATGATGTCGATTTATTGAAATCGAACATTTAGATCTTATATTATATTATCGACCATAAAATAAAATAAAATAAATCAAGAAATAATAAAGAAAATAAAGGAATGGCCTCATATTAGTTTAGATACGATTTATTCGAAATCGAATATCTAACCGTTTATCATCGACCGAATAAATAACTCGAGAAATAAGAAATAAAGAGAAAGCATGGCTTAATATTAGTTTAGATAACATCGATAAAATTGAATATCAATAAACTTTTGATCATAAGCCGGATAAAAATAAATCGGGACAAGAATGAAATAAAGGAAAAGAATGACCTCATATTAGTTTAGATAACGTCGATAAAATCTAATATCAATAAACTTTTTATCATATCATCGGCCAATAAATAAATTTGGAAATAAATAATGATCTAAAATTAATTAGAAATCATCCAAAATGAAAAGTGGTCTCATAACAATTCAGATAACGTAGATTTGAAATCGAATATCGAAAAATCGTGGGTAATATCATAGACCCAAAATATTTTTTTTATTATTATAAAAGTATTTAAAGTGAAATGGTGAAAAGAAAAGGATTTAAGAAATTAATTATTATGTAACATTTTTCATGAAATTTAAAAATATAAAAAAGCAGGATTTGATATTTAAAATACAAAGGGCCATCAGCCAAGATCCCAAGCAGGCTCGACCCATTCATGAGCAAATATGCTCCTTTCGGGCATGTACCGTGTTCCATCCAGTGGAAAAAAAAAGAGGATTTTCAACTAAGACCCTAAACGCTAATATCACGCTCAGTAAAAAACAAAAAAATGCTTTGGCATTAAATTAGTGAAAACTCAACCATCAATCAAGCCAGAAATAAACAGCCACATGCCTTGAGTAGTGAGAAAGTTAACATGGAGACAAAACCTTTTAATAATTAAGTAAAAAAATAAGCATTGCTAAGATCTGATGCAAAATAATAAATAAAATAAAGACCAATGTATCAATAAAAAGAAACATGCTCTTTGCAACAAAATTGTAAAAACGAGTTTCATGAAGAATAACTACCATAAATCTCAGAAGCGATTTTGACTGAAGTCGAAGAATCTGCAAATCGTCTCGGTTAGGTCACTCCCTCCACCACTGTTTTTGTCTCTGAACCTCAAGTTCTCCCCTCACTCTATTACGCCTCTCACTCTTGGATTTTGTGATTCTTTTCTATGCTTCTTACGTTTTTCTTTCAATGTGTTCTCAAGGTTTGTTCTGTTCACTCTTGTTTCAGATTTGTTTCAGCCTCACTCTGATTCCAATTAGTTTTGGTTTTCACAGTTTATGTTTGTGATTAAAGAATGGTGAGAGTGAAGGTTTGTGTAGAGTTTGTAGAGGGTAATGATTTGAGGTTTGTGAGAAGATGATTATGAATTTTTGTGTGGAAGGTTTAGAAGTTAAGGGTGATTTGAATGAAGAGTATGAGGTTTATATGTTTAGAATTAAAGAAGGTTTGGGCGACAATTCTGCAAAGTTTTTTTGTTGTTCAAACTTCACAATGGAGTAGAATTGTGACTCTTTTTATAGGAGGAAATGAGGTGGATTTAGAAATTTTGTTGTGCCATTTTGTATGTGAAATTTCTGCGTTTTGGTCACGAGAAATTTTATGTATCTAATGTCATGTGCAAGTCATATCTGTTGCGTTATGTTAGTGGATAAATTTTACTAAATGTGTGAGGACGTATTCGTTTTGTATACAGGTTGGCGAAGGAAATTGTGGGATCATGTAAATTTCTTGTAATCGTAGTGTGTGTGGTGTATGTATTGTGGTAGGGTGTATCTTGAGGATTGGAATAGTTCATGATGCAATATGCATGGAATTATGCGAGAAGAGCGCATGAAGGAATTAATATGTTGGGTGATGGGGTCAGTTAGTGAAACATCCCACTTTCCCATTTAAGAGAATTATAAGAATATAACAAAATTCAGAGTTTTTAACACAAACAGTGAAATGTCACATCTCAAAAAAATTCAACAAAAAAACCTCTTTATTATTAAAGAATTATTCACAACGGAAAATAATCATTTTATTCAAATCACGACCATCCGCCAACAACATCAAAATATCCACATCATCTCGTGGTTTACAATCTTTTAGTATAAAGAACAATACGTAACAAAATTCAATTAAGGAATACATCAAAGTTAAAATTCCCCAAAACCCTGTGTTATGTATCAGAGTGACTCCAAAAAATCGATCAAGGAACACGTAGTCCATGCATACTCAAGTACCTAGATTATTTGTACTTCCAAGGAAGCACAGACGCAACAACAAACAACAAAGGGTGAGAACTACATTCAATAATTAACTGTGTATAATACATATTAATAAGTAGTAACTCACGCAATCAACCTAAAAAACATGTATCAATAACAATACATATCAACATATTTTATGATTTCAACAAGATCAATAATGCAATGTGACTAAACAAATGACACAGTGCATGTGGTACCAAATCACCATGGTTCATTCAATCAAACCTGATTCATAAAAGAATCTAGATCAATCAAATACACCCATCCGACAATGATTTATATCCAACACTCTCCAGAACAGAGTTCGGATGAATCACATACATTCATCCGACAATGATTCATCTCCGCTAATAATACCTCATATGTATACATGACAAAATTATGCATACCGCGCATGTATAATAATCATTATACATCTTCACGATCCTTCTGATCACATAAGATACACAACAAAACAATTTATGCATACAACATGTGTATAATAAACATTATACATTCTCACGATCCTCCGGATTACACCAGAAATATTTACAACACATATATAACAACAATCATTCTTAGTCACGATCCTTATGATCACATAGAAAACACATACAACACAACTATGCCAATAATCACGCATCTACATGATCCTCCTAATCACATAAGGAATACGTACACGTCGTAACACACCATAGTATCACTACATTTGTCCCATCAATTTAACATACACATTATATCCAAGGAAATATGTAAGATCAGAATGCGCCTAAGAGGGGGGGTGAATTAGGTGTATATAATTTTTCTCGATTCTTTTTCTTTGATGGATAGAATTTTTCTTTTAAGTTTGTATGGAAGGAAAGCAGTAAGGCAGAAAATAAAAACGACACAGAGAGTTATCCTGGTTCCCTTCACAGTCCGAAGGTACATCCAGTCCCCTTTCAACTTGAAAGATATTTCCACTAGTTTTTAGAAAAAGTACAACCTATCACACCTTCAATGGTGAGGCCTACTTTCTAACAAACTATCATACAAGTGTGCAAGAACAATCCTCTTGCCACACTTACCCTTATGTCCAAACAAACCTTGGAACACAAGTCACACAATAGAAATACCTTTCTATATTTTTAATTTTGAGTGAGTAATACAAAGACTTTAATATCAATAATGATCTTCTCCTATGTACACAATTCACTTTTCAAATATCAATACAAGTGTTCAAACATGAAGTATGAAAGATGAATATCTTATGAACACTTTTGAAAAGTATGAAAATATTTGAAAATTGATCAATTTGATTCAAGTGATTTTTTATAAAAATTGTAGGAGGTGTTTTTGAATTTGAAAAATTCAGATTTTATATTATACAAGATACCCTTTTGAAAAGTTGTGAAAATTATGAATCAAAAAGTATTTTGAAGAGATATAATCAAAAGGTGCAATTTGAATTTCAAAGGAAAAATATTTTTCAAAATATTACAGTGTTAACCGGTTAACCAAATGGTTACCGGTTAACGCCTATGAACGTTAACAGGTCTTTTGAAAATTTGAACCCGTTAACCGGTTAACCAAATGGTTAACCGGTTAACACTGTTAAAACCAGAAACAGAAGGTTTTTTTTTAAAGAGTGTTAATCGGTTTGAAAAATATGTTAAATTATTTTATGCAATATGCTAGTATATGATTGAATGCATGAACACTTGTACATCAATTTAAAAAGGGATTGATATACCTAACCAAAAGCATCCAAGCATGAAGTTAAATGATGATGCAAACGAAGCTTGATAGCGAAGCCGGTTGCTTGAAGCTTGATCAGTTGGAGTTCTTGACTTTTTGCAGGTCTGAAATATATGCGCCGTGTTGTCTTCATCAAAATCTTCGAGATTGAAGGCGTGCTTCTACATTCTTCCCCTTTTTGATGATGACAACCGAAAATTCTGCGAGAGCTTTGATCAATGTTTCTCTAAGCGAATTCTCCCCCTATGGGCAACAACTCCCCCTAACTGATAGCAGCAGTAGCGAGAAAAAAAAAATTCTGCATAGAGAGTCATTAGAGAAACAAAGGTCTTCTCCCCCTTTGGCATTAGCAAAAAGGAAGGGACCAACAAGCAAGCATGAACATGAAAGATAGCATCATACAAGCAATCAATTAAGTGGAGTTTAATGGTAGGTCAAAGGAAGAGGAAAAGATTTATGAGGTGTCTTGAGATACCATGCATCAATTAGACATAACACATATAACACAACATAACAAAATAATAAAAAATTTAAAAGTTTAAAAAAAAATGACAGAACCTGTCACGCAGGCAGGGACTGCTGTTTTGAAGCTGTTAACCGGTTAACCGATCCGTTAACCGGTTAACGGACAAAAAATTTCAAAAAATTTTAAAAATCCAGCAGCTTTGGTGGGGAAAAATGGGAGGGATTTTTCAAAAAAAAAAATTCATAAGGTGTTAGCACTTGTCATTCCGCAACTTTCGATCAAAAAATATTTTGAAACCGATTAATTTCAGGTATACGAAAGTGAGAAAAACCGAAAACGGTGAAATGTGAGTGCTAGCATTTTATGACTTTAAAGTAAGCAAAAACACATATAAACACACATAATGCAATAAAAACATATAACAACCAATTTTTAGGTTAAGATTAGATGTCACCTTCATTGAGAATCCCAAGTTCTCGTCGAATCTTGAAGAATTGTTCCTTAGCCAATGGTTTTGTGAATATGTCGGCTAGTTGATTGTGTGTATCCACGAACGTAACATCGACATCTCCATTTAGAACATGATCTCGAAGGAAGTGGTGTCGGATATCAATGTGCTTTGTTCTTGAATGCATGACCGGGTTCTTCGTGATATTGATGGCACTTGTGTTGTCACACCGGAGAGGGATACAACCGAGATCTATACCGAAATCGAGAAGTTGTTGTTTGAGCTACAAGATTTGAGCACAACAACTTCCTGCTGCAATGTACTCTGCTTCGGCCGTGCTAAGTGCAACGCATGCTTGCTTCTTGCATGCCCACGACACTAGTGCATTCCCGAGAATGTGACATGTACCACTTGTACTCTTTCTATCGGTCTTACATCCTGCATAGTCAGCGTCAGAATAACCAATTAAAGAACAAGTACTACCTTTAGGATACCATAGTCTGACGTGCGTTGTTCCTTTGAGATACTTCATGATCCTCTTCACGGCAGTGAGATGTGATTCCTTCGGATTAGCTTGAAAGCGGGCACACAAACAAACACTAAACATAATGTCAGGACGGCTCGCCGTCAAATATAAGAGTGAACCGATCATACCTCGATACTTTGTAATATCTATTGAAGTGCCGGAAAGATCTTGATCAACATACGTTCCGGATCCCATTGGAGTAGACATCTCTTTGCAATTGTCCATATCAAATCTTTTCAATAATTCCTTGCAATACTTGGATTGATTGATGAAGATGCCATCCTTTGTTTGCTTGATTTGTAAACCAAGGAAGTAGTTCATCTTTCCCATCATGGACATCTCGAATTCGCCTTGCATCATAAGAGAGAATTCTTCGCAAAGATCTTTGTTTGTTGAACAAAATATGATGTCGTCGACATAGACTTGAACAAGTAGGGTGTTACCCTTAAGATTCTTGATGAACAAAGTCTTGTCAACCTTTCCTTTAGTAAAACCTTTCTCACATAAGAAGTTGCTAAGGCGATCATACCAAGCCCTTGGTGCTTGCTTTAAGCCATAAAGAGCCTTCTTCAACTTGTAGACATGAGATGGGTTCTTGAAGTCTTCAAAATCGGGAGGTTGTTTGACGTAGACTTCTTCATTGATGTAACCGTTTAGGAAAGCGCTTTTGACATCCATCTGGTACAACTGAAAATTCATAGAGCAAGCGTAAGCAAGTAATAATCTAATTGCTTCTAACCTTGCTACCGGAGCGAATGTTTCATCAAAGTCGATTCCTTCTTCTTGGTTGCAGCCTTGTGCGACCAATCTTGCTTTGTTACGAACTATGATTCCATTCTCGTCAAGTTTGTTCTTGAACACCCATCTTGTGCCTATGATATGCTTGTTGTCCGGTCTTGGTACAAGAGTCCAAACTTGGTTCCTTTCGAATTGATTGAGTTCTTCTTACATAGCTATTATCCATTGATCGTCGCCTAAGGCTTCATCGATTTTTGCTGGTTCAATTTGAGACACAAACGCCATGTTGAGGCAAGCATCCTTGAGATTGAGTCTAGTTGCAATGCCTTGGCTAATATCACCAATCACTTTATCTATTGGGTGATCTCTATGAGTTCTCCATTCTTTTGGAAGATCTTGATGTCCTTCAATGGTTGGTGACTTATCTTCTTGTGATATTGCTTGTTCTTTTGATATCTCCCTTTGTTGTTGTGATAGATCTACATCATCATCATCATCCACAATAATATTATCCTCTTTCGAGGGGTTAGCCTCATCAAACGAAACATGTATGGACTCTTCAATGGTAAGAGTACGTTTATTGAAAATTCTAAAAGCTTTACTTGATAGAGAATATCCAAGAAAAATACCTTCATCGGATTTCTCATCAAACTTACCAAGGTTGTCCTTACCGTTGTTGAGAACGAAGCATTTGCATCCGAATATGTGGAAGAAAGATATGTTAGGTTTCCTTCCCTTGAACAACTCACATGGGGTCTTCTTGAGAATAGGTCGAATATTGACACTGTTACTTACAAAACAAGTCGTGCTAACCGCATCCGCCCAAAAATATTTAGGAAGATTCGAGTCGCTAAGCATTGTCCTTGCAAGTTCTACTAGTGCCCTATTCTTCCTTTCTACGACACCGTTTTGTTGAGGAGTCCTTGGTGCGGAGAAGTTATGAGAGATTCCATGCTCTTCACAAAAATCTTCAAATGATGAGTTTTGAAACTCGCCACCATGGTCGCTTCTTATGGAAACAATTGAGAGTGACTTCTCATTTTGAATTTGCTTGGCATACTTCTTGAATGCTTTAAAGGCATCGCTTTTCTGCACTAAAAACAAAGTCCAAGTGTATCTAGAGAAATCATCAACAATAACTAGTGCAAAAACGTTACCTCCGAAGCTTTTTGTTCTTGATGGACCGAAAAGATCCATATGTAACAATTGGAGTGGTCTTGTAGTAGATATCACTTTCTTGGTCTTGAAGGATGTTTTGGTTTGCTTCCCCTTTTGACATGCGTCACAAAGCTTATCCTTGATAAACTTCATCTTTGGAAGACCAACAACTAGATCATGCTTTAATAATTTATTCAAATGCTCCATGTGAATGTGAGCAATTCTTTTATGCCAAAGCCATGCATCGTTGTTGTTTGCCATTAAGCACTTCACCTTCAAGAGAGAGTCATCAAAAGAAATCATAAAAATGTTATTAAATCGTTTACCTTTTAGCAAGATTTCATGAGTGACTTCGTGTTCTATCAAACATTCCTCCTTCGTGAAGTTGATTCGGAACCCTTTGTCACACAATTGACTTATGCTAAGAAGGTTGTGTTTAAGGCCTTCCACATAAAGGACGTCTTTGATGATTGTATGAGGAGATGCACCAATGGTTCCAACTCCAAGAATTCTTCCTTTATTATCATCACCGTAAGTAACGTATCCTTTGGCCTTAAGTGTTAGACTTGAAAATTTGTTGATGTCGCCCGTCATATGCTTTGAACAACCGCTATCGAGATACCATTGTGTAGAAGTTGTTTTCAAGCATACCTACAAAACAAAATCAGGTTTTTTTAGGTACCCAAATTGCTTTGGGTCCTTGATAGTTAGTACCCTTTTCAACCCACACATAATGCCCTTTAGCAACACCAATGTTGCGCACATAGCAAGCATTAGGTGTATGGCCTTTTATTCCACAATAAAAGCAAATAGGTTGAAATTGACTTTTGAATTTAGAAACATATTTTTGTTTCTTAAGACTCCTTTTCTTTTTATGACTTTGATGCATAGGTTTAGCATTGTTAGTCTTTTCCTTAACAATTTGTTCACTAGCTTTTACGAAAACGGTTTCACTTGTGCTTGGTCTGGAAAACTTAGAATATCCTAGGCCACTTTTATCATTTGGATATCTTTGGTGCCTAAGAATTTCCTCCAAGCCAATTTGACCTTTTTCATATCTTTCTAAAACTCTTTTGAGTTGAACAATTTGAAAGGACAATGACTCACAATTTTTACATGTAAGACTTTGTTCTTCATCCATTATCTTTTGTTTTTCATTTTCAATGTATTTTTCAAAAGATGCATTTTGTTCTTCTAAAGATAATATTTTCTTCTTTTGGGATGAGATAGTTTTGTACAATGTCTTACATTCCTTAAGAAGTTCATCTATGACTTCTTGTGCATCATTTTCATAAATTGAAAAATTACTACTAACCTCGTCATTTTCTTCATCGGAGTGATGTGACGCCATTAACGCCATATTTGCACATTCGTCGCTTTCCGATTCTGATGAGGAGCTAACTTCATTGTCATCCCATGCGACATAAGCCTTTTTATTCTTGAAGTCCTTCTTGCCTTTGAATCCTCCTTTCTTCGCAAGTCTTGGACAATCTGGTTTTATGTGACCTTGCTTTCCACATTCATAGCATGTAACTTCTTGGTTCGATGTGGATGCATCCTTCTTCCTGAAATGTTTATTCTTTTTAGGAAAAGAAGAAATATTATTTTTGTTAAAAAAACTTACCAAGCTTCTTAACAAGAAGCATGAAGTTCTCATCTTTGGAGATCTCGTCATCTTTGTCATCCCTCGTGTCAATCTTCAAGGCAATTCCTTTGGACTTTTTCTCTTGACTTTCATGTTTTTCGAGCCTTCCAAGTTCCAACTCGTGCTCTTGAAGTTTGCCGAATAGAGATGCGGATGTCATTGTTGAGAGACTCTTCTTCTCCGAGATTGCGGTCACTTTCGGTTGCCATTCCCTTGTCAAAGACCTTAGAACTTTCAAATTGAGATCATCGTTGGTGAAGGTCTTTCCGAGTGCAATCAAATGGTTGGTTAGATGAACAAATCTTTTTTGTAAAGCCACAATAGATTCTCCGGGCTGGATGCGGAACATTTCGTATTCTTTACTTAACGTGTTAAGCCTTGATCTTTTAACTTCTGTTGTTCCTTCATGTGTTTCTACCAAAGTATCCCAAATCTCCTTTGCCGATTTGCATTGGGATACACGGAAAAATTCGTCCATACTAAGAGCACTTTGAAGTATGTTGATTGCTTTCTTCTCATTTAGGATCTTCCTTTTATCATCTTCATCATACATATTCTTCAACTTCGCCGTTCCAACACCGTTGATTACATTGACGGGATTATGCGGACCTTCTTCGATTGCTTCCCATATGCCTTCTCCTTGGGCTTCAAGATGTGCCCTCATTCTGATTTTCCAGAAATCGAAGTATTCGCCGGAGAAGAGCGGAGGCTTGTTGCTACTTCCACCATCTTTGAAAACGGGATTCGAGTTTGCGGAAGCCATAGGATCTTATAGGAACAGGTTACCTAAACCTGCTCTGATGCCAATTGTAAGATCAGAATGCGCCTAAGAGGGGGGGTGAATTAGGTGTATATAATTTTTCTCGATTCTTTTTCTTTGATGGATAGAATTTTTCTTTTAAGTTTGTATGGAAGGAAAGCAGTAAGGCAGAAAATAAAAATGACACAGAGAGTTATCCTGGTTCCCTTCACAGTCCGAAGGTACATCCAGTCCCCTTTCAACTTGAAAGAGATTTCCTCTAGTTTTTAGAAAAAGTACAACCTATCACACCTTCAATGGTGAGGCCTACTTTCTAACAAACTATCATACAAGTGTGCAAGAACAATCCTCTTGCCACACTTACCCTTATGTCCAAACAAACCTTGGAACACAAGTCACACAATAGAAATACCTTTCTATATTTTTAATTTTGAGTGAGTAATACAAAGACTTTAATATCAATAATGATCTTCTCCTATGTACACAATTCACTTTTCAAATATCAATTCAAGTGTTCAAACATGAAGTATGAAAGATGAATATCTTATGAACACTTTTGAAAAGTATGAAAATATTTGAAAATTGATCAATTTGATTCAAGTGATTTTTTATAAAAATTGTAGGAGGTGTTTTTGAATTTGAAAAATTCAGATTTTATATTATACAAGATACCCTTTTGAAAAGGTGTGAAAATTATGAATCAAAAAGTATTTTGAAGAGATATAATCAAAAGGTGCAATTTGAATTTCAAAGGAAAAATATTTTTCAAAATATTACAGTGTTAACCGGTTAACCAAATGGTTACCGGTTAACGCCTATGAACGTTAACAGGTCTTTTGAAAATTTGAACCCGTTAACCAGTTAACCAAATGGTTAACCGGTTAACACTGTTAAAACCAGAAACAGAAGGTTTTTTTTTTAAAGAGTGTTAATCGGTTTGAAAAATATGTTAAATTATTTTATGCAATATGCTAGTATATGATTGAATGCATGAACACTTGTACATCAATTTAAAAAGGGATTGATATACCTAACCAAAAGCATCCAAGCATGAAGTTGAATGATGATGCAAACGAAGCTTGATAGCGAAGCCGGTTGCTTGAAGCTTGATCAGTTGGAGTTCTTGACTTTTTGCAGGTCTGAAATATATGCGCCGTGTTGTCTTCATCAAAATCTCCGAGATTGAAGGCGTGCTTCTACAAAATACATCACCTAGCCTTAATTAGCTAATCTTATAATTAATCCACTCGATCTCGATTATTAGTCAATTTCACCTCCCATCATGGTTCCCATAAGTCCTAACACTTGTCTTAACCTCTCAAACTGTAAGAAATCACCACATACGCAAAATCGGGGAAAATTGTGAAAACATCAAAGTCACTCAACACTATTGGTCATACGCGTACAATTACGTGTAAGGCCCTCCCCTGCACCTTGGACTACGCGTAATACGCAAGGGCATACGTGTATGAGCAGAGCCTCATTCTCTAGTCATTCTCTTCTATCAATTCCAATATCCATAGTACCCTTCCTTATGCATATTGGTCAACATGCCCAATTGCATTACGCGTAAGGCCTACCTAATACGCATAATAGTCATTTTCTCCTACGCATATCATACGCATTCTAACCAAGGGTCGTGCTACAAATCCTCCCTTATGCATATTGCCTTACATTACCTATAAGGCTTCCCTGACCAGCAATACCATACACATAATACCACTCTTATTACGTGTATGGGCATATCCAATGCCAAAAATTATATTCTTCCACACCATTCTAAATTCCATAATTTGGGTATCACTTCTACACTTCATATCTGTCCTAGAATGGTTCTTGCGTCAGTTTTATAACCTCTAGTTATGTTACTCTTTCATCTATCATTATTGTCGCTCCCCGGACTTTCGTCCCGGTGCAGACGCGAACGGTTGGCGATGTTTGAGGTTAAGGTTGAATAGAGTCGCCAACTAGGCAATTTTATCCCGAAGGAAAGGTAATGCTGCATAAACCTGGAAGGGTATGGATAAGACGGTTGCGAACCAAAGAAACTGAGAAAGGGGGTTGGTTACGACCTTAGAAGGTATTAGCACCCAGATTGTCCGTCGTACTCGACGGGATCCACGCTTACTTGATTGTGTTTAAAAGGGGGATAGTGTATGTGCTGACTGTGTATGAAAATCTAGGAATGAATGTACAATGTGTCAGTGCAAAAGAGAGGGTGAGTGCTCAAGAATGAGGCTTAAAAAAGAAAGCTGAAAGAGGGGGATGACAAAGAGACTTTTGTTCGATAACTGTTAAGTTATGCCTACCTATCCTCTCGTGCAATGAGGAAGTCAAAACACCGTAGTTCGACTCAAAGAGACTGGGTGATTTGTTGTGAACTGCTTACTTGTCTATGCTCAAGTGTGTGACTCGTCTGGCTTGAGTGCTAACTGTCTTGCATTAGACGGAAGAAGTAAGTTCTCGTTTTCAGTGTGAGTGTGATGGGAAAAGAATCCCAGAGGAGGCGTTTATTGTTTGTTTTTGTGTTTTCAGTTTTTTATTGTTTTTGGTGTTTTGCATAGGATAATGAGCTTAAGCCTTAATCAAGGGTTGTAAACTCAATATATCCTCCCTGATTAGGGATAATGAGCCTACTCAAGTATGAGATGGAAATCTTAACTTAATTACCATGATGATATAGGATTAAGATCATTAACCTACTTTGGTAATTATTAAGATGTTTTTTGGGTTTAGTGTTAAGTAATGAGTTTAATCTCTAATCAGGGATTAGTGAACTCATTACACCATCCTAAGAGAAGGATGATAGATGAGAACACTTAAGCTGAGGAAGACTCTTCAACTTAATCCATGGTTAGGGACTAAATTCATTATATAACAAGCCTTTATTAAAAATGGATTTTAATTAAAGGTGAGATTAAGAAGTGGATTTTATGTTTGTAAGACTAACTTGAGGGGAACTTGTCCATTAAACATTAGGGTTAGTCCCTCTTAACCAAAAGGAAGAGATGTAACCCTAATATAAGGCCCAAGTTACAAGCTTAAGTCTTAATCATTATTAGGTGTTTTGATTAGAAGGTGTAAACAAATTAAAGGTTTAACACTAAGGATTAAAGTTATACTCTTCATCCTAAGATAAGGATACAAACATAACCCTAATTCAAAGTCTTAAAGCTTTAAGTGTTTAGCCTCTGATTATGAGATGAGAAAAGAGACTCAAGGAGACTCAAAGGCAAAATACTAAGGGAGACTATATACAAACCTAAATTTATCATGCTTGGATAACCCTATGGTTTGTGAGGCTTAAAGAGAAGATCTTCAGAAGGCCACCAAGGAAGAAGAAGCAGATGAAAAGAGAAGAGAAAGGAGAATAGGTTACTTACTTCCTAAAGAAGATAAGTAACCTAAGAGAGAGAAAGGAGCAAGAGAGCACAAGTGAACCAAGTTCACTTCAAATACAAGTAAAAGATGCAAATGAAAAGATGAGAAGAGGTGGGATGTGAAGGCAAATCCACATCTCAAACAACTTACCATAAGCCCCTAAAATGTTAGTGTGAATGCATAAGATGCAAAGCAAAAAGAAATAAGATAAATAAAGATGCAATGATCAAGACCAGAAGTGAATATACTATACAAATGTGTTATGGAATGATGCAAAGACATGTGTAACACCCATATAATATATAACTAGAATAATATCATACAAAGTTAATTTTTGGTACTGACACCATCATAAATGTCTAATAGCATAATCCACATTCTTGACCAACTATAAAAATCTATACAACAATGGTGCAAGACATGGGAATTATACTAAAACAAAGCTAAGATCCATACAATATCCATTATTGTACGAAAATACATAAATACACAGCAGAAGACTAAACTAAGCTGCACTTGAAACATCTCGAGCATAGCTTCACTCGTAAATCAAACCTGCAAAAGAAACCTGAAAAGCAACAACAAAAGAGGGGTGAGATAAAAAATCTCAGTGGGTTCCCTATCTTAGAGTTCCCTCGTCTCTAATAGGTTCGATTCCTAGAATCTCGAATACTCACCATTTCCTCACTCACGAAACGGAACCAAGTGGAACTAAGTGTAACACCCCAAATTTGCCCTCTCATTTTCATGTCATTTAGCATATCCTTGCATACATTACATTGTATTTAGATCATAATTATATCATAAACATACATGAGCATACATCTCCATTGAGCTTTCATAGTTTGCGACATACCTTTATTTCTTCATGCGGCACGTGCACATGAATCTCAGAAGAAGCCAAAAGTTCTCGGTTGATTCAAAGCAGTTTAAGCGTAATATCAGTTTTACGGTGCAGTTTGCAAAGGTTGTAACTCTCGCCTGGAAAATTTTTTTGGCCTGAAATTCAATGGTAAGAACCGTTTTGGTATTCTCTACAACTTTCGTGTTTGGCTCGGAGACCAATTCATCAAGGAAAATGGCGGGAGTTATATGTTTCTGAAATTTCAGTTTCGTCGACTAACTGTGCTAGCGGTATTCAAGAGTTCGTAACTTCTGATTGGATCAAGATTTTTGAGAGATTCATATTCCAAAAGTTCCGTCTTGATATCCTTTCCAACTTTCAGGTTTTGGCTGAGAACTAATTCTTTGAAGAAGATCTCCGAATGTGCGAGTTTTCAAAGTCGATATAGTGAAAAACAATGCTGAACCAGTGAGTTTTAGACACTAAAAAATTCATAACTCTCAGCTTGTTCATCGGATTGATGTCGTTTCGGCGCCTAAAATTCCGTTTAGATGTTATCTTCATTCCTCAAATTCAGTTTGGGTTAGGTCGAAGCGGAAGGATCCCGAAAATGCGAATTACCAGTGGGGTTCTTTGATGCAGTGCACTGTCTGTCAGATTTTGTAAAATTCATAACTCGGTCAATTTTCATCCGATTGCGTCCGTTCTCGAAGCGTTGGTTCAAAAATTTTATCATCTTAAAGTTCCAAGACAAGCTCGAGTTCGAACGATGCCCCAAAGATTGTCGTTTTGGTTTATTTCGCAAAACTGAAGTGCTGAACCGAAGAAAAAGGCTGAAAGTGGTTTCACGAGAAAATTCATATCTCCCTCGTCGTTTGTCCGATTGAGCTCCCATTTTAACACGAGGTCACTGACTCATATATCTACAACTTTTCTGACAAAGTCGAGTCGAGAGTATGCTCCAAAAAGGTTTACCTCGTCACATTTTCAAGTAGCGGACAACAAATAAGCCAAAAAAACAACTTATTCAGTGAGGTCTTACAACTTAAACGTATCGATCACACTCGATTTTGATTGTATGACATCCATTCTTTTTGCGTTGCAACTGTGATTCAGAGGCGGACGATGTTGTGGAAGGCTCTGAGTCAAAAAAAATTGTCGAAGACAATGTTATTTTCACTTAAGCCAAAATTCTACCTTTTGCCTTTCATTTTACACTCCATTATATATTCTTTTAACCCACAATTTGTCTCATAACTTCAATCACAATTTACAAACACCAAAAACTCTCTCTAAATAATCAAAGTTCATTTTCTCAACTCTTTCTCAAGAACACAACAACAACTTCATCAAAAAATCAAGAACACAACAATTCCGATCAAGCTTCCGGTAGCCGAACCACCACCTCCGGTCAACTCCGCCACCGCGCGACCACCATTTTCCGTCGCCGGCAGCCACACGGCCTCTCCCCCTATCCTCCGTTCATGACCGCGTCTCACTTCCTCCGGATTCACAATTTCTTCGTCGATTTCTTCATTCGGTAAGCTTCTTAAACTTTAATTCATGAATAATTGTTGAATTGTTTCTTGAATTGAATTTTCAAGTTGATTTAATCTTGTGGAGATTATGTGCATTTATTCTTGATTTGATTGTTGATTGATTCTTGGTTAATTGATCCTAATAATTGTTGTGGTGCATAAGTGGAAATGCTTGTTAAAATTGACATAGAATAATCGGTGCGTGTAAGGTGTTTGACAAAATTCTTAGGAGAGTTAATTGTTGTGACTTGATATTGATTGAAGTGCTTGACTTTTGAATTCATGCTTGTTTCAATGTGTAAATTCGGAATATGATAGATTGAGGCTTAATTGTTGATGTTGTTCATGTGTCGCGTGTCGAGAAATTGTTTTGGTCATAACTTCCTAACCGTAGCGCGTTTTCGCGAATGTGAATAGTGTAAATTGACTTTGTTGATTATTCTGGAGCCATTGGTAAACTTTTTAGTCGATTTTGGACAATTTTTTCCAGCTATTTCGCTACTGCCAGCCGACGAAATCGGCCAAAAAGTCCCACTTCCGAGCAGAATTTTCAAAAACCGATTGCATATTTGAATCCGTTGGCACATTTGCAAGTTACCATGTGATTTTCGTTCAATTCCGAGTCGGTGATTTTTGACGCGTTTTTTCCGTTTTAAGTCTTTTTAAGTTCGGTTTGGTACAATTTTGATGCATTGATCTTTATTTGACTTGTACTTATGTTTGTTGATTATTTTTCATTCATTGCATGTAAATTTGCTTGATTTCGGTTTGAGTTTGCATGTTGTTTATGTTAGTGCATAGGTGCTGCCCCGTTTTGAAACATACATTTCAATGCATGTCTACGACTCGTATGCTCATATTTCTACTTGATTTTGAGTTGTGAGGCATAGGTGCAACTTCCGGTTGCACCTCTTTTTGGTTTCTAATGCGTTTGTTGAGTTCATGTAAGGTTATTGCAAGGATCTTGACGACGGTCGCTTGGTTGGTATTCCACTTTATTTGTGGGATACCGTTTGGTTTCAAATGATATTTTGTGTCGTTGTTTTGTCTGGATTGTGTTGTGTGCAGGGCATTTGTGTGGTTGCATCTGATTTTCACATCTTAAGTGATTTATTTTCACTCCGATGGCTTGATCTTATATGGGAAATGCGATGTCCGACTTGCTTTGTTTGTGGATGCTAGCTTGTTCGAGCGGACCTCTGGGTTTCTATTTTCTGTTTAGCTTGTTGCTACTTCGGATTTACATCCGTGCGATATAGTTTCTTATCCGATTTACTATTTTCGCACTTTATCGCTTACATAGGCTGGAGTCCCGACCGTTTCGTTTTGGTGGGCATTTTCTGGAAGTCCTCCTTCAGAGGCTTTGTATGTGTTTGTTTACATTTGTGTAAAGACCTCAAAAGAGGCGCCCCATCCCCATTCCCCTTGATAAGACCTCAAAGAAGGAAAGTGAAAAGGGCTCGTAATCAGCCCCGCACTATCATTGAGTCTTTCATTAGCTCGCACTTCGTGTTGATGCTTTTGAATAAAGTCCATCCTGCTCTTGTTCGGTCAGTCTGTGGAAGAGGATCTCACTTTCTAGATCCCCACGCTTTGTGTAGCTCACGTCTGTTGACGTTGACGCTTTGTGCTCGTACGCATATGATATTTCCCCTATTCTGTTCTTACTTGGTGATATGATACCATGTATAGACATACTCTTTTCCCACAGTCACGAGCTCGAGGAGATCTCCTTGCTTCGTGTACCCATCCTGCCCGATCCTCGATATCGTGGTTAGGTTTCACCCCTACTTTTGTCCTACTTCGATCCTCTATATCGTTGTTAGGTCCTCTCTTTGCCACTGTGAAGACATAATCCACAGGTGGATGTTTGCTACTCGAGTGATGTGCATACTCCTCGAGCTTGTTTACTTATTTGTGTGATGCGATTGTTTCCCCATAGGATTGTTAGGCTTTGTATAGTCTCTCGTTTGCATGTTAACTTAGGTAGCACGGTTCCTTCGTCTAGGACTACATTTTTTGCATGAGCATTCCTAAGACACAAATCAAACTCTTTGTTTTCTTTTCATAAGAACATGTTAATTCCTTCTACTCCAGGTGCATAAGTCTCCAAAGGTCAAGCAGCCGGTAGAACGTGAATTTAACATTGTTCAACTAAAAAATCCAAAACAAACAAAAGTAGTTAGTCTAATTACGTTAACTCTGATTCCTCAAAAGGGATACGTAGGTAGTGAGGTAGGGCCCATTCGAGCATAACACTTTCTTTTCCCTATGTTATTTTCCCTTTCTCTGACCATTACTTTGCTTTTTCTTTCCATATGCTTTCAATGTGAAATTGTTTAGCTAATCTTTGTTTTGTAGGGGGTTATGGTAAGTCATGTGTGTGGGATGGTATCCCACATACAACTTCTTTCTTCACCTATTTATGCTTTCAAGTTGTGATTGCTTTAGCATTGTGCTTTGTTTGCTTAACCTCATATTTTCCCCCTTTAGAAACAACTTATCTCCTTTAGAGGAGTAAGTTGTATTCTAGTTCTTCTTTCTTCTTTCCTTCTTCTTCATTAGGATAGACTTTAAACCACACTAACCTTAGGACCACCTTTGCATGATAACTTTAGGATTAGATTTTTCCCATTAGATTTTATCTTTAAGATCCTTTTGTTTCTTTCTCTTCTCATCTCAAAACCAAAACCTAAAAAACACTTAATAATGATTTAGGTAGCCTTGTGTGTATGGACTTATTCCATGGGGCACTTGTAGTCTTCCCATCTTGGGATAGTACAAGTTTGTCTAGCATGATGTACAAGTCTAATCATGAGACTACTTTCACAAAGAAAATCCTAAAAAAGACTTCTTCACAAAAATTACAAAAACACTTAATAAATTCAACGAGTTAGTGAGCTTAGGCCCTAATCTCTGGAACCAAGTTTTGGGGATCTTCTCCTTACTTGAGTGTGCTTGTTCTATTATTCCATCTTGGAATGTAGTAACAAGTACACATTCCATGGAAAAGAGCTTGAGTTCACTTCCTTGTGCCACACTCATAGAAACCTCATTAAAAACACTGGACAAACAATAAACGTCTCTCCTTCGGGACTTCTTTTCTCACCACCTTCACTCTCATCGTACGAACTTGCTCCTACTTGTCATTTTGCAAGAGGGTAACGCACTCGTCGTCCGAGCCTGCAACACCTGAGCATTAACATAGGCAGTTCAAGCCTTAAGACACAAGCAATCTTTTCCACCCTTAGTTAGGGGAACTACGGCGTCTCTGGTCCTCATTTTCCAGATGAGGTACGTAGGCAGCGGGGTAGGGCCCGTTCGAGCACTCTTTTATTTTCTCTACATTTTTCCCCTTTATTTTCTTTTCTTATCCAGTTTCAGTTTCATTTTTGCAGCAGCTTTCATTTCTTCATTCTTTGAAACAGTTTCTTTGCAAGCGTGGATCCCGCCGGGTACGGCGGACGATCTGGGGTGCTAATACCTTCCCAGGTCGTAACCGACTTCCGAACTCAGTTTCTTTGGTTCGCAGGACCTATGTCCTTCCTTTTATTTTCTTCTGGTTTGTGCAGCATTATCATTCCCGTTCCTTTGGGATAAAAATTCCTGGCTGGCGACTCTACCTCTTCTGCGCCACTTTCGCGTTTGTACCAGGATGGAAATCCAGGGAGCGACAGCTGGCGACTCTGCTGGGGAATCGAACCCAGAATCTCTGGTTCCCTTGAGAGTCTCTCCTATTGCTTGTGTGTTTCTGTTTCTTTGTGTGTTGATTGTTTGTCGTTGCGTGTTTATTTTACTGTTGTTTATTTACAATTTTATTTACAGCTTTATTTACAGTTTTCTGTATTTATTTGTATGCATCATATATGTATTGGACTGTCTGGACTGGATTTTTTCTGTTTAGTGGGACTTGGGTGATATTGTTACTGTGAGATGAGCTCATTACCAAGGGTCAAGTTCACCTTAGGACTTAGAGTGGTTCCACTTTGGCCTCATGAGATCTTGTCATGGGGGTAATAGTGAGTTCCACGCCCAGATTTGCGACCATCTTGGAAATGTCTTGATTTAGGGATCTTCCCTTCTCATTTCACGACCTTGATAGGTAGGTGCAGCTGGGGACCGGTCATTGAGGACCTTTGTGGAAACATCCCTCTCTAGTGGTGACAGTGGCAGACCACATTCTATGGCAAACCCATTCGCACCCGAGGGTCCACTGGGAATTCACTTAGAATGGCCTGGTTCTCTTATAGGAACTCAGTCAAAGCATCTGGTCGTATGACAATAGTACTGTATCCTACGGGCTGAATGTACTATCGTTTCTCGATTTCAACGCTCGAAGCTGAGGACTTATAAGGGATGCTTATTTTTCCGGACTCACGATGAGGCCTCCCTGAGTAGTACATAATGCCAAACCGATTCCTTGATCTGGTCATGAGCCATTTCTCGGAGATGGTGAACGAATTATTGCTATTCGGCTTTGAGAGTCCGTGATGTTTGACCCGAAGCACACCAGTGAGATTGGGAGGGGTTTACAAGTTTTCAAGAACCCTTGACCTCAACATACCCTTCATCATTAGTGTGATCTTATATTTTGATCCGGTTATTATGGATCTGGAGTTCTTGATCTTTGGTTCTGAGTTCTTATCTGAGAGTTATTATTCAGAGAGATTGTGGTTTCAGACACTGGCTCAGTATTCTGCATCCGGACAGACACCAGTTCCTGATCACTTGCCAGTTGCATACATGCCATCATAACATTCTAGCATACATGTTCAGTTATTTCCGAGAATCTCATATCTGAATTATGTTGTTGGATTTTTTTTGTATCAAAATATGAATCAAAGCAGATAGATTCCTCGTAAATAACCGAACATGACATCTCATAGCATTTGCATTTCATTTCTGTTCCGCAATCAGGGCTCATCCGTTCTTTGTTCACCATATTTATTTGAGATTCCAGCTCTTGTATCAGACTTGAAGCAACTTTTGGACAAAACGTGGACCCTGGAGAGCAAAGCCAGTTTGCAAGTGTTGGGTTGACGAGAGATCAGTGGGTTCAACTTTTGGAGGATATGATGACTTTGTCAAGGCAAGATGGCCACAATTCCACTTAAGCTCAGCCTATACAAATTCCTGTTGAGAACCCGGATGTTCAAGAGCGCTTGGTCGCTCGGAGTGGACATTCTTCTTCTGTTGATGCCGCGGACTATCACAATTTTGCTTTCACTATGTTAGGTTCCCAGGAGGCAATCCATATGGTGAGAATCCAAGATCCACAAGTTGTTGAGATGGAAGAAAGATTTCGTGTATTGAGTGAGCAGATTAAGGCCCTTCAAAGTCGTAATTTCATTGATCTAAGGGCTGCGAACATGTGTTTGGTACACGGCCTTGTAATACCTCCAGAGTTCAAAGTACCAAAGTTTGAAAAGTACAAAGGGAATAGTTGTCCAAGGAAGAATTTGGTGAATTTTTGCAGAAGGATGACCTCATATGAGCATAATGACAAATTGATGATTCACTGCTTTCAATACAGTCTGAGTAAGGCATCATCGAGTTGGTACATGCAGTTAGAGATCATTCGTATCCAATCATGGTCAGACCTAGCCAATGCCTTTGTGAAGCAGTATGACTACAATCTTGACAGGGCTCTTAGCCGCATGGATTTGCAAGGTTTATCCCAAGGAGATGGTGAATCTTTCAGAGAGTATGCCCAGAGGTGGAGAGAAGTAGCTTCTCAGGTGCAACCCCCGCTATCAGACAAAGAATTGGTTGATCTTTTCATAGAGACCTTACAGGGACTGTACTTGGAGAGGTTGAGTGGCAGTGGAACTTCGAGTTTCTCGGACTTGGTGATAGTTGGAGAATGCATTGAGAGTTTTATCAAGATGGGAAAGATCCAAGGCATTTCAGATAGCTCAGCTGAAGAGAATGAATCTTTTGTCAGTTCCCAAGGAAAGGATGTAATTGATACAATCGGGGAAGATCCTCCAACTCCATTGACCTATCAACGTACCCATGCATCTCAACTGCTCAGAGTCAGCAACATTATGAATTCGTATGTCAAATTTCAGTTAATATTGAACCTCTTCAGTATCAACAGCTACCATGCCAACAGCAGCATACTCCGTAAAGGTGTCATTACTACACTAAGAGGCCGAAAAGGTATTTTGATCCATTGCTAGTGCCATATAGTCAGATACTTCCACGCCTGATCGACAATGAATTGATAGAGCCGAAGAAATCGGGTCTGGTGCCTTTTCCATACCCACCAAGTTTTGATCCCAGTGTTCGATGTGGTTTCCATGGCAATGCACCAGGACATTCAGATGAAGAATGCAAGCCTCTCAAGGATAAGGTTCAGGATTTGATTGAGTCTGGTTTGATTTCAGTGACGCCTCAAGGCATTCAAGTTAACAATTCTTCACTTGGTCATGTGGGTTCGTCAGCTGATGTTAGGGAGGAAATTATTGAGGATAGATGTGAAGGTGATTCTCAGTTTGATTCGGAAGAGCGGCTATGAGGATGGTTAGTTTATGTACTGCATTTTCATCCCTGTTGAGGGAACTACATCGCTCTGATTCTTCAATGGTCTTTGGTCAATGGAGATACGTAGGCAGAAGATCGTCAGGTCTTTCCGAGCAACCTTATGTGACAACTTCATTTTTGTGTCACTCTCTTCTTCAGACGTCTCGTGTCAATGTTTGAACGTCGAAGACTTAAGGCCAGAATAATTGGGAATGAAGTATGATTATGGGCATATGGCCACTTGATTGAAGACTGCAAATTCCATCGGAAAAAGGCTGATGACTACTGAAAGTATTCAAGATCAACAGGTCCAGACGGAGTCAAGTCTCCTTAACAATGACATTGCTCAACTTTCTTTACTACATTTTCATGTGTAGCTTTTATATGTTTGTTTGAACATTTGTATGCTTGCATGAAACTTCTTTGCTTTTTGAATGTTAATTAATGAATGCACATGTTTTTCTTGAAGTAATTCATTCGTATTTTACTTATAATTTTGTGTGTGAATTGCAATACCAACTGTTGTTCTTAAACTCTGTGATGGAGGATGACGAAATGAAAACGCAAAAATCTCTAATTGTGTGCTCTTAAATAAGACCCTGTTGACGATGTACAGACTTTGTTTCAAATCCCAAACACTGGAGATATAAGGGAGATAGACCCTCATTAACCCCTTTGAGCCTTGAAGTAGGAGTTTCTTTTCACATGGAAAAAAAACCCTCACATTTAACCTGGGGAAGGGTAGGTGTCAGCTAGTTGGACCAAGCGTTCAGACTTTCACAAAGGAGTGTATTTGAGGATCCATTACCTTTCCTTCCAGCACATCAAGAGGTCCAAAGACCAAAAACTACAATGGTTATACCAATCAAGAGGTCCAAAGACCAGAAACCACAACGGTTATCCGCCATCGACCAAAAAGTGAGACAGTCGTAACCCTTACAAAACAATCAGGACAAACCTGTGTCACCCGATTTGTTCGGAAAAAAAAGAGAAAAAACAGAAAGAGATAAAAAGCCCGCTAAGTCGAAACTTGAAAACAAGCAACTTGGGCAAAAATTAGGGCATCCCGCTGGACTTCAAAATTTTTTTTTAAAAGAATCAGTCCAGGCAAAAGTTAGGGATAAGCAAAAGAATGAAAAAGCGAAAGACGAAAAGGATTGCACAAGAAAGGTCTTCAAACAAGAACAAGGTCGTGTGATACAGACACAAAAGACAATAGGGGTGACTGACTCCCAACAACAACCTCAGTGGTGCTTAAACATTTATTAGCATTGGTTCCTCAACCATCTAAAAATCCTTAGGAAAGGTGAGTGTTTGTGAAAGCTAGTTGAACATAGGAATGGAAGGACATCACGAAGAGGGGTGGGCATATAAACTTTGAGCCTATATCCTTTGTTTCTATAACCATGAACCAAGCCACAATACAACCCTTAAAAGTCCTAACTGAAACAGGGTTAATTCGAGAGTGTACTACCACAAGATAGTGTTCCTGATTCCTATGAGTTATGCTAAAAGATCTTTGTCGGTATTGCATGTGCATGTTTTCTTTAAAAAAAATCCATGTCGTATCTTAACTAGTGAGTCGCTCACAAAGGTTTGTGACATATTTTCAATAAAAAAACTGCAAGATTAACATGTGTGTTGCATTAGAATTTTCATTCAGAATAAAACATTTTCTGTTTGCATACATTTGTTTGGCATCAAAGAAGTTCACATATAGAAGCTCAGTCTAGAAGCTTAATCTTGCCAAGTTGAGAAGGCGTAAATGTTTGAAGGACATTCATGTTAAAGGGAATTTTCCAAGAAACTCCATTGAATAGAGACGTTTACAACCAATTGGGTTAAATGCAACCAATCCGGGGCAATAACGTCGATCAATCTCTTCAAATTCCAACCAAACTGGGGAAATCACTTCGAGATTTAAATCTCTCACGGAGCAGTTAGCCTGGGTGTTTTCTCCAAAGCAAGGCTCGTACTGGGGCAGGTCACCCTAGAAGCACTAGAAGTTTCTCTCTCCAGAAGATGGTTAATCAGATGCACCTACCCAAGGTTCAGAATACTGGGGCAAAACACCTCATGATGATGCAAGATCTTGGGGCAAATTCCTTCATGGACCTTACAGAATGATGTAGTTACTTTGAGATCTACAAGAGTTTGAAAACACTTAAGCATTTCGGATGCCAGGTTTTTTGTAAAATCCTCTTGAGACAATCTTACAGTATGCAAGGCAATTCCCAGAATAAACGTCTGATGATTGATCCCAGTAGGGCGCGGGAAGCGTGTTTCCCTGATCAGAGAATTTCTCCTCAGTCGTTATGGTTACTTCATCTGATCATCATACACGACTAAAGTCCAGTAGTCATTGGCATCTTCAAGGTTAAAGTTCAATTTGTGTTGGCATCTCCTCAACCATGACCAGTTGGCATCTATATACGTCCAACCTCTCACTTTAGTTGAGTGTGGCAGTTTTTGCTTTGGTTTTCTTCGACCCTTGAGTCGATATCGGTGTTTTCTTTAGCCCTTGAGTCGATATCATCACTTTTGTTTCTCGACCCTTGAGTCGATACCGTCACCCTTGTTTCTCGACCTTTGAGTCGATATCATTGTTTTCATTGCCTCGGCCCTTGAGTCGATATCATTGCCTTCATTTTCTCGACCCTCGAGTCAATATCATGGTTATTCTCCAACCTCCGAGTCGATATTGTCATCCCTTTTCCTTGACTCTCGAGTCAATGTTGTTACCTTTTTCCCTCGACCCTCGAGTCGATGTTGTTGCCTTATCTCCTCGACCCTTGAGTCGATATTGTCATTCAGTTACCTCGACACTTGAGTTGATATTTTCGTTTCTTACGACCTTTGAGTCGATGGCATAGTCTTCACTTCTTAGACCCTTGAGTTGATACCGAGTGAGTCTGTCGTAAAAACAAAAATCAATCAGTCATATCATCCTGGCTCAACCATACTTGGTTCATTTCTGTCCGGGGCATGTGTGTATATCCTTTTGCTTACAGGTAACAGTCTACAGCTGAGCTCAAAAGCGAGATTGAAGTTTCTTTGGGGTTATGAGACATCCTCCCATCTTGACAATTGATAGACCTATATATGGTTCATAATACCAGGGAACGATATTTTGCAGTGATACGAGGTTTTTCATGAATCATCGTGAGACGAATTCTTTCACAATCCATGCAATATGGGGCAATTATGTCAAGATTCGACGAATCTCCAAGAGTTTGAAGATATGGGGCATTTTGGATGTCATTTCTTCTGTAAAATCCTCTTGAATTGATCTTCAAGAAGTCAGCTGGACAAGAAGGATGTTACAAGGTGACATTCCTCAAGCAGATTTGTTCTCCTCAACGAGAGACACTTTGCAATTCCTATCTCCAGCAGAAAGGATGTTCCCCAGCCGAGTTAGAGCAGGTTGAATCCCCAGCAGAACTCCAAGGCTAATTGAAGAGCTTTCATCCCCAAGCGGATTATCTTTCCACAAGTGAAGTATGCCCAGAAGGCAGCTGAATGCCTGATTTCCCCACAGAGTTCATGTTTGGGTTTCACTCTCATCATTGAAATATTCCCTAGAGAAGTCGCCAATTTATTTTTGGTCAATGTGATGATACAAACATTTATTCATCCCCCTAACCAGAGTTAAGTGTCAAAGCCTCTTGACCTGGTTCTCCCCTGTAGAGTTGTGATTCTTGTTGCCAATCAGGCATTTGTTTGATGCTCGTATGCACCCTGTTGCACCCCAAAATTTTCCCTCACCTAGACCAGACATTGTGTACTAAGGTGTCCCAAGAGGTTCACAAGGTTCACAAGGTATCTCAAGAGGTTCACAAGGTTCACAATATATCTCAAGAGGTTCACAAGGTTCACAATTAGTCAGAAAGTTTGACAATTCCGTCAAACAAAGCATTCTCCTAAGCAATGCATCCTAAACTAGGTTTTTAAGTTTCATCAGCCTAAATGGACTTCCAAGGATTAAAGTGAGCTTCATAGCATCCTATATGTCTTCAAGAATCCCTATGTCAAGTTTCAAGACTTTCCCAAAAGGTTTGCTCAGTCAGATGATCAAATAGGCTCAAATCAGTCAAAGTAGTTAAAAAGTCAAACTGAGGTCAACTGTGGTCAAACCAAAGTCAAACTTAATGATTTTTTGACAACATAAAGTATATGAAGTAAAATTAATCATTTTATCAATGGTTGATCATGATTCATCAAGGAGATTTCAGATCATCAAGAATCAGGAGTTTCTAAATTAGGGTTTTCAAAGGAAAAGTCAACTGAACTTTGACCAGCCATAACTTTCACATGCTTCATCAAAAATTTCTCATCCAAAGCTCATTTTGAAGGAAATTGAATTCTCTACAACTCTTTGTCTCACAAGCCAAGCCCAAAAATGCTTTATTTTGAAGGTATGAGCTAAGAAATTATAGGTCATTTCAAAAGTCAACAAAAAGTCAACATCTTCCAAAGGGCATAACTTGAAAATGGTAAAAGATATGGACATGATACCAATGAGGTTGGTTAGAGTACTCTCTAATCTTTCCAAAATGTCCAAGAACACCCTCATAGCATTAAAATTGAGGGAGATATGCCTTTTCAAAGTTGGGAAATTTTTGGGAGGTATATGAAGCAAATGGGGCCTTAAAACCAAATTTTTCCAAATGGGCTTGCAATGTTGTGATCCAATCCATACAAAGACCTCAAGCACGACCCAAAGACACAAAGTCTTGATTTTTTATTATTTATTTATTATTTATTTTGATTTTATCCATTAAAAATCAAATTAAATCTAAATAAAATATAAAAATCAATATTTGGACATGATTCTTCTTCTAGAAAAATCTTAAAAATCATTCAAAGCTGATTGAAATCATACAAATTCGTGCTAGCTTGATTTGGAAAGGTTGGATGAGATATTTTTCAATATTTGAAAGGATAAAACTTCATGATTAAGCAATCAAGACAAAGCCCAAAAATCCATGATATTTTGACCTAATTACATTCCATACAAATACATGAACACACTGCAAGCAAAAGGACAGATTTTGGCAGCCTCCAAGCATAAGAACAATTTCAAACTTTTCAAAGAAAAGCTCACAATCGGATTCTTTGGTAGAGGTAGTTTCAATGCGTTCTAAGCATGTCAATCTCTTCCATGATGTTCATTGAACGTATCTCAGTCATCATTCGCATCCAAACCATGCTAAATTGCTTAAACTGAATCTCTCTTGTTCTTGGTTTTGAAATTTTCGATTCTCACTATTTATGCATTGCACACTAATTTTGTTTGTTGATTCGTGATTAGTTGAAGCTTGTGATGGATTCTGGGCAAAAATCTTGGAGAATCCGTGGCTAAATCGTTAGATGCTATTCTAGGGTTTATACCTTCTAATTTAGGGTTTTCCAATTTAATGGCTATTAACTTATTTTGAAACCATAGATCAACTCAGTGAAGTGTATGGATCATGTTTGTGTTAATAATTTGATAAAATCGTGTGTATTTGGCCATGTATGAATTTCGCAGGTTCAAAAACGCAGAAGAATCCGCAAGAAAACTCCTAGGTAAATTCGTAGGAAAACCTGCGAATCCTGAGGAAGAAGATGATAAAGTTGGCGCGAATGTGATATTTGAATTTTTTTTTATATAATATATTATTGCCATTTGGTTATCACATACGCATGCCTGGTCCAGTGGTTGTGAGGCGCGTTTTGAAGCAGCTGAACCAGGGTTCGATCCCCAGGTTCTTTCTTTTTGTTCATTTATTTTCATGTTTTTTCAGGTTTACTTCTTATTAGCTTTGGTACATCTCCTTGTCAGCTATGCACGCGCAGCCTAGTGGTCCTGGCTTCTTGCTAGTAATGGGGAGGTCCTGGGTTCAAATCCAGTCCTCCCCCATTTTTTAAACCTTGTTTTATTTTATTTTATTTTATTAATTATGTAATTATATGAATTATGTAATTATATGAATTATATTATCTAATTAACTAATTTCTTAACCCTAATTTTCTTAATTAAAACATTAATCCTAATTTTTCTATTAACTCTAAAGAAAATTAATTTATTTTTATAAACCCTAATTAATATATTAATCTTTATTTTTATTAATATGTAAATAACTTAATATTTTGTTTATTATTATTAAATTAATTATATTTTCTTAATTAATCTCTACATTTTTTCTAATACTTGTTTAACCTAAAAATAATATTTTCTCTTTAATCTTTATTTTGATTTCTTTATTTATTATTATAATCATTATTATTATTTTATTATTGCTAATATTTATGGTTTATTTATTATTGTTATTCTTATTTATCATTATTATTTTTATGTGATTATTATGTATCTGCTAAAGCCATG
This sequence comes from Lathyrus aphaca, assembly GCA_963966055.1. Lineage (NCBI taxonomy): Eukaryota > Viridiplantae > Streptophyta > Magnoliopsida > Fabales > Fabaceae > Lathyrus > Lathyrus aphaca. Next base: position 86,652,451 of record OZ014519.1, on the reverse strand, counting down.
TAATATTTGTAGGTTTATTTTCTCGTATTTATTTTTTATTATGAATATCTTTATTGTGTGGTTAGTAATTCTAGGGTGTGATAAACTATTTGTAATTAAAATTAACTTAGAAAAATTAATTTAAAAAGATAAATACTTGAAAATAAACACGCACACACGTAAGTCGATCTAAGATCGCCATCTTGCACTTCCTAGGGTTGCCTCTCAGTTGCCTAATTCAAAAGGTCAAGTAGGGTGTCTTAAGCAAGTCCCTTCATAAATATCATCAAGTCCCTACAGTTTTAAAGATCAAGTCCCTTCGAGGTTGCCTACGATAAATGATCTTGTCCCTTTGAATAAAAGATGATAAGTCCCTACGAATTGCTAAAGACACCCTACAGTTGCCTATATCCAGATGACCCTACACATGTCCCTTAATACATCCAAGGTAATGACTACCTATTCCTTAATAATAGGGATAGTCTTACCATTGAAAGAACATACGAGAACATGAAAGGCTTAATCTAGGGTAGGTTTCTCTTAAGTTGCTTGCTCACTTTTCAAAAACACTCTTTACACCCCACTTTTTCAAATAATTTTCAAAAAAACAAGGCTTTGTATACATCCATACGAGGATCATTACAAAGTACTTAGAAAGTTTCTAATCATACACTACACCTTTTCAAAACAATTTAAAGTGAGCTAAATAACTAAGAGCCCATGGATAACCATGGATATAAAGGGTGCTAACACCTTCCCTTTATATAACCCCCCGAACCTAAGTCTTTTAAAATAGGTCTTTCCTGTTCTTTTATGTTCTTTCCTTATGGATAAAATAAAAGTCGGTGGCGACTCTTGCTATCCGCAACATTTATAGAAAGTCAGTTCTCCCACCGTGTTACAGAACTGGCGACTCTGCTGGGGATTAATAAAAGAGGGGTACTCTTAGGAATTAGGTCACTTAAATTGTTTGCCTTGTTTGCTTTATATTACTTGTTGTGCTTTATGTGTGAAAGATCCTAACCCGGATCTAGTGTAACTTAGGTAAATGGCAATAGACCAAGGAAACTGTACGGCGTATACCGATATGGTTGATCTGGTGGCCATAGTTAGTATGACTTCTTGGTTGGTGCTTATGTTCCTTAAGTAAGTTGAGGATAATATGAGGCTGCCATATGTTGTCAGTACACTAACTGACTTTTAGAACCCTAGTTATCCCATCTTGGCCTTTAGAAAGTAGTGAGATAACCGGCTTTGGTGAAGACTGAAGTTGGTTGATACTCGATACTACGCTCATTGAGATCCTAAACTTGGAGGGTTTTGGTTGGCAAGTAAGTTTCCTACTGAACAACCACCCTTGGAAAGGATCAATGATATTGATATCCCTTAGAACCTGGTTACTTTTATAGGACAGGATGAACCATCTAAACTTCAGGGGAGGGTACTTACCTTTAAACCTCATGCAAGCCTTCAAACCTAGGGCTATTGTGTGACTTGTTTGTGTGTGCCACATGTTTGTGATTGAGCATAACATAATAACATCATCATGCATCATAAGCATAACATTTTCACTAACCATTTCAAGGACCAAAGGATTTATCTTTGTTCTTTGTTGCAAGTCATGGCTTCTGCTCGTAGGAATACTATCCGGATCAACTTTGTAGGAATACCTCCTAAGCTTAAGGAATTGGTCTCTCAAGTTTCTGAAAACTCCCAATTCATCAAAAGGCATGGTCACCTACTGGATCTAGTCACTTCAGGGTTCAATGAAGACATGATGAGTGTCCTATTTAAGTTCTTTGATCCTAAATATCATTGCTTCACATTCCCCGACTATCAACTAGTTCCTACAATGGAAGAGTTCTCCAAGTTACTGGGTATACCTATCCTTGATCAAAGACTTTTCACAGGCTTAGAAAAAGAGCCTAAACCTGAAGTCATTGTTGCAGCCCTACATCTGAAGAAATCAGACATTGTCCTAGAAACGAGAAGTGTAGTTAAGGGTATCCTTGCTAAGGTATTGATGGAGAAAGCTCAAGTGTTCCTGAAGGCTATGAGTTATGATGCTTTTGAGGAGATCTTAGCCCTGTTAATCTATGGCCTCGTGTTGTTCCCTAATCCAGACCAGTTCATAGACATACATGCCATCAACATATTTCTGACTCATAATCCAGTGCCTACATTACTTGGAGACATCTTACATTCTCTCCATACCCGTACTACAAAGGCACGAGGAACTTTGATGTGTTGCATACCTTTACTATCTAGGTGGTTTATTTATCACCTTCCTTGATCAGTGATGAAGAATGAACAAGGGTTCAGGTGGTCCAAGAGGATTATGTCACTTTCTGATTCAGATATTCATTGGTGCACTCGATCTATGGAGAATGTTACTATCATTGACCGTTGTGGAGAGTTCCCTAATGTGCCACTCCTTGGCATAAGAGGGGGCATTACCTACAACCCTTCTTTAGCTCTACGTCAGTTTGGTTATGCTCAGAGTGATGGTCCTCATGACATGCTTGTTCAGGGTATTATGTTCGACTACGACAACGATCTGCAAGGTTACCGTCAAAGGTTCATACGAGCTTGGGGCAAGGTGAACAAGGTTGACAACAAGACTCTGGAACCAAAGTACTCCATTCCTATGGAACCTTATCTCAGATGGGTACGAGCACGTGCTCAGACTCTTATGATGCCATATCCTGCTATCCGGCCAGTTACCATGGAGCCTGTTGCTGAAGGGGATACTCCTTATATCATTCTTCATCCAGACATGCCTACTGACATGGAAGAGTTGCAGAGATCCTGGATCCAGTTGAAGGAACAAAGGGATACTTTTGAGACTCATTTCAAAGCTAGTCAAGAAAGAATCCTGGAGCTGACAAGACAACTTCACGAGGAGCGGAATCTCAACTCATACCTCAACACAAGGAGGAAACTTCCATGGGAGACTTAAAACCCCATCTTTGTATTCATTTCATTTTTGTTGTAAGCCCAAGAGGCAAACAAGTTTATTGATTACTAATAAAAGTTTACTTTCTGGTTGTTTAAACAAATTTAAATCCTGTGGTCCTTGAAAACATTGCATATGCATTTACATACCATATCATTGCATCACAGGTTTCTTATGAACAAGTATCTTATCTTCTCGCTGTTTATTTCAGCAGAAATGGCTCTCGAACAAACTGTCAAGGATCTCCAGGCTCAGAATGCATAATTTCAAGAGCGGATCCTGAACTTGTCCAAGGGACAAGATGAGTTGAAGACATTGCTGGCTAAGAAGAAGAAGAAGACCAGGAAATCAGGAGGCCTTATCAACCTGGGAAGAAGATTCAGAGGTCCTATCAAAACAAAGGAAGAGGTTGAGGATTCTGAGTCTGAGAATTCTGAGAAAGAGAGAGGTAGTCTTCATGATACTGTGGAAGACTCTGATTCTGAGGCAAATTATTATCATGATCCTACTAGTGAGGAGAAGTACAATATGTTGGTAGACAAAATGAACGCTATGGAACTACAAAAGTCTTATGGGCTTGATTTTGAAGATTTGAGTTTAGTTTCTGGAGTGGTTATACCTATTGGCTTCAAGGTTCCTGTTTTTGTGGTGTATGATGGTGTTTCATGTCCTAAGATTCACCTGAGGTCCTATATCCGGAGGATTCAACCACATACTGCTGATAAGAAACTGTGGATTCATTTCTTCCAAGAGAGCTTATTTGGAGCTCAATTGGAATGGTACTATCAACTTGAAAGTGTTAATATTCGTGATTGGAATGATCTTGCTGAGGCCTTCTATAGGCAATACCAATATAATGCTGATTTAGCACCAACTCGCATGCAGCTCCAAAGCATGATGGGTGCTAAGGAAAGTTTCAAAGAGTATGCCCAGAAATGGAGAGACCTGGCTGGCAGAGTTCAACCTCCTCTGACTGACAGGGAGCTGGTGGATATGTTTATGAGTACGCTGAATGGTCCTTTCTATAGTCACCTTATTGGAAGCTCATCATCTGGTTTCACCGAGCTGATAATGACTGGAGAACGTGTGCAAAGTGGCATAAGAAGTGGTAAGATACAAGTGAGTGCCTCTTCATCGAGCACTGCTAAGAAGCCCCCTAGTGGAAAGAAGGAGTCTAATGCAGTGTATGGTCAACATAGTCGTAACAGGAGTCACCAATCTATGGGAGAAATTCACATCTCCAACCCTGCCCCTGCAGCACCAGAGCAACAACAAAACAATCATCAAAAGCCTAGAAGACAGTTCACCAAGATCAACATGTCACTGGCCCAAGCCTTGCAACACATGTTGAAAGGGGAGCTAATTACTTTAAGGGATCCTCCTCAGAATCCTAATACTTCCTCTCCTCGATACAATCCTAATGCAAGATGTGCATATCATTCTAATAGTCCGGGACATGACACCAACAACAGCTGGGTGTTGAAAAACAAGATTTAAGACATGATTGAAGCTGGGGAAATTGAATTTGACCCTCCTGGGACCCCAAATGTGATCACTGCTCCTATGCCTAATCATGAGAAGACTGTTAATGTTGTTGATGAAGCTTCCTATATTTCCTCAGTAGCTGACCTGACTACACCATTATCCATTATCAAGAAGAAGCTGATGCAGGCTGGTTTCTTTCCAGGTTGCAATGAAGACTGTTTCTATTGTGCCTACAAACCTGATAGCTCCTGGAAGTTGAAGGATGGAATTCAGCGCCTCATGGACAATTACATTATATTGTTTGAGAGAACTCCGTCTGTGGAAAGTATGTGTGAAGATCTGACTAGAAACATGAAGCTTGAAGATGTAACTATGGTTGATAAAGTTCTAGTGAAGATTACCTCCAAAGGTCCTGTCAGGATCACATCTAAAGGTCCTGTCAGGATTACATCCAGAGGACCAGTGAAGATTACTGCTGAAGGCCCTGTGAATACTGTTGTTGAAGCTAGAGTAGCTCCAATGATCATTGCCACTCCTGGCCCTGTTCCTTATACCTCTGATAAAGCTATACCCTGGAATTATGGTTCTGATGTGTATATCCATGGTGTCAAGCAAGAACCTTTGGCTGATCCTCCTGTTGCTGATAACAACCTTGATGTCGACAACATTGTTGGATCTAGTAAGATCACTAGAAGTGAAAGAGTCTTCTCTCCTCAAGATACCTCTAAAGGTACAGTTACTCCAACTCATACCTCCACTGCTGGGCCAAGTACTGATGCCCGGGGCAAGGGTCCGGTGATTGAACCTGTGCAAGCTGAGGCACCAAATGCTGAAAATATTTCTAAACAGATGGAAGAAGTATTGAAGATCATTCGCAAGAGTGATTATGATATTGTTGACCAGTTGGGGCATACTCCCTCCAAAATCTACATGTTATCTTTACTGATGTGTTCTGAGGCTCACGCTAAAGCCTTAATCAAGTTCTTAAAGACTACTCATGTGCCCAATGAGATTTCTGTGGATCAGTTTGAGAACTGTGTTACACATCTGACTAGTGATAATGGTTTGGGCTTTTCTGATGCTGATTTGACTCCTGCCAAGAGGAATCATAACAGAGCTCTGCATATTTCCATTGAATGTAAGGGCACTACCTTGTCTCATGCACTAGTGGACAATGGTTCTTCATTAAATGTGCTCCCTAAAGAGGTTCTGGACAAGCTCAGTGCTGAGGATGTTGTGTTAAGACCAAGTGATGTGGTGGTAATGGCCTTTGATGGTTCAAGAAGTGTGGTACATGGAGAAGTAGACCTTCCAATCAAAGTAGGCTCTCAAGTCTTCAACTCTACTTTCTATGTGATGGATATTCGTCCTGTGTATTCTTGTTTGCTTGGGCTCCCCTGGATCCATGGGGCAGGTGCTGTGACTTCCACCTTGCATCAGAAGTTGAAATATCCGGTGAGAAACAAAATTGTCACTGTCTATGGTGAAGAGGAGTACATGGTGATCCATGTGAATACTTTCAAATATGTAGAAATGGAGGGTGAAATGGTTGAAACTTCGTGTCAAACATTTGAAGTTGTTCCTTGCTCTGCTCATGTTCCTCAGTCTGTCCCTTCTTCTGAAAGAGTTCCTGTGATTACTAGAATACCTCCTGCAATGGCCTCCCTCAAAGATGCTAAGGCTGTGGTTGCAAAAGGTGGTTCTTCTATTTGGAGTCAGCTTCCCAACATCCCTTACAAATCTGACAAGTTTGGTTTGGGTTTTACTGCAGAATCTCAGAAGACTGTTCGTCGTGCTCGCGCTGTTCGTATCACTAATCAAGGGGTCATAAGAGATAAAATCAATGTTGTGGGTGACTGTAATGAAGACTACAACCTGGATGATTAGATCTTTCCTACCATGGGTGATGGGCTCAACAATTGGAAGACTGAAGGCGTTATTCCTATATCCTTTAGTCAGGAGTAAATACTATTATTATGTTTTGTTTTAAGTTTGTAATTTCGAACAATAAAATCTTTTAAGCCTTGTGTCTTACCCGGGGCACAATGGTATACTTGTTTCGGGATGTCATTTCATTTGCATACTTCATTCAATAAAATCAATGGACATTTCTTTTTCGTAAATTTTGTGCCCCTTGTCTTTTCTTTTTATTTCTGTTTTATCAGCTATGTGTTCTTACACACACCCACATCACTAAAATGCAGATCCTCATCCACTCTGGATCCTGTTGATAACATTTCTACTATTGCCAATTATAATTTCGAGAATCCGATCTATCAAGCTGAAGATGGAAAGGAGGAAGATTGTGAAGTACCTGTAGAGCTTGCTAGGTTGTTACAACAAGAAGAGAAAGCTATACAGTCACATGAAGATCCAATCAAAGTTGTGAACCTGGGAACTGAAGAAAGCAGGAAAGAGGTCAAGATAGGGGTTGAGTTAGAGGATGGTGTTAAGAACACATTGATCCAGATGTTACGTGATTATGTGGAGATCTTTGCTTGGTCTTATGAAGATATGCTAGGGTTGGATATAGACATTGTGGTTCACCGTTTACCGGTAAAAGAAGATTGTCTTCCAAAGAGGCAGAAGGTTCGTCGCATGCGTCCTGAAATGTCAGAAAAGATTAAAGCAGATGTGATGAAACAGTTTGATGCAGGGTTCTTAGCTGTGACTTCTTATCCTCAATGGGTTGCAAATGTGGTACCAGTACCTAAGAAGGATGGTAAGGTACGTATGTGTGTAGATTACAGTGATTTGAATAAGGCCAATCCTAAAGATGACTTTCCACTTCCATATATTGATGTTTTGGTAGACAACACTGCTCAGCATAAGGTATTCACTTTCATGGATGGTTTCTCTGGTTACAATCAGATCAAGATGGCACCTGAAGATATGGAGAAGACTACATTTGTTACACAATGGGGCACTTTTTGTTATAAGGTGATGCCATTTGGTTTGAAGAACGCCGGGGAAACATATCAGCGTGCTATGGTGGCTTTGTTTCACGATATGATTCATCATGAGATAGAGGTATATGTGGATGATATGATAGCCAGGTCCCAGAATGAGGAACAACACCTTGATCACCTACATAAGCTGTTTGAGAGGTTGAAGAAATACAAGCTAAGATTGAATCCAAACAAGTGTACTTTTGGAGTTAGGTCTGGTAAACTCTTGGGTTTCATTGTCAGTGGAAAAGGTATTGAAGTGGATCCTGCAAAAGTAAAAGTTATACAAGAGATGTCGGCTCCCCGTACTGAAAAGGAAGTTAGAGGTTTCTTGGGACGACTGAATTACATTGCAAGGTTTATTTCCCAGCTAACTACTACCTGTGAGTCAATCTTCAAGTTGTTGAAGAAAGATCAGGTAATGGAATGGAATGATGAGTGTCAGCTAGCCTTTGATGAAATCAAGAGATATCTCCTAGAACCTCCAATCTTGATGCCACCAGTTGATGGAAGACCCTTGATCATGTACTTAACAGTGTTAGAAAACTCAATGGGGTGTGTGTTGGGGAAACATGATGAGTCTGGTCGAAAAGAGCAGGCAATATACTACCTTAGCAAAAAGTTTACCGACTGTGAAACAAGATACTCATTGCTCGAGAAAACTTGTTGCGCTTTGGCATGGGCTGCTCGCCGACTAAGACAGTATATGTTGACTCATACTACCTTGTTGATTTCAAATATGGATCCAATCAAGTACATATTTGAGAAACCTGCTCTCTCTGGACGAATAGTGAGATGGCAAATGATTTTAACAGAATATGATATACAATACACCACTCAGAAGGCCATTAAGGGCAGTGTGTTAGCTGATCATTTAGCTCATCAGGCAGTGGATGATTATTGGTCTATGAATTTTGAGTTCCCGGATGAAGACATTATGATTATTACCAAAGAACCTGGACAATATGACAGACCTGAACAGGGATCCCGATGGACTATGGTTTTTGATGGAGCTTCTAATGCGCTTGGTAATGGTGTTGGTGTTGTGATCATTTCCCCTGAAGGTTGTCATACCCCAATTACTGCAAGACTTTGTTTCTATTGTACCAATAACATGGATGAGTATGAGGCATGTATCATGGGTATCAAAGCTGCCATTGAGGTGAAGATTCAGTTCCTGGACGTATATGGAGATTCAGCCCTGGTAGTAGTCAGTTAAAGGAGATTGAGATACCAAGCATGAAAATCTCATTCCTTATAGAGAACATGTGTTGTCTTTGATCCCATACTTTGACGAGATTAACTTTGGACATATTCCACGAGGAGAGAATCAGTTGGCAGACGCATTAGCCACCATGGCATCCATGTTTGAGATTAGCTGGGATGATGAAGCTCCCAAGATCGCTATTGATAGATTTGAGAAGCCTGCATACTGCAATGAGATTGACACTGAAGGAGTAGAAGGAAAGCCTTGGTTCTATGAAGTGAAAAGATATCTTGAAGCTCAGGAGTTCCATGAAGGGGCATTGTCAAAGATAAGAAGTTTCTGAGGAGGTTTTCTGCTAAGTTCTTCTTGTGTAATGGAATTTTGTACAAGCACAATCATGATTCGACTTTGCTTCGTTGTGTGGATAAGAAGGAAGCAACAAAGATTATGGAAGACATGCATGATGGGATTTTTGGCACTCATTCTAGTGGCCATACCATGGAAAAGAAGATATTGAGAGCAGGTTACTATTGGTCTACCATGGAAGCTGACTACTATCAACATTCCAAAACATGTCACAAATGTCATATTTATGCTGATAAGGTGCATATACCTCCAACTCCATTGAATGTGTTGACTGCTCCTTGGCCTTTTGCCATGTGGGGCATTGATATGATTGGTGAGATCAAGCCTACTGCTTCCAATGGGCATCGTTTCATCCTTGTTGCCATTGATTACTTTACAAAGTGGGTGGAGGCAGCCTCATTTGCATCTGTTACTAAGAATGTTGTGGCTCGATTCATTAAGAATAATCTCATATGTAGGTATGGCATCCCTGAAAGGATTATCACAGATAATGGCTCTAATCTGAATAACACCATGATTACTGACCTCTGCACGCAGTCAAGATTAAGCATCATAACTCTTCTCCGTATCGTCCAAAGATGAATGGTGCAGTAGAAGCTGCTAATAAGAACATCAAGAAGATTATACAAAAGATGACTGTTATGTATAAGGATTGGCATGAGATGTTACCATTTTCTCTTCATGGTTATCGTACTACAATACGTACTTCAACAGGGGCAACCCCATTCTCCTTAGTCTATGGTATGGAAGCAGTTCTACCTATTGAAGTTCAGATCCCCTCCTTAAGAATCATGAAGGATGCAGGCTTGGATGAAGATGAGTGGATTCAGACTCGACTTGACCAGATAAATTTAATTGATGAGAAAAGATTGGCAGCTGTTTGTCACAGTCAGATGTACCAGAAACGGATGATCAAAGCTTTTAATAAGAAGGTTAAGCAAAAGTTATATTAGACTGGAGACTTGGTAATCAAGCGTGTCATATTACCACAGGGTGATCCTAGGGGCAAGTGGACTCCTACATATGAAGGACCATTTTTAGTCAAGAGGGTATTCTCAGGAGGTGCCATGATGCTTACTACTATGGATGGTGAAGATTTTCCACAGCCCGTAAACGCAGACATAGTTAAAAAATACTATGCATAAAAAGAGACCCGCTAGGTTGACTGGCCTAGGCAAAAATAAGGGCATCCCGCGCGAACCAAAAAGGTTCGGGAAAAAAATTAGGGATATATATAAAAAAATGTACACTCGGCAAGTCGAAAACCTGAAAAGGCGGCTTGGGCAAAAAAGGGTATCCCGGTTGATTGAAAACCTGAAAAGGCAATCCAGGCAAAAGTTAGGGATTAAAGTGTATGACTATGTCTCGTTTGGATCACTCATGTAACCTCAACCAGTTGTACTACCTAAATCAAGTTCAAACAGATAAAGATCAATCCAATCATTTCCATCTCGACAGCAAAGGATGAGATACTTGAAGATAATGGAAATAGTAGAACGGGAACTCAATAGGATTATTTCTCACATAGTTGCTTTTCTTTGTTTTTGTAAAACGCTTACGACGAATTCCTCTTACTAGGATTTTTGTCTCCTTGTACAAACTTGCCTGTGTATAGGCCACTTTCTAAAATAAATAAAATCTCGTCTTTGAATTTAAATTTACTTTGTTTCCTTAAACGAAAACGTCCATTGGTTGTGTTTGAATGTATGTATGCTTTTGAATATGATTGATGTTTACCAGAAATGCATAAAATGCAGTAATAGTATTTACTAAAGACGAACGAAGGTAGGAATTCAACGAAGCTTCGCCGGTTCATCCCCACAGAGTAATCTTTTCAGGTACTTCAAGTAACATCTCCCCTCGGATTTATGTCCATCTCTTTTATCCTCAATTAGGATATTCTGGAACTTATTCCTTCAATAAAAAGCACGACGAACGAAGACGGGAGGTTATAAGTACCATACTATCAAACAAGACAGGAACGAAGTCCTCATATTCCTCAACAACGAACTGGGATTTATTTTCCCCTGCCAGCAGTTGTTATACGAATCTACCTAGGCGCTTCAAGCTACATAATTCATACATACATCATTTACACCATATCACAGCATACGCATCCATAATCCATATGACATTCTTACTTAAGAGCACCATGCCATACATGCATGCATTAAATAATCTTGCATAAACTAACCTTTTCTTTTCAGGATAGTTGCAGGCAGATAATCACTATCAACGACTCAAAACAGTTCAGAGACGATCTATACGAAGATCTAGTACTGATACTTAATTCAGAGATAATCGCTACGAAGATTTTTTTCTGATGATCAATACTCAAGTTGTCCTTGGAAGGGTACGTAAATGATCTATACGAAGATCTAGTGCTTAATCCAGGATATTTCCAGAGGAGATAATCGTTACGAAGATTTATTTCTGATGGTCAACTATCTTTGGGATAATGTGTAAATGATCTATACGAAGATCTAGCACTTAATCCAAGAGATTCTTTCAGAAGAAGTTCAAGGATAATCGCTACGAAGATTTAATCCTGATATTCTTTTTGTCCTTGGGAAGGTATGTAAATGGTCTATGCGAATATCTATTACCTAATCCGGGATATTTCCAGAAGAGATAATCGCTACGAAGATTTATTTCTAATGGTCTATGCAACACTTTATCTGTGGGATGGTACATAAATGATCGATACGAAGATCTTGTACTTAGCCCAAGATATTACCAAAAGCAACTCAGGAAGGATCGCCACGAAGATTTGATTTTGATGCTTAAATTAAAGTATGTTCCGAAAGATGGTTCAGAGCCGATCTATACAAAGATCTAAGTATTGACACCTAATGAAAGGTATTCTTTTCCCCCAGAGATAATGCAGAGACGATCTATACGAAGATCTAGTGCTGACGTTCAACTCAAACCATGTTACAGGAATGATTCAGAGACGGCCTATACAAAGACCTAGTACTGATATTCAGTAACAACCATTTGATACTATCACCTTCTGATATTATGGATGGCATCTATAAGCCCATCTCTAGTTCCTCTAAGTGGCATCTTTAAGCCCACTCCATGCATATATAACCAATCAGTAGTGTTACTTAACGCATCAGCGAGTGCAAATTTTTGGGATTTTGTGTTCAATCCCCTTCAACCTTCCAAGTCACGAATGGCACACATGCCAATCTAACTCCTCAGGTTTCAGAAAATTGAACAGGGGCAGCTGTTGCACCCCAAAATTTGCCCTCACCTAGACCAGACATTGTGTACTAAGGTGTCCCAAGATGTTCACAAGGTTCACAAGGTATCTCAAGAGGTTCACAAGTTTCACAAGGTATCTCAAGAGGTTCACAAGGTTCACAATTAGTCAGAAAGTTTGATAATTCCCTCAGACAAAGCATCCTCCTAAGCAATGCATCCTAAACTAGGGTTTTGAGTTTCATCAGGCTAAATGGACTTCCAAGGCTTAAATTGAGCTTCATGGCATCCTATATGTCTTCAAGAATCCCTATATCAAGTTTCAAGACTTTCCCAAAAGGTTTGCTCAGTCAGATGATCAAATAGGCTAAAATCAGTCAAAGCAGTTAAAAAGTCAAACTGAGGTCAACTGTGGTCAAACTTTATGATTTTTTGACAAAATCAAGTATATGAAGTAAAATTAATCATTTGATCAATGGTTAATCATGATTCATCAAGGAGATTTCAGATCATCAAGAATCAGGAGTTTCTAAATTAGGGTTTTCACAGGAAAAGTCATCTAAACTTTGACCAGCCATAACTTTCACATGCTTCATCAAAAATTTCCCAACCAAAGCTCATTTTTAAGGAAATTGAATTCTCTACAACTTTTTGTCTCAAAAGCCAAGCCCAAAAATGCTTTGTTTGGAAGGTATGAGGTAAGACATTATAGGTCATTTCAAAAGTCAACAAAAAGTCAACATCTTCTAAAGGGAATAACTTGAAAATGGTAAAAGATATGGACATGAGACCAATGAGGTTGGTTAGAGGACTCTCTAAGCTTTCCAAAATATCCAAGAACACCCTCATAGCCTTAAAATTGAGGGAGATATGCCTTTGCAAAGTTGGGAAATTTTTGGGAGGTATATGAAGCAAATGGGGCCTTAAAACCAAATTTTTCCAAATGGGCTTGCAATGTTGTGATCCAATCCATACAAAGACCTCAAGCACGACCCAAAGCAACAAAGTCTTGATTTTTTATTATTTATTTATTATTTATTTTGATTTTATCCATTAAAAATCAAATTAAATCTAAATAAAATATAGAAATCAATATTTGGACATGATTCTTCTTCTAGAAAAATCTTAAAAATCATTCAAGCTGATTGAAATCATACAAATTCGTGCTAGCTTGATTTGGAAAGGTTGGATGAGATATTTTTCAATATTTGAAAGGATAAAACTTCATGATCAAGCAATCAAGACAAAGCCCAAAAATCCATGATATTTTGACCTAATTACATTCCATACAAATACATGAACACACTGCAAGCATAAGGACGGATTTTGGCAGCCTCCAAGCATAAGAACAATTTCAAACTTTTCAAAGAAAAGCTCACAATCTGATTCTTTGGTAGAGGTAGTTTCAATGCGTTCTAAGCATGTCAATCTCTTCCATGATGTTCATTGAACGTATCTCAGTCATCATTCGCATCCAAACCATGCTAAATTGCTTAAACCGAATCTCTCTTGTTCTTGGTTTTGAAATTTTCGATTCTCACTATTTATGCATTGCACACTAATTTTGTTTGTTGATTCGTGATTAGTTGAAGCTTGTGATGGATTCTGGGCAAAAATCTTGGAGAATCCGTGGCTAAATCGTTAGATGCCATTCTAGGGTTTATACCTTCTAATTTAGGATTTTCCAATTTAATGGCTATTAACTTATTTTGAAACCATAGATCAACTCAGTGAAGTGTATGGATCATGTTTATGTTAATAATTTGATAAAATCGTGTGTATTTGGCCATGTATGAATTTCGCAGGTTCAAAAACGCAGAGGAATCCGCAAGAAAACTCCTAGGTAAATTCATAGGAAAACATGCAAATCCTGAGGAAGAAGATGATAAAGTTGGCACGAATGTGATATTTGAAATTTGTTTTTTTTATATAATATATTATTGCCATTTGTTTATCACATACGCATGCCTGGTCCAGTGGTTGTAAGGCGCGTTTTGAAGCAGCCGAACCTGGGTTCGATCCCCAGGTTCTTTCTTTTTGTTCATTTATTTTCATATTTTTTCAGGTTTACTTCTTATTAGCTTTGGTACATCTCCTTGTCCGCTATGCACGCGCAGCTCAGTGGTCTTGGCTTCTTGCTGGTAATGGGGAGGTCCTGGGTTCAAATCCAGGCCTCTCCCATTTTTTAAACCTTGTTTTATTTTATTTTATTTTATTAATTATGTAATTATATGAATTATATTATCTAATTAACTAATTTCTTAACCCTAATTTTCTTAATTAAAATATTAATCCTAATTTTTCTATTAACTCTAAAGAAAATTAATTTATTTTTATAAACCCTAATTAATATATTAATCTTTATTTTTATTAATATGTAAATAACTTAATATTTTGTTTATTATTATTAAATTAATTATATTTTCTTAATTAATCTCTAAATTTTTTCTAATACTTGTTTAACCTAAAAATAATATTTTCTCTTTAATCTTTATTTTGATTTCTTTATTTATTATTATAATCATAATTATTATTTTATTATTGCTAATATTTTGTGGTTTATTTATTATTGTTATTCTTATTTATCATTATTATTTTTATGTAATTATTATGTATCTGCTAAAGCCATGTAATATTTGTAGGTTTATTTTCTCGTATTTATTTTTTATTATGAATATCTTTATTGTGTGGTTAGTAATTCTAGGGTGTGATAAACTATTTGTAATTAAAATTATCTTAGAAAAATTAATTTAAAAAGATAAATACTTGAAAATAAACACGCACACACGTAAGTCGATCTAAGATCGCCATCTTGCACTTCCTAGGGTTGCCTCTCAGTTGCCTAATTCAAAAGGTCAAGTAGGGTGTCTTAAGAAAGTCCCTTCATAAATATCATCAAGTCCCTACAGTTTTAAAGATCAAGTCCCTTCGAGGTTGCCTACGATAAATGATCTTGTCCATTCGAATAAAAGATGATAAGTCCCTACGAATTGCCTATATCCAGATGACCCTACACATGTCCCTTAATACATCCAAGGTAATGACTACCTATTCCTTAATAATAGGGATAGTCTTACCATTGAAAGAACATACGAGAACATGAAAGGCTTAATCTAGGTTAGGTTTCTCTTAAGTTGCTTGCTCACTTTTCAAAAACACTCTTTACACCCCACTTTTTCAAATAATTTTCAAAAAAACAAGGCTTTGTATACATCCATACGAGGATCATTACAAAGTACTTAGAAAGTTTCTAATCATACACTACACCTTTTCAAAACAATTTAAAGTGAGCTAAATAACTAAGAGCCCATGGATAACCATGGATATAAAGGGTGCTAACACCTTCCCTTTATATAACCTACCCCCTGAACCTAAGTCTTTTAAAATAGGTCTTTCCTGTTCTTTTATGTCCTTTCTTATGGATAAAATAAAAGTCGGTGGTGACTCTTGCTATCCGCAACATTTATAGAAAGTCAGTTCTCCCACCGTGTTACACACCCCCTAGCACTCGTCTGTGGTTGATAGTTGCTTTTGCTCGTATGCACTCCCCAACATTCGTCGGTGTTTGATAGTTGTTTTTGCTCGTATGCACTCCCCAACACTCGTCGGTGTTTGATAGTTGCTTTTGCTCGTATGCACTCCCCAACACTCGTCGGTGTTTGATAGTTGCTTTTGCTCGTATGCACGCCCCATCACTCGTTTGTGTTTGATATTTGCTTGTTGCTCGACTGCATTCCCCAACGCTCGTCTGTGTTTGTTATCTGTTTGAAGCTCGTTTGCATTGTTTGGATACTCGTCTGTATCATCCCTCACACTCGTCTGTGTTAGCTTATATCCATATGTGTTGATTTGATAATCACTCTGGTACTCGTCTGTATTGCTACTCCAATTGCTTGTCTGTGTTGGATTTCTGGTACTTGTCTGTATTGCTACTCCAAATGCTCGTCTGTGTTGGATTTCATGTACTCGTCTGTATTGCTACTCCAAATGCTTGTCTGTGTTGGATTTCTGGTATTCGTCTGTACCAGTGGCTGATATTCGTCTGTATCATCGCCTGAAGCGCTCGTCTGTGTTTCTTAGATCATCGTCTGATATTCGTTTGTATCATTGACTTATGGCACTCGTCTGTGCTCTCTTGATGATCATCCAATACTCGTCTGTGTTGAAGAGGTTTGAAGTCTTGACGGTGGGATTAAACGTCAAAATGGTTATCGGTCCTGGCGTAACAGGTTATCCGAAGAAGGTTCGTCTGTCTCAGACACCACTTATCTACGCAAGATTTGTGAAGAGGGTTCGTCCAATCCTAATGTCGCACCTGGCGTAACAGGTTATCTGAAGAAGACTCGTTTGTCTTAGACCATATATCTACGGAGGATATATGAAGAAGGTTCGTCTATCCTGATTATGCATGTCTATCCACAGACTTAAGTGCATCACCGGTCCTGGCGTAACGGGTTATCCGAAGGAGGTTCGTCTGTCTCAAGTCATATATTTTTATAAAAATGTATGAAGAGGGCTCGTATGTCCAGTTCCTGGCGTAACAGGTTTACTTGAAGAGGGCTCGTATGTCCAGTTCCTAGCGTAACAGGTTTACTTGAAGAGGGCTCGTATGTCCCGTTCCTGGCGTAACAGGTTTACTTGAAGAGAGTTTGTATGTCCAGTTCCTGGCGTAACAGGTTTGCTTGAAGAAGACTCGTCTGTCTAAGTTTTCCTTATCCGACGTAACCATTCAATTTGGAAGGAGCTTGTTTGCTTTGTCTTCAATTCAATTACCCAGAGTGTTTCTTGGTTGGGTTTATTTTCCCATTTCTACATTCTCCGGCAGAGTGCAAATTTCAAGTTTTCTTGTTATTCAACCACAGTTCATCTTGAATGGTCGATAGCCCGTACTATCGTCCTTTTCAGATTAACAGTTGCTTGAATAGGGGCAGCTGTAACACCCCAAATTTTCCCTCTCATTTTCATGTCATTTAGCATATCCTTGCATACATTACATTGTATTTAGATCATAATTGTATCATAAACATACATGAGCATACATCTCCATTGAGCTTTCATAGTTTGCGACATACCTTTATTTCTTCATGCGGCACGTGTACATAAATCTCAGAAGAAGCCAAAAGTTCTCGGTTGATTCAAAGCAGTTTAAGCGTAATATCAGTTTTACGGTGCAGTTTGCAAAGGTTGTAACTCTCGCCTGAAAATTTGTTTTGGCCTGAAATTCAATGGTAAGAACCGTTTCGGTATTCTCTACAACCTTTGTGTTTGGCTCGGAGGCCAATTCATCAAGGAAAGTGGCGGGAGTTATTTGTTTCTGAAATTTTAGTTTCGTCGACTAACTATGCTAGCGGTATTCAAGAGTTCGTAACTTCTGATTGGATCAAGATTTTTGATAGATTCATATTCCAAAAGTTCCGTCTTTATATCCTTTCCAAATTTCGGGTTTTGGCTGAGAACTAATTCTTTGAAGAAGATCTCCGAATGTGCGAGTTTTCAAAGTCGATATAGTGAAAAACAGTGCTGAACCGGTGAGTTTTAGACACTAAAACATTCATAACTCTCAGCTCGTTCATCAGATTGATGTCGTTCCGGCGCCTAAAATTCCGTTTAGATGTTATCTTCATTCCTCAAATTCAGTTTGGGTTACCTCGTCACATTTTCAAGTAGCGGACACCAAATAAGCCAAAAAAGCAACTTATTCAGTGAGGTCTTACAGCTTAAACGTATCGATCGCACTCAATTTTGATCGTATGACATCCATTCTTTTTGCGTTGCAACTATGATTCAGAGCCGGACGATGTTGTGGAAGGCTCAGAGTAAAAAAAAATTATCGAAGACAATGTTATTTTCACTTAAGCCGAAATTCTACCTTTTGCCTTTCATTTTACACTCCACTATATATTCTTTTAACCCACAATTTGTCTCATAACTTCAATCACAATTTACAAACACCAAAAACTCTCAAAAACTCTCTCTAAATAATCAAAGTTCATTCTCTCAACTCTTTCTCAAGATCACAACAACAACTTCATCAAAAACTCAAGAACACAACAATTCCGATCAAACTTCTGGTAGCCGAACCACCACCTCCGGTCAACTCCGCCACCGCACGACCACCATTTTCCGCCGCCGGCAGCCACACGGCCTTTCCCCTATCCTCCGTTCATGACCGCGTCTCACTTCCTCTGGATTCACAATTTCTTCGTCGATTTCTTCATTCGGTAAGCTTCTTAAACTTTAATTCATGAATAATTGTTGAATTGTTTCTTGAATTGAATTTTCAAGTTGATTTAATCTTGTGGAGATTATGTGCATTTATTCTTAATTTGATTGTTGATTGATTCTTGTTTAATTGATCCTAATAATTGTTGTGGTGCATAAGTGGAAATGCTTTTTAAAATTGACATAGAATAATCGGTGTGTGTAAGGTGTTTGACAAAATTCTTAGGAGAGCTAATTGTTGTGACTTGATATTGATTGAAGTGTTTGACTTTTGAATTCATGCTTGTTTCAATGTGTAAATTCAGAATAGGATAGATTGAGGCTTAATTGTTGATGTTGTTCATGTGTCGTGTGTCGAGAAATTGTTTTGGTCATAACTTCCTAACCGTAGCATGTTTTCGCGAATGTGAATAGTGTAAATTGACTTTGTTGATTATTCCGGAGCCATAGGTAAGCTTTTTAGTCGATTTCGGACAATTTTTTCCGGCTATTTCGCTACTGCCAGCCGACGAAATCGGCCAAAAAGTTCCACTTCCGAACAGAATTTTAAAAAACCGATTGCATATTTGAATCCGTTGGCACGTTTGCAAGTTACCATGTGATTTTCGTTCAATTCCGAGTCGGTGATTTTTGACGCGTTTTTTCCGTTTTAAGTCTTTTTAAGTCCGGTTTGGTGTGATTTTGATGCATTGATCTTTATTTGACTTGTACTTATGTTTTTTGATCATTTGTCATTCATTGCATGTAAATTTGCTTGATTTCGGTTTGAGTTTGCATGTTGTTTATGTTAGTGCATAGGTGTTGCCCCGTTTTGAAACATACATTTCAATGCATGTCTACGACTCGTATGCTCATATTTCTACTTGATTTTGAGTTGTGAGGCATAGGTGCAACTTCCGGTTGCACCTCTTTTTGGTTTCTAATGCGTTTGTTGAGTTCATGTAAGGTTCTCGCAAGGATCTTGACGACGGTCGCTTGGTTGGTATTCCACTTTATTTGTGGGATACCGTTTGGTTTCAAATGATATTTTGTACCATTGTTTTGTCTGGATTGTGTTGTGTGCAGGGCATTTGTGTGGTTGCATCTGATTTTCATATCTTGAGTGATTTATTTTCACTCCGATGACTTGAGCTTATATGGGAAATGTGATGTCCGACTTGCTTTGTTTGTGGATGCTAGCTTGTTCGAGCGGACCTATGGGTTTCTATTTTCTGTTTAGCTTGTTGCTACTTCGGATTTACATCCGCGCAGTATAGTTTCTTATCCGATTTACTATTTTCGCACTTTATCTCTTACATAGGCTGGAGTCCCGACCGTTTCTTTTTGGTGGGCATTTTCTGAAAGTCCTCCTTCAAAGGCTTTGTATGTGTTTGTTTACATTTGTGTAAGGACCTCAAAAGAGGCGCCCCATCTCCATTCCCCTTGATAAGACCTCGAAGAAGGCAAGCGAAAAGGGCTCGTAATCAGCCTCGCACTATCATTGAGTCTTTCATTAGCTCGCACTTCATGTTGATGCTTTTGAATAAAGTCCATCCTGCTCTTGTTCGGTCAGTCTGTGGAAGAGGATCTCACTTCATGTTGACGCTTTGTGCTCGTACGCATATGATATTTCCCCCATTCTATTCTTACTTGGTGATACGATACCATGTATAGACATACTATTTTCCCACAGTCATGAGCTCGAGGAGATCTCATTGCTTCGTGTACCCATCCTGCCCGATCCTCGATATCGTGGTCAGGTGTCACCCCTACTTTTGTCCTACTTTGATCCTCCATATCGTTGTTAGGTCCTCTCTTTGCCACTGTGAAGACATAATCCACAGGTGGATGTTTGCTACTCGAGTGATGTGGATACTCCTCGAGCTTGTTTGCTTATTTGTGTGATGCGATTGTTTCCCCATAGGATTTCTAGGCTTTGTATAGTCTCTTGTTTGCATGTTAGCTTAGGTAGCACGGTTCCTTCGCCTAGGACTACCTTTTTTGCATGAGCATTCCTAAAACACAAATCAAACTCTTTGTTTTCTTTTCATAAGAACATGTTAATTCCTTCTACTCCAGGTGCATAAGTCTCCAAAGGTCGAGCATCCGGTAGAACGTGAATTTAACATTGTTCAAATAAAAAATCCAAAACAAACAAAAGTAGTTATTCGAACTACGTTAACTCTGATTCCTCAAAAGGGATACGTAGGCAGTGGGGTAGGGCCCATTCGAGCATAACACTTTCTTTTCCCTATGTTATTTTCCCTTTCTCTGACCATTACTTTGCTTTTGCTTTCCATATGCTTTCAATGTGAAATTGTTTAGCTAATCGTTGTTTTGTAGGGGGTTATGGTAAGTCATGTGTGTGGGAGGGTATCCCACATACAACTTCTTCCTTCGTCTCTTTATGCTTTCAAGTTGTGATTGCTTTAGCATTGTGCTCTGTTAGCTTAACCTCATCTTTTCCCCCTTTAGAAACAACGTATCTCCTTTAGAGGAGTAAGTTGTATTCTAGTTCTTCTTTCTTCTTTCCTTCTTCTTCATTAGGATAGACTTTAAACCACACTAACCTTAGGACCACCTTTGCATGATAACTTTAGGATTATACTTTCCCCATTAGATTTTATCTTTAAGATCCTTTTGTTTCTTTCTCTTCTCATCTCAAAACCAAAACCTAAAAAACACTTAATAATGATTGAGGTAGCCTTGTGTGTATGGACTTATTCCATGGGGCACTTGTAGTCTTACCATCTTGGGATAGTACAAGCTTGTCTAGCATAATGTACAAGTCTAATCATGAGACTACTTTCACAAAGAAAATCATAAAAAGACTTCTTCACAAAAATTACAAAAACACTTAATAAATTCAACGAGTTAGTGAGCTTAGGCCCTAATCTCTGGAACCAAGTTTTGGGGATCTTCTCCTTACTTGAGTGTGCTTGTTCTATTATTCCATCTTGGAATGTAGTAACAAGTACACATTCCATGGAAAAGAGCTTGAGTTCACTTCCTTGTGCCACACTCATAGAAAACTCATAAAAAACACTGGACAAACAATAAACGTCTCTCCTTCGGGACTTATTTTCTCACCACCTTCACTCTCATCGTACGAACTTGCTCCTACTTGTAATTTTGCAAGAGGATAACGCACTCGTCGTCCGATCCTGCAACACCTGAGCATTAACATAGGCAGTTCAAGCCTTAAGACACAAGCAATCTTTTCCACCCCTAGTTAGGGGAACTACGGCGTCTCTGATCCTCATTGTCCAGATGAGGTACGTAGGCAGTGGGGTAGGGCCCGTTCGAGCACTCTTCTATTTTCCCTACATTTTTCCCCTTTATTTTCTTTTCTTATCCAGTTTCAGTTTCAGTTTTGCAGCAGCTTTCATTTCTTTATCCTTTGAAATAGTTTCTTTGCAAGCGTGGATCCCGTCGGGTACGGCGGACGATCTGGGGTGCTAATACCTTCCCAGGTCGTAACTGACTCCCGAACTCAGTTTCTTTGGTTCGCAGAACCTATGTTCTTCCTTTTATTTTCTTCTGGTTTGTACAGCATTACCATTCCCGTTCCTTCGGGATAAAAATGCCTGGCTGGCGACTCTACCTCTTCTACGCCACTTTCGCGTTTGTATCAGGGTGGAAATCCAAGGAGCGGCACTAAGGTCCACATAAACTACCAAAATAGATATAGAGAATGAAACATCTATCTCAATTCCATACGGATGCTTCCCGTGGGACTCAATGTTATACCCACCTCAAGACTAACTCAAGACCTTACAAAGGATTCGACATAACACTCTCTTCGATCCTTACGGATGCTATTGCGAAACACAAAGTAACCACAAAGAGACTTACTCAAGATCATCGCATAGATAATGTAGCTCTCACCTCAAGTCCTTGCGGTTGATCTTGTGGAACATTTAGTATTCACAAAGAGTCTTACACAAGACCTTTCGGAGGATTCGATGCCTACATATCTCGATATGGCACTCACGTCTAAATAACCGGTTCCCCAAGTCCTTACGGATGCTCTTGCGGAACACAAAGTAACCACAAAGAGACTTACTCAAGACTTCTTGTATAAACCAGTATAGTACTCACCTCAAACCCTTACGGATGCTTCTCGTGGGACTAAACATCACCCACCTCAAGACTTACTCAAGGCCTTACGGAGGATTCGTAACATACACACCTGAAGTCTTTACGGATGCTTCTCGTGGGACTAAACATCACCCACCTCAAGGCTTACACAAGACTATTACGGAGGGCCAGTGTAATACACCTCTCTAGCCCTTACGGATGCTTCACGTGGGACTCAACATTACCCACCTCAAGACTTACACAAGACTATTACGGAGGATCTAGTGTATAGCACGCGAGTGGTTCATACAATCTAGGGTGAACCTATCCATTCTCATGAGTTACGTCATCTAACAAGTCGGGTTACAAACTAGGCCATACTATAGGTTCAAGATAAGGTTTTCCTCACTCTTCTCCAATTGATGCTTTTAATCATATAGTTTTCGTATATATATAACTCTAACTCTTATAGTCTAATCATCATCATTAAACTAATCTCATTGTCTTTATTTCCATTCAATTCTCACGATTATCGCATATTTCACAACTTGAACAACTAATATAACTACCACAATTCCTTAGCTAACATAATTACGGTTAATCGGAAAAGTCGGGTAAAAATAACATTTTTCGGCATCAAAAGATAGTTATTATTTTTAGCTTCGAATCGATATATGGAACGCTAAAAATAGATACCCGGATCAAAAGTTATGAATTAAATACCAAAATTGAAACCTAAAGGTCTCGCTGAGTGAAAATCGCCCTGGAACTTTCGCTGAGCGAGGCATGCTCGCTGAGCGAGGTATGCTCGCTGAGCGAGCTACACCAGTTCAGGAAGTTCCAGCCTTATGGGAAAACACTCTTTTCACCCCCAATCACTCCCAAACATCGACCAATGCAACAAGACATAATCAAACATGTTCATTATCATCATATGAGTATTTTAGTTAGGATTTAGCCGAGTTTTAACCGTTAATCCATTAATTCTCAAGATTTCTACCAAAAACCCTAAAACTCTTAAACTCCAAAACTTGACCCAAAATTAAAATAAAAGTATCTAACTACGAACCCACCTCGAGAGTTGGAGATTGGCGGAAATAATGAGCCGATTCGACAGATGGATGATGGAGAATGATGGATTGAAGCTCTAGGGTTCACTTCCTCTTCTTCTTCTCTTCTGCTTTCTTTCTCTCCCTTTCTTTTCTTTCTTTCCAATTCTCTCTTACTAACTTTCTCTCTTTTCTTTTTCCTTTTATAATTCTTAACTTATTTTCCTTATTAACCAAACAAATTATATCTCTCAATTAATAATATTAATGGGTCCAATTTGAGAGTATCCAAAAATGTCTCTGAACTGAATATTTAATAAAGCCTCTGCTTCAGATAATACTAATTAATCTTAATTAATATTATCCAAAGCGTTAATTAAATACGAGGTATTACATCCTCCCCTCCTTGAATTGAAATTCGTCCTCAAATTTCCTTTACTCATCCACAATAATAGTTTACATCACTATCTTAGATCCATACTTATCCTTAATTCTCTTACACATCCTGACATACTCAAATTCCAATTTGACTCCGCGACTCAAATCCCCGTTTCTCAATAAAATCAAACCTCGCGTCCTTACTCATACGCGTGTTTCCAATATCGGGTTAACTTATAAGTTACTATTTTTGTGACTTATCTGTTGCTTCATGCCGAGCACTTAGTCTCATTCCTCATTCAGAGATGACATACCGATCTAATTCTTTTCATTGAATCACAACACAGAAAGTTTGCAATCGGTTCGCGGCGTGAACCCTGGTCGCGGGGCGAACTTAGCAAAAACATCAAAACAAAATCAGCTACGAAAAGGACTTCTCAAAATGACCCAAAACATCCAAAACAGAGAAAACAATTGTCAACATGATTGTTATCGCAACACAAAAGATAACACTCCGGTTTGATTCCGGAACATTCAACACTTGACAGTCTCTACAAGATATCTTGGTGAAATCTTAACCACATTCAATTTCCAACGAATTCTTATCACAAACCTTCAATTATTAAAACCATTCCAAAAGTTGCCAAACGACTTCTTTAGCAATTCCACTTGGTCTTATACCAGAATTGTAATCATTTACATCAGACGATTCATCCTATCAGTATTTTACCATAGACAACCTACTCAGGACAAGGTTCCCTTTGACACTTATAAATAGATCATCTCAAATTCTCATAATCTAACATGACTCTTTTATTTGTCTCCTTCCATCATGCTTCAAAAGCCTAACAGTGGAGATACCACAAATTCTCAAGCAATACCAAGTATTTGCTAGTCATCGAAGAAAACACTTTTCCATCGGAGCTCTCATCAACCAAGAGAATAAGAACTTGCAACCATGTGACGGTAGAACAATTCACTTGTCTACTGCACAATTGACAACATTGGTCCAAACTCTCCAATAACAAGGACGCAGGGTTGCACTGCTGCAAACACAACCAATACAATTCCCATTTCCATTCGAAACTCGGAGCAATTCATCCAATTAAACTCAACCAATATGACCATGATCACAATGCTTCATAACGATTCTCTTTACAAAATTTCCATTCATTAAAGGTTTATGTTGACATAAGGTATCCATTAATAACAACGCAATCACGTCATAAAACTTACAACAACCAGCGAAACACCAACACCAAACTCAAATCATCCTTAGTACACTTGCGGGTTTCCATAACACTTGCCTTCTAAATACAATATTCCGCTTACTAACCATTTTGGATCACACAAAACTTATCATTCTAATTCACTTCTCTCAAGGGTCTTGTTCCCTAAACTACCCGATATACCTGCTTAACTTCGGGACATCATATCTTATTCACACAATAATTCAGATACTAAAACATTTCCGGAAAGACCAACACTTCACAAATCTCTTATAACTTCTCAATTTAGGTCCTTATTAGTCGCAATGACAATACACCAAAAATTCAGATCATTTACTGTTTACCAATCCTGCTCAAAAGGTAATTCAACACTTTAACTACTAATACTTCGATCGGAAGCCAAAACAGACTTACAATTCAGAAGGTACCATTCTCTAAAGTCTTCCACAAAAGTTATGTGTCAAATCGATTACCTATCCAAGGCTAAACGGTCGAACACAACTAAACTTTCTCCTCTTGCTAATAAATGATCTAACTCAGAATTATCCATCTAGTCCATACTAACTTGTAATATGATCCTCACTTGCGGTCTCTAAATAGGTGCAACAATCGTTCACCATCCACAACCCAAGATAACACAAACGGGTACAACATGCAGATTATGCTCTCTAATAAACGACGAAGTAGAAATACCATTATGTTACGGTCACAATACGAATACTCAACGGAATAGTCCGATTCCATTCTTACAATGACGCTAGTAGGAATCGACCAGGACAAACATCAAAGGGTTTTAGCTACAAGCTAATGCTTGGTTCGTCCGTAAACAAAATCCGACACCCAATCCTCATCGGGTAAAACAAAGCAAAACAAAGGACATCTTATCCCTACTATACAACTTTGTCCCCTCTCTCTAATTCCTTGCAAGAATTAGTATCACAACAACATTCATAACCTCACCAGGGCATAATCCAAATACTTCGATTATTCACAAACACCGGATTTTTCCCTTACACCTGAAGACTGAGGTAAATCACTCATCTGAAGAGCATCGCTGTCTATGCTTACATATTAACCTGGGTTTCCTTACCCTCTACCAACATTGCATAGAAAGTTTCCATAGATCTCTATATGTATCAAGGACGATCTGATTTGGTACTCACATCAAAATGTATGCATTCTAGAAAAATCCAATTTTTTCCAAAACTTAACAACGATAACCAGTCACTACCAGGAGGGTAACTGATCAATCAGTATGATCCAGTACTTCTAGTAACGGAAAGAGATTTAGAAACACAATCATGTAATCGGGTACTACCCAGAGGACAATCTGATTACTCTGTGCAAAAGCAAACTTCTGACCTTCATTGTTACCCAAGCCTCTCAAACTTATTCCAATCACATCCAAAAGTTACGACCATACTAAACGACGATTCCACACAAAAGTAATCATACCACCAGAGCCTTAATGAGCGAACCATCGCTGCTTACACTTCTCAACCTTAGTCTTAACAATAACTTAACAATTCCACTATACGCTTGTCCAACATACCTTCCGTTATCACTGTCTCATATTGTGCTGTTAAAACCGTTCCCATACCATATCAACTTCACGCTCTGCTGTAATCTCCTTACACCCAAACATAATTCATCTTGCTAGAGTTCTCCCGAAACCAAGGTGCTTACTCTAACACTTAACATAACTTCATCCGGTTCATACCAAATTCTCCTCACGATACTGAACAAGGCTTACTCTCTCTTCTGCATTATACCTTATACCATTCCTTAGGTAATTCAACATTTCCGAGATGATCCCTTACTAAAATATAACACCTTGATGTATTACTCTAAACTTGTAGATTCTGTCATAGCCGGATATACAACTCTAGTCTTTTATCTTCCGTTCGGGGTATACTTGTCTCCCTTGAAACGTGTAATCACGTCCTCATGTTTCTTCCCAAGTTTTGCCACACTTTAGGTTCCCAAAAGAAAATGAAAATTATTCACTCGTAACTCCTATAAATTTGCAAAGTATTATCCAAATACATTCCTTGAAGTACCCTCGCTCATCCAAGATGCCACTACGATCTTAGGTCCAAAACACTAACAATTAACTTATTCCAAAGCCTTAAGTCACACGTTTCATAAACATCATCTCTTCTCGTGAAATGAAACTTCTCAACACTTTTGTCCGTACCAGTGACCAACACTGATCCACCAATGACTTCACTTATTCCACGGCACACCGACCACTCATCCTGCAGATACTTGTAACTTTCAGTCACTATCCATTCCAAAGGATTTCTCGAACAACATACTACTCTGCAACTTCATGTTACAAGAAGTAGAACTCTTATGAAGACTCCAACTGAGCTGACCAAAGACCCTCTTTGCTAACTCTTGGCTTGAATCTACTCTCCCAACACAAGTTGCAACAACACTTCGGAGTCCTCATGGTCGCACAACCATGATCCTACCTACCACATACATAGTACTAGGCAGGAAAGATTTACTTATGATGTTTCAAGGCTAGGTCGAGGATACGACCTGCTCTGATACCAACTGTAACACCCATATAATATATATATCTAGAATAATATCATACAGAGTTAATTTTTGGTACTGACACCATCATAAATGCCTAATAGAATAATCCACATTCTTGACAACTATAAAAATCTATACAACAATGGTGCAAGAAATGGGAATTATACTAAAACAAAGCTAAGATCCATACAATATCCATTATTGTACGAAGATACATAAATACACAGCGGATGACTAAACTAAGCTGCACTTGAAACATCTCGAGCAAAGCTCCACTCGTAAATCAAACCTGCAAAAGAAACCTAAAAAGCAACAATAAAAGAGGGGTGAGATAAAACATCTCAGTGGGTTCCCTATCTTAGAGTTCCCTCGGCTCTAAAAGGTTCGATTCCTAGAATCTCGAATACTCACTGTTTCCTCACTCACGAAACGGAACCAAGTGGAACTAAGGTCTACATATACTACCACAATAGATATAGAGAATGAAACATCTACCTCAAGTCCTTACGGATGCTTCCCGTGGGACTCAATGTAATACCCACCTCAAGACTTACTCAAGACCTTACGGAGGATTCGACATAACACTCTCTTCGATCCTTACGGATGCTCTTGTGAAACACAAAGTAACCACAAAGAGAGTTACTCAAGATCGTCGCATAGATAATATAGCTCTCACCTCAAGTCCTTACGGTTGCTCTTGTGGAACACATAGTAATCCCGAAGAGTCTTACACAAGACCTTTCGGAGGATTCGATGCCTACATATCTCGATATGGCACTCACGTCTGAATAACTGGTTCCTCAAGTCCTTACGGATGCTCTTGCAGAACACAAAGTAACCACATAGAGACTTACTCAAGACCTCCCGTATAAACCAGTGTAGTACTCACCTCAAACCCTTACAAATGCTTCACATGGGACTAAACATCACCCACCTCAAGACTTACTCAAGGCCTTACGGAGGATTTGTAACATACACACCTCAAGTCCTTACGAATGCTTCTCGTGGGACTAAACATCACCCACCTCAAGGCTTACACAAGACTATTACGGAGGGCCCGTGCAATACACCCCTCTAGCCCTTACGGATGCTTCACGTGGGACTCAACATTACCCACCTCAAGACTTACAAAATACTATTACGGAGGATCTAGTGTATAGTATGCGAGTGGTTCATACAATCTAGGGTGAACCTAGCCATTCTCACGAGTTACGTCATCTAACAAGTCGGGTTACAAACTAGGCCATACTATAGGTTCAAGATAAGGTTTTCCTCACTCTTCTCCAATTGATGCTTTTAATCATATTTTTTTCGTATATATATAACTCTAACTCTTATAGTCTAATCATCATCATTAAACTAATATCATTGTCTTTATTTCCATTCAATTCTCACGATTATCGCATATTTCACAACTTGAACAACTAATATAATTACCACAATTCCTTAGCTAACATAATTACGGTTAATCGGAAAAGTCGGGTAAAAGTCGGGTAAAAATAACATTTTTCGGTATCAAAAGATAGTTCATGTTTTTAGCTTCGAATCGATACGTGGAACGCTAAAAACGGATACCCGGATCAAAAGTTATGAATTAAATACCAAAATTGAAACCTACAGGTCTCGCTGAGAGAGCTCCTTCTCGCTGAGCAAAAATCGTCCTGGAACTTTCGCTGAGCGAGGTATGCTCGCTGAGCGAGCTACACCAGTTCAGGAAGTTCCAGCCTTACGAGAAAACACTCTTTTCACCCCCAATCACGCCCAAACATCGACCAATGCAACAAAACATAATCAAACATGTTCATTATCATCATAGGAG
Source organism: Lathyrus aphaca (assembly GCA_963966055.1). Taxonomy (NCBI): domain Eukaryota; kingdom Viridiplantae; phylum Streptophyta; class Magnoliopsida; order Fabales; family Fabaceae; genus Lathyrus; species Lathyrus aphaca. Next base: position 86,623,000 of record OZ014519.1, on the reverse strand, counting down.
TATTTTAGTTAGGTTTTAGCCAAGTTTTAACCGTTAATCCATTATTTCTCAAGATTTCTACCAAAAACCCTAAAACTCTTAAACTCCAACTCTTGACCCAAAATTAAAATAAAAGTATCTAACTACGAACCCACCTCGAGAGTTGGATATTGGCGGAAAGAATGAGCCGATTCGACGGACGGATGATGGAGAATGATGGATTGAAGCTCTAGGGTTCACTTCCTCTTCTTCTTCTCTTCTCCTTTCTTTCTCTCCCTTTCTTTTCTTTCTTTCCAATTCTCTCTTACTAACTTTCTCTCTTTTGTTTTTCCTTTTATAATTCTTAACTTATTTTCCTTATTAACCAAACAAATTATATCTCTCAATTAATAATATTAATGGGTCCAATTTGAGAGTATCCAAAAATGTCTCTGAACTGAATATTTAATAAAGCCTCTGCTTCAGATAATACTAATTAATCTTAATTAATATTATCCATAGCATTAATTAAATACGGGGTATTAACACATGCATGATGCATATGAATGATCATACAAAGGACGAGATGCAAAACAAACATGTTAGGAGCTTAGAAATACATGGATACACATGAAATGCAATGAATTCAAAGCATATCAAATGAATGAAGAAATGATCAAGAAATGTTCTAACATGTCATGGGATGTCTAAAATGGCATACAAGAGCATGTAATGGCATGACAAGTTCATATGATGATGATATGCAAAGATGAATGCAAATGAACATAGAAAATTAGGGTTTTATGGAAGTATGAGACACACATGACCAAAACAGAAGCATACATCATGATAAAAAAATTAAAATGCACTCAAATGAACCCTAAGCATTCTTGATATCACTCCCCAAAGATGGAGGTCAGAAGCTATACCAAAGGAAGTTATGAATTTTCTAAGTTAGCTAGGGTTTTTGGGTGGTTCTTCATGAAAAATGAAAAACAATTTGAAAATGCAATGCAAAATTATGAGTTAAATAACCTAGATAGTAGATGCAAAGTATGAAACAATGCAAAAAGAACCAAATGCAAACTCATCATGGTTGATCAGAAATGATTTTTTCAAGTTAGGGTTAGAAAAATGTGAATTTTAGAAACCCTAACTCAAAGTAAATTGTGAAAATATGATCAAACCTAAAAAGAAATTTGTGTGATGAGTTTGTAAATTGTTCTAAATGTATGAGAATGCATCATGATTTTTTTTTGTGCTTTTTAGATACTAAATGTATTTTTATTTAATTAAAATCAATTAATTAATTAAATAAAACATTTAAATGATTTAAAAATACATTTTTAATGCAAAAGTTAAAAATAAAAATGTTTTTGAGTTTAGAAACATGTTTAAAATGAAAATGCAGAAAATGAGATTTTTATAAACATTTTTACTATTTTAAATAAATGCAAGAAATAAAATGTAAAGAAAATAAAATAAAAATGAGAAGTAATGCAAATGAGTGGATCAGATTGAAAGAGGAAGGGATCTAAGGCTGAGATGGAAAGTCTGCTTGACTTCAGGTATGGAAATCCAAGGGCCTAGGTTCAAAATTCCAATTGGCGCGTGATCCTAAGGCTGATATTGCTTCTGACTTAATTAATTATAAATTAAACTAATTAAGTGGATTAGGGTTTTAATGATCAATCCTGGCCATTCACGTACGCGGGTAAAACATGATCCAAGGGTCCAAATTCAAATTGGCTAATTAATGAGATTAACCCTAATTAAACTCAGGTGGCCGGAGAAGAACTCTGGTCGTCTTCCCCGGCGACTCCCTCACCTGAGTTCACTCAAAACACCATCCCAAGCCTCCAAAATCTCCAGAATGGATCATTGAACAACCCTAAACACGAATCCAGTCCCAAAAATAATTTATCATGCATCAAACTCATGAATCGAACAAGAACAAGTTTAGGTCAAAAATTACAGAGCAAGCATACACACTCATTTCTCAATCATTTTCAAAAGTAAAGACATCATGATGATTAGGAGAGCACATAGAATCAATTTGTAACTTAAAATGAGGGTTCTGGAAAAATGTTTGAAGAAGCTACCTGAGCTGGAGCTTTCTAAACTTGAGCTTTCTGGACCTCTTCCTTGTGCAAACCCACTCCACTTGATCCCCCGAGGCTTATGAAGTGCTTAGATGGAGCTTAAATGGCTTGGTTTGGAAGATTCAGTTCTACTAAGGCAAAAATCGTGTTTTGGTTATGGGGGTTTTCAGGCCATGGTGAAGGGTGATTTGTGTTCCTTGAGTGATTTTAAGTTGACTGGTGAAGAAAGAAAAGAGGTTTGATGGTTGTGCAGTGTGATTCAAAGAGATGAAGGGTTTGCAAGTTTTTTGGCAATCTACTTATATGAGAGATTTCAGGCTTGTATGTTGTATGTTTTGAGGTCCATGATGTTTGTATAAGATGTTGTGATTGGTCCAGAGAGTTGTTGTGGCTCAATTTGATTGGTATGGGACAATTTGCAAAAAAGTAAAAAATTTTGTACCACAAGCATGGCACGGGTCAGAGGAGATTTCTGGCTTGATTTTGCTTCAGCTCCATTCAAGGATGGCCCTTGGATCAGATTTCATGAACTGGAGCACTTGGATCAAGAGATTGTATGGCTTTTGCAATTTTGCCACTTTGGAAATTCTTGAAGAATAAGGCATGGTTTCTTGTGATCCAAGGCACAATTATGATCAAGCAATGTTGCATTATCATGTTATGATGCTTAGAAGTGGATTAGAGGTCATTAGAAGTCTTAAAACTTGGTTTTGCAAAAATCCCTCTTTGGCACATACTTGAAAATTATAAGATTTTTCCCAACTTTGAAACATCATATCTTGAGTTCTAGGATGAATCAAGAGGAGTTCTTGTACTTTTTGAAAATGGGAAGATCTAATCTACAACTTTCATGTTTAAAGATTTTTCATTTGAAGCCTTTTTTATCAAGAAAGAGGAGGTTGAAAATCTTTCCCAAAATGGAAAGTTTTCATTACAAGTCATGTCCAAAAATGGAAAGTTTGCAAATGGCTTGAAATTCTTCAATCTTGTGAACTTATAACCACTTATAAGATTAAATAAAGATCGTAGAACCTCAAAATGATGAAGATGACCCTTTGGTACCTTTGGTGGTGGCCTCAGATGCCCTGATTCTGACTTTTCTTGCACAATAAGTTACCAATTGATCAGATGACTTCCACAATGAATTTATTCATCAAATTTGTTACACATGCTCCTTATGACATATAAAGACCATTAGAATCAAGAATGACCTAAAAATTTGAGGTTAAGGGCCTCAAACCCAAAACCCTAATTTTAGGTCATCTGTGTAGAAACTGCTCAGTCTGCTTGAACACCTTTGCAATGCTTTGTGAAATTTGACTTTAATGAACTCTGGAGAGCATATTATGATCATAGAACACACATGGACCCTCTTTACAAGCTTCAAGGCCTTTGAGATGGCTCAGATCACTTCTTGGATTCTCCTGATCACAAACCCTAATTGTGCAACTTATGTAGTGATTTGATGAAGTTGAATATGCAAATGCAATATGAAAGATCATAAGCCATGGTGTGAGAAAAATAGAGGGGAAATTTGGGGTGTTTACAACTGCCCCTATTCAAGCATGAGTTAGTTGTGCAGGGTGTAAGCGCCTGGCTTAACAGACAAACAAGATAACTTGTGGTTTAATACCAAAGACAGTCCGAAATTTGCACTCTTTATCAAAAGAAGAAAAGGGATATAAATTGTAACACGTAGTATAGTATGAGTATCAGATGAAAGCGATAGAGGACGACCATCGAGCAGAGGACGACTGCTGGGGATGAAAAACGGTAAGTAAAGCAATGACGGGGACGACCATCATGCTGGGAAATAAAGAGATCGCAACGGGGACGACCATCGGGTAAACTGATAAAGGACGATCATCAGGATAAAGAAAAAGACCACGACGGGGACGACCATCGGGTAAAGAAATAAAACTCTCTGGGGATTAAATAAATTAGGAAAGCACTGACGGGGACGGCCATCAGGTTAAAGGGTAAATAAACCGCGACGGGGATGACCATCGGGTAAAAGAATAAATGAAATAATGATGAGGGACGGTCATCAAAAGGTGAAGGAAGATCACCTAGCAGAGGACGGCTGCTGAAAATATCGCGACATAGGACGAATGCTGGATAGAAAAAATCAATGATGGGGACGGCCATCGGATAAGCATGATGAAGGACGATCATCAAGAGGTGAAGGACGATCACCTAGCAGGGTACGGCTACTCTGTTGGGGATTATCTCGACATAGGACGAATGTCGGATAACAAAGATCAATGATGGGGACGGCCATCGGATAAATGATGAGGGACGGTCATCAAAAGGTGAAAGACAATCACCTAGCAGGGGACGGCTGCTGAAAAGATATCGCGACATAGGATGAATGCCGGATAGAAAGTTCCAACAATGGGGAATCCACTGGGGATAGGATGAGGGATGGTCATCTAAAGGTGAAGGACGATCACTTGGAAGGGGACGGCTTTCGAAAGTATCGCGACATAGGACGAATGCCGGATAAGAGGATCAACAATGGGGACGGCCATCGGATAAAATGATGAGGGACGGTCATCAAAAGGTGAAGGACGGTCACCTGGCAGGGGACGGCTGCCGAAAATATCACGACATAGGACGAATTCCGGATAGAAAGTAGTTTCGTTGGTGACTTACTGGGGAATGGTAAACGCGGACGAGTGCTTACGCTTTGAAATAAAAGTTATAAGTGTTTGGCAGTGTGTATAGACTAAAGATGCGGACGAGCATCCTTAGGACCACGATACAGACAAGTATCGTTAGAAACAAACGATGACGCGTGTTTAAGGATGATGATACGGACGAGTATCAATTGGTTAAACAAGGAACATGGACGAGTGTTGATCTGCTGAGGAGATGATACATACAAGATACGGACGGGTATTAGTGGATTGTGTATAAGTATGTGTAAACACCCCAAATTTGCCCTCACCCATTCACACCATGGCTTGTGATCATTTCATATACATGAACACAATCATACCATCTCATATTACATTTTTGATTCACTGCATTGTTTCAAAGTCATCTGCATCTAGGGTTTGTGATCTGAGCAATCCAAGAGCTTCTTGAGCCACTTCAAAGGCCACCAATCATTTCAAAAGGGATCCATGTGTGTTCTTGTATCATATTACATCCACTCAAGGTCAAAAATGCAAAAGAATCACAGGAACTGGGATTGGCATGGAAGCAGAGCCAGGTTTAACTGCACAGATGACCTAGAATTAGGGTTTTGGTTTCAGAGGCCATAACTCCAAATTTTTTTGTCATTCTTGTTTCTATTGGTCTCTATATGGTATAGGGAGTATGCATATCAAGTTTCATGAAGAAATTCCATGGGGAAGTCATCTGATCAAGAGTTGACTTTTCAGATAAGTCAGTGCAAAATCAGGGCATCTGAGGCCCCCAATGACCCAACCAATGGGCATTCTTCATCAATTTGAGTGTATATGATCTTTATTTGATCATGGAAGAAGTTTGAAGTTCACAAAAATCAAGAATTTGAAGTTTTTGCAAAGTTGACTTTTTTGGGCATAGTTGACTTTTCAAGAATATGTCATTTTGTGCCATTTTTCAAGCCTTGATTCTTGATCCAAAAATGCTTCAAATGAGAAAACCTTGGTCATGAAAGTTGTAGAATACATTTTTCCCTTTTCAAAAAGTACAAGAACATGATCTAATTCATTTTGGATCAAAAGTTATGGTATGACAAAGTTGGCCAAAATCATTGATTTTCAAGATGTGCACTAAATGGAAAGTTTGCAAAATCATGAACCAAGGCTGTTTGTAACTTCTAGTTCACTTCAAACCAAGGTACAAACATCACATAAGTCCTAAAAATCATAACTTGACCAAAAGATCACATGTTCATGGTTTGTGTAACAAAGCATTTTCATGAAGTTTCAAAAGCAAGCAACTTGCAAAAAACTATCATCACATCTCACCCACTTGATTTCTTGGATGCTGAACCAGCCATAGCATCTCACCTCACCATGCTGCGCCAGCCCTAGCCCTTGTACCAAGCCTAGCACCAAGCCATACCTTTCCTTACAAAAAAGTTGACTTTTGGCAAAAGCAAACATCCCAATCACAGCAGGCCATGTCACATCCTCTGGCCAATTGGGATTGTTTATACTTTCCATTTGCTAGCCAAACATAATACCAAGCCAAGCTGAAACGGGCCAGAGCAACACATACACAAAACTCATCCCATTTGCATTTTCCTTCGAATCTGCCTCCTCACCTCACAAACATTCCAACAAGTTTCATCAACCTTTTCACCATGTTCCATTGAGTAGAAACCAATAAGATTCAAGCCTGAAACCAGCATGAACTGAGCTTCACCATTTCTCATTCTCAAAACCAGAACTCTTCGAATCCCTTTATCCAACCATCAAACACACCATTTTTCTTCACTACACATCAAAAGGAACCAAAACCACCCATCACATTGATCTGAAACAGCCTATACACAAACTCCATTTTCTGCTATATCAGATTAGAATCTCTCAAAATAGCTTGCTTAAGCTCATTCCAAGCCTGCCATTAGCACCAGGGGAGTCAGTGGAGCAAGCTTGCACCAAAGAACAGTTTTGAAAGTCCAGAAATAGGAGTTTCCATCTCAGGTATGGCCAAGAACACATTCTCTCAAAGCTTTGATTTTTTGTTATAAATTGAAAGTACATGCTTTAAGGATCATTGTGATGTGTTTAGAATCGAAAATAGTGAAAAAATGAGCATTTCATGAGTGTCTGAAAGTTTGGCCCCGTTTTTGTTTTGTTTCGATTCAACCTGTTCTTGCTGGATAAATGATGGTTGATTGTTGATTTGAGTTGCTAGAAGTGTGAGGATTGTTTCTGGGCGTTTAATTTAGCTTGGGGTGGCCTGAATCGTATTCTAGGGTTTTGGGGTCGCCGGGGAAGATGACCGGAGCTCCCCTCCGGTCACCTGAATGTGTTTAGCCCTAATCTCAGGTCATTAGTGCCATTTGAATGTGGGGCGTTAGATTGGTTGACTCCGTTGACCTCCCGCGCGCATGAAGGGCCCAGATCACTTTGCTTAGCCCTAATCCACTTTCTTTAATTAATTAAATCATAATTAAGTTAATTAACCTGAACCAACCATGGCCCTTGGATCTGCGCGCCAGTCAACCATCCCAAATCCAGTTTAAATCTCCACCCTTGGATCTGCTTACTTTCTTTTATTTCAATTTTTAATTCATTTCTTTTCATTTTATTTGCATAATTAATTTAAAATAGCAAAAATGTCTTAAAAATTATGAAACTTTTTCTCAAGAGTTTTATTAATTTTTATGACACAAAAATATTTTTATTTTCATTTTTAGCATTTAAAATGTATTTTAAAATATTTAAAAGATTATTTTTAATTGGTTAATGAAAATTAATTTATTAAAAATACTTTTAGGTATTTAAAAATCACCAAAAAATTCATGAAATGTTCTAAGACATTTAGAAACATTGTCCAACCTTCAAACCAAATTTCTTTTTTGATCTTGATGCATTTTGGGAATTTTTCATTGAATTAAAATCATTTTTGTGCATTAATTTGATCCATAGTTCAAAAAATCATTTCTGCCTATTTATGAGGAGTTGGACATTGATTCTTCTTGCATTGCATTGTGTTTAGCATGTAGTTTTTGAGATAAAATTGTCATGATTTGATCTTGCATTTCCAATTTGTTTGGCATTTCTTTTGTTTTGAAACCCTAAAAAACCCTAGAATCTTGTAAAAATCATAACTTGAGATTGGTTAAGAGTTGAGACCTCCCCTTTGGGCATTGGTTTAGTATAGGATTAGGGGTCCTTTGTGTGGCATTTTCCATTTTTTATCTTAGGGTTTGCTTCTGTTTTTGGTTTGTGTTTGATGTTTGATTCATAAACCCTAATTTGGGCTTCCATATGCATCCATCTTGCATTCTCTTGCATAACATGACTTGCCATGACATTCCATGCTTCCATGTGAGTCATTTGACATCATAAGACATATTGAAAACATGTTTGATCATTGCATCATGTGTTTGCCATGTTGTATGCCATGTGCACTTCATAACTTTTCATGTATGCCCATGCTCCCTAACTTGCTCCATTTGCATTCATAAACTTGTATGATCATCTCCATTGATTGTCTCATGTTTGTATCACTTCATAACATCATTATCATCATAAACATGCTTCTGGTTTTGGTTTGCATCATGTCATTCCATCCCATTTTGCATTTCATTGCATTTCTTTTCTAACTTTTCAGGTGGTAAGTGGCTTTGAGAAGTGAATTTGCCTTCACTTCTCATAACTTTTCTTTTCATCTCTCTTGCATCCATTGCTGCATTTTCTATATGTGTTTGAGTTTGAGCTTGCTCATTCTTCTTCTTCCAACTTTCTTTCTTCAAGTGACTTGACTTCTTGAATGAAGCAAGTTGCTTTGCTTCTCTTGATCCTTTCATCTGCTTCCTGGTGGTTCCATTGAAGACTTCTCTTGAAAACCTCACAAACCTTAGGAGCAACCAAGCATGACAATGATTAGGGTCTTGATTAGTCTCCCCTCTTAGTTTTACCTTTGTGTCTCTTTTGAGTCTTCTCTTCTCATCTCATAATCAGGGACTAAACCCTAAAGGCTTTAAGGCTTTGTGATTAAGCTTATGCCTGCATCCTTCTCTTAGGATGGGGTGTATAACTTTAATCCTAAGTGTTAAACCCTTAATGTGTTTAAATCTCTTAATCAATCCACTTAATAAGTATCAAGACATTACACTTGTAACTTGGGCCTTGCATTAGGGTTCTAATTCTTCCTTAATTGGTTAAGAAGGACTAACCCTAGTGTTAATGGACAAGTCCCCCTCAAGTTTGTCTTGCAAACCCTAAAAGTCACTTCATCATCATACCATTAAATAAAATCCACTTAATCAAAGGCTTGTTTTGTCATGAGCTTAATCCCTAATCATGGATTAAGTTGAGGAGCTTTCCTCAGCTTAAACATTCTCATCTATTATCCTTCTATTAGGATGGTGTAATGAGTCTGTTTAATCCTTGATTATGGCTTAAGCTCATTACTTAACACTAAACAAAAACCACCAAAACATCTAATTAATCACAAGTAGGTTAATGATCTTAATCCTACACCAAAGGTGATTAAGTGTGAGAATCTGACTTCACACTTAAGGTACTCTCATTACCCCTAATCAGAGGGAAGATGTGATGAGTTTACTAAATCCATTGGTTTAGGCTTAAGCTCATTAACTTATGACAAACTTTCAAAAGCAATAAAAGACTGAAAACACAAAAACAAACAATAGTCGTCTCCTCCGGGATTCTTTTCTCATCTCATTCACTCATAAACGAGAACTTGCTTCTTCCGTCTAATGCAAGACAGTTTGCACCTGAGCCAGACAGGTCATACACTTGAGCATGGGCAAGTAAGCAGTTCACAAGTCAATTCATCTTTCAGTCTCTTTGGGTCGAACTACGGTGTTCTGACTTCCTCATTGCACGAGAGGATACGTAGGCATAACTTAACAGTTATCGAACAAAAGTCTCTGTATATTCCCCCTCTTTCCAGCATCACTCTTTTAGCCTCATTATCTTGAGCATATTCTCATTCCTGCACTGACACTTTTATATTTCACTTCACTTTTCCCTTGCACTGACACCTGTACATTCTTTTCCAGTTACTTTATACACAAATTGCACTGACACTACCCGTTTAAAACACAAATCTTTCAAGCGTGGATCCCGTCGAGTACGACGGACAATCTGGGTGCTAATACCTTCCCAGGTTGTAACCAACCCCCTTACTCAGTCTCTCTGGTTCGCAACCGTCTTATCCATCTCTTTCTAGGTCTATGCAGCATTGCCTTTCCTCCGGGATAAAAATGCCTAGCTGGCGACTCTATTCATCTCCAGTGAGTTCACGGCTGTGTGTTCTCATTGTCCCTTTCGCCGACCGTTCGCGCTTGTACCTTTATCTGGACCTAGCTTCATTTATCGGGAGCGACAGTATGTACAAGTGTTTGACCTGCTGGGGAAATATGTGAAAGACACGGACGAGTGTCAAAAAGGTTGAGCAAAGGACACAAACGAGTGTTTGACTTGCTGGGGAAGTATGACACGGGCGAGTGTCAAAAAGAATATGTACAAGTATGAACAAGTATCTGTATTGAGAGTGCAAAAAGGTATTCTGGCTTTGTCTGCGGGGGATAAGTTTTGTATATTACTGGTGAAGTGATTCTGATGTTTGTAGGTGATTGGCTCGAACCTGGATTATGATCATGCAAATGTTTGATTTTTGCCATAATGCTCCGTTTGGGGAAAATGATGTGAATGCTATGATTATGCAAAAATGAGAGAACCGGTCCGAGATCTGGATCCTGCGGGGAGAAAGATCTCTGGGCGATCTGTCTGGAGGGAGAACTCCACTGGGGAAAGAGATCATTGGCCGATCTGTGGGGAAAGAGGATCACCGAACGATCTTCCTAGGGAACTCTGTGGGGATCTCGGCTGGGGAAGCTTCTGTTGAAGAGACTCATGCTGGGGATGAGGAGGCTTCTACAACTCTGCTGGGGAACAACAGTTCAAGCATTGCTCGGGAGATCCTGCTTGGGGAGAAGAGAACTTCTGGGAAGTAATCTGTTGTAACTCCTTCATCCAAGCGACATGCTGGGGATTTAATGAGTTTCTCGAAGGATCCTCTGAGGGGATGACAGCTTCGTAGGGGAAAACTCATGTCAAGTAACCCTACTGATAAGGTGATTGCTGACTTGGCTGGGGATACGAGGCTTGATATACCCCATGTTGTGAGATTGTCTGTCATGAGTACCTGCAACCTGTTAAAAAGAAACGCACAAGTGTCCCGAGGTATCCTCAACCGGATTCCGTCATAGGAGTTAGATTTGCTCAAGAGTGCATATTTCCTACAAGCATATATTGAAAATGGCTTATATGTTTTCATGCAAGTGTTGTATATGAACTTTGGACATTTTGCAAACGAAACAAAAATGTACAAAACAAAGTGTGACTGAATATTCTGATTTTATTGATTTGTGTGCCCTGAATGGGCAAGTACAGTGAAGAAGCGAATCCCTGAAAGGAGGAGATTGTTGTAAATTGAGAAAATAAAGGTGTTGGCAATGTTGAAGTTGATGCTCCGGTGAGCTTCCTTTGCTATGACCTGTATGACCTTGACGTTCTTCTTATATTTCTTTCTAAAGAAGGTTGATTCTGACCGACGCTTTATCCTTTCGAAACTTGCCATGTTGTGAGTGGTACATACGAATTCAGAATGCAGTTGTTCACTTTTTCCCAGATTTTGCGTGGATTGCCCTTTCGGGTTTTCAATCCACCGGGATACCCATTTTTGCCTGAGTTGTCCGATGTGGCTTTTCAACTCAGCGGGTGGCTACTTTTTTTTTTAATATTTCCCTTATTTTTGCCCGAGTGTTTTATTCTGTTTTTGACTCGCCGGGATGCCCTATTTTTGTCGGGACTTACATTTTGTTTTTATGTCCAGCGGGTCTTTTATGCGAAGTATTTTTTAACTACATCTGAATTCACAAGAGATAAGAAATCCTTGCCATCCATAGTAGTGAGCATCAGTGCCCCACCAGAGAAAACTTTCTTTACTATGAATGGGCCTTCTTAGTTTGGCGTCCATTTTCCCCTGTGGTCTGTATGAGGAGGAAGAAGTCTTTTCAGAACAAGCTCTCCCATTTGTTATTCCCGAGGTCTGACTTTTTGATTGAAAGCTTTCTTCATTCGCTTTTGATATAACTGCCCATGACAGATGGATGCTAATCTCTTTTCTTCAATCAGACTGAGTTGATTATATCGAGATCGGACCCATTATGCTTCATCCAGTTTCACATCCATCATTACCTGTAAGGAGGGTAGTTCAACTTCAACAGGTAGGACAACTTCCATACCATACACAAGCTGATAAGGTGTTTCCCCAGTAGATGTTATGATAGAGGTTCGGTACCCATGCAAGGAAAATGGTAGAATTTGAGCCAGTCTTTGTAGGTGACTACCATCTTTTTCACAATCTTCTTAATATTCTTGTTAGCGGCCTCAACAACGCCATTCATCTTTTGCCTGTAAGGAGAAGAGTTGTGATGTTGAATTTTGAAGTCTCGGCAAAGTTATGCCATCATCTTGTTGTTCAAATTGGAACCATTATCAGTAATGATTCGCTCGGGAAATCCATATCGAAATATGATATCCCTTTTCAGAAATCGAGCTACCACTTGCCTGGTGACATTTGCATACGAAGCTGCTTCAACCCATTTGGTGAAGTAATCAATGGCTACCAGGATGAACCTATGACCATTTGAAGCAGTCGGTTCAATCTTTCCAATCATATTAATGCCCCACATGGCAAAGGGCCAAGGTGAAGACATTACATTCAAAGGATTTGGAGGCACATGCACTTTGTCCTCGTAGATCTGGCATTTGTGGCATTTACTGGCATAGGCACAACAGTCTGCATCCATTGTTATCCAATAGTAACCTGATCTTAACAATTTCTTGGCCATTACATGTCCTCCGGCATGGGTACCGAAAGAACCTTCATGTACTTCGTGCATCAGTAGGTCTGCTTCCTTCTTGTCAACACATCTGAGCAAGACCATGTCGAAGTTTCGCTTGTACAAAGAACCATCAGTATTGAGGAAGAAACTGTCGGCTAGCTTTCTGAATGTCTTCTTATCACTTGACGATGCCCCAGGCGGGTATGTCTGAGTCTCCAAGAAGCATTTGATGTCATGGTACCAAGGCTTGTTATCTGTGACAGTGTCCACATAGAATACATATGTCGGTTTGTCCAGTGTGGATACCAAAATCCGAGGTACATAATTGACGACCTGTACTTTGATCATGGATGAAATGGTAGCCAAAGCGTCTTCAAATTGATTCTCATCTCAAGGGATGTATTCAAGCTTAACTGTTGTGAATAAGATCAACAATCTCCTCATATAGTCATGGTAGGGAATCAGATGCTCCTAATGAGTGTACCACTTGTCGTTGGTTTGGTTGATTACCAAAGCTGAATCTCCGAATACATTCAAACTTTTGATCCTGAGGTCAAAGGCTTCCTCAAGACCCATGATACAAGCTTCGTACTCGGCTTCGTTGTTAGTGCATGCAAAGGTAAGCCTTGCTGAGAAAGGCATATGAACCCCTTTAGGTGTAATAAGCACTGCACCAACCCCACGACCGTTACAATTAACTACCCCGTCAAACTTCATAGTCCATGTGTCTTCTGGATCAGGCCCTTGAGTGTGAATAGGCTCTTCACAATCTTTTTATTTTAAGAACATGATGTCTTCATCAGGGAAGTCAAATCTCATAGGCTGGTAATCATCAATGGGTTGCTCATCCAGATAATCAGACAATACACTGCCCTTGATGGCTTTCTAAGAGGTGTACTGAATGTCATATTCTGTTAGAATCATTTACCACCTAGAAACCCTTTCGGTAAGTGTTAGCTTCTCAAATATGTACTTAACTAGATCCATCTTTGAGATCAATAAGGTAGTATGAGTCAACATATACTGTCTTAGTCGGCGAGCAGCCCACGCTAAAGCACAACAAGTTTTCTCGAGCAGTGAATAACGTTGTTCACAGTCGGTAAACTTTTTGTTTAGGTAGTATATTGCATACTCTTTTCGACCAGACTCGACATGTTGGCCCAACACACACCCCATTGATTCATCTAATACTGTCAGGTACATTATTAGAGGTATTCCTTCAACTGGAGGCATGCGAATTGGAGGTTCTTACAGATACTCCTTGATCTTGTCAAAAGCTCTCTGACAGTCATCGTTCCACCTGACTATTTTCTCTTTTGTTAACAGCTTAAACAAGGATTCGCAGGTTGTAGTGAGATGAGATATGAACCTTGAAATGTAGTTCAACCTACCCAAGAACCCTCTAAATTATTTCTCAGTCTTAGGTGCAGGCATTTCCTGAATTGCTTTGACTTTATCGGGATCAACCTCAATTCCTTTTTCGCTTACAATAAAACCCAGCAGCTTACTAGAACGTACCCCGAATGTGCACTTGTTGGGGTTCAATCTTAGCTGATATTTCCTCAGACGCTTGAACAATTTCAGTAGATTCACCAAATTATCTTCCTCTGTTTGGGACTTGGCAATCATGTCATCCACGTAGCACTCGATTTCTTTATGGATCATATCATGGAATAATGTTACCATAGCCCGTTGATATGTTGCACCGGCGTTCTTCAGACTGAACGACATTACTTTGTAGCAGAACGTCCCCCATGGTGTGATGAAAGTTGTCTTCTCCGTGTCTTTAGGTGACATATTGATCTGATTGTATCCAGAAAATCCGTCCATGAAGGAAAATACCGAGAATTGAGTTGTGTTATCCACCAATACATCAATGTGAGATAATGGGAAATCATCCTTCGGGCTGGATCTGTTCAGGTCCCGGTAATCAACACATATACGCACCTTGCCATCCTTCTTAGGTGCGGGTACAATGTTAGAAACCCACGGCGGGTAACTAGTTACAGCAAGAAAACTAGCATCCCACTGCTTTTGTACTTCCTCTTTGATTTTCATGGCCATGTCTGGGCGAGTACGGTGCAATTTCTATTTAACTGGCGGACAATCCTCCTTCAATGGCAGATTGTGCATGACAATATCCGTATCCAAACCCGACATATCCTGATATGACCAAGCGAACACATCGACATATTCTTGAAGCAAATTGATGAGCTGTTCTTTCACTGGAGCTTGCAGACTGGCCCCGATCTTCACCTTTTTCATATCTTCCTCGGTACCAAGATTGATAGTCTCAACTTCCTCCTGATGAGGAGCAATCACCTTTTCCTCTTGTCTCAATAACCTGGTCAACTCTTCAGGAAAATCATAGTCTTCATCAACCCCTTCATCTGCTTGATTAATCGGATTGTCGAAGTCATACAAGGTCATAACAGTGATGTTGTCGGTGCACTCTGGAGGGATATCTCTGCAAGGGTTGAGAGTTGTTCATTTTAGTGATTGATTTTATCTTATTTAGAAAAAGTGAATGAAGTTTATTAAGAAAACATTTCCATTTATTGTTTTGTGCGAAAACAAAATGAAAAGACAGTGAGCGAAAAGATTGTTTGCAAAAGATGTCCATTGTTCATTAATTTTTCATTTGCAAAAAATACATATATGGCCCTATTACAAAATAAGTCCTGACACCTTGGGCAAGATGCAGGACTTGATGCATGCTTAAACATGAAATAATAATTGCTCTGCAGCAGTAACCCTTATAATTTCCTGGGAAGACCAGTTGAGGACTTATTGGCCTGGGACCCTTGGACGAATCCAGCTTTCCAGGTTGTAGTCGCTTTCAGCCTCGTCTTCCACATTGTTGATAGCATCAGAGGTCAGTATTCCCCCACTTATGAACTTGGGAGCTTCAGCAGCCTCCTCTGGAACTTGTCGGGATGGTCTGTAACCCAAACCGAATTTGTCTTCTTTCATCTGAACCTTCAGCAGCTTGCCCTAGCCTTGGGAATTCCCGTCTTCAACAACCTTCCGAGCCTGTTTGTAAGAAGCAATTGAAGTACCCGACACTTCAGTTGTTGCTTCATTGACATTAAGAGCTTCAAAACCCTGACTCATTGTTTCATGAATCTCCCCATCCATCTCAATGTACTTATAAGTGGCCAAGTGACTAACAAATTTGTCCTCCTCTCCACAGATGGTGATAATTTGGCCCTCCCACTCGTATTTTAACTTCTGGTGAAGGGTAGACGTTATTGTGCCAGCGGAATGAATCCAAGGTCTACCCAACAAACAGCTATAGGCAGGCTGAATGTCCATCACATAGAAGGTCGTTTTGAAAATTTGCGGGCCAATTACCACAGACAACTCAATTTCTCCAAGAACCGATCTCTTAGAACCACCGAAGGCTCTCACAACTAGGTTACTCGGACGGTGTGCAAGACCATCATACTCCAACTTAACCAAGGCTTTCTTTGGAAGAACATTGAGAGATGACCCAGTGTCAACCAAAACATGAGAAAGTACCTTTACCTTCCAAGGTGATATGTAAAGCCTTATTATGGTTACGGCCCTCCGTAGTCAGATCAGCATTGGTGAACCCTAGTCCATGACTAGTATTGACATTTGAAACCACCATTTCTAGCTGATTAACTGTAATATCTACGAGCACGTAAGCTGCGTGCAAGACCTTGAGAAGTGCATTCTTGTGAGCTTCGGAACACATGAGCAAAGATAGTATAGAGATCTTGGAGGGAGTTGGATGGAGCTGATCAACAACTTTGTAGTCACTCTTCTTGATAATCCTCATGAACTCGTCTACATCCTGATCAAAGGGTTTCTTCTGAGTTTCTTTCGCAGCTGGTTCTTCTGGTACCATACTTTTTCCTTTTGCTTTGGCAGCGGCTTCTGCTTCAGCATTAACTATTGGGAACTGTGAGGCAAAGAGACGTCCGCTTCGAGTGAAGCCTCCGCCTCCCCCTACATTATCAATTTGTGGTGTAGAAGTTGAAGAGTCAAGAGTAATTTTCTTTCCGTTGCAATAAAGATCTGAGCTGTAATGCCAAGGAACGGCACTGCTGTTGTCATAGGGAACTGGTCCAGGCACCGTGATGGTAACCGGACTGACTGCTGCGGAAGAAGGAGTTCTGACAGTCTAAGGATCATAGTAGATGGTGACAGGAGGTCTGATCGAAGATGGTGTAGTTGTAGGAAGTTGTTGATGTTGATGTTGATGTTGATGAAAGTTGTAGTCAAGAGAATCTGGAACATGAATGGTTGTTGGGTCATAATAAATGGTGACCGTTGAGATGTCGTCATTGATGGTTGATGTTGTTGTAGTAGACTCCGCTGGAATGATGTTTGCTGATGTTGTAGGAGATACCTCTGAAATGGTGTTTGTTGATGTTGTAGGAGAGATGTTTGTTGGAGTTGTAGGAGTTGGAACTGTTGAAGTGATTTGTAGGGTGCCTTCTTTGATAAGACTACTGATACCAATCTTCAGATTTGCACAACCGTTGGCAGAAATCTTGCAAGCTTCACAATGGGCCTCACAACCCGGGAACACTTGGCACTTCAATAGTTGAGCTTTAACTTCGGCCAGTGGTGTTTGAATACTTGCAATGTGATTAATCAGAAAAGATGGTTGGCCTTCTTCAATAGCATTAATCCTCGGTCCACCGTGATTCGATATTGGATTCTTTGTGACATTTGGTGGAGGTGCAAAATTCAAAGCTTTGGAATCAACTAAGTCCTGGACTTTCATGTGCAATTCCCTACATTTCTCTGTTGTATGGCCAGGTGCATTGGAGTGGAAGGAACATTTGGCGTTGACATCATAGTTCCTTGGAAGATTCAAAGGATTTGGTGGAGTCAAGGTTCTCAATTCAACCAGGTTAAGCTTCAATAGCTGTGGGAGTAAGGCTGCATAAGGCATCAGGATGGGATCGATAACCCTGTTGATTTGTGAAGTACTTTGTGTAAACACCCCAAATTTGCTCTCACTAAGTTCACACCATGGCTTTTGATCTTTCATATTTGCATTAGTTTACACATACCATCTCATATTGCATATTTGTTTCATCTGCATGGTTCAAGTTCATCTGCATCTAGGGTTTGTGATCTGAGCAATTCAAGGATCCATATGAGCCACTCCAAAGGTCTCCAATCACTCCAAGAGGGTACATGTGTGTTCCATCATCATATTATATCCCTCAAAGATCAAAGAAGTCAAGAAATCACAAGAACTTGGAAAGCATGGAAGCAGAGCTAGGGTTTCACTACACAGATGATCTGAAATTAGGGTTTTGGTTTCAAAGGCCATAACTCCAAATTTTTTGGTCATTCTTGTTTCTAATAGTCTCAATATGTTATAAGGATCATATGTACCAAGTTTGATGAAGAAATTCATTGTGGAAGTCATCTGTTCACTGGGTAACTTCTTGAGCAAGTCAGAGCAAAATCAGGGCATCTGAGGCCCCCAACAATGGAACCAAAGTGATATTTTCATCAAATTGAAGTTATATGATATTTATTTGATCATTGAAGTGCTTGTAAGTTTACAAAATTGAAGAAATTTGAGCTAAACCAAAAGTTGCCAAAAATGGAAATGACTTGTAATGGAAACTTTCCATTTTGGGAAAGTTCTTCAACCTCCTCTTTCTCAACCAAAAATGCTTCAAATGAAAAATTGTTGGTCATGACAGTTGTAGATTGGATCATTCCCTTTTTAAAAAGTACAAGAACATGTTCTAATTCATTATGGAACTCAAGTTATGGCCTTGCAAAGTTGGCAAAAATCCTATAATTTTCACTTTCACACCAAAGAGGATTTTTTGCAATTTCACATACCAATCCATTGTTTGACCTCTAATCAACCTCTAAGCATCATACAAACATAATACAACTTATTGTGACCAGAATTACCCAAGAAATCACAAGTTTCTATGGCTTGCATCACAAGAAATCACAAAAGGGGCAAATTGCATAACACTTGCAAAATCTCTTGCAGCCATGCTTCCACTTGTGCCAGCTGCATAATTTCAATCCCATGGCTCTCCTTGATCAATGCTGAGGCCAGACATGCTCTTGAACAACTCCTGCCATAGCCCATACCTCAAGTACACATAATGTTGACTTTTTGCAAATCACCTCATACCAATCACCACAGGCCACCACCCACTTTCTGACCTATCAAGACATGTTATGTGGACTCAAAGCAAGCTAACTCACATAATCTTGGAGCTCAGAACCTCTCATACACCAAGTTTCACAAAATCACTCAAAACCTTCCTCTCTTCGAAACACTCTGCACAAGCATCAAACCTTCAATATTTTTCCATAGATCAACTCACCATCATCCACAGATCATTTCCCAACCATTACCAAGCCCTAAAAGCCAGCCAAACACAAACACGATTTTGGACCAGCTAAGTTGCAACCTCTCAATCCAGCCATTCTAAACTCTTTCAAGGCTTTGCAACATCATCAGAGGATCAAGTGAGGTGGATTTGCACAGGAGAAGAGGTCCAAAAGCTTCAGAGGTGAAAGCTCCAGCTCAGGTAGCCATCTTCAAACTTTTTTCCAGAACTTATTTTTTATGTTATAGAAATGATCTATATGTTTCACTAATCACACTGCACTTGTTGGTTTTGAAAATGGTTGCGTATTAAGAATTTCATGGCTGTCTGAAAGTTTTGCCATTTTTACGTTTTTCTTCGAATCTTGAGAATGATAAATGAGAAATGAATTTTGAGGGTGGATTCGTGTTTAGGGTGAGCTGGGGATGTGATTTGGAGCTTTAGAGCTCTGGAAATGACCTAGGGAAGAAGTTTGTAGTTTGGTCTCGCCGGAGAAGACTTGAGACTGATTAGGGTTAATCTGCGTAATTAAGGAAGTTTGAATTTTGGCCCTTGGATGATGTTTCCCGCGCGTGTTTGGACGGCCCAGATTAGTCATTAAGCCCTAAAACCTAATTAATTAACTTAATCTGAATTAATTAGCCAGGACAAACCTCAACCATTAGATTGCGCGTTGGTCAATGCCTTTCCCCCTAGTTTGAATCTGGTCCACTGATTTGTCATACTTTCATTTATTTTAATTTTTATTTCATTTAAATTCCATTTTCTTTGTCATTTTATTTAAAATACCTAGAAAAATCACAAAAATATTTCCTTCTGCATTTTAATTCCAAATATTTTTCTTCACCCAAAAACATTTTTATTTTTATTTTTTGCATTTAAAAATCATTTTAAAAATATTTAAATGTTTATTTTAATTAATTAATGGAAATTAATTAATTAAAATACCATTTAGGTTTCTAAAAATTCCAAACAAAATTCACATTGCATCTTAGGACATTTAGAAACATTGTCAAACCATTCATACAAATTTATTTTTGGTTTTGATCCAATTTTGACATTTCCTTTGAATTTAGGGTTCATAAAATCCCCTTTTTGGAACCCTAAGTTTGAAAATTCTTTTCTGCCTAACTATGAAGGGTTTGATAATGATTCTTTTTGCATTATTTTCCATATAGCATATAGTTTCTAGGGTATTTTTGTCATGAATGTATCCTTCATTTTCAAATTGATTTGCATTTTTCCTCTTAAGGTACCCAAAAACCCTAGGTAACTTAGAAAAATCACAACTTTCTTTAGGTTAAGAGTTAGACCTTCTCCTTTGGGGTGTGATATCATATGGGGTTAGGGTTTATTTGAGCTCATTTGCAAATTTTTATCATGAGAATTGCTTCTGTTTTGATCATTTGCATCTCATCCTATCATGTAACCCTAATTTTGCATCCATACTTGCATCTTGCATTGCATTGCATGAACATATGAACATGTCATGACATTCTAAGCATTTGTATGCCATCTTAGATATCTTAAGACATTGCTTGAACATTGCTTGGTCATTTATTCATACATTTGCTATGCTTTGCATCCATTTCATTTCATAAACATCCATGTGTTTTCATGCTTCCCACATGCTTCATTTGCATCCTTCATCTTTGTATGAACATTCATAGCACTTGGTATGTCTTTGCATCTTATCATAGCATCATTTGCATCATGTGTTTGCTTCTGGTTTTGGTTTTTTGTCTTTGAATATGCTTCATATCACTTCATTTTTTTCCTTATGCTAACATTTCAGGTGGTAAGTTAACTTGAGAAGTGAATTTGCCTTCACTTCTCATTTCTCTTCATCTTCTTCATATGCATACTTGCTGCATTTGTCATTGTCTTAGAGTGAGCTTGCTCATTCATGTTCATCTCACTTTCTTTCTCTAAGTTACTTATCTTCTTCAGTGAAGTAAGTAACTTATTCATCTGCTTCTGCCTCCTTTCATCTGTTTCTTCCATTGGTGGCTTCTCTGAAGATCTCTTTTAAGCCTCACAAACCATAGGAACATCCAAGCATGACAATAATTAGGGTTGTGATTAGTCCCCCTTGAGCTTTTACCTTTGTGTCTTCTTTGTGTCTCTCTTCTCATCTCATCATTAGAGACTAAACCTTTAAGGCTTTAGGACTTTGGAATTAGGATTATGCATGCATCCTTCTCTTAGGATGGAGTGTATAAATTTAATCTTAACTGTTAAACCCTTAATTTGTTTAAACCTCTTAATTAATCCATCTAATAATCACTAAGATATTAACTAGTAACTTGGGCCTTACATTAGGGTTCTAATTCTTCCATTATTGGTTAAGAAGGACTAACCCTAGTGTTTAATGGACAAGTCCCCCTCAAGTTGTCTTGCAAACCGTAAAATTCACTTCTTAATCTCACCCTTAATTAAAATCCACTTTAATAAAGGCTTGTTTTGTCATGAAGTTAATCCCTAATCATGGGTTAGGTTGAGGTATCTTCCTCAGCTTAAGTGTGCTCATCTATTATCCTTCTATTAGGATGGTGTAATGAGTTCACTAATCCTTGATTATGGCTTAAACTCATTATTTAACACTAAAAAAAACCCAAAATCATCTAAATAATCACAAGTAGGTTAATGATCTTAATCCTACATCATTATGGTAATTAAGTTGAGATGCTTATCTCATACTTAAATATTCTCATTATCCCTAATCAGGGAGGATATAATGAGTTTACTACCTTAGATTTAGGCTTAAGCTCATTAACTTATGCAAAACACCAAAAACAATACAAGATTGAAAACACAAAAACAAACAATAATCGTCTCCTTCGGGATTCTTTTCTCATCATCCTCACTCACAAATGAGAACTTGCTTCTTCCATCTAATAGAAGACAGTTAGCACTCGAGCCAGACGAGTCATACACTTGAGCATAGGCAAGCAAGCAGTTCACAAGTCAATTTATCTTTCAGTCTCTTTGAGTCGAACTACGGTGTTCTGACTTCCTCATTGCACGAGAGGATACGTAGGCATAACTTAACTGTTATCGAACAAAAGTCTCTTTGTCTTCCCCCTCTTTCAGCATTCTCTTTTAAGCCTCAGTTCCTGAGCATTCACCTTTTGCACTGACACTTGTATATTCTCTTCCATCTTTTGCACACAGATAGCACATACACTACCCCTTTAAACACAAATCTTTTAAGCGTGGATCCCGTCGAGTACGACGGACAATCTGGGTGCTAATACCTTCCCAGGTTGTAACTAACCCCCTTTCTCAGTTTCTCTGGTTCGCAGCCGTCTTATCCATCTTTTTTCTAGGTTTATGCAGCATTACCTTTTCTTCGGGATAAAAATGCCTAGTTGGCGACTCTATTCATTTCATTTCATTTTCTCCTTTCGCCGACCGTTCGCGCTTGTACCGGGATGCAAATCTTAGGGAGCGACACTTTGCTGGAACGGACATTGCTGCTGGTTGTTATTGTTGTTATAAGATCTCTGTTGATGCGGAAATTGTTGTTGCTTTAGGAAGTGTTGTTGTTGAGGTGCTGGAGTGGGAATGGTGACAGCGGCTACTGATCTTTGCATGTATTGAGGCCTACCTCTGTCCATATGCACTGAGTTGGTCCCACCTGTCCTTCTAGGTCCTGAGAAAGGTTTCTTTGCATTATTGGAGCTAGCACCATTGTCAGAGATCTTCCCCATCTTCAAAAGACTTTCAATTCTTTCACCAGCTATAACCACATCAGCAAAACTGGTAAAAGAGAAAGCAACAAGCCGATCAATGTAGGTTCCTTGCAATGTATTCATAAACATATCAGCCATTTCTCTTTCAGACATAGGTGGTTGGACAGCAACAGCAAGTTGTCTCCACCTTTGGGAATATTCACGGAAACTTTCTCTTGAAGATTAAGACATACCCATCAGGAGGGTCCTATTAGGAGCCATATCCAAGTTGTACTGATATTGGTGTATAAAGGCCTCGCGGGTAAGTCCTTCCAGTTTCTGACAGTAGCCCTTGATAGGTGTGAATACCACTCTCTAGATGCCCCGGTTAAACTGTCTTCAAAGTAAAACATCCACAATTTCTCATCCATGGTATACGCTTTCAATCTTCCCAGAAAAGATTGAAGGTGGGTACGAGGACAAGAGGTAGCATTATACTTCTAAAAGCATGGAGGCTTAAACTTGTGGGGGATACTGACTCCTTCCACTAAACCCATATCCATCACATCAAATCCCAAAGATTTTTGGGAGTCCAAGGATCTTAACTTCTCTGATATCTCGTCCAGACGGCGATCATAAACTTCATCAGCCCCAACACCTAACACTATAAATTGCTCGTCCTAAGGATCTTCCTGTAGAACACGGTCTCCAGTGTTTCTCTGGGTATTTCCAATAACATTGACTTCAGGGTTGATGTGGGGCCCAAACTCTAGTGGATTTGTTTGCGGCTGATTGCGCGCGTTGTTACTAGTACCTCCAGTGCCTGCATAGTTATCTTCTGGAGTTTGCCGCTCGACTAACTCCCTCAATCTTTCTTGGGTCTGTGCTAGCCCAGTCATCACAGCCATGAATTGATTCATCTGAGTCCTCACTTCTGTCCTCACAGCAGTCATCTGAGTCCTCACATCTGTCAGTTATTGATGTAACTGATCCATTTGTAGACTCGGAAGGTTGTTTCTAGTTGGATATTTGTGGATGCGATTGACGGGAAAGACCCTCATGCGAGCAATATTTCCTGAAACAAGAAGCAAAGTGAGAAAACAACAACAAAAAACCTGCAAAACAAATGAGGATGAGGTTAACATGCAATGTCGTATATCTATTTGTCCTTCGAAGGTATCCGATTTGGTTTTTTTTTTTTGGTTTTGACGAGAAGATGGATACCCTGTAAAACAAATAGACAAATGTTAAATGATGCAGTATGATGTATACTGAATGATATGCAAGGGTTTGTGATCAGGTGCTGGATTGTCAATTTCCTTTGATAGGGTCCATGAATGTTCAGAGTTCCGGATGAAGGTCTGAGAACCAGTAACCAGGTGGGGGACTCAAATAAAGAGTCAACAGTCCAGGGTTTCATAAGAATCAGTCCAAAGTAGTGTAACCTTAAAAAAATATCCAGTAACAGAGTATGTTGAGGCCAAGGGTTCCTGCAAACCTGTAAACAACCCAACCCACTCACAGGTATTGTTCTAGAACAAGGATCCTCAAGTTCGGATCTATTATGAGAAGTGTAAACACTTCTAACCCGGAGGTACAGTGTTTACCCTAATCATAAAGGATCCTCCTCTAATTCACCTCAGATGCTGAAGGTCATCTAAAAAGGTCATCCAGACTTAGCAGGCTTCCCAGATAGCCCTAGAACTACAGGAGATCTGTAGCACAGAGTTCTTAAAAAGAAACCCATGTCTGAACCGTGTTTTCATATTCCCACACCAGACCGAAATGGAATGGGAAAGAATATGAAGCCACTCTAATCCTATGTCTGTCACTCAGGCCTTTGTGTTGGACCTTTCTCACTGGAATACCCCCCCCCCCCACCAAAGCAAACCAGCAAACCAACACAGATGATATGATAATAAAATGAAATGCATAAAGCGGTAAATGAAAGCGATAAAGTAAATGCAGTAAATAAAGTTGTACATAAAGCAATAAATAAAGCAAAAACAAAAGCACACATAGCACATAACACATAACACCCCCAGTAAACAAAATCAAACAAGCGCTAGGAGAAA
The DNA here is from genome assembly GCA_963966055.1 of Lathyrus aphaca. Lineage (NCBI taxonomy): Eukaryota > Viridiplantae > Streptophyta > Magnoliopsida > Fabales > Fabaceae > Lathyrus > Lathyrus aphaca. Next base: position 86,598,286 of record OZ014519.1, on the reverse strand, counting down.
CCCACAAGAGAACCAGAAGCCCTGGTTGCAAAGATCCCCAGCAGATCCGCCAAGCTGTCGCTCCACGGACTTTCATCCCGGTGCAGACGCGAACGGTCGGTGATGTTGGAGGTTGAGGTTGAATAGAGTCACCAGCTAGGCATTTTTATCCCGAAGGAAAGGTAATGCTGCATAAACCTGGAAGGGTATGGATAAGACGGTTGCGAACCAAAGAAACTGAGAAAGGGGGTTGGTTACGACCTGGGAAGGTATTAGCACCCAGATCGTTCGTCATACTCGACGGGATCCACGCTTAATTGATTGTGTTTAAAAGGGGGATAGTGTATGTGATGTATGTGTATGAAAATCTAGGAATGAATGTACAATGTGTCAGTGCAAAAGAGAGGGTGAGTGCTCAAGAATGAGGCTTAGAAAAGAAAGCTGAAAGAGGGGGATGACAAAGAGACTTTTGTTCGATAACTGTTAAGTTATGCCTACGCATCCTCTCGTGCAATGAGGAAGTCAGAACATTGTAGTTCGACTCAAAGAGACTGGGTGATTTGTTGTGAACTGCTTACTTGTCTATGCTCAAGTGTGTGACTCGTCTGGCTCGAGTGCTAATTGTCTTGGATTAGACGGACTTGAGGGGAACTTGTCCATTAAAAACTAGGGTTAGTCCCTTTTAACCAAAAGGAAGAGATGTAACCCTAATATAAGGCCCAAGTTACAAGCTTAAGTCTTAATCATTATTAGGTGTTTTGATTAGAAGGTGTAAGCAAATTAAAGGTTTAATACTAAGGATTAAAGTTATACTCTCCATCCTAAGATAAGGATACAGGTATAACCCCAATTCAAAGTCTTAAAGCTTTAAGTGTTTAGCCTCTTATTATGAGATGAGAAAAGAGACTCAAGGAGACTCAAAAGCAAAAGACTAGGGGAGACTATATACAACCCTAAAGTTATCATGCTTGGATATCCCTATGGTTTGTGAGGCCTAAAGAGAAGATCTTCAGAAGGCCACCAAGGAAGAAGAAGCAAATGAAAAGAGAAGAGAAAGGAGAATAGGTTACTTACTTCCTGAAGAAGATAAGTAACCTAAGAGAGAGAAAGGAGCAAGAGAGCACAAGTGAACCTTCACTTCAAAGACAAGTAAAAGATGCAAATGAAAAGATGATAAGAGGTGGGATGTGAAGGCAAATCCATATCCCAAACAACTTACCATAAGCCCCTGAAATGTTAGTGTGAATGCATAAGATGCAAAGCAAAAGGAAATAAGATAAATAAAGACGCAATGATCAAGACCAGAAGTCAATATGCTATTCAAATGTTTTATGGAATGATGCAAAGACATGCATGATGCATATGAATGATCATACAAATGATGAGATGCAAAACAAACATGTTAGGAGCTTAGAAACACATGGATACACATGAAATGCAATGAATGCAAAGCATATCAAATGAATGAAGAAATGATCAGGAAATGTTCTAACATGTCCTAGGATGTCTAAGATGGTATACAAGAGCATGGAATGGCATGACAAGTTCATATGATGATGATATGCAAAGATGAATGCAAATAAACATAGAAAATTAGGGTTTTGTGGAGTATGGGATGCACATGACCAAAACAGAAGCATACATCATGATAAAAATTTGAAAATGCACTCAAATGAACCCTGAGCACTCTTGAGATCACTCCCCAAAGATGGAGATCAGAAGCTATACCAAAGGAAGTTATGAATTTTCTAAGTTAGCTAGGGTTTTTGGGTGGTTCTTCATAAAAAATGCAAAACAATTTGAAAATGCAATGCAAAATTATGAGTTAAATAACCTAGATATTAGATGTAAAGTATGAAACAATGCAAAAATAACCAAATGCAAACCCATCATGGTTGATCATAAATGATTTTTTCAAGTTAGGGTTAGAAAAATGTGAATTTTAGAAACCCTAACTCAAAGTAAATTGTGAAAATATGATCAAACCTAAAAATAAATTTGTGTGATGAGTTTGTAATTGTTCTAAATGTATGAGAATGAATCATGATTTTTTTTGTGATTTTTAAATACCTAAATGTATTTTTAATTAATTAAAATCAATTAATTAATTAAATAAAACATTTAAATGATTTAAAAATACATTTTTAATGCAAAAATTAAAAATAAAAATGTTTTTGAGTTTAGAAAAATGTTTAAAATGAAAATGCAAAAAATGAGATTTTTATAAACATTTTTACTATTTTAAATAAATGCAAGAAATAAAATGTAAAGAAAATAAAATAAAAATGAGAAGTAATGCAAATGAGTGGATCAGATTGAAAGAGGAAGGGATCTAAGGCTGAGATGGAAAGTCTGCTTAACTTCAGGTATGGCAATCCAAGGGCCTAGGTTCAAAATTCCAATTGGCGCGTGATCCTAAGGTTGATATTGCTTCTGACTTAATTAATTATAAATTAAACTAATTAAGTGGATTAGGGTTTTAATGATCAATCCTGGCCATTCATGCACGCGGGTAAAACATGATCCAAGGGTCCAAATTCAAACTGGCTAATTAATGAGATTAACCCTAATTAAACTCAGGTGGCCGGAGAAGAACTCTGGTCGTCTTCTCCGGCGACTCCCTCACCTGAGTTCACTCAAAACACCACCCCAAGCCCCCAAAATCTCCAGAATGGATCATTGAACAACCCTAAACACGAATCCAGCCCCAAAAACAATTTATCATGCATCAAACTCATGAATCGAACAAGAACAAGTTTAGGTCAAAAATTTCAGAGCAAGCATACACACTCATTTCTCAATCATTTTCAAAAGTAAGGACATCATGATGATCAGGAGAGCACATAGAATCAATTTGTAACTTAAAATGAGGGTTCTGGAAAAATGTTTGAAGAAGCTACCTGAGCTGGAGCTTTTTAAACTTGAGCTTTCTGGACCTCTTCCTTGTGCAAACCCACTCCACTTAATCCCCTGAGGCTTATGAAGTGCTTAGATGGAGCTTAAATGGCTTGGTTTATAAGATTCAGTTCTACTAAGGCAGAAATCGTGTTTTGGTTATGGGGGATTTCAGGCCATGGTGAAGGGTGGTTTGTGTTCCTTGAGTGATTTTAAGTTGACTAGTATAGAAAGAAATGAGGTTTGATGGTTGTGCAGTGTGATTCGAAGAGATGAAGGTTTTGCAAGTTTTTTGGCAATCTGCTTGTATGAGAGCTTTCAGGCTTGTGTGTTGTATGTTTTGAGGTCCATGATGTTTGTATAAGATGTTGTGATTGGTCCAGAGAGTTGTTGTGGTTCTGTTTGATTGGTATGGGCCAATTTGTAAAAAAAGTCAAAAGTTTTGTACCACAAGCATGGCACGGGTCAGAGGAGATTTCTGGCTTGATTTTGCTTCAGCTCCATTCAAGGATGGCCCTTGGATCGGATTTCATGAACTGGAGCACTTGGATCAAGAGATTGTATGGCTTTTGCAATTTTGCCACTTTGGAAATTCTTGAAGAATAAGGCATGGTTTCTTGTGATCCAAGGCATAATTCTGATCAAGCAATGTTGCATTATCATGTTATGATGCTTAGAAGTGGATTAGAGTTCATTAGAAGTCTTAAAACTTGGTTTTGCAAAAATCCCTCTTTGGCACATACTTGAAAATAATAAGATTTTTCCCAACTTTGAAACATCATATCTTGAGTTCTAGGATGAATCAAGAGGATTTCTTGTACTTTTTGAAAATGGTAAGATCTAATCTACAACTTTCATGTTTAAATATTTTTCATTTGAAGCCTTTTTGATCAAGAAAGAGGAGGTTGAAAATCTTTCCCAAAATGGAAAGTTTTCATTACAAGTCATGTCCAAAAATGGAAAGTTTGCAAATGGATTGAAATTCTTCAATCTTGTGAACTTATAACCACTTATAAGATCAAATAAAGATCATAGAACCTCAAAAGGATGAAGATGACCCTTTGGTACCATTGGTGGTGGCCTCAGATGCCCTGATTCTGACTTTTCTTGCATAATAAGTTACCAGTTGATCAGATGACTTCCACAATGAATTTCTTCATTAAATTTGGTACACATGCTCCTTATGACATATAGAGACCATTAGAATCAAGAATGACCAAAATATTTGAGGTTAAGGGCCTCAAACCCAAAACCCTAATGTTAGGTCATCTATGTAGAAACTGCTCAATCTGCTTGAACACCTTTGCAATGCTTTGTGACATTTGACTTTAATGAATTCTGGGGAGTATATTATGATCATAGAACACACATGGACCCTCTTGACAAGCTTCAAGGCCTTTGAGATGGCTCAGATCACTTCTTGGATTCTCCTGATCACAAACCCTAATTGTGCAACTTATGCAGTGATTTGATGAAGTTGAATATGCAATGTGAGATGTAATGAGATGTTTATGAAAATGAAATATGAAAGATCATAAGCCATGGTGTGAGAAAAAGAGAGGGAAAATTTGGGATGTTTACAATTACTAGTCCAATTTATCATTTCTAGATCTAGATTCGTCACTCATCATCTGCAACAACAACAGACTTATATATACCACAAATTATACAGAACAACAACAACAATAACAATTCATACACAAAATCAATTAATTCATATCGATTTCACAACAACAGATCAACACAATATCAGAATCATCAAACAGAATAATACACATAAAATCCTACGAGGGAAAGGACCCATCACTACCCTCTCATGTTATTATCACTAATTATGAACCCATTCTCCCCCCTTACCTCAAATCCTTGATAAAATTCTTGCGAAAATGATCTTTGGAGAATGCCCTAGCATACGTTCTTCCTCTTCCAATCCCTCTATCTTGGTCAAAAATGTTGTTATGACTAAACCCCAGCCTATTTTCAGATCAAGGACTCCTGATAACGCTAAATTATATTGTTTTATTTGATTTATGCTTCGATTTATATCTCATTTACTATGTTTTCAGGTGACTTGGATTAATTTACAAAAGAAAGAAAAGAAAAGAATTAAAGGAAGAAATGTGAAGAAAACGAGAAGTTATGAAGAAAATATGAAGAAAATGAAGGAAAGAAAATAATAAAAAAAGAAGAAAATAAAATAGGTGGGGCCCACCACACTCATACAATGTGGCGCATGCCACATTCGGAGGTGGCGCCCACCACCTATCAAATGTGGCACCCATCACTTATTAAAGGAGAGAGGAAGGTGGCGCCAGCCACCTAAAATTTAGGAGAAGAAATCTCCACTTTCCCTTTTATTCCTCCACTACTTCTCCAACTTCCCACTACTCTCACTTACTCCACCACTCATTTATGCTCCATGGAAGTTACAAAACAAAATTTCCTTCTATATATAGGCTTCCTCTTGAATTTAGGAAGGGATCCAAGTTTTGTGCAATTTATTCTTTCATAGTTTTAGGCATAAATTATCATTGTAAAAGTGGTAGTTTCTCACATCGAGGAACTACCACACCATTAGTATTAGGCCTATGTTCTATATAACTTGCTTGGATCAACAATTTTGTAGTCATTATTGAAGTTAAAGTTAATTCAAGTTTCGTTATTTCTCGCATTTTACTTCAAGTCTTTACATGTTCTTTATCACATTGTTTATTATTATTATTATTATTGTTTATCGCTTTCCTAAATTAATTATTATGATGTTTTCAAATGCAATTATATGTTTAATTTTTTTATGTTTAATTCTATGTCTTTCTAAATATTCTTGAGTCTGGTATATGAGGATCGTCGTTACATACGGGACTCGGTAGAAAATAATAGGTGTGAACTTATGATTAAAATTTTGTTTTGGTTTTAATTTCCAAGTCTAATTTAAATAGCTTTGTCACAATAGTGAGAGGTCATTTAACATGATTTTGTCATGAGAGTGAGAAATTAATTAAGGTTAGAGTCGACACTGCGAGAGCGTGGGGATCAAACTGGATAGTGGAAATTAGGTAACAAATCTAAATACAGTGAGAGCGCTTTAGATGTGTTTAGGATATTATTGGCTTTCAAAATATATTTCTTAGTTACCGGGCGAGCGAGAGCAAAATCTTGAGATTAGGGAACATGAATTTAGTTAATAACGCGAGAGCGTAAGGCGGAGTCTTTAAGTCGATATATTCGACGGAACTAAGTTATAGTCGTAATTAGTAACTGAATTCTACAAAGTCCTTTAGGAACGCGGAATCCATATTCCGGATTTTCTTTATTATCTTATTTTCTAAGTTCATTTTTAGTTTTATTTTTAGTTTCCTCTCAATCAAATATTCATTAGCCTTAACTTTACAAAGCGACGATAGACTACAGTAGGTTGACATTGGTCTCTATGGGTTCGACAATCTTTTATATTACTTTGATATTATCGTGAACGTGTGGAGCATCAACTCCCATATTACCCTCACATTAATCTCTTGCTAAGTTTACCTTTGATTTTTAATAAAAAAGTGTAACACGGTGGAAGAACTGACTTTTAGTCATGTTGTGGATAGCAAGAGTTGCCATCGACTTTTATTTTATCCAAGTGGAAAGGACATAAAAGAACAGGAAAGACCTATTTTTAAAAGACTTGGGTTCGGAGGGTAGGTTATATAAAGGGAAGGTGTTAGCACCCTTTATATCCATGGTTATCCATGGGCTCTTAGTTACTTAGCTCACTTAAATTGTTTTTGAAGAGTGTAGTGTGTGATTAGAAATTTTTCTAAGTACTTTGTAATGATCCTCGTATGGCTGTATACAAAGTCTTGTTTTGAAAAATGTTTAAGAAAGTGAGGTGTAAAAAGTAATTTTAAGATGTGAGCAAGTAACTAGGAGGTACCTGTTATACCTCAAAATTTGCCCTCTCATTTTCGTAGCGCGACATTGCATTTGCATATATAGTATTGCATTCACTGGCATAGAAAAGTGAAGCATAGCATAGAGCATGGCAGTGGTTTCACTTCAAATGTGATTGTTCAGTAGGATACGATTCGGATGTATGTTTGACCTAGTTCAGGTCGAACTATCAGGGAATCGCTTCAACTGCAAGTTACATGTGTCGTTGGTTTGTTCCTAAAATATGTATCCAAAATTCAGGTTATCAGGGGTTGAAAGTTGTCGCGCAAGTCAAGAAATGGCTCATGTTGGTTTCAGATAAATTTGGATCGATCAAACGCTCATAGAATGATTTATCCATATGATTATTGTTGCGCTTGTGACTGGGTCCATGGTAGCGGAATTCTTTCTGATTAAGGGGTCTTGGTGGAAACAAGGCAAGATTGGTTTTGAGCTGAGTGAATTAGTTAATCGAATTTCCGGGGTTATGTGCACGTTGGCGGTAGCTGGTCCGTTTCACAAAAATATCAAGTCCCATATTCATTTGTAGCCTTTTTGTCAAATTGTCCATCAAATCAATTCTTTTTGTTCCCGTTTTTCTTTTTTTTTACATTCTTATTCCTAAGCCATATTCATTTTTCTAGTCTCATTTTTAACTAAATCATGATCCATATTTTCTTTCTTTCTCTCAGTCGACCTCAGTATCTCATTTCGATTCCATCTCTTTTTAAAAAAATCAATATCTCTATAAAAGCCAAAACCACATTCTTCTCCAAAATTCATTTTAATTCCAATCATTTTTCTTAAGCCCATTTCATTATTCTTCATGGTCATTGAAACCATAGCCATTACCTATTCTTTATCTCACAAGTTCAAATTAATTTAAAGGCCAAAACCATTTGGGATCCATCCAAGCAAAAAATATATTTTTAAGTACTCTTTGTTGTCATTAAATACTCATTGTTGTCCATCATGGTAAACCATTTCACAAAATCCATTACAAAACTCAGTTACAAAAATAAATAAAACTTGTTTCATTTTTGTTGGTCACTCAACCAAAATTCCAATTCATCCTCCTGATATATCTCCTTCACGGCCTTTTTTCAAAGAGCCCTAAAAATCCAGGCTTACCTCCATCTCCTCCATTACCACCTTCAAGCGTTAACATGATAGATGGTGGTCCGTATTCAAATAATGGCAATAATGGCAGGACAATAAAGCCTCTCGGGGTTGACATACAAAAGAAGCAACATAAAAGTGGACTTAGCAAAGGCATTATAGCTATTATTTCCCTTTCAGCTTTTCTAGCTATTGTTTTATGCTCTGCTGCTGTTTTCGCCTTATTCAAGTTCAGAGATCATGTGCCTGAATCTCAACCAACATCAACCCCACGGGGTTTTCTGCCAACTCTTGCCAAAGCATCAGGTACTGCTGGGCCATCAGTTGGAGGTGCAGTTACTTCGGCTTCAACATCATTTCGGTCTAGCATTGCTGCTTATGCAGGATCTGCTAAGACTTTCAGTATGAATGAAATAGAGAAAGCAACTGATAATTTTCACCCTTCTAGAATACTTGGAGAAGGAGGTTTTGGTCTTGTTTACAGATGTGACCTGAAGATGGATCAAAAGTAGCAGTCAAAGTTCTAAAGAGAAGGAGGATCAATCAATAATCATCATAATCAATAAACAGAAAAACGAAAAATCCATAAAGGAAAAATAACCGAATGCTAACAGAAATAACAGAAGAGGTTATTCAATCAATCTTCAACATCACTATTGTCCAGTTACATTTTCAAAATGAGAAGCAAGGAGATATAACCAAGGTCAGAAATCAAATTACCGAAACCAATGTCATAACAGAATTGAAGGAGGAAATTGAAACTGATAACTGAATTCTAACAAACAAAAATAACAGAATCATAACTGATATTTTTACCTGAAGCTTCTGGATTCTTCTGTGACATTTCCTATAAAGCAATTCTTCTCATCCAATCCTGCTTCTTCTTCCAAAACTTTTTCAATACCCTTCACCATTCTAACCAATCCTCCTTGAATCTCTCCAATCTTCTTCCTCACAACCTTTTCTCCTCATCTTTTCCTTTAACCGAAACTCTCTCCATATCCTATAACTTCTGTTTTCACCATGAATGATTCATCAAAAAACCTGCAAAAAAGTCAAGAACCGCAACAACAATTAAGCATAGAAGAATAATGGCAATTCATTGAAGCTGTGAAGAAGAATGGGCAAGAGTGTAAACCTGCGGCTTTCAATACTGTTTTACATTGGCGACAATGTGCACTCATGGTCATCACAGAGACCGTCTCATCAATCTCCCTAAATCACCGGCATCTCCATGCTATTGTATCAACCTCATCACCAATATGAATAACCTGCAAGGAGATCGACACAAGAATGAGAATGCATCAGATTTGAATTCGACAACTCAACCACGATTATAACGTTGCAATCACAGCAACTCACCCCCCGCAGCCAACATCGCATCGATTCAACGCCAAATCCGCGAGTCGCCACAAGAACCTGCATCAGGCATCACAGAGTGCAGTTTTAGAGTGTTTGTGATTCAATAATAAAGTGATTTCGAAATTGTGGAATAAGAGAAGAAGGCGCTGAGTTAATCGAGGGGAACGAATTTTTCGAAATATACCTGAACATAGCTTTGAATCGCAGAGGCTTCAGGAGCAACAACTGCATATGCTTCATTGACATCGTCGCTGCGATTTAGGTTCACTGGCTTCAGCGCTCACGAAGCGACTTTCATCATTATCTGTTATCAATTGAAGCTTTCCATAACCGAAATAGAAGGGGCGTCTTCGATTCGTAAATCAGCACCGAAATCAAGGTACTATTCACTTCGTCATTCACTTCGTCGTTCTTGTGTGATAGGCTAGGTTATTGTTGCAACTGTTAGGGATTTCTGATGAAAGGTTTAGTTGATTCTCATTTCGGAATTGGGGAAAAGGGGGATTAGGTTAGGTTTGAAGATGCTTAGGGGAAGATTCATGGAGAAGAGAGGCCGAAGGAGAAGAAGAGGGTTTAGGGTAGGACTTTGAAGGAGATGGCGAAGGAAGGAGATTGGTGATGGTGAGGAAGAAGAGGGGAATGGGGTTAGCGGCGGCGCCGCGGGTAGGAGAAGAGAGGGGCTTAGGGTTCGTTCCTCAACCCTTTGTCTTCTTGTCTTGTTTAGTTCATAAGGATTATGATTAGGTTAAATTAATATGATTATTAGGTTTTAAAAAAATAATAATAATAGAAGTTAATGAAAGATTTTAATTGAAATAAATTTTCATAAAGAAACTTTAATTCTTGCTTAATCACAATGAGGTTACCGTTAGAAGCTTAGATAGAACATTATAGTTTTTAGGCTATCTTGTTTTGCTATCTCCACCCCCATATTAAGCCCATAAAAAAATAATAAGCTAAAATACTTCTTTTTGCACCCCCGAGAAAGCCTGCGCAATTGGGCCTATGCTTTTGCTAGTTGCACCACCATTTTAAGCCCAACAAGAAAACAACTTCTAAAAATACTGTCTGTACCCCCATAGAGAACCTGCGAATGGGCTTGTCATTTTTGCTTTCTGTACTCCCTTGCTAAGCCCAGTAGAGGAAAAACAACAAAAAAATAATACTTCCTGAACCCCCTTGTTATTTTCTTTTTGTTTTACTATAGTTTAGAAAATAATCATTAAAAAATAGGAAAAAGCTTTATAAAATTCCAAAAAAATTCCAATAGGTTAATAAATCTAATTAGAAATTTTTGACATTTTTGTTTTCTGAATTTTGTTATTTTTTGATTTAATTCTGATTTTTCTTTTAATTAGCTTTTATTGAATTTCCTTTAACTGTACATAATTTTGTTGATTTTATTTGTTAGCCTTCCAGTAACTTTTTTAGCCCTCTCTTTTTACTGTAGTTAGATGACTAATAAAAGTACATAGGATAATTTTGGTAGATTTTTTAGAATAATTTATCTTAGGTTTTAGAGGCTAATTCTTTAGAAATTAGGGATTAATTTGTAGCTGAAAATAATCAATTTTTAGGCCTAGTTAAATGCTGAATTTTTAGGCTTCCTTTTGACACATTATTATAGGTAGTTTTAGGACCCTATAGAATAAATTTCATATTTTTTTCAGAACTTTTAATATTTTTTAGGATATTAACTTTTAGGCTTGGTTACATATAATTTCCATTTAGTTTAGGCCATGAAAATAAAGCCCAATAAAAATATGGTTTAGTTTAGATTTAGCCTTAGAATTTAATTTAGACTTAGGTTAGTTTAAATTTGAATTGTTTAGAAGGAAAATATTAGGTTTGACTTTGATTTAGAATGTAGGTTAAAGTTCCCTTTTAATTAGAATTAGAATAAATAAATAAGACTATTTTTCATGCCTTTTATGTTTTGTTTAGAATTTTATTTCTTATGTCCATTTCTATTGCTTTGCCTTTATTGGATTTTTATAACTTGCATAGGCTTCCCCATTGTTCTTAGAATCAACTTAACTTCATTAGGAAGTAAGTTGAATTCTAATAGTTTCTAGTTTTTTCCATTAGGATTAGAATACTTCACAAACCATAGGATCCCTTGTAAATAAATCAATAAAAATTAGAATTGAGTCTTAGTCCCTTAGATTTTTTCCTTTTATCAACTTGAGTCATTCTTTCTCATCTTATAAAGAAAAGAAATAAAACACTTAATAAAAATCGAACAATCTTGTACGACACGAGACTTTGTTGCGGAGTGTTTATACGCGTCCTGTTTCGGGGCGAGGTGTAGATACTTCCCGCGATGGATAGGTCTTAGTACAAGACCGTTCACAAACAAATTCAAAACACTTCTTTTAAAAGACAAAAAACAAATAACAAGCGACTATCCTGCAGGAACTTCTCTTTCTCATCTCATTCACTCACAACACGAACTCGCGACGACTTGTCTTTCATGCAAGACGGTAAACGCACTCGTACCAGACGAGCCTGCAACACCTGAGCATAGACATACGCAGTTCCAGCATAAAAAACACAAACAAATAGTTCCCGCCTAGGTTAGACGAACTACGGCGTCTCTGATCCTCATTTATCCCGATGAGGTACGTAGGCAGTGGGGTAGGGCCCATTCGAGCACATTCTTTATTTTCCCTACATTTCCCCTTTTTTCCATTCTCTTTTTCCAGTTCCTTTCTCATTTCTCATTCCAGTTCCAGTAGCATTTTTATTCAGCAGCAACTTTATTTTTCTCACCCTTTGAAACAAGCAAGCAAGCGTGGATCCCGTCGGGTACGACGGACGATCTGGGGTGCTAATACCTTCCCAGGTTGTAACCGACTCCCGAATTCAGATCTTTGGTTCGCAAGGCCTCGTCTTTTTCCTTCTTCCTCAGGTATGTGCAACATTACCTTTCCCATTCATTCGGGATAAAAATGTCTGGCTGGCGACTCTAACCTTTCCGCGCCACTTTCGCGTTTGTACTAGGATGAAAATCCCGGGAGCGACAGCTGGTGACTCTGCTGGGGACTTAACCTGATTCTTCCGGTTTCCCTTGTAGAGTCAATCCTAGCGCCTGTTTGGTTTTGCTTCTTTGGGTGTTTGTTTGCTGTTGTGTGCTTTAGTTTAGCTTTACTGTTTTTATTTACAGTTTTACTTTACAGCTTTACTTTACCGCATTTATTTATTGCTTTCAGTATTTTATTTTCCATGCATCATATTATACTGGACTGTCTGGCTGTGCTGGTTGTCATTTTTTCTGTGGGTTGGGAGTTACTGTGAGATAAGCCAAATACCCGGCTTGAGTGCACTATAGGATTAGCGTGGACAGACATTGTACTCTTATGGTATCTCACCATGATGGGTGGCGATGTGTTCCACACCCAGATTGCGACCGTCTTGGAACTATCCTGTGTGGGGATTACCTCACTTCAGGGTACGACCTTGATAGTTATGTGCATCTGGTGACCGATCTTCGAGGACCTTAATGGGAACACCCCTCTCCAGTGATGACAGTGGCAGACCACATTTGTTGGCAAACCCACTCGCATCCGAGGGTCCATTGGGAACTCGCATAGGATGGCCTGGTTCTCTCATAGGAATTCAGTTAAAGCAAAACTGTTCGTATGATGATAGTATTGTACCCTTCGGGATGAATGTACTATTGTTTCTCGACTCAGTGCTTGAAGCTGGAAACTTGTGAGGGATGCTTGTTTTTCTGGACTCAACTGAGACCTCCCTGAGTAGTACATAATGCCAAACCGATTCCCTGATTTGGTCATGAGCCATTTCTCGGAAATGGTGAACGTATTATTTCTATTCGGCTTTGAGAGTCCGTGATGTTGACCCGAGTAGCACACCCGTGAGATTGGGAGGGGTTTACAGGTTTGCAGGAACCCTAATACCTTCAGTATACCCACTTTGCCTTTGGTTCAGTTTTGTGATCTGGATTTCTGTTCTTAAGATATGGATCCCGGATCAGAGGGATGATTATTGTGTTATATGGATTTTGAGACCTTGCACCGACACCTGATTACTTGATCGGCACATCACAGACACTTCACTGATCACATGCCTGTTGCATACATAACATCATAGCATTCTATCATACATGTTCGGCTATTTCCAAAGATCCTATGTTTGAACCATGTCATTATATGTTCCTATATCCAAATTGGAATCAAAGCAGATAGATCCCTTGGAAATAATCGAACATGGCATTTGCATGCATCCTTACTCTCATTACAGGTGTTCGGGGACAGATTCTCATCCTGATTTTGTTTACTCTTCAGAATGGCCAATTTGAATCACAGTCATCAAGAGGTGGATATGGAACAATGCCGAGCAGAAATAGCTGAAATGAAAGTCTGAATGGATCAACTTTCGGAGGACATGCAGACCTTGTGCCATGATCACACGCTATTGATAGAGAAAGTTTACCAACTGAAGAAACAGGAGAACCAGACCAGGGAAGCCCCAAAGCTCCAAGAAGGGCACCATCTCCCCTTTATTACTGCAGAAATTAGTGGTCATCCCAGTTCGGTGATTTTGTTCCAAGATCAGGAAGCGTTTCGCGAAAAATCTCCTCAACTTTGGGATCCTAAGCGTCCCAGTTTGCAGACTCTTCCCGTTCATCAAAGGGAAGATAAAGGCAAAAGCCGCAGACAAATGCCAAAGACGTCTGAAGCCAAATTTGATTTGATCCCGGTGTCATATGCACAGCTGCTTGTTTGTTTGCTCGAACTTAATCTGGTTGAACTTGTCACCGTGACAGCCACACCCAAAAAGCTTCCTCCAGATTTTGACGCCAATGCCAGGTGTATTTTCCATTCTGGGGCACCTGGTAATCATGTGGAAAACTGCAAAAGGCTTAAGCATCAAGTTCAAGAGCTCATTGATGCAAAAGTAATCGAGTTTGCACCGATCAACGGGAATGTGTCAAAGGATTTCATATCACTAGGAGGAACTTCTCCTTTCCTTACCACAAGAATTATCCCCAATCAGGGGTGTGTGTCTCCGATCTGGGTTGTAAAGACATCGTGCCAGTCACCTTTACCCATTCACAGATCCGACATGAAGAAGAAAGTGCAGAAGAACTTTAGGTGTTCGAATTCATCTCAGCATCAGAATTATCAACAACAGGGGAGACTCAAGCTCAAGCAGGTTGAAGAAGTGTTTACTCCTAGTCAAGTGTTTACCCGTTTGCTCGAGAATTCTTTGATTCAGCCAGGGAATGCCTTGCCAATACCCTACCCCATTCCCCCAGATTACAATATGGATGTCAGGTGTGAATTCCACTCTGGAACATTTGGACATACCATCGACGAGTGCAAAGACTTCAAGCAAAATGTTCAATATCTAATTGATTCAGGAATCATTACACCAGAAGGGTACCTCAGGAGCTGAAGCCTTTGATCTAGCTGGCCATGCTGACTGCACGAAGCTCAAATCAGGAGATGTAGATTTCTTTGATACATGCCTTTTGCTTTATTTTGTTTCTAGATTACCTTCAGAGCTATTGAAGGAATCTTTTGTTTTTCTGTTGTGAATTGTGACATTTTCCTGTATTTCAGTATTATTGGCAAATAATTGTATAAGGCGTATTCTTTGCTTTATGGAAGTGTGTCGGTACCATTGTTGCAACTCTTTTATCCTGGCAATTTTATTTTGAATTCCCGATACACAGCACTTTCTCCCTGCACACTCACAGAGTTTATCTTATGATGTGGCACTCCGTGGGTATCTGTCCCCTGATCTGAATGAAGTGGGATCAGTGACATGGCATTTTCACGCATATCATTTTTTCATACTAACGAGTTATCTGGATTTCCTAATTTATTTGACTATTTCAGGAGAAGTATCGGTCGTACCAGTACGCTGCCCGAGTTAAATCATGAATACAGTACAAGCTGAGTTGAGCGAGTTTCGCACTCAGATGGGGGAGTTCATGGTAGCAATGCAGAGTATAGTGCAGGGGCAACAAGAAATGAGAATCGACATGCAGAAGCTTAATCGTCCACAGGTCGATCCTCCAATGATTACCTTGGACGCCCAAGGCAATCCGATCAACAACACAGTCATCCCATCTACGGATAATAGGCCTCCTATCCCTGAAGGCATTGGTCCAATTCATGTTCGTGTGGTAGACCGACAAGAGGATCAATTTACTTTTCTCAACGAAGATATGGGATTTGGTTCTGGGGCCATTAACTAGGGCTTCCAGATGCTAGCCGAGAAGGTAAAGACTCTAGAATGCAAAGATACCCTTGGCATTGACGTTGCTGATATGGGGCTGGTTTCAGGAGTGGTGATCCCTCCAAAGTTCATACCTCCCGTTTTCGACAAGTACAGTGGTAGATCTTGAACGAAAACTCACTTGCAGGCCTTCTATCGCAAAATCGCTGCACATACGAAAGATGAGAAGCTTTGGATGTACTACTTCCAGGACAGCCTTTCCGGGGGTTCGTTAGAGTGGTACATGAAGCTGGAAAAGAACTATGTCCGTAATTGGAAGGAACTTGGGGAAGCCTTTCTCAAGCAGTACCAGTATAATATTGACATGGCTCCCAACCGAACCCAGCTTCAGAGCATGTCACAAAAGAACTCCGAGAGCTTTAAGGAATACGCGCAAAGGTGGCGCGAGGTCGCAGCCAGAGTACAACCATCATTGCAGGAGAGAGAAATGGTAGACCTATTCATGGATACCCTCCCGGGGCACTTCATAAAACGTTTGGCAAGCTGTTCAGCTAATGGTTTTTTCTGATATCGTCTTGACTGGTGAAAGAATTGAAAATTGGATGAAGCGAGGAAAGATTCAGGTCAACGGTGCCTCCACTTCTGGAACTAAGAAGTCGTTGTCCAATGAGCAAAAGAAGCAGTACGAAGAAGCAGGGGCAGTTTGTGTCCAGCGAAAGAAGAGAAATCAAGGTTCGCGTTACCAGACAGCATCTATGATCATCCCAAGTGCCACACGTTCACAACAGCAAAATCGTCGTCAGCGTAATCCTCAATAGGGTCGGCAACAAAGGAGAGAAATATTTTTTGA
Organism: Lathyrus aphaca; assembly: GCA_963966055.1. Lineage (NCBI taxonomy): Eukaryota > Viridiplantae > Streptophyta > Magnoliopsida > Fabales > Fabaceae > Lathyrus > Lathyrus aphaca. The sequence goes on along the minus strand of OZ014519.1, from coordinate 86,581,956 downwards.
CCCTTTGCCAATGTCTTACACTGATCTTCTCTAGCATTTGCTTCAATTGAAGTTGGTTGGGCTTCGCAAGCTGTCTCCACCTCCTTTTCCACTACCGGAGGGATGGGATGCCAATGTCAATTGTGATTTTCATTCTGGGGCACCAGGGCATCATATTGATGGGTGTAAAGCTTTTCACCACACGGTGCAGGACTTAATCGACTCGAAAGCTATCAACTTTGCACCAAACATATAAGAGAGAGGACACTTTCTTTGATTGGGAGTCTTGAAGCCAGAAGTATTCCGGATACTCTTGTTTTGGTAATGGTGCGTCTTTGCAGTGCAGTTTTCATCCCTATTGGGGGGAACTACGTCGCTCTGATTCTTCATTGGTCTTGGGTCAATGGAGATACGTAGGCAGAAGATCGTCAGGTCTTTCCGAGCAACCTTATGGGGCAACTTTACTCCCTGGCTTCACTTCTCCCTTCAGATGTCTCGTGTCAGAGTCAGAATAACCAGAAGAAGAGGTCTGATTGTCGTGGTTAGTTATACCACTGCGAATTGAAGACTACGAGTCCGTGAAAGAGTTGTTGATCGCTGAAAGTATCCAAGACTGACAGATCCAGACGGAGCCAAGCCTCCTCAACTACGGCAATATTCAGTTTCTTTACTGCATTTCCATTTGTAGTTTCTTTTATATGCTAAACATTTGTCTACATGTATGAAATTTGTTTGCTTTTGAATGTTAGCAATAGTAAGACTCACATGTTTTTCTTAAAGCAATTCATTCGCATTCACTTATAGTCTTGCATATGTACATCGCAATACCAATTGTCATGCTTAAACTCTATGAGGGAGAATGACGAAACAAAAACGCAAAATTGTGTGCTCTCGAGTAAGGCCCTGTTGACGATGTACATGCATTGTTTCAAATCCTAAACACCGGAGATATAAGGGAGATAGACCCTCGCCAACCCATTTGAGCCTTGAAGTAGGAGTTTCCTTTCACATGAAAAAACCCTTGCATTTAACCCAGGGGCAGGGTAGGCGTCAGTTAGTTTGGCCGAGCGTTCAAATTTCAAAAAGGAGTGCAAATCTGAGGATCTATTACCTTTTGTTGTACCAAATCAAGAGGTCCAATGACCAGAAACCACAATGGTTATCCTAATCAAGAGGTCCAATGACCAGAAACCACAATGGTTATCCTAATCAAGAGGTCCAAAGACCGGAAACCACAAAGGTTATCCTTCCTCAACCAAGAAGTGAGACAGTCACGACCCTTGCAAAGCAATCAAGACAAACAGTGTCACACGATTTGTTCAAAAAAAAAAGAATTGAAAAAGAAATGAAAAAGCCCGCTAAGTCGAATTTTGAAAACAAGCGACTTAGGCAAAAATTAGGGCATCCCGCTGGACTTCACAATTAGAGATTCACAAGAATCAGTCCAGGCAAAAGTTAGGGATAAGAAAAACAATGCAAAAACGAAAGACGAAAAGTATTTCACAAGAAAGATCCTTAAAACAAGAACAAAGTCGTGTGGCACAGACACCAAAGATAAGAGGGGTGACTGACTCGAAATGACAACCTGAGTGGTGCTTAAACTGTTAGTGTAATTGGTTCCTCAATCATCACAAAACCCCTTTTCGAAAGGTGAGCGCTTGTGCCAAGCTAGCTGAACATAGGAATGGAGAACATCACGAAGATGGGTGGGCACAAATAAATTTCGAGCCTATATCCTTTGTTTCTATAACCGTGAACTAGGCCACGATACAACCCTCAAAAGTCCTAACTGAAACAGGGTTATTTTTGAGAGCGTACTACCACGAGACCGCGTTCCTGACTCCTATGAGTGGTGTTGAAAGATATTTGTTGGTGTTGCATGTGCATGCTTTCTATTATTCAAAAATCAATGTCGTATCTTAACCAGTGATTCACTCACAAAGGTTTGCGACATATTTTTCAGTAAAACTTTGAGATTAACATGTGTGTTGCATTAGAATTTTCATTCTCAAAAATAAACATTTTCTGCTTGCATACATTTGTTTGGCATCATAAAAGTCCATGTACGAAACTTGAGCGCAGAAGCTTAATCTTGCCAAGTTGAGAAGTCTGAAACTTCCGAAGGACAATCTGTCGAGGTGTACTTTTCAAGAAAACTCCATCGAGTAGGGACTTTCCCAACAGTCGTGGTAAGAGCCAACTAATCTGGTGAAATCATGGCGAGCAATCTCTTCAAAGTTCAGCCAAGCTGGGGCAATTACTTCGAGATAAAAATCTCTCAAAGAGCCATCAGGCGGAGGCATTATTCAAATTTCAACCAAACGGGGGCAATCACTTCGAGATCAAATCTCTCATGAGTCTGATGCATGCATTCAAATTTTAGCCAAACTGGGGCAATTACTTCGAGATCCAATCTCTCAAAGAACAGTTAATCTGGGTGTTTTCTTCAAAGCACAATCATTCAGAGGTGATCACTTCAGGACTTGTACTGGAGCAGGCCATCCCAGGAGCATGAGAAGTACTCTCTCCCGAAGACGGTTTATCAGAAGCACCTATCCGGAATTCAATATACTGGGGCAGAATATCTCACAGTGATATGAGGTTCTTCATGAATCCTTGCAAGGCAAATTCTTGCACAGATCATGCAATCTGGGGCAGTTATTTCGAGATCCAACGAATCTCTCCAAGAGTTTGAAGACACTGAGGCATTTCATATGCCATGTTTTCTGTAAAATCCTCTTGAGACATTTACTTCTAACGGACCTTAATCTGAGGCGAGTTGAAAATTGCAAAGAACCATTGTTCACTCATGATTAGTTGACAACCTATCAACCCAGGGCTAGGGGCGAAGCCATTGTCAGCACAGTACTTCAAGAATCGGCGGAGTTCATTGATCAGAATTCCTTAGCAAGTCTCATTAGACAACTCCTTCTCCAGTAGTGCGGAAAATGGAAGGTTACTTCTTGAGCAAAAAGATATCATCGTCTCTCATCCTCAACATGAGACGCCTTACATCTCTTATTCCCAACATGAGAGGATTTATCTCTTATCCCCATCAAGTGGCTACTCGAGCTTTTATCTTCAGCAGGAAGCTTTATCATTGACGTCACCCATCATCCCCAGTAATGTGGAAATCGAAATTTCTCCCAGCAAGGTAGCAGAAGGTGGGTGTCATCCCCCAAGCAGGAGTTTCCCTTCAGACAGGGGCAATTCTCGGCAGTATGAGGAGTGTCTTGCCTCCCCCAGCAATCGCTTCCTCAGCAGTATCATGCCTTGGGTTCCCAGCCAAGTCAGGAAGGTCCTCACTTCCCCATCAGAGTTCAAGAAAAGTCTATTTCCAGCAGGGTCTTGGCTCTCCAATCTCAAAGTCCAATTTATTTTTGGCAATGGCGGCAGTTCAGAGCCGGTATATCATTGACAGCCTTCCCCGCAGAGTTGTCTTCTCCTCACAAGGATGAACCAGATCAATGCAGTGATCGTCGTTTCTCCCCAGCCAAGTTATCTGGGATACTTGCAGTCTCCTTATCAGGAGATCTCCTTGCATTTGCATATGTATAATCATCATCACATTTGCGTCCTCCAAAGCGTAGCATTTCCATCGGCATGGAGCATTACGCCATAAATTCAAACATATGCATACCAGCATGGGCCAGTTTTGAGGTATATTACATAAGACCCGTTACACCTCCAATCAGATTGAAGCTTTACCCACAGAATGCAACTTCATTTCCCCAGGGTGGATGCTTCCACCAAGTCTTGTTGTTATCCCTAATCGAGTCTTGTTTCAGTACAACAGTCTCATCTTTTCGCGTCTCCGTTTCAGTACAACGGTCGCGTATTGGGCTCTCGTTTAAGTACAACGATCCCGCTCTTTTTGAGTCTCCATTTGAGTACAATGGTCTCGCCTGTGAGTCTTGTTTCAGTACAACAGTCTCATTTCTTCGCGTCTCCGTTTCAGTACAACGGTCGCGTCTGGGGCTCTCGTTTAAGTACAACGATCTCGTTCCTTTCGAGTCTCCATTTGAGTACAATGGTCTCGTAGTTGAGTCTTGTTTCAGTACAACAGTCTCATTTCTTCGCGTCTCCGTTTCAGTACAACGGTCGCGTCTGGGGCTCTCGTTTAAGTACAACGATCTCGTTCCTTTCGAGTCTCCATTTGAGTACAATGGTCTCGTAGTTGAGTCTTGTTTCAGTACAACAGTCTCATTTTCCGCGTCTCCGTTTAAATACAACGATCGCGTCTCGGGTTATCATTTAAGTACAATGATCCCATTCCTTTCGAGTCTCCATTTGAGTACAATGGCCTCGTCTTTGAGCCTCGTTTTAGTACAACAGTCTCATTTTTTCGCGTCTCCGTTTAGGTACAACGATCGCGTATCAGGTTATCATTTAAGTACAATGATCCCCTTCCTTCCGAGTCTCCATTTAAGTACAATGGTCGCGTCTTTGAGTCTTGTTTCAGTACAACAGTCTCATTTGTTCGCGTTTTCGTTTCAGTACAACGGTCGCGTCTTGGGTTCTCGTTTAAGTACAACGATCCCATTCCTTGCGAGTCTACATTTAAGTACAATGGTCTCGTCTTTGAGTCTTGTTTCAGTACAACAGTCTCATTTGTTTGCGTTTTCGTTTCAGTACAACGGTCGCGTCTTGGGTTCTCGTTTAAGTACAACGATCTCGTTCCTTTCGAGTCTCCATTTAAGTACAATGGTCTCGTTTCAGTGCGAAGATAATGGATCGGTTGATACCATTTCCAGGTTTGATCGGTTGATCTTATTTGAGTCGCAAATCGGTTGATGTTGCATTAAGTCCTGTTTCGCCAACGGGCACCCTCCTTGTGGTTTCAGTTTGTTCAGCAGTCGCAGTGATTGCATTGATTCTATTCCACCTGGTTCTATCCCCGTTACCTATTCAGAGGTCAAAATCAAAAATATATAAATGAATAAATGGGCAGATGGCATTTCTGTTGCCCTCAGGGTGCAAATTTTCAGGTTTTATCCGAGTATTCAATCACTCCACACTTTGAACATCTAAAAGATGTTGCAATTATCCATTCAAGTCTGCAGATGATTGAATAGGGGCAGCTGTTATACCTCAAAATTTGCCCTCTCATTTTCGTAGCGCGACATTGCATTTGCATATATAGTATTGCATTCACTGGCATAGAAAAGTGAAGCATAGCATAGAGCATGGCAGTGGTTTCACTTCAAATGTGATTGTTCAGTAGGATACGATTCGGATGTATGTTTGACCTAGTTCAGGTCGAACTATCAGGGAATCGCTTCAACCGCAAGTTACATGTGTCGTTGGTTTGTTCCTAAAATATGTATCCAAAATTCAGGTTATCAGGGGTTGAAAGTTGTCGCGCAAGTCAAGAAATGGCTCATGTTGGTTTCAGATAAATTTGGATCGATCAAACGCTCATAGAATGATTTATCCATATGATTATTGTTGCGCTTGTGACTGGGTCCATGGTAGCGGAATTCTTTCTGATTAAGGGGTCTTGGTGGAAACAAGGTAAGATTGGTTTTGAGCTGAGTGAATTAGTTAATCGAATTTCCGGGGTTATGTGCACGTTGGCGGTAGCTGGTCCGTTTCACAAAAATATCAAGTCCCATATTCATTTGTAGCCTTTTTGTCAAATTGTCCATCAAATCAATTCTTTTTGTTCCCGTTTTTCTTTTTTTTACATTCTTATTCCTAAGTCATATTCATTTTTCTAGTCTCATTTTTAACTAAATCATGATCCATATTTTCTTTCTTTTTCTCAGTCGACCTCAGTATCTCATTTCGATTCCATCTCTTTTTAAAAAAATCAATTTCTCTATAAAAGCCAAAACCACATTCTTCTCCAAAATTCATTTTAATTCCAATCATTTTTCTTAAGCCCATTTCATTATTCTTCATGGTCATTGAAACCATAGCCATTACCTATTCTTTATCTCACAAGTTCAAATTAATTTAAAGGCCAAAACCATTTGGGATCCATCCAAGCAAAAAATATATTTTTAAGTACTCTTTGTTGTCATTAAATACTCATTGTTGTCCATCATGGTAAACCATTTCACAAAATCCATTACAAAACTCAGTTACAAAAATAAATAAAACTTGTTTCATTTTTGTTGGTCACTCAACCAAAATTCCAATTCATCCTCCTGATATATCTCCTTCACGGCCTTTTTTCAAAGAGCCCTAAAAATCCAGGCTTACCTCCATCTCCTCCATTACCACCTTCAAGCGTTAACATGATAGATGGTGGTCCGTATTCAAATAATGGCAATAATGGCAGGACAATAAAGCCTCTCGGGGTTGACATACAAAAGAAGCAACATAAAAGTGGACTTAGCAAAGGCATTATAGCTATTATTTCCCTTTCAGCTTTTCTAGCTATTGTTTTATGCTCTGCTGCTGTTTTCGCCTTATTCAAGTTCAGAGATCATGTGCCTGAATCTCAACCAACATCAACCCCACGGGGTTTTCTGCCAACTCTTGCCAAAGCATCGGGTACTGCTGGGCCATCAGTTGGAGGTGCAGTTACTTCGGCTTCAACATCATTTCGGTCTAGCATTGCTGCTTATGCAGGATCTGCTAAGACTTTCAGTATGAATGAAATAGAGAAAGCAACTGATAATTTTCACCCTTCTAGAATACTTGGAGAAGGAGGTTTTGGTCTTGTTTACAGATGTGACCTGAAGATGGATCAAAAGTAGCAGTCAAAGTTCTAAAGAGAAGGAGGATCAATCAATAATCATCATAATCAATAAACAGAAAAACGAAAAATCCATAAAGGAAAAATAACCGAATGCTAACAGAAATAACAGAAGAGGTTATTCAATCAATCTTCAACATCACTATTGTCCAGTTACATTTTCAAAATGAGAAGCAAGGAGATATAACCAAGGTCAGAAATCAAATTACCGAAACCAATGTCATAACAGAATTGAAGGAGGAAATTGAAACTGATAATTGAATTCTAACAAACAAAAATAACAGAATCATAACTGATATTTTTACCTGAAGCTTCTGGATTCTTCTGTGACATTTCCTATAAAGCAATTCTTCTCATCCAATCCTGCTTCTTCTTCCACAACTTTTTCAATACCCTTCACCATTCTAACCAATCCTCCTTGAATCTCTCCAATCTTCTTCCTCACAACCTTTTCTCCTCATCTTTTCCTTTAACCGAAACTCTCTCCATATCCTATAACTTCTGTTTTCACCATGAATGATTCATCAAAAAACCTGCAAAAAAGTCAAGAACCGCAACAACAATTAAGCATAGAAGAATAATGGCAATTCATTGAAGCTGTGAAGAAGAATGGGCAAGAGTGTAAACCTGCGGCTTTCAATAATGTTTTACATTGGCGACAATGTGCACTCATGGTCATCACAGAGACCGTCTCATCAATCTCCCTAAATCACCAGCATCTCCATGCTATTGTATCAACCTCATCACCAATATGAATAACCTGCAAGGAGATCGACACAAGAATGAGAATGCATCAGATTTGAATTCGACAACTCAACCACGATTATAACGTTGCAATCACAGCAACTCACCCCCCGCAGCCAACATCGCATCGATTCAACGCCAAATCCGCGAGTCGCCACAAGAACCTGCATCAGGCATCACAGAGTGCAGTTTTAGAGTGTTTGTGATTCAATAATAAAGTGATTTCGAAATTGTGGAATAAGAGAAGAAGGCGCTGAGTTAATCGAGGGGAACGAATTTTTCGAAATATACCTGAACATAGCTTTGAATCGCAGAGGCTTCAGGAGCAACAACTGCATATGCTTCATTGACATCGTCGCTGCGATTTAGGTTCACTGGCTTCAGCGCTCACGAAGCGACTTTCATCATTATCTGTTATCAATTGAAGCTTTCCATAACCGAAATAGAAGGGGCGTCTTCGATTCGTAAATCAGCACCGAAATCAAGGTACTATTCACTTCGTCATTCACTTCGTCGTTCTTGTGTGATAGGCTAGGTTATTGTTGCAACTGTTAGGGATTTCTGATGAAAGGTTTAGTTGATTCTCATTTCGGAATTGGGGAAAAGGGGGATTAGGTTAGGTTTGAAGATGCTTAGGGGAAGATTCATGGAGAAGAGAGGCCGAAGGAGAAGAAGAGGGTTTAGGGTAGGACTTTGAAGGAGATGGCGAAGGAAGGAGATTGGTGATGGTGAGGAAGAAGAGGGGAATGGGGTTAGCGGCGGCGGCGCGGGTAGGAGAAGAGAGGGGCTTAGGGTTCGTTCCTCAACCCTTTGTCTTCTTGTCTTGTTTAGTTCATAAGGATTATGATTAGGTTAAATTAATATGATTATTAGGTTTTAAAAAATAATAATAATAGAAGTTAATGAAAGATTAATTGAAATAAATTTTCATAAAGAAACTTTAATTCTTGCTTAATCACAATGAGGTTACCGTTAGAAGCTTAGATAGAACATTATAGTTTTTAGGCTATCTTGTTTTGCTATCTCCACCCCCATATTAAGCCCATAAAAAAATAATAAGCTAAAATACTTCTTTTTGCACCCCCGAGAAAGCCTGCGCAATTGGGCCTATGCTTTTGCTAGTTGCACCACCCTTTTAAGCCCAACAAGAAAACAACTTCTAAAAATACTGTCTGTACCCCCATAGAGAACCTGCGAATGGGCTTGTCATTTTTGCTTTCTGTACTCCCTTGCTAAGCCCAGTAGAGGAAAAACAACAAAAAATAATACTTTCTGAACCCCCTTGTTATTTTCTTTTTGTTTTACTATAGTTTAGAAAATAATCATTAAAAAATAGGAAAAAGCTTTATAAAATTCCCAAAAAATTCCAATAGGTTAATAAATCTAATTAGAAATTTTTGACATTTTTGTTTTCTGAATTTTGTTATTTTTTGATTTAATTCTGATTTTTCTTTTAATTAGCTTTTATTGAATTTCCTTTAACTGTACATAATTTTGTTGATTTTATTTGTTAGCCTTCCAGTAACTTTTTTAGCCCTCTCTTTTTACTGTAGTTAGATGACTAATAAAAGTACATAGGATAATTTTGGTAGATTTTTTAGAATAATTTATCTTAGGTTTTAGAGGCTAATTCTTTAGAAATTAGGGATTAATTTGTAGCTGAAAATAATCAATTTTTAGGCCTAGTTAAATGCTGAATTTTTAGGCTTCCTTTTGACACATTATTATAGGTAGTTTTAGGACCCTATAGAATAAATTTCATATTTTTTTCAGAACTTTTAATATTTTTTAGGATATTAACTTTTAGGCTTGGTTACATATAATTTCCATTTAGTTTAGGCCATGAAAATAAAGCCCAATAAAAATATGGTTTAGTTTAGATTTAGCCTTAGAATTTAATTTAGACTTAGGTTAGTTTAAATTTGAATTGTTTAGAAGGAAAATATTAGGTTTGACTTTGATTTAGAATGTAGGTTAAAGTTCCCTTTTAATTAGAATTAGAATAAATAAATAAGACTATTTTTCATGCCTTTTATGTTTTGTTTAGAATTTTATTTCTTATGTCCATTTCTATTGCTTTGCCTTTATTGGATTTTTATAACTTGCATAGGCTTCCCCATTGTTCTTAGAATCAACTTAACTTCATTAGGAAGTAAGTTGAATTCTAATAGTTTCTAGTTTTTTCCATTAGGATTAGAATACTTCACAAACCATAGGATCCCTTGTAAATAAATCAATAAAAATTAGAATTGAGTCTTAGTCCCTTAGATTTTGTCCTTTTATCAACTTGAGTCATTCTTTCTCATCTTATAAAGAAAAGCAATAAAACACTTAATAAAAATCGAACAATCTTGTACGACACGAGACTTTGTTGCGGAGTGTTTATACGCGTCCTGTTTCGGGGCGAGGTGTAGATACTTCCCGCGATGGATAGGTCTTAGTACAAGACCGTTCACAAACAAATTCAAAACACTTCTTTTAAAAGACAAAAAACAAATAACAAGCGACTATCCTGCAGGAACTTCTCTTTCTCATCTCATTCACTCACAACACGAACTCGCGACGACTTGTCTTTCATGCAAGACGGTAAACGCACTCGTACCAGACGAGCCTGCAACACCTGAGCATAGACATACGCAGTTCCAGCATAAAAAACACAAACAAATAGTTCCCGCCTAGGTTAGACGAACTACGGCGTCTCTGATCCTCATTTATCCCGATGAGGTACGTAGGCAGTGGGGTAGGGCCCATTCGAGCACATTCTTTATTTTCCCTACATTTCCCCTTTTTTCCATTCTCTTTTTCCAGTTCCTTTCTCATTTCTCATTCCAGTTCCAGTAGCATTTTTATTCAGCAGCAACTTTATTTTTCTCACCCTTTGAAACAAGCAAGCAAGCGTGGATCCCGTCGGGTACGACGGACGATCTGGGGTGCTAATACCTTCCCAGGTTGTAACCGACTCCCGAATTCAGATCTTTGGTTCGCAAGGCCTCGTCCTTTTCCTTCTTCCTCAGGTATGTGCAACATTACCTTTCCCATTCATTCGGGATAAAAATGTCTGGCTGGCGACTCTAACCTTTCCGCGCCACTTTCGCGTTTGTACTAGGATGAAAATCCCGGGAGCGACAGCTGGCGACTCTGCTGGGGACTTAACCTGATTCTTCCGGTTTCCCTTGTAGAGTCAATCCTAGCGCCTGTTTGGTTTTGCTTCTTTGGGTGTTTGTTTGCTGTTGTGTGCTTTAGTTTAGCTTTACTGTTTTTATTTACAGTTTTACTTTACAGCTTTACTTTACCGCATTTATTTATTGCTTTCAGTATTTTATTTTCCATGCATCATATTATACTGGACTGTCTGGCTGTGCTGGTTGTCATTTTTTTTGTGGGTTGGGAGTTACTGTGAGATAAGCCAAATACTCGGCTTGAGTGCACTATAGGATTAGCGTGGACAGACATTGTACTCTTATGGTATCTCACCATGATGGGTGGCGATGTGTTCCACACCCAGATTGCGACCGTCTTGGAACTATCCTGTGTGGGGATTACCTCACTTCAGGGTACGACCTTGATAGTTATGTGCATCTGGTGACCGATCTTCGAGGACCTTAATGGGAACACCCCTCTCCAGTGATGACAGTGGCAGACCACATTTGTTGGCAAACCCACTCGCATCCGAGGGTCCATTGGGAACTCGCATAGGATGGCCTGGTTCTCTCATAGGAATTCAGTTAAAGCAAAACTGTTCGTATGACGATAGTATTGTACCCTTCGGGATGAATGTACTATTGTTTCTCGACTCAGTGCTTGAAGCTGGAAACTTGTGAGGGATGCTTGTTTTTCCGGACTCAACTGAGACCTCCCTGAGTAGTACATAATGCCAAACCGATTCCCTGATTTGGTCATGAGCCATTTCTCGGAAATGGTGAACGTATTATTGCTATTCGGCTTTGAGAGTCCGTGATGTTGACCCGAGTAGCACACCCGTGAGATTGGGAGGGGTTTACAGGTTTGCAGGAACCCTAATACCTTCAGTATACCCACTTTGTCTTTGGTTCAGTTTTGTGATCTGGATTTCTGTTCTTAAGATATGGATCCCGGATCAGAGGGATGATTATTGTGTTATATGGATTTTGAGACCTTGCACCGACACCTGATTACTTGATCGGCACATCACAGACACTTCACTGATCATATGCCTGTTGCATACATAACATCATAGCATTCTATCATACATGTTCGGCTATTTCCAAAGATCCTATGTTTGAACCATGTCATTATATGTTCCTATATCCAAATTGGAATCAAAGCAGATGGATCCCTTGGAAATAATCGAACATGGCATTTGCATGCATCCTTACTCTCATTACAGGTGTTCGGGGACAGATTCTCATCCTGATTTCGTTTACTCTTCATAATGGCCAATTTGAATCACAGTCATCAAGAGGTGGATATGGAACAATGCCGAGCAGAAATAGCTGAAATGAAAGTCCGAATGGATCAACTTTCGGAGGACATGCAGAATTTGTTTTAAAAGAAATTGTTTTAAGTTAAATAAATTAAAATTTTAGAGATTATTAGAAAAATACAAGTTTAAATGGTTTAATAATAATAAGAATAATATGTTAAAAATTTATACAAATTATAAAAAAAAGTATTATAAATAAAAAGTATTTATTTAGGGTTAGAGAAAATTAGGGTTTATTAGAGTTCGTTAAAAAAATTAGGGTTTTAAAATAATTAGTTAAACTTAATATATTAGTTTTATTTACAAAAATTATTATTATATGTAAAACACATTAAAATAAAGTTATTATAAAAATAAAAATGTTTCTCTTCTTTTTTTTAACAAATAATAAAATTTTAATTAAGACAAAAATATTTTTATTATTAATTTTAGATTTAATAAGTTAACTAATTATTAAAATAAAGTTATAATAAAAGAAAATAAGAAAATATGAAGAAAAAAAATGAGAAAATGCTCAAAAAGATAGGACCTGGGAATTGAACCCAGGTCCCTTACCTCAATAGTCTAGCACAAAACCAACAGGGCCAGCACGCGCTGGTGATAAGCATGCAGGATCAAATCATTAACTTTTATTCCTTCAACCTAGCGGGTCTCTTTTCATGCGTAGTATTTTTTAACTATGTCTACGTTCACAGGCTGCGGGAAATCTTCATCATCCATAGTAGTCAGCATCATGGCACCTCCTTAAAATACCCTCTTGACAACAAATGTCCCTTCATAGGTGGGGGTCCATTTTCCCCTGGGATCACCCTGTGGTAATATAATACGCTTGATTATCAAATCACCAGCCTGATACACTTGTTATCTAACTTTCTTATTGAAGGCTTTAATCATACGTTTCTGATACATCTGACCATGATAAACAGCTGCTAGTCTTTTCTCAACAATCAAGTTTATCTGGTCAAGTCGAGTCTGAATCCATTCATCTTCATCCAAGCCTGCATCCTTCATAATTCTCAAAGAAGGAATTTGAACTTCAATGGGTAAAACTGCTTCCATACCATAGACAAGGGAAAATGGGGTTGCCCCTGTTGAAGTACGTATGGTGGTACGATAACCATGAAGAGAAAATGGTAACATCTCATGCCAATCCTTATATGTAACTGTCATCTTTTGCAAGATCTTCTTAATATTCTTGTTGGCGGCTTCCACTGCGCCATTCATCTTTGGACGATATGGAGAAGAATTGTGATGTTTAATCTTGAACTGCGTGCAGAGATCAATAGTCATGGTGTTGTTCAAATTAGTACCATTGTCTGTGATAACCCTTTCAGGGATGCCATATCTGCATATAAGATTATACTTGATGAACCGAGCCATAACATTCTTAGTAACATAAGCAAATAAAGCTGCCTCTACCCATTTTGTGAAGTAATCAATAGCCACAAGGATGAAACGATGTCTATTGGAGGCAGTAGGTTTGATCTCTCCAATCATATCAATGCCCCACATGGAAAAAGTCCATGGAGCAGTTAGAACACTCAACGGAACTGGAGGCACATGAACTTTATCAACATAAATCTGGCATTTGTGACAAGTTTTGGAATGTTGATAGCAATCAGCTTCCATGGTAGACCAATAATAACCTGCTCTCAGAATCTTCTTAGCCATAGTATGCCCACTAGAATGAGTACCAAAAATCCCATCATGCATGTCTTCCATAATCTCTACTGCTTCTTTCTTATCCACACAGCGAAGCAAAGTTGAATCGTGGTTGCGCTTGTACAAAATTCCATTACTTAGGAAGAATTTAGTAGAAAACCTCCTCAGAAACTTCTTATCATTGACAGATGCCCCTTCAGGGAACTCCTGAGCTTCAAGATACCTCTTCACTTCATGGAACCAGGGCTTTTCTTCTACTCCTTCAGTACCCACTTCATTGCAGTATGCAGGTTTATCAAATCGATCAATAGCAATTCTCGGAGCTTCATCATCCCAACTGATTTCAAACATAGATGCCATGGTAGCTAATGTATCTGCCAACTGATTCTCTTCTCGTGGAATATGTCCAAGGGTAATCTCTTCAAAGTACAGGATCAAATACAACACATGTTCTCTGTAAGGGATGAGATTAGGATGTCTGGTATCCCAGTCTCCTTTAACTTGACTGACTACCAGGGTTGAATCTCCATATACATTCAAAAATTGGATTTTCATCTCAATAGCAACCTTGATACCCATGATGCACGCTTCATACTTAGCCATATTGTTGGTACATTTAAAACAAAGTTTTGCAGTAACTGGTGTAAAACAACCTTTAGGAGAGATAATCACCATACCAACACCGTTACCAAGCGCATTAGAAGCTCCATCAAAAACCATAGTCCATCAGGATCCTTGTCCAGGTCCTTCATATTGTATAGGTTCTTTAGTAACAATCATAATATCCTCATCTGGAAACTCAAAATTCATAGATTGATAATATCTACTTCTTGATGTGCCAAATGGTCAGCTACTACACTTCCTTTGATTGCTTTCTGAGTAGTATACTGTATGTCATATTCTGTCAAGATCATTTGCCATCTTGCTATTCGTCCGCAGAGAGAAGGTTTCTCAAATATATACTTGATTGGATCCATTTTTGAAATCAATAAGGTGGTATGAGTCAACATATACTATCTTAGTCGGCGAGCAGCCCATGCCAAAGTGCATCAAGTTTTCTCGAGCAGTGAGTATCTTGTTTCACAGTCGGTAAACTTTTTGCTAAGATAATATATTGTCTGCTCTTTTCGACCAGACTCGTCATGTTGCCCCAACACACACCCCATTGAGTTATCCAATATTGTCAAGTACATAATCAAGGGTCTTCCTTCAAATGGTGGCATAATAATAGGAGGTTCATGTAGGTACCTTTTGATCTCATCAAAAGCTACTTGGCATTCGTCATTCCATTCCAATACTTGATATTTCTTCAACAACTTGAAGATTGGTTCACAAGTAGCTGTCAACAGGAAAATAAATCTTGCAATGTAATTCAGTCGTCCCAGGAAACCTCTAACTTCTTTCTCAGTACGAGGAGTAGGCATCTCTTGTATAGCTTTTACTTTTGCAGGATCCACTTCAATACCTTTACCACTGACAATAAAACCCAGAAGTTTACCAGATCTAACTCCGAAAGTACACTTATCTGGATTTAACCTCAACTTGTATTTCTTCAACCTCTCAAACAACTTGTGCAGGTGATCAAGATGCTCTTATTCATTATGCGATCTGGCTATCATATCATCTACATATACCTCTATCTCATGGTGAATCATATCATGGAACAAAGCTACCATAGCACGCTGATATGTTGCCCCGGCATTCTTCAAACCAAATGGCATTACCTTATAGCAGAAAGTTCCCCATTGTGTAACAAATGTAGTCTTCTCCATATCTTCAGGTGTCATCTTAATCTGATTATACCCAGAGAAACCATCCATAAAAGATAATACCTTATGTTGAGCAGTGTTGTCTACCAGAACATCAATATGTGGAAGCGGAAAGTCATCTTTGGGGATGGCTCTGTTCAAATCCCTGTAATTTACACACATGCGTACTTTACCATCTTTCTTAGGCACCGGTACCACGTTTGCAACCCACTGAAGATAAGAAGTAACAGCTAAAAACCCTGCATTGAATTGTTTCATCACCTCTGCCTTAATCTTTTCTGACATATCCGGACGCATACGACAAACTTTCTGTTTTATTGGGCGACAATCCTCTCTCATTGGTAGACGGTGAACCACAATATCTGTATCCAGCCCTGGCATATCTTCATAAGACCAAGCAAAAATTTCCACATAGTCACGTAACATCTAAAATCAACTTGTTCTTAACATCATCTTCTAACTCAGCACCTATCTTGACCTCTTTCCTGTTTTCCTCGGTTCCCAAGTTCACAACTTCGATTGGTTCCTCATGTGGTTGTATAGTTTTCTCTTCTTGTTGTAGTAATCTAGCCAACTCTATAGGTACTTTACAATCTTCCTCCTTTCCATCCTCGGCTTGATAGATCGGATTCTTGAAGTCATAATTGGCAATAGCATAATTGTTAGCAATAGGATCTAGAGTGGATGAAGATCTGTATTTTAGTGACGTGGGTGTGTGTAAGAAAACATAGCTTTTTTTATAAAAGGAAAAAAGACAAAGACAAAGAGCGCAATATTTACGAAAGCGAGAAACGTCCATTGATTTTATTGAATGAAAATATGCAAATGAGATGACAACCCTACCAAGCATACCATTGTGCCTCGGGCAAGGCGCAAGGCTTAAAAGTATTTAATTGTTCAAAATTACAAAAAATAAATTTAGAAAAATGAAATAGCATTTACTCCTGACTAAAGGAGATAGGAATAATGTCTTCAGCCTTCCAATTGTTGAGTCCATCACCAATGGTAGGAAAGATCCAATCATCCAGGTTGTAACCTTCATCACAATCTTCCACAACATTGACTTGGTCCTTTATGATTCCTTTATGAGTGATACGAGCAGCACGAGCACGACGAACAACCTTCTGAGATTCTGTAGTAAAACCCAAACCAAACTTGTCAGGCTTGTAAGAAATGTCAGGAAGTTGACCCTAAATAGTACAACCACCTTCTTCAACCACATCTCTAGCATCTTTGAGGGAGGCCATTGTAGGAGGCACTCTGGTAATCACAGGAACTCTTTTAACAACAGGGAGAGCTTCAGTAGTAGGAACGACTTGAGGAACCACTTCAAATATCTGGAAAGGAGTCTCAACAAATTCACCCTCCATCTCAACATATTTAAAAGTATTCACATGACTGACCATGTATTCTTCTTCACCATAAAAAGTGACAATAATAATAATAAAGAAAATATAATAATAAAGCAAGAATAGTAAACATAAATAAGTAATAATAATAAATAGAGCAATAATAAAGTAATAAAGTAATAATAAAGAAATAATAAAAAGATTAGAATTTTAAAAGAAATTGTTTTATGTTAAATAAATTAAAATTTTAGAGATTATTAGAAAAATCAAGTTTAAATGGTTTAATAATAATAAGAATAATATGTTAAAATTTTATACAAATTATAAAAAAAAAGAATTATAAAAAAAAAATTATTTAGGGTTAGAGAAAATTAGGGTTTATTAGAGTTGGTTAAAAAAATTAGGGTTTTAAAATAATTAGTTAAACTTAATAAATTAGTTTTATTTACAAAATTATTATTATATGTAAAACACATTAAAATAAAGTTATTATAAAATAAAAATGTTTCTCTTTTTTTTTTAAGAAATAATAAAATTTTAATTAAGACAGAAATATTTTTATTATTAATTTTAGATTTAATAAGTTAATTAATTATTAAAATAAAGTTATAATAAAAGAAAATAAGAAAATATTAAAAAAAAGTGAGAAAATGCTCAAAAAGATAGGACCTGGGAATTAAACTCAGGTCCCTTACCTCAATAG
Source organism: Lathyrus aphaca (assembly GCA_963966055.1). NCBI lineage: Eukaryota > Viridiplantae > Streptophyta > Magnoliopsida > Fabales > Fabaceae > Lathyrus > Lathyrus aphaca. The sequence continues at coordinate 86,564,582 of OZ014519.1, read as the reverse complement.
TCTAGCACAAAACCAACAGGGCCAGCACACGCTGGTGATAAGCATGCATGATCAAATCATTATATTTTCAACCTGCAAAATAAATGGATTAAAAATAAAATATACAAAACCTGGGAATCGAACCCAGGCCAAAGAGCTTTAACGCGCGCGTCCTTGTCAACTGAGTCATTGAACCAATCTGAAATTATAATACAAACAATACATAATAAAATAAACAAAGTTTCAAAATCCAGATTTTCGCGCCACACTTCTTTTTCTTCCTCCAGCCGTCCACTTAGACCTTTACCTACAGATTTCCGTCACTAAAGGCTTTAGTGACGGATTTTGTGTTGTCACTACAACCCCTGCATATTCAAACAGTGCAAATAACATGGATAAATTTACTTTAATACTTCAAATCAATTAATATGAAGTTTCTAAACAAGATTATAACATCAATTTCATCAAAAATCATCCTAAACGAATGCCCCCAAATGAACCTTCCAAGAACCCTAATTTTTGGTTCTAACGCATACGACCATGATTCTTTCGATTGATTGCCTATAAATTATCCTTGCAATGTCACAAACATAAATCAGTACTCAAAACAATTTATAATTCATTAATATAGGAAAACAAAAAATTAGAAAACCATGGGAGAATGAGAATTCGGTTTATGCATATGAGGGCAATTTTGATGATGTAAAGCATTGGGATAGCATCAAGGATGATCAAAGATCATGTTTAGACCTTCAAATTGCTTTGAGATTGCCTCTAAGTGAAAATCTGATTACCACTTTTTCCTTGAAATTTTTTCGGTTGTTCTTAGTGTTCTTGGCTGCAAATTTCGTCCCCTAATGTTGTCCAAGCTTCATGTTCATGTAGTGAATCAATTAGGTCAGAAAAAAAAATATGGGCTTTGTACAAAATTGGATTGCTTGATCATGAAGAAATCCCTTTATCAAATATTCAAAAAAATCTTATAAAACCTTTCCAATTTTGATCAATCTGACTTCAATTGACTTCCAATCATTCTAAATATGATTTAAATGATTTCAAATCAAATATCTTGACCATTATTTGTTTTTTCATATTTAATTTATATTTAAATTGAATTTTTATGAATAAAATCCAAATAAATAATAAATAAATAATAAAAATCAGAACTCTTTGGTTTTGGGTCGTGCTTGATGTCATCATAAAGATTGGATTGCAAAATGATAGGCCCGTTTGGAAATATTTGGTTTTAAAGCTTTGTTTTCTTCATACACACCTCAAAAATCCCCCAACTTTGACAAGGCACAAATCCTTCAGTTTTAAGGCTATGAAGGTGTTCTTGGACATTTTGGAAAGCTTAAAGAGTCCTCTAACAAACCTCTTTGGTCTCATGTACATGTCTTTTACCATTTTCAAATTATGCCCTTTGGAAGATGTTGACTTTTGAAATGACCTGTAATGTTTTAGCTCATACCTTCCAAATGAAGCATTGTTAGGCTTGGCTTGTGAGACACAAAGTTGTAGAGAATTCAATTTCCTTCAAAATGAGATTTGGATGGGAAACTTTTTATGAAGCATGTGAAATTTATGGCTGGTCAAAGTTCATATGACTTTTCTTAAGAAAACCCTAATTTAGAAACTCCTGATTCTTGATGATCTGAAACTTCCTTGATGAATCATGATCAACCCTTGATCAAATGATGATTTTTACTTCATAAAATTGATGTTGGCAAAAAATCTTGAAGTTTGACTTTGATTTGACCATAGTTGACCTCAGTTTAACTTTTTAACTACTTTGACTGATTTTTGCATATCTGATCATCTGACTGGGCAAACTTATTGGGAAAGGCTTAAAACTTGACATGGGGATTCTTGAATACATGTGGGATGTTATGAAGCTCATTTGAGACCTTGAAAATCATTTTATCCTGAGGAAACTCAAAATCCTAGTTTTGGACATTTTGTCTAGGAGGAGGCATTGTCTGGGGAAACTTCCACACTTCTTGATCAATTGAGAATCTTGAGAAGCTTATGATCATTTAGAAGTCTTGAGAGATATTGTCTTGATTGTCGGAGGGCAAATTTTGGGGTACAACAAAAAGAAATAAAAATAATAATATTAGATATCACTAATAATAATCATAATAATATTAAAAATGATAGTCATAAGGATAGTAAAAATAATATTAATATTGCCACATTATTATTACTACCCACACCACACCATTGATACTGACACCTCAGTCTACCTGTCCCACTAAGGACTTCATGCCTACATGTTCAACTACACACCCTTCACAAGGCCAACAATCAACAATAAATATACGACAATTAAATAATTAAAATGAGGTGTTACAACTCTCCCCCACTTAAAATATTTTCGTCCTCGAAAATGTACTCGATGAAAACCAACCCAAATACACTTTCACATCCGACTAATTTCTCCCTTTCCATAAGAGGCAACACCACGAGTAACACAAAACAACAATAATAATATGAAGACAACCACAACAACAACAACAAAACACAACAAATAACCAAGTTACAAACACACAGGTTCACACTTGAACTAGAACACAACAAAATCATTAACATCACCATAGGTAACATTTCCCTAATTCCCCACCATAAGAATTAGCAACTCACCCTTGAACCATCACCATAGGTAACGAGGTAACAATAAAGATAGGAACAAAAGTTCCACAACACAATGTCGTCACCATTATGCCAACATAATTAGAGAACCGACCTTGTTGTCGCCAAACAACGAAACAACATACTCACAACTCATCAATAGAACACATAAATAATACATATGTATACTCTGTAGTACTTGTTTAACAATTAAACCTCCCACCATAACACTTCCATTATGGGACATGTAATAGTCTCATCATTATTCTGACATGTTCTATCGTTCAACATCTTGAACCCTTATCAATCATATACGTATAAACAAATTATACCAGATCACACTTCTGTTGCGCTCTCTGATTACTCGCAGTTATCCAATCTATCAAGTTCACATCCAACTTTGACACTTTCTAACAGTCACCATAAAAATCATTGTTCACTTTGATATACCTAGCTCACACCAAACGCAAGTCTCTAGAATGATAACTCAATTCCAACTCCTTAACCATCAAAGCAAACATAGGAAAAGGTTTCCTACTTACCACATCAGGAATTCCGACTATCCTTGTCGTTTCATACTCCAATCATTCCGACCAAACTAGGATTGTATACTTCTGTGATTACTAAACACTTCGAACTAAAATCATAAAAATAATACTTTCGGATACTCAACACAACTATAACCACATCCAATTCCAATCCTTGGATAAGATAGATACTTTCATAAATTCTCATTTATCGTAAAACATAAACTATGACTTTACCATATTGTACTAACACATTTTCAACTCATCACAAACACATCCCAACACTCCATAAATGATATTACAGAATCAAGAAAAATCAAACTGGAACCTTAGTCAACTTTTACTTCTGTTTTACAAAACTTGCTCACAACAAACCTCACCAAATAAACAACTTATATTTCACAAGTTAACTGAGACAACAAAAATGCTAACTTGGAAAAACTTCCTATAATCTGCAGTAACAATCAAATAAGTCCAAAAACATTATAATCTCTTTAACCTACTTTGAGCTTCTTCATTGTAGAACCACACCTGCTTCGGACGGACTTATAACAACACCCTCCTCTGAACCAACATAACCAAGAAAATCCACTTCTACCCACCAAAATCACACTTGATAACTTAATATATAAATGTATCTTTTCCAATACTTATACCCCAATTCTCAACATTCCACACATTCCGCTTTTGATTTTATAATAGATCGAGACATCCCCAAGAAAACCACTTCAAACTTATCTAAGTAAATATGAAAGATGCAATTCATACTCCATATACACACTTTAAGGCATACCAATCACTACTATCCTCTATACAACATCCTTGGTTAATTCATGGTCTCATATTTCTGTTTATATCCTCATTAGATCATCCTTCTAATGTTTCAAGTCCCATGTTGATCAGATCCCCGATTCATGAATTTCGAAAAGACAATTAGTGCATACTTACCATTTTACACTTATCTTATCAATCTAAGGCATATAACCATACTTCTACCTCACACTCTCAATTCCACAACAGCAAAAGGTAGTTTTTAATCAATTTTGCATCTCGCGGCTCAACATCTCCAAACCTCGACGAATCATACATACTTCGCATTAACAGACGGCACTCTTAAGGCAATGATTCAACAGTATTGCATCATGAAGATACATATTTTTAACTAAGAAAGTTTGAGTATTTTTAGAAGACCAGCAACTATAGTAATGGCACAATGATGCATATCAACAAAGGAAAAGAAATTCCCTTGAAATTTATGATAGTTCACCAAACAATAAATAAAACAACTGAGAATATTTTAGTTTTTTTAGAAGACCAACGACTGTAATAATGGCACAAGGATGCATATCAGCAAAGGAAAAGAAATTCCCTTGCAATGGAGATGCTAACTATTCTACGGATGAAACAGTGAAGTGTCTAAAAATTTGAGCTAAAAAAGTTGAATATTCACTTGTAATACAAGAACTTCTATTAGAATTAGTTAGGGGTGAACACAAAAATCAAACCCATCCAAAACCGAGTAATCCAAACGAGATTTTACAAACTGCCAACAGAATAAAACATCATAACAATTTCATATGCAACAAAATTATGAAAAATAACTACTTATTAAAATGCATGAAAAAGTACAATTAGACATTATTATTTGCTTCTATATTAGTGATTAAAATGGAATTTGAAAGAACAAATATTGTTTCAATAGGAAGAAGTTGATTTACATAATTAAGTAAAATATTAGTTTGTAAGATAATAGGTAATGTTTATGATATGGAAGGTGTATACTCAATAAATAACATACATGTCAGAATAGAATCAAATATGCCATACATGAAAGTATTTGATAATGATGACATATGTCCTATTTCACATTACAGAAATTTCGAACAGGTATTATGTTACTTTTACTTAGGAAAGAATAATAATAATAGTTACCTCTTATATTTGTCTTCTGTCTATGTTGATGGAGAATATCGTCGGATAACGTCTTCCAATTTTTTCCCAAACATGACACGGTCTATTGACTGTACCAGATAGAAACATCGTAACAAATAACTTTCTCAAAAAGTGTCCAGAACCGCAATCTTTTGCTTCATTTATGGCTGCAACATATTCATTGTCATCGTTAAGAAATCTCATTTTGAAGCATGCATCCTTAAAAGTATCCTGAACCTTTCCATTCACGAATTTTATATCCTCATAGCAAGTTGGACCCTTGACAACTGTTAGCATCATTCTCAAATAATACTACTCACCAATACTAGGAGGAACCCAAATTAGGCGACCATTAGTATGCCATTTTTTGTGTGGTCTCCATCGTCAATATCTTTTATCATAAATAAACTTCGAAATAAACTAAGAGTAAGTTAAAGATTTGGCTTCTGGATATGTTTTGTTTGCTTCCATCCACGCCGTAAACATAGAATCTTTCACACTTGGTTTGTCAAGAACCTCGTCTAGCATTTCATAATCGGTATAGTAAACAGAGTTATCACCCTCAAGATGGAAGTACAACCTTTCAACAGCAGATGACCTACCATGAATTAGAAATGAAAAATCCTCCAACACGCTTCACTTGGTGAGACATATCTGCAATCAAGATATTGCTTGATTTCATCAATGTTTTTTATGACAGAATTTCCATCCTCACCAGTCTGGACAACCGCAGTAGTGATTTTATCATACCCCTTGTTAATATACTTGAATAAGTACTTAACCGAAGAACTTTGATTACACCACTCCATATTAATGTGTGCTTGAAATTTCTTCAACAGATATGGATTATAAGGAACCACAAACCTGTTATCAAATAAAACATGTGTTTTCATAATTGTATTCCTAGTTTGCCTTCTTCGGTGCACAGGATATCCATCTTGATCAACAATGGTGACATGCTGAAAGTGTTTGGGAAAGTATTTAGAACACTTGCCATTTTTCATGCAAGGTGAAGACCTGTTTGCTAAACCACAAGGACCATGGATCATATGTGTCTTTACCAAATGATATAATTGTTTATCATCTTCTTCCTTTGGTATCTCTGCTGAAATGATTTTGTTTATATCATCAGGAGTAGGATACTTACTTGACGGATGCAAGAATATGATTATATGGGCATGTGGTAAACCTCGCTTTTGGAACTTGATGGTGTATATGTCTGCAATAACGTAAGTTAATCAAAAATGTTTGAACATCACACATTTAATAACAAAGAAAAATGAACAACATGATAACTTACAAGCAGGTACTCGCCCTAATACATGATTTTTTGTTAGATCGGCCAACAACTCATTGAACTTAATTTTAAAGACCTGTGATATTATATCTCGACAATCTTGAGAATTCAAGTTGGTTTTGCTCAATAACCTTTGAATTTCGGGCCAATTAGGATTGCAAGTAAAGGTAATAAAAAGGTCTGGAAAACCAAGATGACTACAAATTGCCATACCATTGTAATAAAGTTGTTCCATGAACCTCTGACTTCCAACATATGTTGACGGTAAAACCATTCTTGTAATACCCCGTATTTAATTAACGCTCTGGATAATATTAATTAAGATTAATTAGTATCATCTGAAACAGAGGCTTTATTAAATATTCAGTTCAGAGACATTTTTGGATACTCTCAAATTGGACCCATTAATATTATTAATTGAGAGATATAATTTGTTTGGTTAATAAGGAAAATAAGTAAGTATTATAAAAGAAAAAAGAAAAGAGAGAAAGTTAGTAAGAGAATTGGAAAGAAAGAAAAGAAAGGAGAAGAGAAGAAGAAGAGGAAGTGAACCCTAGAGCTTCAATCCATCATTCTCCATCATCCGTCCGTCGAATCGGCTCATTCTTTCCGCCAATCTCCAACTCTCGAGGTGGGTTCGTAGTTAGATACTTTTATTTTAGTTTTTGGTCAAGTTTTGGAGTTTAAGAGTTTTAGGGTTTTTGGTAGAAATATTGAGAAATAATGGATTAACGGTTAAAACTCGGCTAAAACCTAACTAAAATACTCATATGATGATAATGAACATGTTTGGTTATGTCTTGTTACATTGGTTGATGTTTGGGAGTGATTGGGGGTGAAAAAAGTGTTTTCCCGTAAGGCTGGAACTTCCTGAACTGGTGTAGCTCGCTCAACGAAAGTTCCAGGGCAATTTTCGCTCAGCGAGACCTGTAGGTTTCAATTTGGTATTTAATTCATAACTTTTGATTTGGGCATCCGTTTTTAGCGTTCCACATATCGATTCGAAGCTAAAAACATGAACTATCTTTTGATGCCGAAAAATGTTATTTTTACCCAACTTTTCCGATTAACCGTAATTATGTTAGCTAAGGAATTGTGGTAATTATGTTAGTTGTGCAAGTTGCGAAATATGCGATAATCGTGAGAATTGAATGGAAATGAAGACAATGAGATTAGTTTAATGATGATAATTAGACTATAAGAGTTAGAGCTATATATATATATATATATATATATATATATATATATATATATATATATATATATATATATATATATATATATATATATATATATATATATATATATATATGAAAACTATATGATTAAAAGCATCAATTGGAGAAAGAGTGAGGAAAACCTTATCTTGAACCTATAGTATGGCCTAGTTTGTAACCCGACTTGTTAGATGACGTAACTCGTGTGAATGGCTAGGTTCACCCTAGATCGTATGAACCACTAGCGTGCTATACACTAGATCCTCCGTAATAGTCTTGTGTAAGTCTTGAGATGGGTAATGTTGAGTCCCACGTGAAGCATCCGTAAGGGATAGAGGGGTGTATTGCATGGATCCTCCGTAAGGTCTTGTATAAGTCTCTATGTAGTTACTATGTGTTTCACTAGAGCATCCGTAAGGACTTGAGGTGTGTATGTTATGAATCCTCCGTAAGGCCTTGAGTAAGTCTTGAGGTGGGTTATTATGAGTCCCACGAGAAGCATCCGTAAGGGTTTGAGGTGAGTACTACACTAGTTTATACGGGAAGTCTTGAGTAAGTCTCTTTGTGGTTACTTTGTATTCCGCAAGAGCATCCATAAGGACTTGGGGAACCGGTTATTTAGACTTGAGTGCCATATCGAGATATGTAGGCATCGAATCCTCCGAAAGGTCTTGTGTAAGACTCTTCGTGATTACTATGTGTTTCACAAGAGCAACCGTAAGGACTTGAGGTGAGAGCTACATTATCTATGCGACGATCTTGAGTAAGTCTCTTTGTGGTTACTTTGTGTTTCGCAAGAGCATCTGTAAGGATCAAAGAGAGTGTTATGTCGAATCCTCCGTAAGGTCTTGAGTAAGTCTTGAGGTGGGTATTACATTGAGTCCCACGGGAAGCATCCATAAGGACTTGAGGTAGATGTTTCATTCTATATATCTATTGTGGTAGTGCATGTGGGCCTTAGTTCCACTTGGTTCTGTTTCGTGAGTGAGGAAACGGTGAGTATTCGAGATTCTAGGAATCAAACCTTTTAGATCCGAGGGAACTCTAAGATAGGGAACCCACTGAGATGTTTTATCTCACCCCTCTTTTGTTGTTGCTTTACAGGTTTCTTTTGCAGGTTTGATCTACGAGTGGAGCTATGCTCGAGATGTTTCAAGTGCAACTTAGTTTAGTCTTCCGTTGTGTATTTATGTATCTTCGTACAATAATGGATATTGTATGGATCTTAGCTTTGTTTTAGTATAATTCCCATGTCTTGCACCATTGTTGTATAGATATTTATAGTTGGTCAAGAATGTGAATTATGCTATTAGGAATTTATGATGGTGTCAGTACCAAAAATTAACTATGTATGATATTATTCTAGAAATATATTATATGGGTGTTACAGTTGGTATCAGAGCAGGTCATATCCTCGACCTAGCCTTGAAACATCATAAGTAAATCTTTCTTGCCTCTTAAGTGTGTCTGGCCGGCATGATTCTTAATATCATACTATGTAGTATTGGGTCTGATCAGCCTAGTACTATGTATGTGGTAGGTAGGATCATGGTTGTGCGACCATGAGGACTCCGAAGTGTTGTTGCAACTTGTGTTGTGAGAGTAGATGCAAGCCAAAAGTTAGCTAAGAGGGGCTTTGGTCAGCTCAGTTGGAGTATTCATAAGAGTTCTACTTCCTGTAACATGGAGTTGCAGAGTAGTATGTTGTTCGAGAAATCCTTTGGAATGGATAGTGACTGAAAGTTACAAGTATCTGCAGGATGAGTGGTCGGTGTCCCATGGAATAAGTGAAGTCACTGGTGGATCAATGTTGGTCACTGGTACGGATAAAAGTGTTGAGAAGTTTCATTTCACGAGAAGAGAAGATGTTTATGGAACGTGTGGCTTAAGGTTTTGGAATGAGTTAATTGTTAGTGTTTTGGACCTAAGATCGCAGTGGCCTCTTGGATGAGTGAGGGTACTTCAAGGAATGTATTTGAATAATACCTTGCAAATGGATAGGAGTTTCGAGTGAATAATTTTCATTTTCTTTTGGGGACCTAAATTTGTGGAAAAACTTGGGAAGAAACATGAGGACGTGATTACACGTTTCAAGGGAGACAAGTATACCCCGAACGGAAGATAGAAGACTAGAGTTGTATATCCAGCTATGACAAAAACTACAAGTTTAGAGTAATACATCAAGGTGTTATATTTTAGTAAGGGATCATTTTGGAAATGTTGAATTACCTAAGGAATTGTATATGGTATAATGCAAGAGAGAGAGAGAGAGAGAGAGAGAGAGAGAGAGTAAGCCTTGTTCAGCATCGTGAGGAGAATTTGGTATGGACCAGATGAAGTTATGTTGAGTGTTAGAATAAGCACATTGAATTTGGAAGAATCTTTGGTAAGATGGATTATGTTTGAAAATGATAAAGTTATCACGGAGCGTAAAGTTAATACGGTATGAGAAGGCATTGGAGGGAGTTTGAGCTCAATAGAAATGGAAGTGTACTTCGGGATATGCTACATGTCTAAATGGAACTCTGCGATCAGTGTTACCTTTATGAACATCACTTGTGTCGTCGAAGACAGGATTGCCAACGAACGAACTTGAATAAGTATATACCAAACCTACGAATTCAGAGACTTGTTTTGGATAGTTGTTAATTCGGTATTGTATGAATTTTTAGAATAAGTGAACATCCTGAACGTTTGTTGGTCTACGAGAATCGTAGATAGAAGGAATTTCCTAGGGATGTTGTTGACTTTGTTAAGAAGATTTTAATGTAAAGAAAGTAGTTGTGGGGTCGAGTTGAATGGTCATCACCTTGCACTGGACTTTTGCTTATATATCAGATGAATTTGTAATCTGGTTTGTAACAACCTATTTCCTGGCTTGATGGAGACGAGACTCGTTAACCACAACTCATTGATGTCTTTCTTTCAGCGCCAGTCAGTTGGAATCATCCGTTGGTGATGATTGTGACCTTTGGTTGTGATTGGAATAAGTTAGGAGGTTTAGGTAACAATGAAGACCAGAAGTTTGCTTCTGCGTTGAGTAATCGGATTGTCCTTTGGATGGTGCCCGATTACATAATTGTGTTTCTAAATCTCTTTCAGTTACTAGAAGTACTGGATCGTACTGATTGATCAGTTACCCTCCTGGTAGTGACTGGTTATCGTTGTTAAGTTTTGGAAAAATTGGATTTTTCTAGAATGCATACATTTTGATGTGAGTACCAAATCGGATCGTCCTTGATACATATAGAGAACTATGGAAACTTTCTATGCAATGTTTGGTAGAAGGTAAGGAAACCCAGGTTAATATGTAAGCATAGACAGCGATGCTCTTCAGATGAGTGATTTACCTCAGTCTTCAGGTGTAAGGGAAAATCCTATGTTTGTGAATAACCGAAAGTATTTGGATTATGCCATGGTAAGGTTATGAATGTTGTTGTTGATACTAATTCTTGCAAGGAATTAGAGATAGGGGACAAAGTTGTATAGTAGGGATAAGATGTCCTTTGTTTTGCCTTGTTTTACCCGATAAGGATTGGGTGTCGGATTTTGTTTAGGGACGAACCAAGCATTAGCTTGTAGCTAAAACCCTTTGATGTTTGTCCTGGTCGATTCCTACTAGCGTCATTGTAAGAATAGAATCGGGCTATTCCGTTGAGTATTCGTATTGTGACCGTAACAGAATGGTATTTCTACTTCGTCATTTGTTAGAGAGCATAATATGCATGTTGTGCCCGTTTGTGTTATCTTGGGTTGTGGATGGTGAACGATTGTTGCACCTATTTAGAGACCACAAGTGAGAATCATATTACAAGTTAGTATGGACTATATGGATAATTCTGAGTTAGATTATTTATTAGCAAGAGGAGCAAGTTTAGTTGTGTTCGACCGTTTAGCCTCGAATAAGTAATCAATTTGACACATAACTTTTGTGGAAGACTCTAGAGAATGGTACCTTCTGAATTGTAAGTCTGTTGTGGCTTCCGATCAAAGTATCAGAGGTTAAAGTGTTGAATTACCTTTTGAGCGGGATTGGTAAACAATAAATGATCTGAATTTTTGGCGTATTGTCATTGCGACTACTAAGGACCTAAATTGAGAAGTTATAAGAGATTTGCGAAGTGTTGGTCTTTCCGGAAATGTTTAGTATCTGAATTATTGTGTGAATAAGAGATGATGTCCCGAAGTTAAGCAGGTATATCGGGTCGTTTAAGGAACAAGACCCTTGTGAGAAGTGAATTAGAATGATAAGATTTGTGTGATCCAAAACGGTTAATAAGCGGAATATTGTATTTAGAAGTAAAGTGTTATGGAAACCCGCAAGTGTACTAAGGATGATTTGAGTTTGGTGTTAGTGTTTCGCTGGTTGTTGTAAGTTTTATGACGTGATTGCGTTGTTATTAATGGAGACTTTATGTCAACATAAACCTTGAATGAACGGAAATTTTGTAAAGAGAATCGATATGAAACATTGTGATCATGGTCAGATTGGTTAAGTTTAATTGGATGAATTGCTTCGAGTTTCAAATGGAAATGGGAATTGTATTGGTTGTGTTTGCAGCAGTGCAATCCTGCGTCCTTGATATTGGAGAGTTTGGACCAATGTTCTCAATTGTGCAGTAGACAAGTGAATTGTTCTACCTTCACATGGTTACAAGTTCTTATTCTCTTGGTTGATGAGAGCTCCGATGGATAAGTGTTTTCTTCAATGACTATCAAATACTTGGTATTGCTTGAGAAGTTGTGGTATCTCCACTATTAGGCTTTTGAAGCATGATGGAAGAAGACGGATAAAAAGAGTCATGTTAGATTATGAGAATTTGAGATGATCTATTTATAAGTGTCGAAGGGAACCTTGTCCTGAGTAGGTTGTCTATGGTAAGATACCAATAGGATGAATCATCTGATGTAAATGATTACAATTCTGGTATAAAACCAAGTGGAATTGCTAAAGAAGTCGTTTGGCAACTTTGGAATGGTTTTAATAATTGAAGGTTTGTAATAAGAATTCGTTGGAAATTGAATGTGGTTAAGATTTCACCAAGATATCTCGTAGAGATTGTCAAGTGTTGAATGTTCCGGAATAAAGCCGGAGTGTTATGTTTTGTGTTGTGATACCAATCATGTTGATAGTTGTTTTCTCTGTTTTGGATGTTTTGGGTCATTTTGAGAAGTCCTTTCCGTAGCTGATTTTGTTTTGATGTTTTTGCTAAGTTCGCCCCGCGACCAGGGTTCACGCCGCGAACTAAGTGCAAACTTTCTGTGTTATGATTCAATGAAAAGAATTAGATCGGTATGTCATCTCCGAATGAGGAATGAGACTAAGTGTTCGGCATGAAGCAACAGATAAGTTGTAGAAATAGTAACTTATAAGTTAACCCAATATTGGAAACGCGCGTATGACTAAGAACGTGAGGTTTGATTTTATTGAGAAACGGGGATTTGAGTCGCGGAGTCAAATTGGAATTTGAGTATGTCAGGATATGTAAGAGAATTAAGGATAAGTATGGTCTAAGATAGTGATGTAAAATATTGTTGTGGATGAGTAAAGGAAATTCGAGGACGAATTTCAATTCAAGGGGGGAGGATGTAATACCCCGTATTTAATTAACGCTCTGGATAATATTAATTAAGATTAATTAGTATCATCTGAAACAGAGGCTTTATTAAATATTCAGTTCAGAGACATTTTTGGATACTCTCAAATTAGACCCATTAATATTATTAATTGAGAGATATAATTTGTTTGGTTAATAAGGAAAATAAGTAAGTATTATAAAAGGAAAAAGAAAAGAGAGAAAGTTAGTAAGAGAATTGGAAAGAAATAAAAGAAATGAGAAGAGAAGAAGAAGAGGAAGTGAACCCTAGAGCTTCAATCCGTCATTCTCCATCATCCGTCCGTCGAATCGGCTCATTCTTTCCGCAAATCTCCAACTCTCGAGGTGGGTTCGTAGTTAGATACTTTTATTTTAGTTTTTGGTCAAGTTTTAGAGTTTAAGAGTTTTAGGGTTTTTGGTAGAAATCTTGAGACATAATGGATTAACGGTTAAAACTCGGCTAAAACCTAACTAAAATACTCATATGATGATAATGAACATGTTTGGTTATGTCTTGTTGCATTGGTTGATGTTTGGGAGTGATTGGGGGTGAAAAGAGTGTTTTCCCGTAAGGCTGGAACTTCCTGAACTGGTGTAGCTCACTCAGCGAAAGTTCCAGGGCGATTTTCGCTCAGCGAGACCTGTAGGTTTCAATTTGGTATTTAATTCATAACTTTTGATCCGGGTATCCGTTTTTAGCGTTCCACATATTGATTCGAAGCTAAAAACGTGAACTATCTTTTGATGCCGAAAAATGTTATTTTTACCCGACTTTTACCCAACTTTTCCGATTAACCGTAATTATGTTAGCTAAGGAATTGTGGTAATTATGTTAGTTGTGCAAGTTGCGAAATATGCGATAATCGTGAGAATTGAATGGAAATGAAGACAATGAGATTAGTTTAATGATGATAATTAGACTATAAGAGTTAGAGCTATATATATATATATATATATATATATATATATATATATATATATATATATATATGAAAACTATATGATTAAAAGCATTAATTGGAGAAAGAGTGAGGAAAACCTTATCTTGAACCTATAGTATGGCCTAGTTTGTAACCCGACTTGTTAGATAACGTAACTCGTGCGAATGGCTAGGTTCACCCTAGATCGTATGAACCACTAGCGTGCTATACACTAGATCCTCCATAATAGTCTTGTGTAAGTCTTGAGGTGGGTAATATTGAGTCCCACATGAAGCATCCGTAAGGGCTAGAGGGGTGTATTGCACGGATCCTCCGTAAGGTCTTGTATAAGTCTCTATGTAGTTACTATGTGTTTCACTAGAGCATCCTTAAGGACTTGAGGTGTGTATGTTACGAATCCTCCGTAAGGCATTGAGTAAGTCTTGAGGTGGGTTATTCTGAGTCCCACGAGAAGCATCCGTAAGGGTTTGAGGTGAGTACTACACTGGTTTATACGGGAAGTCTTGAGTAAGTCTCTTTGTGGTTACTTTGTGTTCCGCAAGAGCATCTGTAAGGACTTGGGGAACCGGTTATTTAGACCTGAGTGCCATATCGAGATATGTAGGCATCGAATCCTCCGAAAGGTCTTGTGTAAGACTCTTCGTGATTACTATGTGTTTCACAAGAGCAACCGTAAGGACTTGAGGTGAGAGCTACATTATCTATGTGACGATATTGAGTAAGTCTCTTTGTGGTTACTTTGTGTTTCGCAAGAGCATCCGTAAGGATCGAAGAGAGTGTTATGTCGAATCCTCCGTAAGGTCTTGAGTAAGTTTTGAGGTGGGTATTTCATTGAGTCCCACTGGAAGCATCCGTAAGGACTTGAGGTAGATGTTTCATTCTATATATCTATTGTGGTAGTGCATGTGGACCTTAGTTCCACTTGGTTCCGTTTCGTGAGTGAGGAAACGGTGAGTATTCGAGATTCTAGGAATCGAACCTTTTAGAGCCGAGGGAACTCTAAGATAGGGAACCCACTGAGATGTTTTATCTCACCCCTCTTTTGTTGTTGCTTTTCAGGTTTCTTTTGCAGGTTTGATCTACGAGTGGAGCTATGCTCGAGATGTTTCAAGTGCAGCTTAGTTTAGTCTTTCGCTGTGTATTTATGTATCTTCGTACAATAATGGATATTGTATGGATCTTAGCTTTGTTTTAGTATAATTCCCATGTCTTGCACCATTGTTGTATAGATATTTATAGTTGGTCAAGAATATGAATTATGCTATTAGGAATTTATGATGGTGTCAGTACCAAAAATTAACTCTGTATGATATTATTCTAGATATATATTATATGGGTGTTATAATTCTTTTACCTTTGCTAGAACCTTGAGTATTTGCATTGGTCTCAGCTGAAGTCAAATTGCTATACCTTGAAACATGCAGCTTTTTTATGTTTACGGATATAATTCAATCTTTGTGACTCCGTCATAGTAAATCCATCAACCAAAAATTGTTGAAACAACCTTCTTGACCGCAATAGTGTTTGCGCTTCATTATGTCTTGACTTAATCCTAAAAGCTAGCCATTGTCTAATAGTAAGCTTATTCCTCTTCATTTTGTTTTTGGAATTAGTTTGCCTAAGAAGTACACCAAGTCTAAAACCATCTTCCCCATAAGGAAACAAAAATGGATACTGGTAGGCCAAATAACTTGCATGAAACTCACTTATTCTTTTAAGTTTTCCACTATGTCGCTCAAGAAGAATATCCCTTTTATGACCGGTATCAACATCACCAATGATAAGGGCGACCACCTCTGAAACAGTTGGATGGTTATAAATCTGTTCATCTGTCGATCTATCACATATTAACTTCAACTTAAGATCGGTAAAGGACAATTCTTAATTCTATCTACTGCCTTCCTAAATTATTTGGCATGTGTGTTGAGCTCATCAAACATAAGTTTCAAAATGTTAACTGTATCTGGTATAATATTGAGATTACTCATGCATATTGTAATAAAATAGTTTAAGATTAATACTAAAGTATGATGGAATGTATTAAGATCAAAAAAACATTAGGGAAGTTACAAAGCTAATATAAACAGAGAAATCATCATATTCCTTAAATTCTATTTTGGATCTCATTGTCGTGTCGTAAATGTATAGTTGAGCAAACTTTGGAGAATGTCCAGGTAATGGTAGCATGCTGCCAATTCTATGACAAGATTGTCCATGTATTCTTAGATTAGGTGGTCCCCTCCCCTCTTGAAATCTGTTGTCAATTTTCATACCCGAAGAGGTAAAAGCAAACATCATGTTGTACAATCTACAAAATTGTTGATAATTTCTACTTTCTTTTTCAGTATTATCAAACAACAAAAGTTGAAGTAAAAATGGTGGTGTCTTCAAAAGTGGCAAGACAAATTTCCCTTTCCACAACATAGTTGGAAGTTAGGTACAATACAATTATTTTCCTTCTTAGTTTTGTCTTGATACCACATAAGTGCTCCACAATTTGTGCATTCAACATCAGGATCACAAACATCATAATAGTTTATTAAATGAAATGTATTTCAGACATAAGCATGATCAAAATATAATATAAGCTAGAAGCGAAAGATAATGTAAATTGAAACATACCAATATTGGAAGAATAAATTAATGACAAATTGGAGTCACAGACCTCTTCTTCATCAAGGCTGGAAGTTGAGTCATAATTTCCCTCAGCAACATTAAATTCACACGAGTTATCGGTGAGTGAATCATCCGTCGATGTGTTGTCACCAGAATTTTCATTATTAATGTTGACATCAGGAGTAACATTGAAGGAACAGGTATCGTGGATATTTCCGTTGGTTGTAGACAAAGACGCAGAATTATGATTAGCATCGGCAAACTGATTAAAAAGGTTGCGACTCATTGATTGAAGTGTACTCACATTCAATTGTATTTTGGATTTATGAACAGAACTACATGGTTGTGGACGAATGTTCATGTTTCTTGCAATAGACCAAGAAGATGTTGTATCGGAAAGTGATGTTTCTAAAATTTTCCTTCCATGTAAGACCGTGGCATTTTTCCTTCCAAAATTTTTTTTCTCCTACTTCGTGTCGAAGTTGCAAGGAGCTTTGTAGAAATACTTGAAGAAATCTTCATATAATATGTGTTTCCGGATGAACTACCTGGTGTATTCGAATTCGTATTATTTGAATTTCTGAAAGCAAAAATTATATCAAACATTGGTGTTCTGATGTTTGGCCTGGACGGGGCATAGTAGTTATGAGAACTTTCACTTACGATGTTACCGTTCTCTATATTTCTGATTTTTTTTCCATCTTCTATCTTTAAGGATTTTCTTCCTCTTCCATCGTGCTGATGTTACGTCTTGTTTGTAAGTGTTTGAGAGTGGTTCCATTTTCTTGGTAAGCTTGAATGATTGCAGAGGTTGAAATCAATAGTTGTTACAACTATTCTCCTTCATGTTGGTAAGCTTGAATGATTGCAGAGGTTGAAATCAATAGCTCTTACAAATAATTTCCTTCACGTTAAAAAAGCATAATTGTTAGAGGATGCAACATCAACTTTACTTTAGACATAAACATATTATGAGTAACTTTTGTGTTTGCAAAAAAGTTGAAGAGTCATAGGTGTTACCATTTGGATTCATAAATTATTTTCACAACTTTTAAATAAAGACGTATTATTATATAATAATTTTGTTATATTAGTGTAAACTTATTATTGTAAACTTAATTTTTAATTATTATTGTAAACTTAATTTTTAATTTTACAATGTTTAATAATGTATTATTATTATAAATTTATTATTATAGTAATATTGGAACCATACTACATAATATTTGGACCAGTTTTCAAGGACAAATAATAAACAATAAGGGATGAGTAAAAGACACAATATGCATTAAAGATACACGTATAATCTTTTTTATGTTACTTGTCAATTTGTCTGTATTGTACAACGCATGTGACTCTTGGAAAGTGGAAACACCAATATTCATATCAAATAGGATGGGTGGTTATACACGCATGAATCTGTTTTTATAGAAATCACCATACAAATAATTGTATTAATTGTGCATGCAAAACAAATAGTGGCCATGTTTCATGTAGGCTACATCATGGAGCAGGTCTACTACATGTTATGCACACTTCGATTTGTAATATCAAATCAATGTCATAAACACTTTAACCAACATTGAAAGAAACATAGCTATTATTATATTTATAGTAGCAATATATAAATATTGTGAAGGATGAGTTTTAACACATTAAAAAAATGGATCAATCAATTGTTAAACAACCTCATGAAAGGAACAAGATAATTGATGTGGAAGAAATGGTGGATAATGAAGGTGGGTTAGCATCCGAAAATTGATGAAAAAAGTAAAAATGGAGCCTGAAGTAGGGAAATCTTCACACCATGAAAGGCACGAAATCACGCACTTTCCTTAAAAGTATTTCAAGCACACTCTCAAATTGTCTTAGAGTTGGAACGGCCTGAATACTCAGGATAAGTCAGTCTTTTCTCGAAAGCCGATGCGTCGTGCCTAAGTGCTCAAGTGCCGTCTACAAGACGCCACTAGCGCCTCTACGCCCACGCCCTCGGAGCCGGTTCCGGAACCGGTGGCGACACGGCGGGGGTGTTTTGTATAAGACAAGTGACATAATGCTTGGGACCACCACATATGACTATGTGGCACTTTATCCTCTTTGGCTCCTTTGGAAAGTACATTGTTCCAAGGGTCTTATAAATGCTATTTAATTTTACTCCACTTCCAATGTGGGACTTATGTGAAGCATTTATTGTCAATTAACTATAACCCACTTTATCATGATTGGAACAACTTAATAAAAATAATATTTCATTATTTCCAAGAAGGCTTGTAACCAATAGTCATTGGAATAGGTTGGATGTGCGTCCTCAGAACATACAATCTCAAGTCATGGTTAGTTTAGATACATTTACAATATGTTTTTCATACAATGTTTGGTTTAGTAAAATGTTTCAAAGTTTAATTAGTATGTATATTGATGTTATTAATTATATGCATCATATTCCTCAAGAGGTAATCAGGACTTCTTTAAGACACGACATAACTTCATGTCCAGTGGCGGTTCTTGGTGAGGGCTCAAAGAAGCCATGGCACCCCAAAGAAAACATTTTTTTTAATATACACTTAACTCTAATTAATCCATCACACATAATTAATAATTATTAATTTTATAGTGTCTAACTTTTAGTATAGAAAAACAAAATGATAAATCTATTTGTATATTTATGACATCTCTCACTGACCTTTGAGTATAGTGTCCATCAATGGCATCCGCAATATATTATTTACGATACAATTTTATTGAATTTTTTCATTTTTTTTAGTTTATGCAAACTAACAATTTATAACTATAAATTTATTAAATAAGTATTTATATATTACTTGTTAATTTAGAATAAGGGCATATAAAATTTTATAGAGATTTGATTTTTTATTTCGCTTTATTATTTGGAAAATGTTAACATGTGCTCTAAGGGCACATATTAATAACTTATTTATAGAAATATTCTCTTGAAATATGTGTCTTTAATTTTTTAAAACTTTAAATATTATTTAATTATATTTAATATTTACTAATTATAGTATCCTTAACATGTGCCCTAAGGACACATATTAGCATGACCCTTATTATTTTAGTTAAAATAATTAAAATTTGTATAAATATATAAAAATAATTAGTTAATTTATATATAGATTTTAATAACTATGCACTATAAAATACTCCTTTCATTCTCTTTTATAAAAAAAAAATTAACTTTTTATATTCATTAAATAATTGATGTATCTGGTCAATTTATAATCTAAATACATCATTTATTTAATGAATCTAAAAAGTCAAAATTTTCCTATAAAAGATAATAGAGAAAGTAGATTTTAATAACTATGCACTATAAAATAGTTTTATATCATATTATTAGTTTAAAAAATATAATTTTATTTAACAGAATACATATACCGTCAATGACTCACTGCATATTCAATTTTCTTATATATATATATATATATATATATATATATATATATATATATATATATATATATATATATATATATATATATATATATATATATATATATATAAGTTTTTTGTGCTAATATATTTTTAAAACAATTTATATAATTTTAGAGAATTATAATAAAGAGATTAATGGTCATGCACTGTCAGTGTAAATATTTTTACACAATCATTCTATCACAACCATTCATAATCATTATTTTAAATATATTTAAAATAAAAGTCAAATAAAATTTAAAATCTAACGGTTATCATTCATTGACAGTGTAAAATTGATTACACTGTCACACAATGCATTTCCATTAAATCCTATAATAAAAATATTTTAATTAAAATTTACTGCTCCCCCTAAAAATTTTGACAAGATCCGCCACTGTTCATGTCCATTGATTGATATTGAGACGTCTGAAGTTTATCAGTGTGAGCTACTGAAATCAAATAGGGAATATCTAGAGATGTATCTTGGAAATGGTTGGTACTCTTACTCGGAAAAAAAAATTCAAGGTGGATGATAGAATTTATTTTAACGAAAATTCTGAAGATGAAAGATTGTATGTAGGCGTGATGAGACATCAATGAAAGAAAAGAACTTGAGGGAATGTTGTTTTATGATGTAGTTATTAACAATATCAAGGGATAGTTGATTTAACTTGAAGCTATTAACAATATTATAGAGAGGTTGTAGTAACTCCTAATCCTATTATGGTTATTATGTAGTATGGTTCCAATATTATAGAGAGGTTGTAGTAACTCCTAATCCTATTATTCCATCTATATGGTTACTATGTAGTATGGTTCCAAGGTATTTTGAGTTTGATAAAGGCTGACAAATATCGATGTGGCCATATGATTTGTAATGGTTGTGTACAATATCTATTTTAATGTTGTTTATGTAATGATACCAGTTATTGGTGACATTGTTAAAGTATGAATAAATCACTTCAGAATATTCATGAACAATACAACGACAATGATGTAGTTTCATCACCATTAGCTGAACATGATTATTGCGTAAATAATGAATCTATCTTCAGCCTTTCGATTTCAACGAAAGCGAATATATATAAAACAAAAGAAACATAAATCACAATCCTAAGTTAGTAATAACATTCTTAAGCAGCATGATTGCATAGTATCCTCATGAATAATAATAGTAATTAATCAGAAGTTGTTTTGAAAAGTAATATGGCAGTTGAAATAGTCTTAAAACAGAAACAGTAATAAGACCTCACATTGTCTTATAGAATATATATCTTAAATATTTAAACAAAATATCTATTTCCAACTTGATTGGTTTCATTATCTTGGTGGAGAATAATTGAACACTCTCAACATCTTCGACAACATCGGAATTTATGTGTTTTGGGGGAGTCAATACAGAAATTGCAGGTGATGGGTCATAATCGGCAGACGTCGATAAGGGTTCCTACAACCAAGTCAACAATAAAAATAAACTCAATTTTGTAGCAAGGTATATTGTTTACTTCATAGTACCTATTTACATAAAGTAAAAACAAACACTAAACCAAATCCCCAAAAAAGTAATGTTTTGATCCTTAGATATCTATATCTATAATATAAAAATGGCTTAAATAGTCTTTTAGTCCCTGTAAGTTAGCAAATTTTTGGTTTTCGTCCCTGAAAGTTTTTTTTTTCGGTTTAAGTCCCCACATTTCCAAAACGCTTTGGTTTTAGTCCCTACTGTGAGTTAGACGTTAAAAAAAAAGGGATGTGGCAGACGGTGCTTATGTGGCAGGTCGTTTGGCATATCCAAGTGGCATTCTCATTTACACATGTGGATTTCTCATTTTCCTATTTATTCTAGAGGGACCAAATCCAAAATAATCAATCACAGTTTGGTCTTTCTTCTTCAAGCTTTCTTCTTTCTTCTTTCCATGGAAATAAATTCCCAAAAAACTCAGCCATAGAATCCAACATACATAGTATCACGAAGAATAGGTGATAGATCCATATGAAAGGACAAATTTGGTTTTTTAGGTTTGGTTGAAGTTAAGGAAAGTGTAACACTGACGAGATTATGTGAAGAATCATAATCAACCCAAACAAGAATTGGTTTCCAGCTTTTGATATTATAATCTGGTAATAATGAATCATTAGAGTAGAAGTAAGGAATGGTTTCTATTCCAACATGGTTATCACTAAACTCATAGTCTGGGCTGGTATAAAAGTCAACAGCAAAAAGATGGTTAGAGAAATTCCCAATCCCAAAATAATATGCTAAAGTTTCGATATCTTTTGTAGGTGCTATAGTGAAAATTGTTCTGCCCCTACCGAGTTTAGGATACTCAGGAACAATAGCAAGAGCAAAACAAGAAGAAAAGGAGAAAGCTTTACTGGTTGTTGAGTTCTTTAGTTGGATAGGTTTAGAGTAAAAAGCTTGACCACCGCCCGGGGTTAAATTGCTTGTTTCATTTGTCAATCTTATTATTCCATTTTTCTCTATCTCTGCAGTTCCATTCAAGGTTAAATTGTTGGGACCAACATCCTTGAATCCAACATACATGAGATGGTCAAGTTGGGATAAAACTGGCATAGAGAGGAACATCAAAACTAATATCCAGAACTGAAGATGATCTAGGGTTTTGAATTTGTTGGTTGATTGAAATTGAAGGGACTGTGATTAGTGGTTTGATGATCGAGATGGATTCTATGGCTGAGTTTTTTGGGAATTTATTTCCATGGAAAGAAGAAAGAAGAAAGCTTGAAGAAGAAAGACCAAACTGTGATTGATTATTTTGGATTTGGTCCCTCTAGAATAAATAGGAAAATGAGAAATCCACATGTGTAAATGAGAATGCCACCTGG
Source organism: Lathyrus aphaca (assembly GCA_963966055.1). NCBI lineage: Eukaryota > Viridiplantae > Streptophyta > Magnoliopsida > Fabales > Fabaceae > Lathyrus > Lathyrus aphaca. The sequence continues at coordinate 86,541,563 of OZ014519.1, read as the reverse complement.
ATATGCCAAACGACCTGCCACATAAGCACCGTCTGCCACATCCCTTTTTTTTAACGTCTAACTCACAGTAGGGACTAAAACCAAAGCGTTTTGGAAATGTGGGGACTTAAACCGAAAAAAAAAACTTTCAGGGACGAAAACCAAAAACTTGCTAACTTACAGGGACTAAAAGACTATTTAAGCCTATAAAAATTCATCAAGTGCTACAACAAATCATTGTTTTAACTAATACCTTGGAACTGGTTCAGAACTAACATGGTTCGCATAACATTTCAGTTTTCCATCCTTTAGAGAGACACTCTTGGTGCACTAACCATAACCATCATAATACCACCTTGTGTTTCCAACTTCAAATTTTTCCAATGTTGCAACGGTAACGCAGGTTGTCTCATATGAATTGAAAAATTACAAAACATTTATGGCATACATACAATGGTCACAATAGATGTAACAACCACAAAGTACTAACTTACTTGCTTAAGACATGTGATTTCAGCCTATGAGATAATATCAGCTTTCCATATAAACTTATTGAACTCAGAATATTGTGAGTTTTGCATACTTTCATTTTGAAAAGTCGACAAAGATAACTTTAGCAATTCAACATCAAGACTGCAATAGAATTGACAAAGGAGTAAATAATCATCTGATAACAATAAGAAAAGAATATAAAAAAACAGAGTATACACGTTTGATACGTTACAAAATATCGAGGTATGAACTTTCTTTTAGCTTATTAATCTTAGGAATGTGAATAGCATTTATGATCAACTTTGTCCCTGTCCAAGCATTGGATATATTCACCAGAAAACCACCTGCAATATTTTCATATTAACAAACTGAATTGAAAATTTAACATTAGTAATAGAAAATGTACGACGGACAGGATCATCAGTACCTTGGGCAATCTTTATCCTGGCATTTTGCAACAAAATAACAGCATTTCCTTCTTCAGTATGACTCTTGTAATACTCAACAAGCTGCATTACAAGGTGACCCCATAGGGTACACTGAACAAAAATGCTGCTAGCAAAATAGTTACAATTTAGTTCTTTGATACAAAGCGAACAAAAACAAATAAGGAAACATACATGTAAACCCAAAACAAACAATGTAAAGTCTGATTAGATCATACCTCGTGTCAGTTAACATAAAAATAACTTTACTTTTGTTGTTATCATGAATTATTTGTGTCTACATTATCTCAGTAACTCCTCCAACAACATCTACAATCATTCAAAGATACAAATTTTAGAATACACTCAAGAAGAGAATATAAATCATGATGAATAAGATCAGTATGAACATACCAACTAAAACGTTAGACTGATATTTCCCATCACATATTGATGCCAAATTAAGTATGTTGAAATAATTTTCAAGGATGTCTGGTAGTTCAGCTTGCTTTACAAAAGTTGAACCACAAAAAATCAACTTGAACTCGTGAGTAGTAGACTTGAAGGAGAAATCATTCTTTGCAACTTTGAAAGTCTCATGATATATGAACTACCCACAGCAAGCACATCAATGTATTTTGAGTACAAATGTGATGGTACAATAGCCTGAATCATATCAAGCTATAAAAACAAAACAAAAAAACGGCAAATGGTCATAATTAGGCATAGACTTTGATAAAGTTTATACAAAAATTCAGTGAAACAAAATCAAAGTATAAAGTTTCTACCTTTGAATCAAGCAATATCATTTCCAGGTGTGATTTGTTTGAAGAACTGGTAACCGTCCAGATATGTCGACAGCGAACAACAATCTTCCACAGATCCTTCGAATTGTTTATGTCCCTCACATCTTCTATGGGTCTTGCCATTGTCGAGTCGAAAACTGAAAAATATAAATCCATAAGAGGTTAACGCATATGCAACAATGGGTTACAACAAATAAAATGATACAAAGAGAGATAGAGAAGAAGGATTACGAAAAAGTACGGTAATGATAGTTGCGGAACTTGAATAGATTAGATAAACGCAATTTGAAACCGATTAGGTTAATATTTGGGGATTAATACAACTTTTAATGAATCCACTTAATGCATTGGTGGAAGATTCAAGTGAATTTCTTATCCTTCCATCTTCCCAATGTTTACGGCGGAAGATGATTTTTTTGAAAGCTAAATCGTCTATCATTTTGAAAGCTAAACAAAGGAAAATGAATATCAATGGACCCAATGAATGTTTAACGGCAATATCTTTTAGGTTTTGATTGTGTAGTGTAACACTCCACTTTCCCATTTAAGACAATTATAAGAATAATACAAAATTCAGAGTTTTTACCACAAACAGCAGAATTTCACATCTAAAAAAACAACAACAAAACCTCTTTATTATTAAAGAATTATTCACAGCGGAAAAATAGTCATTTTATTCAAATCACTGGCAACAACATCAAAATATCCACATTATCTCGTGGTTTACAATCTTTTAGTATAAAGAACGATACGTAACAAAATTCAATTAAAGAATACATCAAAGTTAAAATTCCCCAAAACCCCGTGTTATGTATCAGAGCGACTCCTAAAAATCGATCAAGCAACACACAGTCTATGCATACTCAAGTACTTGGATTATTTGTACTTCCAAGGAAGCACATACGCAACAACAAATAGCTAAGGGGTGAGAACTACATTCAATAATTAATTGTGTATAATACATGTTAAGGAGTAGTAACCCACGCAATCAACCTAAACAACATGTATCAATAACAACACTTATCAACATAATTTATGATTTCAACAACATCAATAATGCAATGTGACTCAACAAATGACACAATGCATGTGATACCAAATCACCATGGTTCATTCAATCAAACTTGATTCATAATAGAATCCAGATAAATCACATACACCCATCCGACAATGATTTATCTCCAACACTCTCCACAACAGAGTTAGGATGAATCACATACGTGCATTCGGCAATGATTCATCTCCGCCAATAATACCTCATATGTATGCATGACAAAATTATGCATACCACGCATGTATAATAATCATTATACATTTTCACGGCCCTTCTGATCACATAAGATACACAATATGGAAATTTATGCATACAACATGTGTATAATAAACATTATATATTCTCATGATCCTCCGGATCACACCAGAAATACATACAATATATATATAACAATAATCATTCTTAGTCACGATCCTTTTAATCACATAGAAAACACATACAACACAACTATACAGATAATCACGCATCTACATGATCCTCCTAAACACATAAGGAATACATACTCGTCGTAACACACAATAATATCACTACACTTATCCCATCAATTCAACCTATACACTATATCCAAGGAAATACATCACCTAGCCTTAATTAGTTAATCTTATAATTAATCCACTTGATCTCGATTATTAGTCAATTTCACCTCACATCATGGTTCCCACAAGTCCTAACATTTGTCCTAACCTCTAAAACCGTAAGAAATCACCACATACGCAAAATCGGGAAAAAATGTGAAAACATCAAAGTCACTCAACACTGCTGGTCATACGCGTACGACTATGCGTAAGGCCCTCCCCTGCATCTTGTCATACGCGTAATGCGCAGGGGCATACGTGTATGAGCAAAACCTCATTCTCCAGTCATTCTCTTCTATCAATTCCAATATGCATAGTACCCTTCCTTACGCATATTGGCCAACGTGTCCAACTGCATTTCGTGTAAGGCCTACCTAATACGCATAATGGTCAGTTTCTCCTACGCATATCATACGCATTCTAACCTAAGGTCGTGCCACAAATCCTCCCTTACGCATATTGCCTTACATTACGCGTAAGGCTTCCCTGGCCAGCAACGCCATACGCATAATACCACTCTTATTATGTGTATGGGCGGATCCAATGCCAAAAATTCTATTCTTCCACGCCATTCTGAATTCCAGCATTTGGGTCTCACTTCTACACTTCATATCAGTCCTAGAATGGTTCCTGCATCAGTTTTACAACCTCTAATTATGTTACTCTTTCATCTATCATTAATAGTTCAATTTATCATTTCTAGATCTAGATCTGTCACTCACCATCTGCAACAACACCAGATCTCTATATACCACAAATTATACAGAACAACAACAACAACAATTCATACACAAAATCAATTAATTCATATCGATTTCACAATAACAGTTCAACACAACATCAGAATCATCAAACAGAATAATACACATAAAATCCTACGAGAGAAAGGATTCACTACCCTCTCATGTTATTATCACCAATTATGAACTCATTCTCCCCCCTTACCTCAAATTCTTGATAAAATTCCTGCAAAAATGATCGCTGGAGAATGCCCGAGCAAAAATTCTTCCTCTTCCTAGCCCTCTCTCTTGGTCAAAAATGTTGTTATGACTAAACTCTTGTTAATTTTTCAGATTAATGACTAATTCCCCTATTACCCTCACATTAATCTCTTACTAAGTCTACCTTTGATTTTTAATAAAAAGAAATAATAATAATAATAATAATAATAATAATAATAATAATAATAGATATCACTTATAATAATCATAATAATATTAAAAATGATAATCATAATGATACTAAGAATAATATTAATATTGTCACATTATTATTACTACCAACACCACATCATTGCTACTGACACCTAAATATATCTGTCCCACTAAGGACTTCATGCCTACATGTTCAACTATTGGCATTATATGACAATTAAATAATTAAACGGGGTGTTACAACTCTCCCCCACTTAAAATATTGTCGTCCTCGAAAATGTACTCGATGAAAACCAACCCAAATACACTTTCACATCCAACTAATTGCTCCTTTTCCATAAGAGGCATCACCACGAGTAACACAAAACAACAATAATAATGCAAAGACAACCACAACAACAACAACAAAACTCAACGAATAACCAAGTTACAAACACACAGGTTCAGACCTGAACTAAAACACAACAAAATCATTACCATCACCATAGGTAACATTTCTCTAATTCCTCACCATAGGAATTAGCTACTCACCCTTGAACCATCATCATAAGTAACAAGACAACAATAAAGACATGAACAAAATTTCCACAACACATCATCGTCACAACTATGCCAACATAATTAGAATACTTCATTGTCGCCAAACATCGAAACAACATACTCACAGCTCACCAATAGAACACATAAATAATACATTTGTATACTTCGTAGTACTTGTTTAACAATTAAACCTCCCACCATAACACTTTCATTCTGGGACATGCAATAGTCTCATTATTTTGACATGTTCTTGATGGACTAAAGACGTGTCTACTTATGCGTCTAGCGGTATCTTACTGCAAGTGCACAGCCTATCGAAGTAATATTTAAGATTATCGATCCACAGGGATTCTATGGTTACTTAGTGCTAGATGAACTTCTAGTTTAGCTAAGGCGAATGGTTGTCACGATTTTTTGTTGATTTTTAAGACTACTAAAGGCGGAATTAAATTTAAGTTTTAATAAAGTAATTCTAAGGCGGTCGGTATGTAATTATATTAACTTAGGTGGGTCAATCTAACCTAGGCTTATTTAAGGTGTTCACTTAATCTATTCGGTAGAGATTACCAGTTTAAATACCCTCAACTCACACTCTCGTGGTCTTATATCAGATCTTATCCCTAAAGCCCTATGCCTGCTCTCGCTAGCCCATAAGTGTTTAGAGGTAATTTTTGGAAACTAAGTAATTCTAATTTATCTTAAAGCGCTCTCGCTGTGTTTAATTTAAATGCCTAACTTTAGCTATCTGGTTAAAATCTCACACTCTCGTGGTCTTGACCTAACCTAATACTCTTTTCTTACTCTCGTAACGAAAAGGTCTATTTAATTAAAAAGTCTCAGCCAGAAATGTTAAGTGATTAATTATTTTTAGCCTATGGTTATATTTTACCGGTTAAGTTTGTTCTAACTACATACCTCCCTAAGGTGTTTAGCTACTCATCGATGTTGAACCAGACAGAGACAGAAAATTAAATAATAAAATACTCATGGCAGGAAAATAAATAAACATTATAAATAATTAAATTGCAATATAAATAAAAAACCTGGTTAACAATATTAGAGCAGACTCCTTCTTCCACAGACCGGAAAGCTCGGAGTTGGCGGAATCAAAAATAAACGAATGCTGAAGGTTTAGAAAAAATTAATAAACGTATAACAATTTCCTGATGTTGGAAATTGTTATATGGCGGGTTTGGATACAATAAAACGAAACAGAAAACTAAAACTAAAACAAAAATAGAAAGGGTCGTAAATCAGTTCGGCAGAGCTTCCACAGGAAATTCAATAGTAAAATGCTCTGTGTTTTCTTCATAAACTTGGTGCTATTTATAGAAGGATTATTGGGCTGAATTTTTGGACTTTAGTTGAAATGGGCCTTGCTGAATTTGTGGAAGGAATGCAGGAACGTGGCAAATATTTAGGAAACAAATTCTTCACGTAATGGCTTGACGAAGTCTTGGTCAAAAACCTAGAATAATCCTTGTCACGGTCGTGACAATGCTTTTACGTTCGTGACTTGTGATTTTTAAGTGTCACGGTCGTGACACTACTCTCACGGTCGTGATGCTTCATTTTGGGGTGTCACGGTCGTGACACCCTTGTAACGGTCGTGACTGCTGCAAAATATGCAGTTTTGCAGAGAGCTTCATTTCTTCATCTTTTTATGACCGATTTTGTTCCTTTTTCTCTTAATTCATGATTTAGCTCCATATAATGATGTACCTGCAAAACGGTAAGAAAAACTCGAGAAATCGAGTGTTAAAACGATGATTATTCGATAAAACGCCAATGAAACCTAGCAATATAATCGATACGTTTTCTCGTTATCAAACTTCCCCAAACTTAAACCTTTGCTTGTCCTCAAGCAAATAGTCGGTTGAAAATCGGCGGACAAGATGTCATTCACGCATACTCCTAACAAATCATACGAGGGATCGCTTTGTTGGATAATCCGATACTTTGATAGAACACTACCGATACACTAATGGCACAAGCAACAAGCTATGTCGTCGACTTCCCGTTAAATGAGCCAATCGGCAATTACTTTACGATTTCACCTAAAGTTTTTCGATCTTATTTCGCCCGGTTTCATTCTAGCGCAATCACATTAAGCCCTTTGCCTTAGCACGCACGTAGTGGAGTAGCCGGTTAGCGACTTTGATCCTTTTTGAGCACGGGGTCTGGTACACGAGTGTGGTAACCCTACATTTTGTATCCGATTTGGAGGTTGTGGGGGATCGAGCCGTAGCACGCCCTACCGAGTTCAGAACCAGTACCTCTGAACCAACCCGCAATGGACTCCTTCTCATATTTCTCGTTTCTTATATGCGACCGTGTACTTTGGTGCAATTTCTTTTCATTTTGCATCGAGATATGAAGGATCATTATTGATTAGGCATCAAACGCTTATATTCATCGGCTCCCCACGTGGTTTGTGTTCAGACGGTGCTGACTGCTAGTATAAACTACTCGGGGTTACTTTTGAACTGAAACTAGAAGTGTACTCGTAATGGTAATCGGAGATGGAATCGCTTAAGTAGGAAGTCAAAGTTGTCAAGATTGTATTGGTCTTGTTTAATCGTTCTCGGCTTCCTATTTACGATTTCGTAGGTAAGTCGGGTAATGCGAATAATTAAAAATTTTTCGGTTATGGCTAAATAAACGGGAAAGTTTGAAACTAAAGAAAATGTCATAAAGATTTTTGCACGCTTCATTAACTTACTAAAAGAAATACAACGGAAATGAAAATACAACGAAAATGGAAAAGTGCGAAACGGAAAAATGCGGAAATGAAAGGTACCTCTCCCACACTATATCAGACATTGTCCTCAATGTTGTGATATAAATGCTGTAAAAGTACAGTACAAACGACAAGAACGAAAAACAAACATAAGAAAAAAAAAACTAGAACTATGGCTGCTGAGGACCGCGGGGTCGGCTTCTGGTGCGGGAGCGGCGTCTGGAAGGAGTCGCTTCAGGATCAGAACCGGTGCTGGTGGTCCCAGTGATGTCGATACGCAAGGCTTCTAACTCGCCAAAAATCGAGTCAAACCTCTCATTAGTAGCTGCCTGGTTTGCTGCAATAGTGCCGAGCAAAGCATCGTACTGCTCCTTATGCCTTTGCTCCAGTGCGGCGTTCATTTGGTTCTGCTGATGAATCGCACGGAGGATTTCCTCAAGTGTGATGTCCTGTGTAGGAGGCTGTCGAGTAGATGTCTCTGGTATATCCTGGACAGGCTCAGCTGCATCCATAGCGTCCTGCATCTCATCCGCAGGGAGATCTGCCTGATCGTGGATAGGAGCGTGGTCAGCAGCATCAGGTAGAACAAAGAGCCAGTTGGCTCGGCTGGATGGGTCGATGCGGTCGCGGGACGGCAGAGTGATATGATGAAATATGGTGCCATGGTCAACAGGGCTATACCTGCCATCCTCTCGCTGCGCAATCAGGTGAGCGGACTTGCAATAACTCTTGGTGAGGAATTCAGCGGCTAGGTGAGGCTGATTTGCGATCACGTCACCAAGCCCCAACTGAATGGCGAGGGTGGTGACGATGCCGCCTATGAAGAACGGGGTGGAGCCTCTGTGTGCAATGGCCTGGATGTGGTAGAGCATGAAAGGGGCAGCGCTGATCGGCTCGTCATTAAGAGCACAATGCAAGAATAGAAGCTCCTTGGAGTTGAGCTTATGGTTGCTCTCTCGAGCGAAGATGGTGTTGCAAATGACTCTGTGGAAATAGCGGATGGCCGGATTGTGAATGTGCGTGGCGTTGAGGCTTTGGAAGGCTGATGCACGGGTGTTGGTTAAGTCGTGCCATAGAGTGAAAGCTTGTTCACTAAAATTATCGGGCACGCGACGGTGAGCTTCAGTTCCGTGATGGAAGCCTAACAACTCGGCGATCCTGTCTTGCGAAAGGTTGAACTCCTGGCCATGTAATCTGAATTTTGCGAAACCGGTGAGCTGACTTAGAGAACCGGTGCCGGTGATGTAACTGAAGGAGCTTAAGAACTCCAGTGTCAGAAGTTCGAAGGTTGGCTGAGGTTGACTGCAAAGGTCCCAGAGCCCGACTTTTTGAAGCAGGTTCGTAACACTGGCAAGCATTCCGAGTTCCCTCAAACACACAGTGTCGATGTAACGTGTAGGTTGCACACCGCGGTTTTGGAATCGGAGAAATCGTTCTCTCTGAGTTTCTCCAGCATCACCTTCTCTAAAAGTGATAGAATCCATTGCATGCAAGAGCTTAGAGTGAAGAATGGAGATTTTTTGAAGTTTTTGTGAAAAAATGGTAAAATGAGAGAAATATTGATTCGGGATAAATAATGGAGAGTGAGAATGTGGTAGGTTGTGATAATGGGGGGTTAATGAGATTAAAGTTCGTAATGGGGGGGTTACGGAGGTTATGTAGAAGATGGGTAGTTTTTTAGGGAGTTATGGAGAAGAAGAAGAAGAGGCACGAAGAGAAACAGTTCTGTTTCTCACGATTTCTGGTATAAGGGTCGTCACGGTCGTGACAGGGGTACGACGGTCGTGACACTCAAAAAGAGCGTGTCACGATCGTTATGGGGCAGTGACGACCGTGAGGCTTGTTACGTTAAATAATTTCCAGAAAAACACTTTCTCACTTGTTTCACATATTTTATATTAATGTATTTTCTTCACTAACTCTCATATTAAATTATAAACACCATATAGTATATAGTTTCAACACAGTACTTCAATAACTTGCAAGGCATGAGAGATTTGTATATATAATGAATAAATGCAAGCATAACAGTACATAGAATGAAAAATACATAAATTGCTAAAAATGGAGAAATTTTGGAATTAAAGATGCATTGCATAAAGTAATTGAAAATGAAGTTACATAAACGGAAATTTGCGGTAAGAAATTGTTGCGAAAAATAAATCTAACTAGAAACGAAAACAATGGGAAAAATAAACTAAATCACTTATAACATTATCAAAAGCGTTTCTTCAAGTCTTCGATGGCGGAGTTCAAGTGATAGAATTGTTCGCAGGTTATGTCAGTCAACCCTATAATATCCAATCGCATGCTCTTAATGTCTTCTTTAAATAAGTTAATGTCAGTTTGGTAAGCATTGAGAGTGTTCATGATGTTTTGTAAGTTGTTAGCATAATCTCCTTGATTCACTTCAGGGGTTTCATAAACTTCTTCAGTGTGGTCAATGTCATGGTAACCAGGAGGCGTCTCAGGGTCAGTTTCGACATCGGTCATTGTATCATCTTTTATTTTGTACGACTGAGGTGTTTCAGGAGTGGGTGGATAATCAGGTGGGTTTAACTCATAAAGCCAGTTATCCTTATTATGAACGCTTACTTTAGCATGGTTAGGCAATGTGAACAGGGTTACTACTTCGTTCCGGATTAGGTACTCAAAAGGTGGATGTCCTAAATTCCTTATGATATGTCTATTGAAGCAGAAGTTAAGATCCATAGAACGGATGTTACCTAAACGGTTGCACCTGTGCAATTGGTACCTAAGTCCTATGGCATCAGCAATCATGGTTACAAGACCTCCTACTAATATAGGTAATTCAGGTTCTTCTTGGATACGGGTGAAGGTTTGCATCATGAAAGGTACACCATTAACAGGCTGTCCATTAGTGAAACATGACATAATAAATATTTCATCTTTAGAAACTCCGGTAATGTTTTCTTCTTTTCCAAAGAATGTGTGGGCAAGGAATTTATGGAAGTAACGGAGGGCAGGATTATGGATCTCATCATTATTCATGTTATTTGGTTCAGGGTGGTAGTTTCCGGTTAAAGTTCCCCAAAAGAAATCTAGCTCAATATCCATCAATTCTACCTGTGTGGTAGTGAAAGCAAATGGTCCACTAGGGAATCCTAACAAGTCAGCTAGTTCTTTATGGTTAAAGTCATATTCTATTCCAAACAGGCGGAAACTAATAAATCCTTTCCTAAATCCAAAACCGCGCTCAGGTAGGTAAATTAAGGAGCTAAGGAACTCAAGAGTGAGCTCGCGGTAAGTCACAAACTTATGTTGGATCAATGCATTCTCCCATCCGAGTCGGTTAAACAAGTACATGATGCTATCATGTATACCTAAGGTTTCCATAGTCCGATCATCCGGGTACAGGGTCAAATCCATTTGCCTCTGTGATAACTCTTCAAATTTCATTCTTTGGTTCCTACCTCTAAATTTGGTTTCCATATGGTTAATTGGTTGGTTAGCCATGGTCAGTGCAAATATGGAGGAAACAAATCAGGAGAAGAAGGAAAGTGGAAAAGACTTTTAGAAAATCTGTAAAAAGTGATTTAAAATAAACATAAGAAAATGAAATGCATAATGTAATGGCAATAATAGTAATATAAAATAAACTATAAAATGACAAAACAAATAAACAAATAGTAAAACAATAAATAATAAAAATGATAAAGAGAGTAATTTAAATAATTTGATAAGTAAATGGGTTGCCTCCCACTAAGCGCTGTTTTTATCGTCTAAAGCCTGACGTAATGCTTAAGTTTAGATTAATCAGGGGAATTAGTGGACAACTCTAAAAGCTTTAGATTATTCGCATAATCTCTATTTTCAACTTTATGATAATGTTTTAAACGTTGTCCGTTTACTATGAATGGTTCACTATTCCTACCCTTAATTTCTATTGCTCCACTCGGGAATACTTTAATTATTTCAAAGGGACCTGACCATCTAGATTTTAATTTTCCAGGAAAGAGCCTAAGTCTTGAATTAAAGAGGAGTACAACGTCTCCCACACTAAATTCTTTCCTAGATAGGCGTTTATCATGCCATCGCTTAGTTCTTTCTTTATATATCTTAGCATTCTCATAAGCATCTAACCTTAATTCTTCTAATTCGTTAATGTCTAGGATTCGCTTTTCACCTGCAGCATTATAGTTTATATTGAGAGTTCTAATCGCCCAATAAGCTTTGTGTTCTAGTTCTACTGGTAGGTGACAAGATTTTCCATAAACGAGTTTGAAAGGTGTAGTACCTATGGGTGTCTTGTAAGCGGTCCTATAAGCCCATAAAGCTTCATTAAGTTTAGATGACCAATCTTTCCGAGATATGGCGACAGTCTTTTCTAAGATTTGTTTAATTTCTCTGTTTGAGACTTCGACTTGTCCACTTGTTTGTGGGTGATATGGTGTTGCCACACGGTGTCTTACTCCATACTTAGATAGTAATTTGTCAAAGATTTTTGAAATGAAGTGCGAGCCACCGTCACTTATGACGAGTCTAGGCACACCAAATCTGGGAAAGATTATATTTTTGAAAAGCTTTATTACTACTCGTGTATCGTTTGTAGGAGAAGCTATAGCTTCAATCCATTTCGAAACATAATCAACAGCTACGAGTATGTAATTATTACCGAAAGATGATGGGAATGGTCCCATGAAATCTATTCCCCAGACGTCAAAGATTTCTACTTCTAATATTCCTTTTTGAGGCATTTCATCTCTTCTTGAAATATTGCCAGTGCGTTGACACCGATCGCAATTTATGACAGCGATGTGGACATCCTTCCATAGATTAGGCCAGAATAAACCGGCTTGCAAGATTTTTGCACAAGTCTTGGAAGTGCTTGCATGTCCACCATAAGGAGATGAATGACATTGAGCAATGACATCTTATATTTCTTCTCCGGGAATACATCGACGAAAGATTCCATCTGGTCCTCTTTTGAACAATAATGGTTCATCCCAATAGTAATGTTTCAGATTATGAAAGAATTTCTTTTTCTGCTGATAGGTTAGGTTGGGTGGAAGAGCTCCTGCAGCTAGGTAGTTGACAATGTCAGCGTACCATGGCAGTCCTACAGTTGTCTGGATTGTTTCCACGGATTCTGGTTCATTTATATCTAACTGAGCTAGGTCGCTTCCTAATTGTGCTATCAGCTGTTCATACGGAAAATCATCGTTAATCGACACTTGTTCAGGTTTAATACCTTCAATTCTAGATAAATGGTCCGCTACGACGTTCTCAGTACCTTTCTTATCTTTTATTTCTAGGTCAAACTCTTGTAAGAGTAAAATCCATCTCAAGAGTCTTGGTTTGGCATCTTTCTTAGTTAATAGATATCGGATAGCAGCATGGTCTGTGTAAATGATTATTTTCGCTCCAACTAGGTAAGAACGGAATTTGTCAAGCGCAAAGACAACTGCTAACAATTCTTTTTCGGTAGTGGCGTAGTTCATCTGGGCAGAATCTAAGGTTCTACTGGCATAGTAAATCGCATGAAGTTTCTTTTCCTTTCTCTGGCCTAGAACTGCGCCTACAGCATAGTCACTCGCATCGCACATGATTTCAAAGGGTAATCTCCAGTCAGGGGGTTGCATGATTGGTGCGGTGATGAGGGCTGTTTTTAGAGTTTCGAATGCTTTAAGACAATCTTCGTTGAATATGAACTCAGCGTCTTTTATTAATAAACCAGTAAGAGGTTTAGTAATTTTCGAGAAATCTTTGATGAATCGTCGGTAAAAACCGGCGTGTCCTAAAAAGCTTCGTATTTCTCGAACGGTTTTAGGGGGTTGAAGATCTTTTATTACTTCAATCTTAGCTTTATCAACTTCAATTCCCTTGTCGGATATTACATGACCTAATACGATTCCTTCGTTGACCATAAAATGACATTTCTCCCAGTTAAGCACAAGGTTTACTTTTACACATCTTTCTAATACCATTTCTAAGTTCGATAAACATCCTTCAAAACTTTGCCCGCATACAGAGAAGTCGTCCATGAACACTTCCATGATGTTGTCTATAAAATCTGCAAAGATTGACATCATACATCTTTGAAAGGTTGCAGGAGCGTTGCATAATCCAAAGGGCATTCGTCTATAAGCGAACGTTCCATAAGGGCATGTGAATGTAGTCTTCTCTTGATCATCTGGATGGATAGGGATTTGGAAAAATCCTGAGTAACCGTCAAGATAACAGAAGTAAGAATGCTTGGCTAATCGTTCTAACATTTGATCTATAAAAGGTAGTAGGAAATGATCTTTTCGAGTGGCTTTGTTTAGTTTACGATAATCTATGCACACTCTATATCCCGTCACTAATCTTTGCGATATCGATTCGCCTTGAGCGTTTTTCACAACAGTGATACCTCCTTTCTTTGGCACTACATGTATTGGACTAACCCATTCACTATCATAGATTGGATATATTATTCCGGCATCTAATAATTTCTTAACTTCTTCTTTTACTACAGTGCTAAGGGTTGGGTTAATTCTTCTTTGAGATTCTCTGGAGGTTCTGCAATCTTCTTCTAGCAGAATACGATGCATACACACTGAAGGACATATTCCTTTGAGATCAGATATGTTATATCCTAATGCAGTCGGATATTTCTTCAAAACATCTAAAAGTTTCTTTGTTTCTATAGTTCCTAAACTGGAATTTACTATAACTGGTCTTTTACATTCAACGTCTAAGAATTCGTACCTTAGGTTATGAGGTAAAGTTTTTAATCCTAATGTAGGTTTATCTTTACTTGGCATAGGATCTGGTGTAAGTGCTAAAGTTTCGCTTAGACTATCATCCTGATACGGTTTTCGCCAATTATCATCTTCGAAAATCGGAGGGATTTGAATTTTCATTATTTCAGAATAAGTGGTCTCTTTTAGTTCCATTTCTCTTACACATTCGTCAATTACGTCCAATAGATAGCATGTATCCTCTATAGCTGGTGATTGTAAGAATTGTGTTAAAATAAATTCAACTTTCTCTTCACCCACTTCAAAGGTTAGCTTTCCTCTTTTTACTTCTATTATAGCTCCAGCGGTAGCTAAGAATGGTCTTCCTAGTATGATAGGTGTAGTGGAGTCCTCAGAGATGTCCATGATTATAAAATCAGTAGGGGTATAGAATTGTCCTATACGTACTGGGACGTTTTCTAGTATGCCTACAGGATATTTGACAGAGCGATCGGCTAGTTGAACAGACATTTTAGTTGGTCTTAGGTCACCCATGTCTAGCCTTTTGCATATTGTTAAGGGCATAACACTGATACTAGCTCCTAAATCGCATAGAGCTTTGTCAATGACGAATTTTCCTATTACACAGGGTATAGAGAAACTTCCTAGATCTTTTAGCTTATGAGGCATTTTATTCTGAATTATTGCGCTACACTCGGCAGTAAGTGTAACTGTTCCGTTATCCTCTATCTTTTTCTTATTGGATAAGATTTCTTTTAAAAACTTAGCGTACGAGGGTATTTGAGTGATTGCTTCTGTAAACGGAATAGTAATATTCAACTGTTTCAGAAGTTCAACAAATTTCTTAAATTGACCCGTCGTCTTGGAATTTATTAATCTTTGAGGGTACGGAATTGGTGGTTTATAGGGTGGTGGAGGCACATAAGGTTGTTCTTTCTCCACTACTTCTTGATTATCATCTTCCTTTTCTTCTGAATCATTCACCACTTCAGTCGGTTTATCCGGTTGTTGGTACATGGCTGGATTGTCAAGTCTTGGATCGGTAGGTCCGTCAAGTTCCTTGCCACTTCTCAATATCACAGCGTTAGCATGTCCTTTCGGATTTGGTTGAGGTTGTCCAGGGAACACTCCAGCTGGTGCAGCAGTAGGTGCTTGTTGTTGAGCTACTTGTGAAATCTGAGTTTCCAGCATTTTGTTATGTGTAGCTAATGCATCTACTTTGCTCACTAATTGTTTAATCTGCTCATTAGTGTGAATGTTTTGGTTTAAGAAGTCCTTGTTTGTTTGAGATTGGTTAGCTATAAAGTTCTCCATCATCAACTCAAGGTTCGATTTTCTAGGGATATTAGGAGCAGTCTTTTGATATCCTGGTGATGTAGCTGGTGCTTGACCTGGTGCGTATAAAGCGTTGTTATTCTTATAGGAGAAGTTCGGATGATTCTTCCAACCTGGGTTATATGTGTTTGAGTAAGGGTTTCCTTGAGCATAATTCACTTGATCAGTGGGAGTTCCTGTCAATAGTTGACAATCAGAAACTTCGTGTCCTGAAACTCCACATAACTCACAGTTAGGTGTTACTGCAGCCACGGTGGCTGTTGGTGTTATGGCCAAGTTGTCGATCTTTTGGCTTAGTTGGTCAAACTTCGCATTGACTTGGTCCATACTACTTACTTCGTACATACCTCCCTTTGTTGGTTTCTCAGTTGCAACTCTCTCGCTTCCCCAAAGGTAATGATTTTGAGCCATACTTTCGATAAGTGCATAGGCATCATTATATTCTTTGTCCATCAATGCACCGCCCGCGGCAGCGTCAATTGTCATTCTTGTATTGTACAAGAGTCCATTATAGAAGGTATGGATGACCATCCATTCTATTAATCCATGATGTGGACAAAGTCTCAGTAGATCCTTATAGCGTTCCCAAGCTTCGAATAATGATTCACTTTCCCTTTGCTTAAATCCGTTGATCTGAGCTCTCAGCATAGCTGTCTTGCTAGGTGGAAAATATCTGTTCAAGAAAACTCTCTTAAGTTCCTCCCACGTAGTTACTGAGTTCGAAGGCAGAGATTGAAGCCAAGCTCTTGCTCTGTCTCGAAGCGAAAAAGGAAATAAACATAGTCTAATAGCTTCTTGGGTAACTCCATTGGCTTTTACGGTATCTGCATATTGCACAAAGATCGAAAGATGAAGATTCGGATCCTCGGTAGGATTTCCGGCGAATTGATTTTGTTGCACGGCTGATATCAACGAAGGTTTTAGTTCGAAATCGTTTCGGTTGATAGCCGGCGCTGCAATGCTTGAATGCGGTTCAGCTTGCGAAGGACTGGCGTAATACTTGAGTGGATGAGTTTGTTCTTCAGCCATCTCTGCGTCCTTTGATGTTACGACTGGTTTAGGCGGATCTGATTGAAGATCTGGAATACTGTAACTTTTTTCGTAATCGAATATACGTCTTCTTACGTGTAAGAAGCGTTCCGATTCAGGGATTAGAGGTTGCAAGTCTTCGCTTTTAGAGCGAGTACTTGGCATACACTCGGAAATTAAATTAAATTAAATAGTTGATACCTTAGTCTAGACAATGCTACCTAAATGCACTAGTAACTAAATTAAGGAATCCCCGGCAACGGCGCCAAAAAACTTGATGGACTAAAGACGTGTCTACTTATGCGTCTAGCAGTATCTTACTGCAAGTGCACAGCCTATCGAAGTAATATTTAAGATTATCGATCCACAGGGATTCTATGGTTACTTAGTGCTAGATGAACTTCTAGTTTAGCTAAGGCGAATGGTTGTCACGATTTTTTGTTGATTTTTAAGACTATTAAAGGCGGAATTAAATTTAAGTTTTAATAAAGTAATTCTAAGGCGGTCGGTATGTAATTATATTAACTTAGGTGGGTCAATCTAACCTAGGCTTATTTAAGGTGTTCACTTAATCTATTCGGTAGAGATTACCAGTTTAAATACCCTCAACTCACACTCTCGTGGTCTTATATCAGATCTTATCCCTAAAGCCCTATGCCTGCTCTCGCTAACCCATAAGTGTTTAGAGGTAATTTTTGGAAACTAAGTAATTCTAATTTATCTTAAAGCGCTCTCGCTGTGTTTAATTTAAATGCCTAACTTTAGCTATCTGGTTAAAATCTCACACTCTCGTGGTCTTGACCTAACCTAATACTCTTTTCTTACTCTCGTAACGAAAAGGTCTATTTAATTAAAAAGTCTCAGCCAGAAATGTTAAGTGATTAATTATTTTTAGCCTATGGTTATATTTTACCGGTTAAGTTTGTTCTAACTACATACCGCCCTAAGGTGTTTAGCTACTCATCGATGTTGAACCAGACAGAGACAGAAAATTAAATAATAAAATACTCATGGCAGGAAAATAAATAAACATTATAAATAATTAAATTGCAATATAAATAAAAAAACCTGGTTAACAATATTAGAGCAGACTCCTTCTTCCACAGACCGGAAAGCTCGGAGTTGGCGGAATCAAAAATAAACGAATGCTGAAGGTTTAGAAAAAATTAATAAACGTATAACAATTTCCTGATGTTGGAAATTGTTATATGGCAGGTTTGGATACAATAAAACGAAACAGAAAACTAAAACTAAAACAAAAATAGAAAGGGTCGTAAATCAGTTCGGCAGAGCTTCCGCAGGAAATTCAATAGTAAAATGCTCTGTGTTTTCTTCATAAACTTGGTGCTATTTATAGAAGGATTATTGAGCTGAATTTTTGGACTTTAGTTGAAATGGGCCTTGCTGAATTTGTGGAAGGAATGCAGGAACGTGGCAAATATTTAGGAAACAAATTCTTCACGTAATGGCTTGACGAAGTCTTGGTCAAAAACCTAGAATAATCCTTGTCACGGTCGTGACAATGCTTTTACGTTCGTGACTTGTGATTTTTAAGTGTCACGGTCGTGACACTACTCTCACGGTCGTGATGCTTCATTTTGGGGTGTCACGGTCGTGACACCCTTGTAACGGTCGTGACTGCTGCAAAATATGCAGTTTTGCAGAGAGCTTCATTTCTTCATCTTTTTATGACCGATTTTGTTCCTTTTTCTCTTAATTCATGATTTAGCTCCATATAATGATGTACCTGCAAAACGGTAAGAAAAACTCGAGAAATCGAGTGTTAAAACGATGATTATTCGATAAAACGCCAATGAAACCTAGCAATATAATCGATACGTTTTCTCGTTATCAGTTCTATCGTTCGGTATCTTGAACCCTTATCAATCATATACGTATAAACAAATTATACCATATCACACTTCCGTTGCGCACTCTGATTACTCGTAGCTATTCAATCTATCAAGTTCACATCCAACTTTGACATTTTCTAACATTCACCATAAAAATCATTGTTCACTTTGATATACACAGCTCACACCAATCGTGAGTCTCTAGTATGATAACTCAATTCCAACTCCTCAGCAATCAAAGCAAACATAGGGAAAGGTTTTCGACTTACCTCATTAGGAATTCCGACTATCTTCGTCATTTCATACTCCAATCTTTCTGACTAAACCTAAATTGTATACTTTTATGATTACTAAACACTTTGAACTCAAATCATAAAAATAATACTTTCAGAACACAATTACAATCGCATCAAATTCCAATCCTTGAATAAGATGGTAAAACATAAACTATGACTTTACCATATTATACTAACACACTGTCAACTCGTCACAAATGATTTTATAGAATCAGGCAAAAAATCAAACTAGAACGTTAGTCAAATTTTAATTTATCTTCCCAAAACATTCTCACAACAAACCTACGCACCAAAATCACACTTGATTGTATTCATTAATTTATTATAGGATAATCACACTTGATTGTATTCATTAATTTATTGAATAATTTATTATAGGATAATCACACTTGATTGTATTCATTAATTTATTGAATAATTTATTATAGGATAATCACACTTGATTGTATTCATTAATTTATTGAATAATTTATTATAGGATAATCACACTTGATTGTATTCATTAATTTATTGAATAATAAAGATAATACAGAACCTTAACCTTAGAATCCTTAGAATTAGTAAATCAAATATACAATTTCATAATTTCCTTTCATAGTTATATATGGATTGAGTTATATATATCCTTAGAACTAGTAAATCCAATATACAGTAGTTATTAACCTTAGAATACTTTCCTTTCATTAACCTTAGTAGTTATTAACCTTAGAATCCAATAAATCCAATATACAATTTCATAATTTCCTTTCATAATTATTAACCTTAGAATCCTTAGAATTAGTAAATCCAATATACAATTTCATTCATCATTAATGCTTTTTAATTAGATAAAATGTTTAATAAAACTTTAGAAAATAGAATTAAATATAAGAAAAACCAAAATCAGTTTAATATATTATAATTTTAATAGCTTATAATTTGTAATTGAAAATAGAAAACCTAAGAAAAACAAAATCATTTTAATAGCTTATAAAATGTCAAAATTATAAGCTATTAAGATTGTAGTTTGAACAAGAGAATAAAATAGACTATAAAAAACACAAAACCATAAAAATCATACAGAGTCCAAAATCTAATACTACAATAATATAATAAGAAACAAAAATAGAAAAAAAAATCAATAGAAAAAAAAATCACTCAATATTCTTTATATTAAAAAAACACTTTTCATGGTTCATCGCTCACAAAAAAAATCACATTAAAAAATAAAAGAATAAAAAAAACTTTTCATGGAACACTCACAAAAAAAAATCACTCCGTATTTTTATATTAAATCCATCTGTAATAGTAAATATAGAGTAAAATCATGAAATAATATAAATAAAATTTAAACAAAATGGTTAGAAAAAGAGATCAGAAATTGGAAAATGGTTGTCGGTCACGGTGAATCAGAAACACGGACCAATGTAAATATCATCATATCTCCTTGATTTAAATTCAATCATAAATTGCTAAACACAAATTTTGATAAAAATTCACAAAAACAAAAAGATGAAAAACAAGATGAATCATCATCAGAGACTTAAATACTAAGAATCATGGAACAAATCCATCATATTGTTGCAGTTTTTTCTCATCACATGATTGATTCAACAATAAAAGCTAAGATCAAAATGAAAAAAAACAGAAAAAAAACAATTCTAACATATGAAACAACCTATAACTAATAATATAATTGTTAGAAAAATTGAAAACCTGTAAACTTTTAGATTTAGGAATGGTTTATTGTGTTGATTTATAGAAGACGGAAACCCTAATATCGAAAGGAAGGTTGCTGATGGACCGGGTTATGATAAATTGGGCCTTTGAATCTTTCATACCTCGTGGAAAATTGCTATTAAAACCACCATCTACTAATACAGCCTATAAAGTTAGTTTTACTTTTTCCAAATTACTATTCGCACATCCCTTTAGTAATCGCCCTAATATCGCTTTCACGACTCACCCACTTTTGTGCTACCATCTAATTTTTTTACCGATCATAATTTAAATATTTGAATGAGACGATCTACATGATTAAAACATTTGATTATTAATTCATAACAATTTATATATATATTCACAATTCTAAGCATATTAATAGTTATAATTAACAAAAGTTATTTTTTTTAAATTTTTATCTCATCCATGGATCTGTCAGACATCATGTGTGTTTCTATTTTTGCTCTTAGTACTTCTGTTGATGTATCTTCGGACGCATCTTTTTTTATTTAAACGTTGATTTGTTTCGTAGATACATCAGCGGAACGTTTCCTCAAATGTATTTGTGAAACATATTTTGATATACTTCGTGCGCAAAATCTTTTATCCTCCATCATATTCACTTTTCATCTTCTTATTCATTCAAACAAACTCTCATTCTCTCAGCTTCCTAAAAAAAACCTTCCACCAAATCACACGGTTTTCGCTCGACTTCGACAGAGATGATCATCTGCGATGATCAACTACGTCATAAACATTCGAAGCTCATTTCAATCGGTAAGTTTTCGAGTTTTCGAATTTTTGAGTTATTTTCGAATATTCTCTATAATCAATTTAGAATAGTTATTTAGGTGTAGAATTCACTGGATAAGTTTATAAACATAGTTTAGAGACATTGTAGATACTTTTTTGGGGTTTAAACGGACGATCAGGGGGTTGTTTTTGAATTTTTCTTCAACTGGGTCGTTAATGGTGTTCGTTACTGTTTTCTCATCTTTCAGAAGCTTCTGCAAGTACATTAGCGGAATAATTGAATGTTAACATGTTTCATAGATGCACTTGTGGAACAACCCATACTTTATATATCTTGGGTGCTTCCGTAAATACACGTGTGGAACAACCCATACTTTCTATATCATAGGTGTTTCCGTAAATACACTTGCGGAATAATTGAATGTTAATTTTTTTTATTTTATTTATTTTATTTTTGTTGTATGTTAATTTAACTTATTGGTTTGTATACATTATGTCTTCTTCGGACTCAGACTATCATATTTCTAACGAGAGAATGATACACAAACGAGTTGATCAGAATGCCTTCGTCCGGTAGGAGAAGGCTCATGTCCAGTCAGACGTACCATCTACATCTGGAGTTGTAGGTATTTCTTCATCACGGAGGCCACAAGATGCTTCTGAGGGTACTTCTCAGTCTCCGCCCTCCTAGAGGAGACACCAGAAGAGTCTAGTTCAACTTCCGGAACCTAATGTTGAGGATCCTGAGCAGACCCAGGAGGGAGTTCAGGGAACACGGGTGGATGTTGTTGTCACTGCTCCTGAGAGTTATTTGGGGGGTCTATCAGACATGTCTCTGATGTTTGGTTACACATAGCATGCTGCCCCACATGTCTAGTGTGGAAATGTAACATTACTCTATTTTTTTTCATTCGGAAAATATTATATGTACCATTTTTTGTATTGAAATTTGTTTCTTTGATAATTTCCAAGGACGACAAGCTCAGAGGTTTTATAACTATGGACGCAAGACAGTGACTCCACCACAAGATGAGTGGCTCCAAACAGCCATCTATGTGTCTGGTCTGAAGGACCTTGTTGAGATTGAGTATTCGGTGATACGTACTGCTATGCTCATGGGTTTTATGGAGAGGTGGCATCCAGAGACCTCATTTTTCCATCTACCACACAGGGAGATTACTATCATCCTTGACGGTGTTTCGTGTCTACATGTACCGATCATGTGTCGAAGGAGGAGGCGCATGATATGTTGATTCAAGAGCTCGGGTGACTCCAGAGGATACGCTGACTGTAACACCCTTTTACCCCCAACACATAATACACATGTAATTCAAATAAAAACAGAGTAGCCACGTAAGGGCGTCACATTTAATTCAAATAACATCAAATATAACTTATGTGTCTTGTCCCGTAACACAGGTTACATCATGAAAAATTCATTTCATCACTATCTACGCAGCGGAAAACATCAAATATTCATTAAATCCTCATAAAATAGCAATCATGCATCCTTCTTCAAAATTAAGGGAAAATATCATAATTCGAGTTAAATCTAGAATTTTCACTCATAAAACTAAATGAAATAAAAGTAAAGAACACTAAGGTTCACAATCGTTCCCGACCCAATGTTACATGACACAGAGCAGAATACCATTCCTTACATCTAAGCGGAAATAAATAAAGCGACGAAATCCAACTCGACTCCATGCATCAAAGTTATCCTTCTCGAGTATTTGTGTGTTACCCACGTAGATGCAACATTACAACAGACAGGGTGAGTAATCACAAATCAATATAAACAATGAAAGTAAAGATAAGCAAGTAATCATTTATCATACAACTACACATCATAATCTCACCCAACATCTTACATAACTCATCAAAACATCAAGTCAACAAATGCATCGTGATATGCCACCAAGAGTGAAATGCAACATCATAAATGCATGTGGTACCAATTTCAACATGTGATGGTCATTGGGCCCTCTATCCTCCACAATGGAGCGCAACATGAACAACATCACCCCGAATCCACACGATGGGATTCGAAGCCTCAAATCAACATAGGTATGCCATGAATGCAAAATGTAACAACATCATCATATCAACATGTTAAACCAACATTTGCATCAACATTCATGACTAATGTTTTGTAAACATTCAACATACTACTCAACATGTCATATATACATTATTAAATATAATGGACATCTTTCACCTAGTATTATTCATTAAACATCATCAACTAACTTCTAAAACATCAAGACAACGCATTTCAACCAGTATAATACATCATAGCATCACTACAACATGTCTACGTTTCATCTCATAATTTTTTGCAATTAAAATAACGTTTTTCAACTTCCAGGTCCCGCTAAGTGCCCTTGAATTTGCGCCAAGCTCGCTACTCTCGGCCTCGAAGAGGCGAAAATTTGCTAGAGCACATTAAGCGGGCTCTGCGATTCTGGCAGAAAAACTTTGCGATAATAACATCGCACCTGTCACGAAAACTACACCAAAACTTATCCAATTTGCATGTTTAAACACATAATTCATCACCAAATCATATATTTAATACATATATAAAATTATCAACAACTATTAATCAACAATTCACTAAAACTCATCAAAATCCTAGGTTTCTACCCAAAACCCCAAATACCCACATATCTCAACCATACATCGAAAATATTGAAAAACGATACTCCTCATACCTTAGATTATTGCTTCCTAATCGTCTTCCCTCGAAATCACCAAAGATTCTCTAGCCCTAGCTTATTCTTCTTGTTCTTCAGACCTTTTCTCTTTTTTCTCCAAAATGACACGAATGGCCGTGTTCTCCCTTCTCATTATCAGTATAACACATACCCCTAATACTCATTCCCCATAATACCCTCAATGTAACTTCCATAATTACAAACATGCCCTCAAGACCTATAATTCTTTATTTTAATTAAATAATAATAATTTGAATAATATAATCTAATTATCCTTACTATTAATATTTATTAAAATACTCCAATCAATCTCATCAATTAACACAACCACAAGAACTAAACAAACATCAAATAATCGACCACAACATGCTACAAAATTAAATCACGAAATTGGGGTGTTACAACTCTCCATCACTTAAGGAATTCTTCATCTGATCCTCACACTCCCAAGTCCGACTTTCACCAGCTAGTCCATCCCACAATACCTTTACCAAGGAAATCTTGTTCCCTCGTAACTGCTTTAGTTCTCGACCATCAATCCTCACAGGTAAAGCCTTAACAGTCAGAGTCAGGTCATCTCTTACCTGTACATCATCCATTTGAATCACATGTGACGTATCATACACATATTTTCTCAACTGTGACACATGAAACACATCATGCAAATTCGCAAGCGACGGTGGTAACGCAATCCGATATGTTACCGCTCCGATCCTTTGTGAAATCTAATACGGACCAACAAAACACAAAGTGGGATTTTTAGACTTCAAAGCTCGCCCAACACCAGTCACCGGAGTAACTCTCAAGAACACATGATCTCCCTCTTGGAACTCAAGTACCTTCCTTATCTTATTATGATAAATCTTCTGAAGACTCTGTGACGCCTTCATTATCTCTTGGATCATCTTAATCTTCTCGGTCATCTCTTGAACTATTCCAGGTTCGAGTAGGGCACTTTCACCTAATTCGTACCAACATAAAGGAGTTCGACAACGTCTACCATACAATGCCTCATACGGTGCCATGCCAATGCTTGCATGAAAATTGTTGTTGTAGCTAAACTCAATTAATGGAAAATGATTGTCTCAAGCACCACCATGGTCCAGCACACATGCCCTCGATAAATCTTCCAAAGATTGGATAGTCCCCTTTCGTTTGACAGTCCGTCTGTGGATGGTATGCGAAACTCATCCTCAACTAAGTACCCAAGCATCTTATAAACTCTTCCAAAACCTCGACGTAAACTGCAGATCTCTATCTGATACGATACTCGAAGGTATTCCATGTAACTTCACAATTTCCTCAATATATATATATATCGGCTAACTTCTGCATAGAATGGTTAATCTACATCAATGTAAAATAAGCCGACTCATGAAATTGCCATATGTTGTCAATTCACTAACTGACTTTTAGAACCCTAGTTATCCCATCTTGGCCTTTAGAAAGTAGTGAGATATTCGAATTTGGTGAAGACTGAAGTTGGTTGATACTCGATACTACGCTCATTGAGATCCTAAACTTTAAGGGTTTTGGTTGGCAAGTAAGTTGCCTACTGAACAACCACCCTTGGGAAGGATCAGTGATATTGAGATCCCTTAGAACCCGGTTACTTTTGTAGGACATGATGAACCAACTAAACTTCAGGGGAGGGTAGTTACCTTTAAACTTCATGCAAGCCTTCAAACCTAGGGCTATTGTGTGACTTGTTTGTGATTGAGCATAACATCATGACATCATGACATCATAAGCATAGCATTTTCACTAACCATTTCAAGGACCAAAGGATTTATCTTTGTTCTTTGTTGCAGGTCATGGCTTCTGCTCGTAGGAATACTATCTGAATCAACTTTGTAGGAATACCTCCTAAGCTTAAAGAATTGGTCTCTCAAGTTTCTGAAAACTCCCAATTCATCAAGAGGCATGGTCAGCTACTGGATCTAGTCACTTCAGGGTTCGATGAAGACATGATGAGTGTCTTGTTTCAGTTCTTTGATCCTAAACATCATTGCTTCACATTTCCCGACTATCAGCTGGTTCCTACAATGGAAGAGTTCTCCAAACTACTGGGTATACCTATCCTTGATCAGAGACCTTTCACAGGCTTAGAGAAGGAGCCTAAACCTGAAGTCATTGTTGCAGCCCTACATTTGAAGAAATCAGACATTGTCCTAGAAACGATAAGCGGAGTTAAGGGTATTCTTGATAAGGTATTGATGGAGAAAGCTCAAGTATTCTTGAAGGCTATGAGTTATGATGCTTTTGAGGAGATCCTAGCCCTATTGATCTATTGCTTAGTATTGTTCCCTAATCCAGACCAGTTCATAGACGTACACGCCATCAACATATTTCTGACTCATAATCCAGTGCCTACATTACTTGGAGATATCCTACATTCTCTTCACACTCGTAATACGAAGGCGAGAGGGACTCTGATGTGCTGCATACCTTTATTGTCTAGGTGGTTTATTTCTCACCTTCCTCGATCAGTGATGAAGAATGAACAAGGGTTCAGGTGGTCTAAGAGGATCATGTCACTTTCTCATTCAGACATTCGTTGGTGCTCTCGATCTATGGAGAATGTTACTATCATTGACTGTTGTGGGGAATTCCCTAATGTGCCACTCCTTGGCATAAGAGGAGGAATTACCTACAACCCTTCTTTAGCTATACGTCAGTTTGGTTATGCTCGGAGTAATGGTCCTCATGACATGCTTATTCAGGGTATTGTGTTCGACTACGACAACGATATTCAGGGTTACCATCAAAGGTTTATACGAGCTTGGAACAAGATGAACATGATTGACATTAACACTTTGGAGCCAAAGTATTCTATTCATATGGAGCCTTATCTCAGATGGGTGCGATTTCATGCTCAAACTCTTATGATGCCATATCCTGCTGTTCTACCAGTCACTATGGAGCCTGTTGCTGAAGGAGATGTTCCTTATACCATCCTTCATCTAGACATGCCCACTGATTTGGAAGAATTACAAAAGTCCTGGATTCAATTGAAGGAGCAAAGGGATACTTTTGAGACTCATTTCAGAGCTGGTCAAGAAAGAATTCTGGAGCTAACAAGGCAACTTCACGAGGAGCAAAACCTCAACAAGTACCTCCATGCAAAGAGGAAACGTCCATGGGAGACTTAAAACCCCATATGTTTATCTTTTATATTTTTATTATTATTTCTTTGTAAGCCCAAAGGGGCAAAACTTATATTAAGTATCTACTAATAGAATTTTGTTCTTGTTTTCGTTTAAACAAATTTAAATCCTACGGTCCTTGAAAACAATGCATATTCATCTACATACCATATCATTGCATCACAGGTTTCTTATGAACAGGTATCTTATCTTCTCGTTGTTTATTTCAGTAGAAATGGCTCTCGAACAAACTGTCAAGGATCTCCAGGCTCAAAATGCTCAATTCCAAGAAGTGATCTTGAATTTGTCCACGGGACAAGAAGAGTTAAAAGCACTTCTCTCTGAAAATCATGAAGATAACAAGAATGGTCAGATGGAACAAATGCAAGCTAAGATGGAAGAAATGAGGATCCAGATGAATGGCCAGGTGGTTATTACCCAAAGTTTAACTCAGGGGAAAGAAGAGCTGAGAACCTTTGTCCATAAACTTCAAAGTAATGGAGTCAGGAATCTGATCATCAGTCAACCTCCATCAAAACAAGCTGACTTGGTTGAAAGGAAGATGAGGATAAAAGAAGGTAAGAGATAGGTTGCCACTGATTGTTCTTCAGTTGAAGAAAAAAGACATGGTAAGGTTAATCCACCTCAACACAAGGAATGTAGAAGACAATTTATCAAATTCAGCACTCCAATGTCGCAAATTCTGCAATGCTTGTTGGAGATGAAGCTAATTTCCTTGAAAAATCCTCCTCAAAATCCTAATACTTCCTCTCCTCGCTATAATCCCAAGGCAAAGTGTGGGTATCACTCCAACTGTCCCAGACATGATATTAATAGTTGTTGGACATTGAAGAAAAAGATTCAAGACCTGATTGATGAAGGAATCCTCGAGGTTACACCAGAAGGCCAAATTGAATTCTACTATCGTCCATCAAACATTGAAGCTGCAAGACAAATTGCCCAAGGTAGCAAGAAAGAAAACCTACCTATTCATGTTGAGATATGGGGCACCTTGGGACATCCAAGTGGCAAATTTGATTTCATGGTGAAGTACACTGCTCCTGAAAGTTCACAGATTGCAATTGAAGACATTTAACCAACTGGATGGGTCAACATTTGAATTTTCATTTGTAATTTCTTTTATTTGTTTAAACACTTACTATTATGTTAAAATTTTGTTTTCATTAATGCATTGCATATGTTTGTCTTGAATTAATCCATTCGTTTCACTATATTTTGAACTATGCTTCATATTTCTACTTTGTGATAATTAACTCCTGATAAAGCTATAAGCCTGTAGAGGGAGGATGACGAAAACAATACCATAATCTTATGCAGTATGCTTTTGAACAGACTATGATGACGATATACATGCATTGTTTCAATTCCTAAACAATGGAGATATAAGGAAGTTAATCCTTAGTCAACCCTTTTGAGCCTATGAAGTAGGAGTTTTCACTGTCATGCAAATTAAAACCCTTATTCATAACCTGGGGCAGGGTAGTTACTCAGTTAACTCAACTATGCCAATTGTTTGTGTTGTACACAACTAATGATGTTTCCCTGTAATCACTAAAGTCTGCAAGTCAATATCTAGCAAAAGAAAAGCTTATTAAGTCAAAACCTATGAAGGAGACTTAGTAAAAAATTAAGACATCCCGCTGACTGTAACCTTGAAATAAACAGTTCAGGCAAAAAAAAAAGGATAACAAAGTCAAAAGGAAAAAGGAGGTCACTATAGATCCTAGATAAAGAAAGATGACTGAATTTTCAAATAAATTTTTTGATTCCTGAATCATCACAAATGTCAATGTTACAATTCCAAACTACTTTGGAATCTCAATGCATAAGTTAACCGAACATAGGACTGAAGAACATTACGAAGAATGGGTTGGGTACAAATAAATTTGAGCCTTATCTTTTATTTCTTATACCATGAACCAGGCCACATTATAACCATTTAAAAGACCTAACTGAAGCATGGTTAGTTTGAAAGCATATTTCCACAAAAAAGGTATCCTGACTCCTTTAAGGCTTATTATAAAACTTGAGTTAATATCACAGTTTTCACAAAAATCATTTGTTTTAAATAACTCTTTTTCAAAACTTCAAGACAGACATAAGCATTGCATTTTTGAATATATTTGTTTGCATATACCTAAGTGTTCGATAAACAGAGAAACTTACAGGATGAATGTTCAATAAACCAAAGTCCTTCCGATAAACAAAGTTGTTTCCTGGATCAAAGTCCATGTATACAAAGGGGCATAGTCATTATCTCCCAATCAAGGGGTCAGGCCATGATACTGCCTAACTCATTTGGGGCAATCAGGACAGGATTCAACTATGTTTAAGTAGCCAGGGGCAGATCTCCTCATCTATCTGAATTACCAAGGGTGACATTACAGAGTTCATAATGCCAGGGGCATAGTCACTGTTTCCCAATCAAGGGGGCATACCAAGTTATTGTTCAATTCATTCGGGGCAATCAGGTCCAGATTCAACAATGCTTAATAGCCAGAGGCGGTTCTCCTCATCTATTTGAATTACCAATGGTAATATTACAAAGTTCATGATGCTAGGGGCATATTATCGTGGGGTATTCTGCTTATTTCTCTTGAGGTAACTACATTTAAATACTTCCATTATGGGACAATTCATCCTCAACCAAGGGGCAATGCTCTCTTTTCAAATCTAATACCCGGAGCGTATATGGTCCATCACAATTTGAAGACACATTCCTCTCATTGTATTACCTTGATATTGGATTCTCAACAGAAGCCATTGTGGAAATTAATTGTCTACGCCAGTAGTATCAGATGGTGTCAGTATCATGTCTTCAGATCCAACTATGAGGATTTCTGGGAAGGTATTCAGGAAAGTTAAGAATCTTAGGAGCTCTAAATCCAATTGGTTATACACTCTCAAGGTTGAAACGATTTTGTTTTCGAGTTCAGCTTTACTTTTCCCTCTTTATTCAGGATTACTTTTCCCCTTTTACTAAAGCGAAAAACGTCTGTTGATTATGTTTGAATGTATATATGCTTTTGAATATGATTGATGTTTACCAGAAATGCATAAAATACAATAATAGCATTTACTAAGAACGAACGGAGGTAGGAATTCAACGAAGCTTCGCCGGTTCATCCCCACAGAGTAATCTTTACGGATACCCATACAAGATACTTCAAGTAATATCTTATACTTCCCACTTGACGAAGTCTTCAAGCAGTTTCATATCCTCCGAAGAATTAAGTCTCTCGGATCTATGTCCATCTCTTTTATCCTCAGTCAGGATATTCAGGAACTTATTCCTTCAATAAAGAAGCACGGCGAACGAAAACGAGAAGGTTTTGAGTACAACGTTCTTAAACAAGACGGGAACGAAGTCTTCATACTCTTCAGCAACTAATCGAGATTTATTTTCCCCAGCCAGCAGTTGTTCTACGAAGCTACTTATACGCTTCATCTACATAACTCATACATACATCATATCATATCATATCATATCATATCATATCATACGCATTCTCATAAAATGTTATCTTGCAGATTGTTATATATATCATTATACTTGCACCCAGCTAACCTTGTTTTTCAGGTTAATTCTCCAGCAGAAAAACTTCATCAACAACTTACCTTGGGTCGTCGTTTATTCTTCCCAATGGTTACCTTATTACCTCGGGCCGTCGTTTATTCTTCCCGCAGGTTATCTCATTTTTGGGCCGTCGTTTATTCTTCCCAGAAATCAACTTACCTTGGGCCATTGTTTATTCTTCCCAATGGTTACCTTGTTACCTCGGGTCGTCATTTATTCTTCCCGCAGGTTATCTCATTTTTGGGCCGTCGTTTATTCTTCCCATAAATCAACTTACCTTGGGCCGTCGTTTATTCTTCCCAATGGTTACCTTGTTACCTCGGGCCGTCGTTTATTCTTCCCGCAGGTTATCTCATTTTTGGGTCGTCGTTTATTCTTCCCAAAAAATCAACTTACCTTGGGCCGTCGTTTATTCTTCCCAATGGTTATCTTATTAACTCGGGACGTCGTTTATTCTTCCCGCAGGTTATCTCATTTTGGGCCGTCGTTTATTCTTCCCAAAAGTCAACTTACCTTGGGCCGTTGTTTATTCTTCCCAATGGTTATCTTGTTACCTCGGGCCGTCGTTTATTCTTCCCGCAGGTTATCTCATTTTGGGTCGTCGTTTATTCTTCCCAAAAGTCAACTTACCTTGGGTTGTCGTTTATTATTCCCAATGGTTACCTTGTTACCTAGGGCCGTCGTTTATTCTTCCCGCAGGTTATCTCAATTTTTGGGCCGTCATTTATTCTTCCCAAAAGTCAACTTACCTTGGGTCGTCGTTTATTCTTCCAAATGGTTATCTTGTTACCTCGGGCCGTCGTTTATCCTTCTCGCACGTTATCTCATTTTGGGCCGTTGTTTATTCTTCCCAAAATTCAACTTACCTTGGGCCGTCGTTTATTATTCCCAATGGTTACCTTGTTACCTCGGGCCGTCGTTTATTCTTCACGCAGATTATCTCAATTTTTGGGTCGTCGTTTATTCTTCCCAAAAAATCAACTTACCTTGGGTCGTCGTTTATTTTTCCCAATGGTTATCCTGTTACCTCGGGACGTCGTTTATTCTTCCCGCAGGTTATCTCATTTTGGGCCGTCGTTTATTCTTCCCAAAAGTCAACTTACCTTGGGCCGTCGTTTATTCTTCCCAATGGTTATCTTGTTACCTCGGGCCGTCGTTTATTCTTCTCGCAGGTTATCTCATTTTGGGCCGTCGTTTATTTTTCCCAAAAGTTAACTTACCTTGGACCGTCGTTTATTCTTCCCAATGGTTACCTTGTTACCTCGGGTCGTCGTTTATTCTTCACGCAGGTTATCTCAATTTTTGGGTCGTCGTTTATTCTTCCCAGAAATTAACTTACCTTGGGCTGTCGTTTATTCTTCCCAATGGTTACCTTGTTACCTCGGGCCGTCGTTTATTCTTCTCGCAGGTTATCTCAATTTTTGGGCCTTCGTTTATTCTTCCCAGAAATCAACTTACCTCGGGTCGTCGTTTATTCTTCCCAATGGTTACCTTGTTACCTCGGGCCATCGTTTATTCTTCCCACAGGTTATCTCAATTTTTGGGCTGTCGTTTATTCTTCCCAAAAATCAACTTACCTTGGGTCATCGTTTATTCCTCCCAATGGTTACCTCGTTACCTCGGGCCGTCGTTTATTCTTCCTGCAGGTTACCTCATTTTTGGGTCGTCGTTTATTCTTCCCAAAAATGTCATCTCCATATTCAAGAAGCATATCAAAAGACTCTTTATTCAAATGGCATCTTTTAAGCCCATTCAAGCATCACGATCAACCAACAGTATCCCTCTATACATCAGCAAGTGCAAATTTTTGGGTTTTTTGTGTTCAATCCTCTTCAATCTTCAAGTCACGAATAACATACATGCCAATCTAACTCTTCAGATTCCAGAAAATTGAACAAGGGGCAGATGTTGTACCCCAAAATTTTCCCTCCCACAATCAAGACAATCTCTCTCAAGACTTCTAAATGATCATAAGGTCCTCAAGACTCCCATTTGGTCAAGAAGTGTGAAAGTTTCCTCAGACAATGCCTCCTCCTAAGCAAGATGTCCAAAACTAGGGTTTTGTGTTTCTTCAGGTTAAAATGAGTTTCAAGGCCTCAAGTGAGCTTCATAACATCCAACATGTATTCAAGAATCCCCATGTCAAGTTTCAAGGCTTTCCTAATAAGTTTGCCCATTCAGATGATCAGATATGCAAAAATCAGTCAAAGTAGTTAAAAAGTCAAACTAAGGTCAATTGTGGTCAAACTAAAGTCAAAATTCAAGATTTTTTGCCAACATCAAGTTTATGAAGTAAAATTCATCATTTTATCAAGGGTTGATCATGATTCATCAAGGAAGTTTCATATCATCAAGAATCGGGAGTTTCTAAATTAGGGTTTTCTAAGGGAAAGTCAACTGAACTTTGTCCAGCCATAAATTTCACATGCTTCATCAAAAATTTCCCAACCAAAGCTCATTTTTAAGGAAATTGAATTCTCTACAACTTTGTGTCTCACAAGCCAAGCCTAAAAATGCTTCATTTGGAAGGTATGAGCTAAAACATTATAGGTCCTTTCGAAAGTCAACAAAAAGTCAACATCTTCCAAAGGGCATAATTTGAACATGGTAAAAGATATGGACATGAGACCAAAGAGGTTGGTTAGAGTACTCCTTAAGATTTCCAAAATGTCCAAGAACACCTTCATATCCTTAAAATTGAGGGATTTGTGCCTTTTCAAAGTTGGGAAATTGTTTAGGGGTATATTGAGCAAATGAGGTCTTAAAACCAAATTTTTCCAAATGGGCTTGCAATTTTGTAATCCAATCTTTGCAATGACATCATGCACGACCCATTTACAAATATTTCTGATTTTTATAATTTATTTATTATTTATTTGGATTTTATTCATTAAAATTTAATTTAAATCAAAATAAAATATGAAAACTCAAATATTTGATTTGATTCTTCTTCTAGAAACTCTTAAAGATCATTCAAGTTGATTATATCCCATCCAATTTCGTGCACAATGAATTTGGAAGGATATCATTTGAATTTTTTTACATTTAAGGTGATGGAATTACTTCATGAACAAGGTACCCAAAAGCCCACATGATACATCAATTTTATGACCTAAATTCATTCACTTATAAAAGAACAACATGACCAATACACAAGGGGACGAAAAAAGGGAGGAGAAGAGGACATTCAAAGCTTGCTTTTTATCAAAAAATTCAATATTTGGTTTTGCACTTCAAGGCTTCCTCAAGGAATTCTAAAGGTCTCATTGTGTTCCTGAGAACTCTTAGAGCATGTATCCATCTTCAACATCATCAAAATATCAAGGATTCATGCAAACCGAATCCATATAACCTTCATACTTATTTTTTTCGATTCTCATTACATATGCATTATTCACATGATTTGATCTTACATTCTTGTTATTGATGATGTTTGCAAGGTTTCTGGACAAATTTCGTGAAGTTTCATGGATTAAAACACATTATGCCATTGTTAGGTTTTTAAAGATGAAATTGGGGTTTTGAGATTTGACTAATATAAATGAGTTCTAAAAGCATAAATGAACTGAGCTTGTTGTGTTGAATACAATGGTATGTTCAATTTTGTAAAATTTTGCAGGTAACATGATCGTTGAGGAATCCTAGGGTTTCCTGCAAGTTTAAATCGCAGGAAAATTCACAATAGATTTCGCAGGTAAAATCACAGGTCTGGAGGTAGAAGAAGGAGGCAGCGCGCGAATCATAAATTCAAATTTAAAACTTTGTTTTTGTTTTATTTGTAACATCATCAATATCACAGGTGCATTGTTGGTCCAGTGGTAAAGGTGTTTGAAGCATAATTCTGAGGGCGTGGGTTCAAATCTAGCCCTCAACACTTTTTATTATTATTTCAATTATTCAATTTGCCTTATAATATAATGTTGTTTGTTTGTTCTATGTCATCAGCTACACGCGCAGCCCATTGGAGAAACCCTAATTTGGTGAGGGTGAGGTCCTGGGATCAAAACCAGGCCTCACCATTATTTTTGGATTTTTGTTTTCTTCATTTTTCTATTTTAACTATTTTTCTTAATTTTAATTAACTAAGCAATTAAAAAAAAGAAACTATTATAATTCCTAATTAATTTCTAACAAGAATTTTCTCTTTTTTCTTAATCAAATAATTTTTAATAAATATTTAGTTTCTTAGCTTTTTTATTATTAATTTTGTAAATAGGTATAATTAACTTAGTAATTAGGGTTTAAATTTATTTTATAATACTAATTATTCCTCATAAACCCTAATTTTCTTAATTAAAAAACTTAACCTAAATGCTAACCCTAATTATTATTTTCAATATTTTTTTTATTTTGCTTTATTATTATTGGTTATTTAATTGTGCTTTATTATTCTATATTTAATCTTTTTTTTACTTTATTTATCTTATTAGAAAAATTGTATAGGTTATTATATTATAATTTATTTTTCTCGCTCGATTATTTTGTAACTGCCCATAAGCCATGTAATAGTGTAGATTTTATTTCTGTATTTTATTTAATTAATTTAATTGCTTGGTTAGTAAATAGGGAGTGAAAAGATTAAATGAATTAAATTAACTTAGAAAATTAAATAAAAAGAATAAATATTTGAAAATAAACACTCACACACGTAAGTCAATCTTTGATCGCCATCTTGCACTTCCTAGGGTATTCCTCTTGGTTGCCTTTAAATATGGTCAAGTCCCTCGAATAGAGGGATGTCTTAAGCAAAGTCCCTTCAAGTATAAATCATCATAGTCCCTACAGTTTAAAAGATCAAGTCCCTTTGAGGTTGCCTACGGAATAATGATCTTGTCCCTTCGAATAAATGATGATAGTCCCTACGAATTGCTAAGACAACCCTTAAGTTGCCTTCTATGACCATACGATGACCCTACACTTGTCCCTTAACACATCCAAGGTAATGACTACCTATTCCTTAATAATAGGGATAGTCTTACCATTAAAAGAACATACGAGAACATGAAAGACTTAATCTAGGGTAGGTACCTCTTAGTTGCTTGCTCGCATTTCAAAATACTTTTTACACCTCACTTTCCTAAACATTTTTCAAAATAAGGCTTTGTATACATCCATACGAGGATCATTACAAAGTACTTAGAAAAATTTCTAATCACACACTACACTTTTCAAAAACAATTTAAGTGAGATAAGTAACTAAGAGCCCATGGATAACCATGGATATAAAGGGTGCTAACACCTTCCCTCTGTATAACCTACCCCCCGAACTCAAGTCTTTTAAAATAGGTCTTTCCTGTTCTTGTATGTCTTTTTCATTTGGATAAAATAAAAGTCGGTGGCGACTCTTGCTATCCGCAACATGACTAAAAGTCAGTTCTCCCACCGTGTTACAAACACACATGTTAATCTCAAAGTTTTGAAAAAGTGTCGTAAACCTTTGTGAGCAAATCACTGGTTAAGATACGACCTCGTTTTTTTTTAATAAATGAAAGTATGTACATGTAATACCAACAAGTATCTTTTAGCACAACTCATAAGAGTCAGGAACGCGGCCTCGTGGTAGTACGCTCTCAAATTAACCATGTTTCAGTTAGGACTTTTGAGGGTTATATCGTGGTCTGGCTCACGGTTATAGAAACAAAGGATATAGGCTCGAAGTTTATTTGTGCCCGCCCCTCTTCGTGATGTTCTCCATTCCTATGTTCAGCTAATTTTCGCAAACGCTCACCTTTGTGTTGGTTGAGGAATCATCGCTGCTACCGATTCAAACACCAATCAGGTTATTGTTTGGAGTCAGTCACCCCTTGGTCTTTCGTGTCTGTGTTGCGCGACTTTGTTCTTGCTTAAGGATCTTTCTTGTGTAGTCCTTTTTGCATTTTTCGCTTTTTTCGTTTTTTTTGCATATCCCTAACTTTTGCCTGGACTGATTCTTGTGAATCTTTGATTGTGAAGTCCAGCGGGATGCCCTAACTTTTTTCTAAGTTGCTTGTTTTCAAGTTTCGACTTAGCGGGCTTTTTATTTCTTTCTTTCTTGAACAAATTGTGTGACACTGTTTGTCTTGATTGCTTTGTGAGGGCTGTGACTGCCTCATTCTTTGGTCGATGAAGGATAACCATTATGGCTTCTAACCTGTGGACCTCTTGATTTGGATAACCATTGTGGTTTCTGTTCTCTAGACCTCTTGATTAGCATAATGGAATGTAATGGA
The DNA here is from genome assembly GCA_963966055.1 of Lathyrus aphaca. NCBI lineage: Eukaryota > Viridiplantae > Streptophyta > Magnoliopsida > Fabales > Fabaceae > Lathyrus > Lathyrus aphaca. The sequence goes on along the minus strand of OZ014519.1, from coordinate 86,504,457 downwards.
TCCTCAAATACACTCCTTTATGAAAGCCTGAACGCTTGGTCCGACTAGGTGACATCTACCCTGCCCCTGGGTTACATGTGAGGGTTTTTCATGCGAGAAGAAACTCCTACTTCAAGGCTCAAGGGGGTTAGCGAGGGTCTATCTCCCTTATATCTCCAGTGTTTAGGGATTTGAAACAAAGCATGTACATCGTCAACAAGGCTTTACTCGAGAGCACACAATTAGAGATTTTGCGTTTTTGTTTCGTCATTCTCCTTCATAGAGTTTAAGCATGATAATTGGTATTGCGATGTAAACATGCAAAGTTATAAGTGAATGCGAATGAATTACTTCAAGAAAAACATGTGAGTTTTATTATTGCTAACATTCAAAAGCAAACAAATTTCATACATGTAGACAAATGTTTAGCATATAAAAGAAACTACAAATGGAAATGCAGTAAAGAAACTGAATATTGCCGTAGTTGAGGAGGCTTGACTCCGTCTGGACCTGTCAGTCTTGGATACTTTCAGTGATCAATAGCTCTTTCATAGACTTGTAATCTTCAAGTTGCAGCCGTATGCCCAACCATGGCAGCCATACTTCTTCTTCTAGTTATTCTGACTCTGACACGAGACGTCTGAAGGAAAGAGTGAACTGGAGAGTAAAGTTGTCATATAAGGTTGTTCAGAAAGATCTGACGATCTTCTGCCTACGTATCTCCATTGACTGATGACCAATGAAGAATCAGAGCGACGTAGTTCCCCTCAATAGGGAAGACAATGCATTAGAGAAAAACAAACAAACAAGTTGTTATTGCTGAGAGTATCTGAATACTGATGGCTTTATTTGCTTCCTTGAAGAGTCCAACTTAATGCAGACCATCTGGTAAAACAACCGTGATGCCGGCTTCGTTGTGATTAGGCATTGGATTCTGGAGTACATTTGGGTGAGGCGCAAAATTGATCACCTTGGAGTCAATTAGGTCATGTACCTTATTCTGAAAAGCCCAACATTTCTCAATATTATGCCCCTGGGCACCTGAATGGAATTCACATATGGCATTTGCATCAAAGTTTGGAGGTAGATTATCAGGAGAAGGAGCTCTCATGGTACGAAGCTCGACCATGTTCAACTTTAGCAGCTCTAGAAGCAATACAATATATGGGAATGGGATGGGATCAAGTCTACGGTTTCTCACCCTTGTTCTTTCCTGATTTGGTCTCTGTGCCGGATATTGTTGACCTTGAGGTTGTGGTTGAACCTGTGGCGTGATAGTCATTGTAGCTGTTTGGTAGTAACCTTGTGAACGACCTCTGTCTCGGCCCCTATACACAACATTGGTCTCTCCTTCTCTTCGTCTTTGGCCATTTCCAAAAGGTTTCTTCACACCAGAAGAACCAGCATTGCTTGCATCCTGGATCTTTCCTAATTTCAGGAAATTTTCTATCTTTTCTCCAGCGATGACAATATCAGCAAAACCGATGCACGGGCAAGCGGCCAGACGATCCAAGTATGCACCTTGCAAGGTGCCCATAAACATGTCTTCCATTTCCCGATCGAGCAATGGAGGTTGAACCTGTGCGGCCAGCTTACGCCACCTCTGAGCATACTGCTTAAAATTTCCTTGGGTCCTTGAGACAAATTCTGCAACTGAGTGCGGTTTGGAGCCATATCAATATTGTATTGATACTGCTTGAGAAATGCTTCAGCTAAATCTTTCTAGCATCGAATAGAGACCCTGCTCAGCTTCATGTACCAGCTCAATGAAGCTCCAGATAGACTATCTTGGAAGAAATGCATCCAAAGTTTCTCGTCATCGGTGTGAGCCGAGATTCTTCCAAAGTATGCATGAATGTGAGTTCTAGGGCACGTGCTGCCGTTGTACTTGTCAAATGATGGCACCTTGAACTTAGGAGAGATTCTGACTCCTGGCACTAACCCAATATTGGTTACATCGATGCTCAGGGAATTCTGGCATTCCATGGCCTTAATTTTCTCCGCCAACTCTTCATACCTTCGATCATTAACCTCATTCATATTACTCATATCAGCATCCAGTATAGTGAACTGGTCTTCCTGAGTGTCTTCATTACGGGCCACAGTCCCATTTAGATTTGGTCCTCCGCTACGGACAACGTTAGGATCCACATTCTCAGTCGGGGTTCTAGCATTAGCATTCCCATGGGGTTGCTCAACCATCAACCTGAGACGCTCTTTATTCTGAGCAATGTCGGTTATCATGTCCATGAACTGATCCATCCTCTATCGGAGCTCATTGAGATTAGTCTTCATTCATTCAACCATTTTCACCCGATTTCTTTTTGTTGGATACCGATGAACGCGTTGACCAGCTATATTGCCTGAATTTGAATAAGTTAGGAAGTCCGAATAACCTGTAAAAATGCAAAATATGCAAATCATGCAGTAAATGCGTATGATATGTTCATGAGGATGCGACATGCGACCCTGTATATGAGTAAGCATGTGTTAGTGATGCAAGCATGCAGAGGATGTTATGCAATGCACTGGCATGTGATCAAAGGTCTGGCGATCACTGGTCTGACGTTGGTGTTGAGAAGACAGTAATGTGCTATTGAAGAATCGTAATAATAGTACCACCGAAATCCCGGATTTCAAAACCAAAGGACCCTGTAGAGCCTGATCATAATACTGAACAATTCTGGAAAATTGGGTATGTTGAAAGTTTCAGGGTTCCTGCAAATCTGTAAACCCCTCCCATCTCACGGGTATGCTACTCCGAGTCAACATCACGGACTCACAAAAGCCGGATAGCAATAATACATTCACCATTTCCGAGAAATGGCTCATGACCAAATCAGGGAATCGGTTTGGCATTATGTACTAACCAGGGAGGTCTCAGCTGAGTACGGGGAAAACAAGCATCCCTCATAAGTCCCCAGCTTCAAGCACTGAATCGAGAAACAATAGTACATTCATCCCGAAGGGTACAATACTATCGTCATACGAACAGTTTGCCTTGACTGGGTTCCTATGAGAGAACCAGACCATCCTATGCGAGTTCCCAGTGGGCCCTCGGATGCGAGTGGGTTTGCCAACAAATGTGGTCTGCCATTGTCATCACTGGAGAGGGATGTTTCCACAAAGGGTTCTCAATGATCGGTCCCCTGACTACACATAACTATCAAGGTTGTGTATTGCCCCAGAAAGATTCTGACGTCAATACATTTCCGAGAAGGTCACAAGTCAAGGCGTGGAACTCACTAATACCAACATAGCAAGATGCCATGAAGCCAAAGTGGAACCAATCTAAGTCCTAGGGTGCACTCGAGCCCCGGTTACGAGCTCATCTCACAGTAACCCTATCCCACACAAAAAATGAAAGCCAAACAGTCCAGCATATGATGCATGTGAAAATAAATACTGAAAGCAGTAAATAAAGCTGTAAAATAAACTGTAAATGAAAAAAGTAAATAAGCAAAACAACACACACAAATAAACACCCAAAGAATGAAAAAACAAACAGGCGCTAGGATTGACTCTACAAGGGAAACCAGAGATTCTGGGTTCGATCCCCGACTGAGTCGCCAGTTGTCGCTCCCGGGATTTTCATCCTAATACAAACGCGAAAGTGGCGCGGAAAAGGTAGAGTCGCCAGCCAGACATTTTTATCCCGAAGGAATGGGAAAGGTAATGTTGCACAAACCTAAGGAAGAAGGAAAAGGACGAGGCCTTACGAACCAAAGATCTGGGTTCGGGAGTCGGTTACGATCTGGGAAGGTATTAGTACCCCAGATCGTCCGCCTTACCCGACGGGATCCACACTTGCTTGTTTGTTTCAAAGGGTGAGAAATAATTGCTGCTGAACAAATGAACTGCTAATTGGAATGGAAGTGAAATGAGAAAGGAAGCTGAAAAAGAGAACGAAAAGAAAGAACGAGGAAAATGTAGGGGAAATAAAGAACGTGCTCGAATGGGCCCTACCCCACTGCCTACATACCTCATCGGGAAAATGAGGATCAGAGTCGACGTAGTTCGCCTAACTAAGGCGGGAATTATTTGTTTGTGTTTTTTAGGATGATGTTGCCATAGCTCTAGCTCAGGTGTTACCGGCTCTGACTCGAGGTGTTTACCATATCGTTGTTTGAACTGTCGAGGCAAGTCGCATTCGTCCGCAAAGATTAGGAGATGAGAAGAGAAGACGTGATGTCTTTATTAGTTGTCTTTTATGAGAAGTGTTTTGGAGTTTATTGTTTCTGAAGATAGTTTCATGATTAGTCTTGTACATCATGCTAGACAAGCCCACACTATTCCAAGATGGAATGAATATGAGTGCCCCATGGAATAAGGCTATGCGCAAGAGACTATTTCAATCTTTTATTAAGTGTCTTTTAGATTTTGTTTGAAGATGAGAGAAGAATACTCAAATCAGAAAAGGGACAAAAACTAAGGGGGACTAAGACCAACCCTGAGTTATTTATTATGCACAAAAGGGAGATCCTAATGTTTTATGAGGTTTTTCTATTCCTAAGGAAGAAAAGGAAAAGAAAGAAGAAAAAGGATGCAACTTACTTTCTAAGGAAGATAAGTTGATCCTAACAAAGGGGGAAATCCTACCAATCACAAGTATGGAAGGAAAAAGTGAATTAAATGCATAAAGAAAATGCATAAAAAAAGGATAAGGTGTAAGGAAACATGTTTTTCCCTCCCTACAAAACAAAGATTAATGTTGCATTTATTAAAAATAATAAAGCAAACATACACAAATTAAATCCTAACAACTCTAGGACTCAATCTAAACTCTATCTTAATTCTAGAGAACTAAAAAAATGCTAAAACAAAGATTCAGCACCTATTACAGCCCCTAAAGCACAAACAGCTATGAAAATAATGCACAACACAAATCAGTTTTTTACAGCCAGCATGCAGCATGAAAAGGTAGGTGTAAAAAGTCAAATACAGCATGCAAACATAACAAACAACATGTATTCTACAACACCTATATGCAAAGTCAGCTATGAAAATGTAAAATACAGATTTGATTATTTTCATTTTTTTAATGCACAAACTCAATAAAAATGTACTAAATTCATCATGAACATGCATTTGAACATAGATCAACATACATAATTGAAAGAACATGAACATTTTTGAGGGATTATGCAAGAATGCATCACATGGTTGATTATGCAACAAGTATGCAAAATGTGGCACATGAACATGACATGTGAACATGATGATCATTGATTATGAACATGCAATATGATAGCTTAACAAGAATGTCAAACTCAATGCAAAATTCAGAATTGAATTGATGTGAATGATAGGATCAAACATGTAATCCAATGCAAATACATACATGATTATGTGAAATGCAACATACCTTGATACAATGAAATGCAAAATGATTTAATGCAATGAGAAAGATGTAAAAACAGAATGCAACATGATTATTCACATGCCAAATGATGCACAAACATAGTAACAAAATGCAAGAAATCAAATTATACACAAAGGAACACTAAAATGCATAATACGCAACATGAACGGAAACGCATCGAAACGACTCGAAATGGGGGAATGAGATGTCGAAACTAACCTAGAAAATTCCCTAAAATCAGTACCTAAACATGCATAAACATTAGAGGCACTAGAAAGCAAGACTAAGCTATCAAATAAGCTAAAAATCCAAAAATTAACAGTGTTAACCGGTTAACCAAATGGTTAACCGGTTAACGGACCTAAAACTGCACTGGTTTATGTTAACCGGTTAACACTGATCAGAATGTGAAAAAAAGTTTAGAAATAAGTGCCTTTGGCCACAAACTCACTTCTAATGATCTCTTACACACCTAGGAACATGTTAACACTAATTTCTACTTAATTGGGGCTTATTTACACATGATAGATCCTATAACTATCTACACCTTAACTTGTAATCCATTACACATCAAAAATCGCAAGCAACACATAACGGAAACGAAATCGATCGCAAGCAAAACGAAAAGCTATTAAAGAATGTCGAAATGGCGAGATGAAGAGAATAACTTAAAGGAGAAGTGATTCAGATTACCAACCTACGAAGCGGAGAAGTGCTTCGATGGATGTTGCAAGAATCGGAGCTTGATTGAAGAGAAAACCAAGAAAACCGCGAATCCGCAAAATAAATGCGTTCTTGATACTTGAACCTTCGTGCGCTTCCGATAAGTCGAAACCTTCACCAAAAACAGTAGCTTCTTCTTCCATAATCCACAAAATCAATGGAGGTTGGAGGCTAAGCTTCAAGATCTTCAAGTTTCAATGTGAAACTTGAAGAGCTTCTTCCACAAAAGCTTTGGTGAAAAGGGAAAATGGAGGAAAAGTGAGAGAGAAAAAGTGATTGTGAGAGAGTGAAAAATTTGGAAATTTTTGGGAACCCTTTTGCAATGAAGTGATTAATGATTATATAGAGACTAGGCTTGGAGCTAGGTTTGGGAATGAAGCTAGGTTTAGGCATGGAGTTAGGTTTGTAGTTAGTTAGGGTTAGGGTTGGAGAGGGAATATTCCTTGGAATATTCCATGGAATATCCATAAAATACTCTAGAATGTTGTAGAACATGGTAGAAGCATCCAAGGGAAATAGAGTGGAATTGAAGTGGAAAAACAAGAGGGAAAGAATGAAAGGAAATGAGGAAAGAAAGTGGAAGGAAAAGTGGAGGGAAAAAGGAGGGAAAGGTGAAATCTCCCTTTTTTTGGTTGGTTAGCTTGGAAGTGGTTTGGATTATTTTTGGGATATTATTTTTCTCTTGAACTCCAATGTTTGGCAAGCCTCGATCGACCACACACCTCATGCGCATGCAAAGGATGATGATTTATTTATTTATTTTTTCAAATGCGATGCAATGATATGCGGAATGATGCAGTAATGAAGCGTAAATCGCTCGAGGTTTATAATAAATAAGAGGGCAAATTTTGGGGTGTTACACCTGCCAATCCTAGAAAACTTCAGATTTCTGTAGCATACTTCGGAGTCTCCCAATTCAACACAACATCAATCTTCGAATGATCCACAACTATTCCACCATTCGAAATTACATGACCAAGGAAACTCTCTTACTTCATCCAAAATGCACACTTCGACCAAGGAAACTCACTTCTTAATAGTCACTTTATTCAACTGTCAATAATCGACACACAACCTCATACTGCCATTTTTCCTTTTCACTAATAACACCGAAACACCCCACTAAGAAACATTTGGTCGTACAAACCTTTTCTCAAGTAACTCCTTATGTTGCTTCTTCAACTCCTGCGATTCGGACGCTGACATCAGATAAGGAGTCATCAGCATAGGACTAGTACCTGGTACCAAATCCACTGCAAACTCTACTTTATGTTCTAGAGAGAAATCACTTATGTCATCCGGAAACACATTTGGAAATTCACTGACAACTGGTAATTCGAAACCACCAGCTTCCTTATCAACTTACAACGACACAAACATCACAAACATCTGAGCTTCATCTCTTAGAAGTTTATCCACCTGCTTAGCCGACAAGAACATCAACTCACCAAGGTCACCGACTTCTGAAAACTCTATTGTCTTAGCATAACAATTGATATGCACAAAATTGAACTCTAACCAGTTCATCCCCAGAATAACATCGATTTGGTGCAAGGGTAAACACACCAAATCCATCAAGAAACTCTTACCAAAGATAGACAAAGGACAACTTAAGCACACACAAGTAGTAGTGACAGACCAATTTGCAGACGTCTTTATTACCATACCACCATTCATATCAGACAGTTTCAATCCCAACCTGGTCGCACACTCAAGAGAAACAGACGAATGAGTAGAACCAGTGTCAATAATAGCAATCAACTCAACATCATTAATAAAGCTTGTACCTCGAATCAAGTTATCCTTCTTGGAAACTTCTGAGTCACTCAAAGAAAACACTCCTCTGTTAGCCTGGGCTGTTGTAGCAGTCTTATTCAGTTTCTGACATTGAGTATTAATGTGTCCTTCTTCACCAGTTGAAACAAGTTGGTCATTCATTTAGGCAATCACCAACTCGATGACCTCTCTTGTCGCACCTATAGCATTTCACCACTTGATTATTGCACACATCAGACTTGTGACTTGATTATCCATATTCGTAGCACTTAAGAGGAACAAAACCTACTCCCTCACTTGGCTTCTTCCCATTTGGAACCTTCTGTTTCCCCTTATCAGCTGATGTCACATAAGATTTTCCTCAAAATTGGCCTTTCTCTTTCTTCTCACCCAATTGCTTATAGTGAGAAGAACGAGCTCGACTATCTTTATCATAAATCCTATTATTGTCCACCAACTCCGTATACCTACAAATTTACTGACATCCAATCCCCTACTTGATTTCTGGTCTCAACCCATTCTCAAACTTGAGACACTTGGAAAGTTCAGCATTTTCACGGTTGTAGTGAGGACAAAACTTCACTAGCTTCTCAAACTTTGCAACATACTCTGTGTAACACGGTGGGAGAACTGACTTTTAGTTTTTTGTCGCAAAATATGTTGCGGTAAGCAAGAGTCGCCATCGACTTTTATTTCATCCAATTAGGAAAGGCATAAAAGAACAGGAAAGACCTTTTAAAAGATTTTGAGTTCGGGGGGGGGGGGGGGTAAGTTATACAAAGGGAAGATTTAACTTTGTAATGATTCTCGTATGAATGTATACAAGGTGTTTACTTGTTTGAAAGTATTTTGAAGAAGAGTGTATGGTGTAAAAAGCATTTTTTTTGAAAGTTGGGAGCAAGCATTTAAGAATTACTTACCCTAAGTTGTAAGGTCTTTCTTATCATTTTTGTTTCCTTAGGGATATAATTGTCCTTACTATCAGTTAGTAAGTAGTCTTATCCTTGGATTTGGAGGGACAAACGTAGGGTCATCGTTATGGTCATAAAAAGCAACGCGTAAGGATACCTTAGAAATTCAAATGGACTATCATCATTTTTCCATAGGGTCATCGAGGGACGAGATCATCTTTCGTAGGCAACTTGAAGGGTCATCGAGGGACTATGATCTTTCTCGTAGGCAACTATGATGATTTATTCGTAAGCGTCTTTTGCTAAGATATCCCTACGTTCGAGAGACGTGACCAATATTCGTAAGGCAACAAGAGAGGGTACCCAAAGGTGTAGGTGTTAAGAGTGTGTTGTATTCAAGTATTTTCTTTGGATTAGTGGGCTAAGTCCATTTTTATTCACATACATTCTTTTCACACCATATTGTTACTAACCACACAATTAATTGTTTTGCAGAATTTAAAAGCGAAAAATAAATTCTAAGATATTACATCATGGGGAGGGGTACATGATTTAAACTACAACAAAAAGAAAATATTATTATTTTTTATTATTTTTAGTTAATTAGTTTCTACCTAAATTAGAAGTAAATAAGAAATAAATATACAATTACGATAATAGATATAACGACGTTGGATCGTTGAAAATTAACAAAAATTAAAGTAACAGACAAATTGCTACCGTGTAAACGGTCATTGCAAATCGAATAAAAAAATAACAATGGCATGATAAAATAAAATAAAGTGTAAATCGAAATGTGAATCGGTAAGCGCTAAAGGTGAATTGTCACCGTGCAAAACCGTCGGACGTGTGTAAAATCGAAATAAAACAATAAATCAACTAAAAAAAATCGCACCTGAACCGATACGATCCACCAGTAGTTTACTTCACTTAATGTGATCATCGCAATATGGATAAAAAATTATGCAGATCTAAATTTATTAAAAAATAAAGCAAAATAAATTTTAGAAAAAAAACAACGATATTGCTAACGCAAAATTGCGATCATTGCAACTGGATCAAATCAACACAAATGTCACGCATTATGCACGTCAATGTACAAACAACGTATCAACATAACATGATCCGAACAATTTAAATATGTGTATCAATCATATTAACACGCACCCTATATATATATATATATATATATATATATATATATATATATATATATATATATATGTGTGTGTGTGTGTGTGTGTGTGTGTGTGTTATGTCAAAAGAAAACTTCAATTATGCATAGTAAAAACAAGAGATAGTAAGCTATGAGTAATATAATCAAATCGTACAAATGCAAACTGTAAGTACACGTCGCCTCTATGATTCCTTGTCTACCTCCTTTTTTCAATTATTTTTTTCGGTATTTTTTTAGTTTCTGAGGCAAGAATTTGCATCCCTATGGTTTGTGGAGGTCATGAGTTTATATAAGGGATCATTTTAGGTCAGAAAACTCCATGGGCTTGGGTCAAGTTGATTCACTTTTGAATGGCATTGAAAACTTTCTATTTTGGTGCATATCTTGCTATCATGACTTTCTCCTCTTGTATGCACGGATTTGGGATCATATATTATGGAGATACCTTCAATATTTGATCCTAAAATAATCCAAATATCAAATCTTTGATTTTTTTTCCATATTTATTTTGATTAAAATTGGATTTAAGTGAATTAAATCCAATAAAATATGAAATAAATAAAGAAATTCAAAATATATAACTTAGGGGTCACGGATCATCTTAAGATTAAGTTTGGATTGTGAAAAGATAGGCCCGTTTGGCAAGTATCCTGGAAGGAGGCTGCAAGTATCCCAGATGGCTTGACTGGGAAGAACTGGTGATCACTGCATTGATCTGGTTAATCTCCGTGAGAGGAAACAACTCTGCAGGGAACATTGTTAATGATACACCGACTTTGAACAACCGCCACTGCCAAAAATAAATTGGACTTTGAGATTAGAGAGCCAAGACCTTGCTGAAGATGGACCCTTCTTGAACTTTGGTGGGGAAGTGGAAATCTTCTGACTTGGCTGGGGAACCAGCTGTATGGCATTGCTGAGGAAGCAACCTGCTGGGGAGGAAAGACACTCCTTGTACTGCTGGGGATTGCCCCTATATTAAAGGGAAGTCCCTGCTTGGGGAGGACACCTATCTTCTGTTGCCTTGTTGGGGGAGATTTCAACTTCTAACTCTATTGGGGATGATGGAGGATGTCAATGATAAAGCTTCCTACTGAAGATAAGAGTTTAAGTTTCCCCTCGCTGGGGATGATAGGTGTATAGTGTCTTATGTTGGGAATGAGAGATGTAAGGCGTCCCATGCTGGGGATGAGAGACAATGATACCCTTCTGCTCAAGAAGTACCCTTCCATTTGCTATACGACTGGATAATGGATTGTCTAATGAGACTTACTAAGGATTTTTGATCAATGAAGGCTGCTGATGAAACAACTCTTGAAGTACTGTGATGACAATGGCTTTGCTTCCAGCCTCTGGGTTAATAGGTTGCCAACTAATCATGAATGAACAATGGTTCTTTGCAATTTTCAACTCGCCTCAAATTAAGGTACATCGGAAGAAAATGCCTAAAGAGGATTTTACAGAAAACATGGCATACGAAATGCCTCAGTGTCTTCAAACTCTTGGAGAGATTCGTTGGATCTCGAAATAACTGCCCAAGACTGCATGGTCTATGAAAGAAATTGCCTCGCGAGTATTCATGAAAAACCGCATATTATTGTGAAATATTCTGCCCCAGTATTTTGAACTTTGGATAGGTGCTTTGGATCGACCGTCTTCGGGAAAGAGTGACTTCTCATGCTCTTGGGGTGGCCTACCCCAGTACGAGCCTTGAAGTGATCACCTATGACTGACTGGGTTTTGAAGAAAACGCTCATACTACGTACTCCTAGAGAGGCTTGAATCTCTAAGTAATTGCCCCTGTTTGGTTGAAATTTGAATGAATGCCTCAGACTCATGGCTCTTTGAGAGATTTGATCTCGAAGTGATTGCCCCAGTTTGGCTGAATTGTGAGGAGACTGCTCGACGTGATTTCCCCAGATTAGTTGGCTCTTACCACGACTGTTGGGAAAGTTCCAACTCAACGGAGTTTCTTGGAAAAGTGCATCTTCATATGTTCATCCTTTGGAAGTTTTAGACTTCTCAACTTGGCAAGATTAAACTTCTGGGCTGAAGTTCCATATGTGAATTTTTGTGATGCCAAACAAATGTATACAAGCAGAAAATGTTTATTCTGAGAATGAAAATTCTAATGCAACACACATGTTTATTTTGAAGTTTTACTGTAAAATGATGTCGCCAACCTTTGTGAGTGAATCATTGATTAAGATACGACATTGATTTTTGATAAATGAAAGCATGCATATGCAACACCAACCCATATATTTTAGCACAACTCATAAGAGTCAGGAACTCGGTCTCATGGTAGTGCGCTCTCGAAATAACCCTGTTTCAATTAGGACTTTTGAGGGTTGTATCGCGACCTGGTTCACGGTTATAGAAACAAAGGATATAGGCTCAAAGTTTATTTGTGCCTACCCCTTTTCGTGATGTTCTCCATTCCTATGTTCAGCTAGCTTTCACAAGCGCTCACCTCTCAAAAAGGGTTTTGTGATGATTAAGGAACCAATTACTCTAACAGTTTAAGCACCAATCAGATTGTCGTTTGGAGTCAGTCACCCCTATTGTCTTTTGTGTTTGTGCCTCACGATTTTGTTCTTACTTAAGGATATTTCTTGTGTAATACTCTTCGCATTTTCGTTTTTACATTCTTTTTCTTATCCCTAACTTTTGCCTGGACTGATTCTTGTGAATCTTTGATTATAGAGTCCAGCGGGATGCCCTAACTTTTGCCTAAGTCGCTTGTTTTCAAGTTTCGACTTAACGGGCTTTTTCATTTCTTTCTTTTTTCAAATCCTTTTTTTTGAACAAATCATGTGACACTGGTTGTCTTGATTGCTTTAAAAGGGTCGTGATTGTCTCACTTCTTGGTTGTTTGAGGGATAACCATTGTGTTTTCCGGTCTTTGGACCTATTGATTGGGATAACCATTGTGGTTTTTGGTCATTGGACCTCTTGATTTGGTACAACGAAAGGTAATGGATCCTCAGATGTGCACTCCTTTTTGAAATTTGAACGCTCGGTCAAACTAACTGACGCCTACCCTGCCCCTGGGTTAAATGCAAGGGTTTTTTTCATGCGAAAAGAAACTCCTACTTCAAGGCTCAAATGGGTTGGCGAGGGTCTATCTCCCTTATATCTCTGGTGTTTAGGATTTGAAACAATGCATGTACATCGTCAACAGGGTCTTTCTCAAAAGCACACAATTAGAGTTTTTGCGTTTTCATTTCGTCATCCTCCCTGATAGAGTTTAAGCACAACAGTTGGTATTGCAATGCACATACACAAAATCATGAGTGAATACGAATGGATTACTTCAAGAAAAACATGTGCATTTTATTATGGTTATCATTCAAAAACAAATAAGTTTCATGCATGCATACAATTGTTTAAACAAATAAAGGGAACTACAAATGAAAATTCAGTAAAGAAGCTGAACATTGCCGTCATTGAGGAGACTTGACTCCGCCTGGACTTATCGCTTCTGAAGATGCCCTTGAAAACTGGGAGATTAATTTGATGAGGATACTTCAATATCTGGGCAGACTTTCTAGCATGATGACCTTTGAGTCGATCAAATTTTGCACCTTGTACTTGAACACCTCATAGTTGTCAACGGTATGCCTAAATGCCCCTGAGTGGTACTTTCATCTAGCATTCACATTGTGGTTACCATTATTGAGGAGGCCCGACTCCGTCTGGACTTATTTCTCTCGGAGACTTTCAGCTGTCATTAGTCTGGATGTTTATTCTACTACTGATTCAGTTCCATATTCCCGCCTTTTTCTGGCGTGAACACAATAGTCTTGGAGACAATCAAATTCATGACCTTGTGTTTACCTATGCCTCTGAAAGACTTTCAATCTTCAATTAAACGGCCAGGTGCCCCAGAATGATAATCATACTTGGCATTGAAACCCAAAGGAAACTTTATCAGAGATGATCCTGATGCGACTAGCTCAATCAGTTTGAATCTGAGAAAATGAGGAAACTTGTTGCACGTACGACCTCGGAATATGATCAAACTTCTTCTTAAGTTGTTCTGGCCTTTACCCATATGCTCTGCCCTTAGGACACTCTTGGAAAGCTCAGGTTGGATGCTGATAAATGACATCTGGAGGGAAGATGTTGATAAAGTTAATAGATAAGGTTGCTCGGAAAGATCTTGCACGATCTCCTGCCTACGTATCTCCATTGACCAATGGAGAATCAGAGCAACATAGTTCCCCTCACTAGGGATGAAAATTGCTTCATTCAGAATTTCCATAACCAAGCTCATATGAGTCTTCATCTGGTTGACTTCTTGTTTCAGTATTTTCTGGTTCTGAAATAAAACTTATACCTCTACCCTGACTTGCCCCAGCTGTGTCTTTGTTTGGTTACCTCCGCCCGAAGTTATACCCTGATAGTTATGATTCAAGTTGGCCATCATGAAGGGAAACCAAGTCAGGATAATAATCTGTCTCTGAACACCTGTAAAATATGCAAGGATGTATACAAATGTCATGTTCAGTTATTTCTAAGGAATCTATCTGCTTTGATTCAAGTTTTGACATAGAAAAAGTCCAATGGTATGATTTAGATATGTGATCCTCGGAAATAACTGAACATGTATGCAGAAATGCTATGATGTCATGTATGCAACATGCATGTGATCAATAGTCTGATGTTGGCGCCGGTGTTAAGCAGTGAACCAACTGTCTGTATAAAACCACAATAACAGTACCATCTCTGTATAGAAACACATAATTGAGAACCCAATAACTGTAGAACTGGATCACATAATAGAACAGTCACTGATGGTGTTGAAGTTGAACAACGAACCAAGTGTCTGTGGAAAGTCATAATAACAGTCACAATATCAAGGTCACAATGGTAATCACAGTAACAATTTCTCTGAATAGAAATCCCGGATCTCAGAATCAAAGAACCAAAGAACACTGAACAATACTGGCAAAGTGGGTATGTTGAAGCTTAGGGTTCCTGCAAACCTGTAAACCCTACCTAATCTCACGGGTGTGCTACTCGGGTCAACATCCCAGGATTTCAAAGCCGAATAGCAATAATATGTTCACCATTTCCGAGAAATGGCTCATGACCAAATTAGGGTATCGGTTTGGCATTATGTACTACTCAGGGAGGCCTCAGCCGAGTCCGAAAAAACAAGCATCCCTCATAAGTCCCTAGCTTCAAGCACTGAATCGAGAAACAATAGTACATTCATCCCGAAGGGTACAATACTATCGTCATACGAACAATTTGCTTTAACTGGATTCCTATGAGAGAACCAGGCCATCCTATGCGAGTTCCCTATGGACCCTCGGATGCGAGTGGGTTTGCCAAAAAATGTGGTTTGCCACTGTCATCACTGGAGAGGGGTGTTTCCATTAAGGTCCTCGAAGATCGGTCACTAGATGCACATAACTATCAAGGTCGTACCCTGAAGCGGGGAAGAACCCCCACACAGAATAGTCCCAAGACGGTCGCAGTCTGGGTGTGGAACACATCGCCACTCATCATGTAACCATGCGAGTACAACGTGTCCACGCTAATCCTATAGTGCACTCAAGCTGGGTATTTGGCTTATCTTACAGTAACTCCCATCCCACAGAAAAAATGAAAACCAGCACAGCTAGACAGTCTAGTATAATATGATGCATGGAAAATAAATACTGAAAGCGGTAAATAAATGCGGTAAAGTAAAGCTGTAAAGTAAAAACTGTAAATAAAAATAGTAAAGCTAAACTAAAGCACACAACAACAAACAGATAAACACCCAAAGAAACAAAACCAAACAGGCGCTAGGATTGACTCTACAAGGGAAACCAGAGATTCTGGGTTCGATCCCCAGCAGAGTCGCCAGCTATCACTCCCGGGATTTTCATCCTAGTACAAACGCGAAAGTGGCGCGGAAAAGGTAGAATCGCCAGCCAGGCATTTTTATCCCGAAAGAATGGGAAAGGTAATGCTGCACAAACTTGAGAAGAATGAAAGGACAAGGTCCTGCGAACCAAAGATCTAGGTTCGGGAGTCGGTTATGACATGAGAAGGTATTAGCACGCCAGACCATCCGCCGTACCCGACAGAATCCATGCTTGCTTGTTTGTTTCAAAGGGTGAGAAAATAAAGTTGTTGTTGAATAAAATTGCTACTGGATCTGGAACTGAAATGAGAAATGGAACAAAACGAGAACAAAAAGAAATAATGGGGAAAATGTAGGGAAAATAAAGAATGTGCTCGAACGGGCCCTACCCCGCTGCCTAAGTACCTCATCGGGATAATGAGGATCAGAGTCGACGTAGTTCGCCTAACTAAGGCAGGAACTATTTGTTTGTGGTTTTTATAGCTGGAATTGCGTATGTCTATGCTCAGGTGTTGCAGGCTCGTCTGGTACGAGTGTGTTTACTGTCTTGCATGCGAGACAAGTCATCGCAAGTTCACGTTGAGAGTGAATGAGATGAGAAAAGAAGTTCCCACAGGATAGTCGCTTATTGTGTTTTTTGTCTTTTATGAGAAGTGTTTTGAATTTGTTTGTGAACATTCTCATACTAAGACATATCCATCGTGGTAAATACTTACACCTCGCCCCGAAACAGGACGCGTCTAAGCACTCCGCAACAAAGTCTCATGGCGTATAAGAACATTCAACCTTTATTAGGTATTTTATTATTTTCTTTCATGAGGTGAGAAAGAATGACTCAAGTGGAAAAATGGGAAAAACTAAGGGGGACTAAGACACAACCCTAAGTTAGTTATCATATACAAAAGGGAGATCCTAATGGCTTGTGAAGTTTTCTAATCCTAAGGAAGAAAAGGAAAAGAAGAAAAGAGAATTAGAACTCGACTTACGTCCTAAGGAAGTTAAGTTGGTTCTAAAAATGGGGAAGCTTATACAAGCACAAGCATAATATGTGAAACAAATGAAATTATAATGCATAAGAGATAGGAATGAAGTGAGACATACCTCAATCTTCCCCCCTACAAAACAAAAGTTAGCATGACAATGCATATTGAAAGTAAAATCAAAGCATAAAAGCGATTAAGTACCATTAACGCCCTAGAATGGAACTAGGGTTCAAAATAAGCCCTAAGTCTAAAGGTGAAGGTACCTAAAGGTTACATGACTCCTAAAGTCAGTAGCTACATGCTATAGGTCCATAAGTAGGCTAGGATACCTCACAAGATCAAACTATATCAAACTATGTACAAAAAGTTCACCTAAATGTAAGTTAGGGTTCATGGATGAAGTATGAGTGCATATGGCTTACAAGCATGAATTAATACATGAAATGAGCATCAAAGTCAGTAGTGAATGCTTATGAATATGGATGAATGAATATACAATCATGGATGCAATGACTTAAGCATATGGAGCAAGGAGAAGAAGATGTGGGAAGAAGTGTAGCAAACATTGCATATGATCACAAAGAATGCAAATTAAGTATGAATGACATGTGAATATGCATGAAATGATTATGGGTCATTAGAATACAAGTTATGATATGAAAAAAGAATGCATGGCTTGGCATTTATGATTTTCACATAATCCATGTTAACAATTAGAGGAGAAGGGAAACTAGTTTAAGGCAAAATTAGTTCACATAAGTATGCACTTTGAAACACCAAAACAAACCAAATGAAACATGGTTCAAAAAGTGACCTATAACTGGAATTAAGGACCTATAAATAACCTATAATTAACTCCTATATGTTACCAAAAATTCTCTCAAGCCAATGGCATGAATGCCTTGCTAAATCCTAGGATATGGAGCAAATAAACACATGAATCAACCTATGATCTAGGTGACATAAAAAATATCAAAATGGCTTTAAAAATTATGAAATTAAATCCCTGGAATGATAAAGTCAGTAACTTACATAGTCTAAAAGGATTTTACAAAATTATGCACCAAAGTGCCAAAACAATTACTTGTGGGCAAGATAACAAGGCATGATCGCCGAAAAACAACTCCACAAAGTGGATAAAAAATGGCACCAAAAATTATGAAAAAAATGCCTAAGTAGCATCAAAATGTCACAAATTCCAGTGGTTAATCACACATAAAAAATAGGTCTCACACCTATGGGGAAAATGGTTTTGGTCTCTTATGTCAATACCATTCCTTTTGGGACAACTTGGAATGAAAAATCCAAATTAATTACTAAAACCAATCAAACCTGGAATCAAAAAATATGACAAATTAATTAAGAGGATGAGGATCACTCATGAATTTTTCCAGAATTTTATCCCACCTAAAACTATTTTTAATAATTGCAACGAAACGGGCAAAAAACAATATTTTAAGGGAAAACGAGAGGAAGTGAATTCTACAATCCGTAACCTAATCCCTAAGCTCCGAAATCGATACATATCATCAAAAATCACAAATAAATCCAGTGCCTTAGGTGGGAGGGCTCAATATGCACCTTAAGTTATACGATCCTAAGTCGCATACAACTAGAATGATGTGTAAAAGTGGAAAGTCAGAATTACTTACTTGATCGAAGTGTCGATTCTTCACATAAAAGAAATCCAAAAAACTTCAAGCAATGTCTTGTAATCCCCATAAGAAAAATAAATGCTTATATTCCATAATTACTTTGTAAAAATCCCCCATAATCGAAACAAAAACAACGACACAAAATATCATTTGAATCCAAAGGTATCCCACAAATAAAGTGGAATACCAACCAAATACCGTCGTTAAGATCTTTGCGAGAACCTTGCATGAACTCAACAAACGCATTAGAAACCAAAAAGAGGTGCAACCGGAAGTTGCACCTATGCCTCACAACTCAAAATCAAGTAGAAAGATGAATGTACGAGTCATGGTCACGCATTGAAATTTATGTTTCAAAACGGGGCAGCACTTATGTTCTAACATAAACAACATGCAAACTCAAATCGGAATCGAACAAATTTACATGCAATGAATGGAAAATGATCAACAAACATAAGTACAAGTCAAAATAAGATCAATGCATCAAAATCGCACGAAACCGAACTTAAAGCCTTAAAACGAAAAAACGCATCAAAAATCACCGACTCAGAATTGAACGAAAATTGCATGATAACTTGCAAACGTGCCAACAGATTCAAATATGCAATCGGTTTTTGAAAATTCCGCTTGGAAGTGATACTTTTTGGCCGATTTCTTCAGCTGGAAGTAGCGAAATAGCCGAAAATTTTTTGTCCAAAATCGACTTAAAAGTTTACCAATGGCTCAGGAATAATCAACAAAGTCAATTTTCACTATTCACATTCGCGAAAACGCGCTACAGTTAGGAAGTTATGACCAAAACATATTCTCGACACGCGATACATGAACAACATCATCGATTAGACATCAATCTATCCTATTCCGGATTTGCACATTGAAACAAGCATGAATTCAAAAGTTAAGCACTTCAATCAATATCAAGTCACAATAATTAACTCTCCTAAGAATTTTGTCAAACACCTAACATGCACCGATTATTCTATGTCAATTTTAACAATAATTTCCAATTATGCACCACAACAATTATTAGGATCAATTAATCAAGCATCAATCAACAATCAAATCATGAATCAATGCACATAATCTCCACAAGATTAATTCAACTTGAAAATTCAATTCAAGAAACAATGCAACAATTATTCATGAATTAAAGTTTAAGAAGCTTACCGAATGAAGAATCGACGAAGAAATTGTGAATCCGAAGGAAGTGAGACGCGATCATGAACGGAGGAGAGGAGGAGAGGCCGCGCGGCTGCCGGCGGTGGAAGATGGTGGTCTTACGATGGTGAAGTTGATTGGAGGTGGTGGTTCGTGGCGGCTCGGCTACCGGAAGCTTGATCGGAATTGTTGTGTTCTTGAGTTCTTGATGAAGTTGTTGTTGTGTTCTTGAGAAAGAGTTAAGAGAATGAACTTCGATCCTTTAGAGAGAGTTTGTGAGAGTTTTTTGGTGTTTGTAAATTATAATTGAAGTTATGAGACAAATTGTGGGTTAAAAGAATATATAGTGTAGTGTAAAATGAAAGGCAAAAGGTATAATTTCGGCTTAAGTAAAAATAACAATATCTTCGGCAAGAAATTTCGACTCTGAGCCTTCCACAACATCGTCCGCCTCTGAATCACGGTCGCAACGCAAAAGGAACGAACATCATATGATCAAAATCGAGTGCGATCGATACGTTTAAGCTACAAGACGTCACTGAATAAGTTGTTTTTCGGCTTATTTGGTGTCCGTTACATGAAAATGTGATGAGGTCAATCTCTTCGGAGCATAATATCGACTCGACTTTTTCATCAAAGTTGTAGATATATGAGTCAGTGACCTGGTGTTAAAATGTAAGATCAACCAGAAAAACAAAGAGGGAGATATGAATTTTCTCTTGAAACCACTTTCAACCTTTTTCTTCGGTTCAACACTTCAGTTTTGCGAAATAAACCAAAA
This sequence comes from Lathyrus aphaca, assembly GCA_963966055.1. Classification (NCBI taxonomy): domain Eukaryota; kingdom Viridiplantae; phylum Streptophyta; class Magnoliopsida; order Fabales; family Fabaceae; genus Lathyrus; species Lathyrus aphaca. Next base: position 86,484,089 of record OZ014519.1, on the reverse strand, counting down.
CGACAATCTTCGGGACATCGTTCGAACTCGAGCTTGTCTTGGAACTTGAAGATGATAAAATTTGTGAACCAATGCTTCGAGAACGGACTCAATCCAATGAAAATTTACCGAGTTATGAATTTTACAAAATCTGACAGACAGTGCGCTGCATTAAAGAACCCCACTGGTAATTCGCATTTTCGGGATCCTTCTGCTTGGACCTAACCCAAACTGAATTCACGGAATGAAGATAACATCTAAACGAAATTTTAGGCACCGTAACGACATCAATCCGATGAACGAGCTGAGAGTTATGAACTTTTTAATGTTCAAAACTCACTGGTTCAACACTGTTTTTTACTATGTCGACTCTAAAGACTCGCACATTCTGAGATCTTCTTCAAAGAATTAGTTCTCGGCCAAAACCCAAAAGTTGGAAAGGATATCAAAACAAAACTTTTGGCATATGAATCTTTCAGACATGTTGACCCAATCAGAAGTTACAAACTCTTGAATACCGCTAGCACAGTTAATCGGCGAAACCGAAACTTCATAAACAAATAATTCCCGCCATTTTTCTTGATGAATTGGCCTCCGAGCCGAAAACAAAAGTTGTAGAGAATACCGAAACGGTCTAAACTATTTAACTTCAAGCTAAAATGAGTTTCCGAGCATAAGTTACAACTTTTGCAAACTGCACCATAAAACTGATATTCCGCTTAAACTCCTCTGAATCAACCGAAAACTTTGGCTTCTTCGGAGATTCTTGTGCATGTGCCACATGAAGAAATAAAGGTTCGTCGCAACCTGTGAAAGCTCAATGGAGATGTATGTTCATATATGTTTATGATGCAATTATGATCTAAATGCAATGCAATGTATGAAAGGATATGCTAAATGACATGAAAAATGAGAGGGCAAATTTTGAGGTATTACACCTTCTGGCGAGATAATGGCAGCACCAACTCCACTACCGTTCATGTTAACGACTTCGTCAAACATCAGACTCCATTTGGATTTAGGGTCTGGCCCCTCCTCTGAAAGTGGTTCTTCACAGTCTTTTGACTTGAGGAACATGATGTCCTCATCCAGGAACTCGAACCTCATTGGCTGGTAATCATCAATTGGTTGCTGGGCCAAATAATCCGACAATACACTTCCTTTGATGGCTTTTTGTGAAGTGTACTGGATATCGTATTCCGTCAGAATCATTTGCCATCGAGCTACTCTTCTTATTAAAGTTTGTTTTTCAAAGACGTACTTAATAGGGTCCATCTTGGAAATCAATAGAGTGGTATGAGTCAGCATGTACAGTCTTAGTCGGCGAGCAGGCCATGCCAAAGCGCAACAAGTTTTCTCGAGCAGTGAGTATCGTGTCTGTAACACGGTGGGAGAACTGACTTTAGTTATGTTGCGGATAGCAAGAGTCGCCACCGACTTTTATTTTATCCAAAGGAAAGGCATAAAAGAACAGGAAAGACCTTTTAAAAGATTTTTGGGTCCGGGGGGTAGGTTATGTAAAGGGAAGGTGTTAGCACCCTTTACGTCCATGGTTATCCATGGGCTCTTAGTTACTTAGCTCACTTTAAAATGTTTTTGAAATGTGAAGTGTGTGAATAGAAATTTTCTTAAGAGTTTTATAATGATCCATGTACGGATGCGTAAAAAACCTTTGTTTTGAAAATTGTTTAAAATGTGTGAAGTATTTGAAGTGTTTTTGAAAAGTGAGCAAGTATCTAAGAGGAACCTACCCTAAGTTTAAGTCTTTTCTGTTCTTGAATCCTTTAAGTGGCAAGACTATCCCTATTATTAAGGAATAGGTAGTCATTACCTTGGATGTGAGGGACAAGTGAAGGGTCATCTGTTATTTAGGCAACTGTGGGGTGTATAAGCAATTCGAAGGGACTTATCATCTTTATTCGAAAGGGACAAGATCATTACGAAGGTAACATTCGAAGGGACTTGATCTTTTTATCTGTTTAGGGACTAGATGATGTGGAATTAGGGACTTTGCTTTATACACCCTACTTGACCTTTTGATTAGGCAACATGAGAGGTATCCTTAAGGAAGTGAGATGGCGATCAAAGACCGACTTACGTGTGTGAGTGTACAATTTAAATATTTATCTTTTAATTAGTGATCTAAATTAATTTTTTACATACAAACATGTTTCACTCCCTATTTTACTAACCATAGCATAAAAATAAATATTTAAACATTACTACTAAAATATTACATCAAAGAGACAATTACATAATAATAATAATTAAAGCAAATTAAATATAATAAGCAAAAATAAATAATAATAATATAATTGGGTTAGTAAAAATAAATCACAATATATAAATGAGGTTAGTAATAATAAAATATCATATAAACATAATTAATAATGTTAACATAATAATTAAAAAAAATCAATTTTTTATAAACAATTATTATTTAAGACTAATAAGAAAATATGAGCAATTATACTAATTATTATAAAGTTTTAAGTTATATATAAATTATAAAAAGTAAGTTAATTATAAACATATTATGAAAATAAATTAGATTTACAACAATTAAATTAACAAGTTTTAATTATTTTAAGCATATTTAGAATTATTTACACATAAAAAGATACATAATTAAAGTTTTTAAAATTAAAAATAAAGGAAATTAGGATTTGATTATTAAGATTTATTTATTAATTAAAATATAAACAAGAACTATGAAATTAAAATAAATAAATAAACTAATATTTACAATTAGGGTTTTTAGAAAATTAGGTTTTTTTATGAAAATATTTTAGGGTTTATTAAATTAGGGCTATAGTTTTAATTAAAATTACTAATAATAATAAACAAACAAAAACAAATAATGGAGAAAAAGAGAAAAAGGAACTTACCTGGGCTGGGATTCGAACCCAGCCCCTGAGCTCTCATAGTTTCCAGCCTATCAAACCAACCACTGGGCCAGCGTGCGCACAGGTGCTAAGGAAAGAACTTCATTTGTTTTTGTTGCTTAACCTGGAAAAATCATGAAAAAGAAAACAACACAAAAGGCCTGGGGGGATTTGAACCCAGGACCTTTAAACAATACGCAGGCATACTTTCCATCCAGCCGGGAGGGCGCTTCTGATAGTGTAATGGCTATAATGAATTATATATTAAACCTGTTTATTAAATGGAAAAACAAGAAAAAATTGTTGAACCCAGGATTCGATCCCTGGACCTTGGCCTCACACGCGCATCCCTTTACCACCAGACCAACTGCAGGTTGGTGATTATAAATGAAACAAATAATATAAAAAATAAGTCCAAAATTCAAATTTCCAGAACGCGCGAAACTTCATCTCCTAGCTCCAGACCTGCGAAATTTCCTATGAATTTTGCTATGAAGTTTCCTGCGATTTTTTAAATACAGAAACCCTACGAATTTGAAACATCATCAAAACTGTACAATTTCTCAAAATTAATTAGTGCATCATGATCCTTAAGCTTCATACAACACAACCATGTTTCCAGAATTCATTTATATTTAACAAATCGAAGAACCCTAAATTGGCCGAAAAACCCTAGCCATGGTGATTCTTCAACCCTGTATCAAAAATCAAATTGAATTGCCTAGAAATAATCACAAGCTTGTCACAAACACAAAACCATAATCAAATTCAATTTATATTGCATGTATATATAAGAACGAAAAAATCATAAAGATGTCAAAAGTTGGATTCGGTTTGAGCTATTCATGAGGTTATGGATGCATATGAGTATTGGGAATGATTCAAGGATGTCCAATAAACATGTCTCAACCTTTGGGATGAAGCATGTGAAAGTTATGGCTGGTCAAAGTTCAGTTGACTTTTCCTGAGGAAACCCTAATTTAGAAACCTCTGATTCTTGATGATCTGAACTATCCTTGATGAATCATGATCAACCCTTGATCAAATGATGAATTTTAATTCATATAATTGATGTTGGCAAAAAATCATGAAGTTTGACTTTGGTTTGACCACAGTTGACCTCAGTTTGACTTTTTAACTGCTTTGACTGATTTTGACTTATCTGATCATCTGACTGAGCAAACCTTTGGGAAAAGTCTTGAAACTTGTCATGGGGATTCTTAAACACATATGAGATGTTATGAAGCTCACTTGAAGCCTTGGAAGTCCATTTAGCCTGATTAAAGTCAAAACCCTAGTTTTGGATGCACTGCTTAGGAGAATGCATTGTCTGAGGGAATTGTCAAATCTTCTGACCAATTGTGAACTTTGTGAACCTTGTGAACCTCATAAGATGTCTTGTGAACCTCATGAAAGGTCTTGTGAACCTTGTGAACCTCATAAAGTGTCTTGTAAACTTCATGAACCTCATGAAAGGTCTTGTGAACCTTGTGAACCTTCTTAGCACACAAAGTCTTGTATTGTGAGGGAAAATTTTGGGGTGCAACAGTGTCTCACAGTCGGTAAACTTTTTTCTAAGGTAATTGATCGCGTGCTCTTTTCGACCAGACTCGTCCTACTGACCCAATACATAGCCCGTTGATCCCTCGAGCACTGTGAGGTACATGATTAGAGGTCTCCCTGGCACTGGGGGCATGAGAACCGGAGGTTCTTGCAGATACTCCTTGATTCGGTCAAAAGTTTGTTGGCAGTCATCATTCCATTTTATGGCCTGATTCTTCCTTGAAAGTTTGAAGATAGGTTTGCACATAGCCTTCAGGTGAGAGATGAACCGTGTGATGTAACTTAACCTCCCTAAGAAGCCACATACTTCCTTCTCAGTTCTTGGCTCAGGCATCTCCTAGATTGCTTTCACTTTCGCAGGGTCAACCTCAATTCCCCTTTCATTGACAATAAAGCCCAACAGCTTTCCAGAACGCACCCCGAATCTGCATTTGTTCGAGTTTAACCTTAGTCTAAACTTCCGAAGTCTGTCAAATAGCTTGACTAGGTTCACTAGATGTTCTTCTTCTGTTTGTGACTTTGCAATCATGTCATCGACGTAGACCTCGATCTCGTGATGAATCATGTCGTGGAATAGAGTCACCATTGCATGTTGGTATGTTTCCCCAACATTTTTCAAACCGAACAACATTACTTTGTAACAGAAGGTGCCTAATGGGGTAATAAATGTAGTCTTATCCATGTCCTCTGGTGACATTTTGATCTGATTGTAGCCTGAGAAGCCATCCATGAAGGAAAACACCGAGAATTGGGCAGTGTTATCAACTAGCACATCAATATACAGTAACAGAAAGTCATCTTTGGGGCTCTCCCGATTCAAGTCCTGATAATCTACACACATTCTAACTTTACCATCCTTTTTAGGGACTGACACAATGTTCGCAACCCATGGAGGATAACTTATCACAGCCAAGAATCCATCGTCAAACTTCTTTTGAACCTCTTCTTTGATTTTGATGGCCATATCAGGGCGTGTTCCTCTCAATTTCTACTTTATCGGTGGGCAATTTTCCCTGAGAGGTAGTTTGTGCACTACAATATCGGTGTCCAACCCTGGCATATCCTGGTAAGATCAGGCAAAGACATCAACATACTCTCGAAGCATGGCCATCAGAAGGCTCTTGATAGATTCTTCCAACGCATCCCCCATCTTGACCTCTCTATTTTCTTCTTCAGTACCCAGGTTTACCACCTCAATGACCTCCTCACGTGGCTGAGTCATCTTCTCCTCTTGCTTGAGCAATCTGGCTAGTTCTTCAGGTAATTCACAATCTCTTCGCCTTCCTCGTCGGCTAGGTAGATCAGATTGTCGAAGTCATACTAAGCCATAAAAATGTTGTCATTGATGAGACCCAATGAGGAGCATCTGCATGAATGATGATTCGTGCTAGATTTTAGAAAAGGTGGGAGACATGAAAAAAAACATTGCTATTTATTTTTTTAAACAAAAAATAAATAAAAATGAAAGACAAGGAACAACATGAATGATTGCAAAAATGTCAACTTTATTAATGATTATGATATTGCATCATGAACAATAAACCCTTGGAATGAGTTGATATGCCTCGGGCAAGGCATAGAGCTTGTACATAAGAGAATAGAAACATAAAACTATTACTATTCTGGTTGAGTGGCGGAGATGAGCGCTTCGGCCGACCAATTGTTGAGTTGCATCCCTGGAACACAGGGCCTTATCCACTCGTCTAGTTCATAATCATTATCAACCGTTTCTTTTTGCACTGCACAAACATTGTCGTGATCAAACCATCCCGCACTGGTGAAGGTAATTGGGCCTTTCTGAACTCTAGCAATTTTCCTTGGTGTTGACTGACCAGGTTGGTAGCCAACCCCGAACATATCCTTCTTCTCTAGGAATTCAATAATTTTCCCCCAACCCTCATTTGCACCTAATTCCACGACATCTAGGGCTTGCTTGTAGGATGGTATGGATGCTCTTTTCTTCGTATCTTCTTATAAGGCAGCTGATGATGATGCACTTATAGTTCTGATGGGCTCGAAGGCCTAGCAGGGAGTTTCAACAATCTCTCCATCCATTTCTACATACTTGAACGAGGCCAAGTGGTTGATGAAGATATCTTATTCCCCGCACACTGTCACAATTTGTCCTTCCCAGACAACTTTAAGCTTCTGGTGGAGGGTAGAAGACACTGCCCCTGCTGCGTGTATCCAGGGTCTCCCCAACAAACAGTTGTAGGCCGATTGGATATCCAAGACGTAAAAAGTAGTATTGAAGATCTGTGGTCCTACCTTGATCGGCAGTTCCACCTCTCCAAATACTGACCTCCTCGAGTCGTCGAATGCTCGAACGACCAAATCACTTGGCCTAAACACAACCCCATCGTAATCCAGCTTCATAAGTGCTTTCTTAGGAAGTACATTCAAGGACGACCCCGTGTCCACAAGCATATGAGAGAGCACAGCTCCTTTACATTCCATAGAAATGTGTAGAGCGTGATTATGGTTGCGTCCCTTAGAAGTTAAGTATATATCTATAAATCCTAAGCCATGACTGGTATTCACACTTGACACCATTGTCTCAAGCTGATTTACAGACATGTCTTGCGACACATATGCATTGTTCAATATCTTCAATAGAGCCTTCTTGTGTGAGTCTGAACACATCAACAAGGATAAGATTGAAATCTTAGAGGGAGTTTGCTGTAAGTGATCAACAATTTTGTAATCACTCTTCTTGATTATTCTCAGAAATTCCTCTGCTTCCTTATCGAAGGTGATTTCAGGCTCTGTCACAGACACAGATGCATCATTGGTCATGGCTTGTTTACCCTTTGCTCTTGCTTGAGCTTCAATGTTTTCCTTTAGTGGTAACACATTGTTTCTCAATGTCTCTGGTGCAAACAGTCTTCCACTTCTAGTGAATCCTCCAACCCCAACATTCTCAACTTGGTGCGGAGATGAACTGGATGTGGCCATGTTTTGCTTCTGACCATTGTAGTAAACCTCTCCCCCATAGTTTCACGGGATAGCCTTATCACTCTGGTACGGAATTGGTCCAGAAGTAGTAATGGTTACCGGTGCCACCTTTGTTGGTGCAAGAACTTGTGTTGGATTATAGTAAATGGTAACAATTGATACTTCGTCATCTTTCATAATCTTGTCAAACTGTATACTTCCTTCGTCCATCATTCTTTATATTTCTGATCTCAACCGATCATAGCCATTTTCAAAATTAACACAACCTGAACAACCCTTTTCAAAACCTGGAAATATGTTCTTCTTAGCCAGGCAAGCCTTTATAATCAACAATGAAGTATTCAGGGCATTAACATCAGATACCAAGTTCAAACATTCACCACTATCAACAGCTCCTACGGTCCTTCCATGATTAGGCATATGGTTCTGTAGCACATTCAGGGTTGGAGCAAAGTTGACCGCCTTAGAGTCTATCAGATCTTGGACGAAATGCTTCAAAGCCTTTCAATTTTCAGTACTATGGCTCGAAACTCTAGAATGGAATTCACAACGGGCATTGACATTGTAACCCTCAGGAATCTGCCCTGGCCTTGGAGGCTGCAAGGTTCTCAATTGGATCATCTGAAGCTGAAGAAGATTCTGTAGTAACTGGGAGTAGGACATTGGTGGAACCTCGAAATGTATGTCATCCATCCTAGGCCTTGGCTAGTATCCCTGCCGGGGGCCTCTTTGTTGTTGGTAGTTCTGTTGAGGCTGCTGTTGAGGCTGCTAATCCCCTTCTCTTATAAGCATATACCGCCCCAGATTCTCCTTCCCTTTGCTTCACGAAAGGCTTCTTGACCCCGGAGGTTGACGCCCCACTGCTATTAATTTTTCCTTATTTCATCCAACTTTCGATTCTTTTGCCCGTTAAGATGATATCGAAAAAACCGCTAGAGGAACAACCTGCCAATATTTCCATGAAATGCCCAGGGAGGGTATTCATGAAGAGGTCAACCATTTCCCTTTCCAACAACGATGGTTGCACTCTGGCTGCGACCTCGCGCCACCTCTATACATAGTCTTTAAAGCTTTCCGAATTATTTTGTGACAGGCTTTGTAGTTGAGTCCGGCTAGGAGCCATGTTGATGTTATATTGGTAATGCTTGAGGAAAGCCTCCCCAAGCTCCTTCCAATTATGAACATAATTCTTCTCCAGTTTCATGTACCATTCCAATGAGCCCTCAGACACACTGTCCTGTAAATAGTACATCTAAAGCTTCTCGTCTTTGGTATGTGCAACGATTTTGTGATAAAAGGCTTGTAAGTGAGTCTTAGGGCAAGAGTTACTGTTATATTTGTCAAAACCTGAGGGTCTAAACTTTGGAGGGATGACCACCCCTGAAACCAGCCCCATGTCAGAAACGTCAATGCCGAGAGTATCCCTGCATTCCAAACCGCGCACTTTCTCATCCAGTATTTGGAAGTCTTGATTATTATCTCCAATACCAAATCTCATATCTTTGTTGACCAGAGTGAACTGATATTCCTGACGGTCTTCCACATGAACAGGAATTGGGCCACCACCCCCTAGAGTTGGAGGTCCATCCCCTCTATTATTGAATGGATTTCCCTGAGTGTCCAAGGTAACCACTGGAGGATCTGTTTGTGGGGGGGGGGTTAAGCCTTTGCATAACAACCCTCATATCTTGCTGCCCTAGGGCTATACCCTGCATCATTATCATGAACTCTCCCATCCTGGTGCAGAGTTCGTTCAACTCGGTTTGTACTGTATCCATGATGTGCCTTTGATTACGACGAGTAACGTACCAGTGTTGAGGGATATTGTTCCTGAGAAGACGAGTCTTTGAGGCTCTCGCAGTCCCGCGTGACGTTCAGATAAGATGATAGTCATGGTGGATTGGTGCTTAGTACCCCGTGTCAGTGCAAGAGATAACAACCAAATATTCAAACCAAGTTAAACATATCATAAACTGAGATCTAAAGATAACAACGTCCCCGAAGGGTGTCAGTTCATACATCAATAGAATAACAAAGTAAAGTAAAGAGAAATCCCACAAGAACCATGTGGGTAATCTAGGTACAAGAGTACAAGACTAAACCCTAGGAAGCTTCATGCCCTGTAACCTCTAGCTAAGACGCTTGATGGCTTGGAACATCTAGCATATATCTGGATGATTCGTGTAACACGGTGGGAGAATTGACTTGGGTGTTTTTGTTTGACAAAAACATGTGCGGATAGCAAGAGTCACCACCGACTTTTATTTATCCAATTTAGGAAAGGGTATAAAAGAACAGGAAAGACCTTAAAAAGATTTTGAGTTTGGGGGGTAGGTTATACGAAGGGAAGGTGTTAGCACCCTTTGTATCCATGGTTATCCATGGGCTTTTAGTTACTTAGCTCACTTTAACTTGTTTGAAAAATGTGTAGTGTGTGTTTAGAAAAAATTCTGTAACTTTGCAATGATCCTCGTATGGATGTATACAAAGTGTTTAGTTTGAAAACGTTTCTCTAAAAGTGGGGTGTGAAAAGAGTTTTGAAAGAGAGAGCAAGTAATTAAGTGCTACCTACCCTAAGTTGGTCTTTCTTGTTTCTTTATTTCCTTTCAAGGGTAAGATTGTCCTTACTATTATGGAGTAAGTAGTCATTACATTGGATTTGATAAGGGACGGGCGTATGGCAATCGTATGGTCATAGAAGGCAACCTGTAGGGGTGTCTTAGCAATTTGAAGGGACGATCATCATTTTTTCCGTAGGGTCGTCGAGGGACAAGATCATTATTTTGTAGACAAATTCGAAGGGACTATGATCTTTTAAAAATTGAAGGGACTATGATGATTTTTAATCTGTAGGGACATTTGCTAAGACACCCCCATGTTCGAGGAACTTGACCATTGTATAGAAGGCAACATAGAGGGGAAACCCTAAGAGGTGCAGATGGCGATCGTAGAACGATCGACTTACGTGGGTGAATACCATTTTCAAATATTTATCTTATGGTTAGTGATCTAAGTCCAAATTAATTTTCATTTATTCTTTGCACTCCCAAAATTACTAACCATGCATTAATATTTATATAAATTTAAAAGCGGAATTTTAAAAGGTCCTACGCTATTACATGACTTCAGGGCAGTTACATAATAATAGATGCGGAAAAATAAATTACATAGAAGACGACCTATACAATTTTCTAAGGAAGTAAATAAAGCAATTTAAATTAAAAAGAAAAGGAATTATTGTTTTATGAAAAATAAATTAAGTTTTTTGTTAAATTAAGGTCTTAGAGAATTAGGGTTGAAAAACCAGGTTTGAAAATTAGGGTTTTTTAAAAATTAGGGTTAATAACAAAAATTAGGGTTTGATTAAGAAAAACCTAAATCTAATTAATTAACTAATTAATTTTTTAAAAGAAAACCTAGTAAATTACTTATTAAAGAAAATAATTTAATAAGAAAATGTTATGAAATTTATTTAAAAGAAGAAGATTGATTAAAGGGGAATAAGTTATTTTTAGGTTAATTATTTAATTGATTAAGAAAATAAATTAATAAAGAGAATTAAGAAGGACTTAAAAAAACAGGTTTGCAAAATGTTGGGGGTTGGTCTTGAACCCACGCCTTCTGCTTCAAGGATACCACACTCATCCACTGGGCCAACACGTGTCTGGTGTTACTAAATGACAACAAAACAATTATATAATAAAAGTAAAGAAAACAAATCAGTTGAAAAAAAAATGTTAGAGGCTGGGTTTGAACCCACGCCCTTTGGTTCACATGCATCTCCCTCAACCACCAGACCAAACGCGCGCAACTGATAACAGTATGAAACAAGCAAAATATAAAATAAATTGAGATTTGAATTTCTGATGAGCGTGCCACCCATTTTCTTCAACCTCCAGACCTACAAAATTTCCTGCGAAATTTATTACGACTTTTGCTGCAATTATTTTTTCGCAGCTAAACCTATGTTTTCTTAAACATCAATAATAAATATGCACAATTAGTCCATAATATTTATACAAATTGAATGCCCAAGACCTGCACAATCCAAATATATCATCAAACTTTCTTTAAATGGCCTAAATCAAGAAGCCCTAAATTTGAGTTTGAAACCCTAACAATGGCGGAACTCGAATCCTGCAATGAAACTTCAATTTAATCACCCATAAAGTTTTAATGCAATGAAATAAGAGAGGTTAGACAATCAAAATCAATTGAAAACGCATAAATTCATGAAATCGAAAAAATGTAAATATGGTGGTGTAAACATGAATTCGGTTTGACCGATTCTTGATGTTTTTTAGGATGATAATGATGGAGACTTGTTCAAGGTGCTTCAATAAACCAATTGCAACCTTTAGAACTCTTTGGAAAGGGCTTGAATTAGAAAACCGAAAATCAAGTTTCTTGAAAAAAATTGATTTTTGAAAAGTGTTCTTATGCCTCTGAATTTTGTCCCGGGTATTGTGGTCTTGTTGTATTTATGTAGTAGTGTAATTAGGTTAAGATTTTTGGGCCTTGAGAGATGGATTTCGTGATTGCTTGTGGATGAAGAAACCAAGTTATCAAAATTGTCCAAAAATCAAATTTAATCATGCTATTTTGGTCTTGTACGAATTTGACCATGATCAATCATCTTAAACATCAAATATTTGATCCCAAAATAATTTTGGAATCAAATATTTGATTTTTTATGATTTATTTCAATTAAAAATGAATTTAAATGTTTAAAATTCAATATAATATAAAATAAATCAGAAAAATTAATCATTGGGTCGTGAATGATCTCGTCTTTAAGTTTGGGTTGAAATATTATGGGCCCATTTGGAGAAATCTTAAGTTTTGGCCTTTTTTGCTTCATACACCTCCTCAAAACTTCCCAACTTAAACAATGCATATCTCCCTCAATTTTTATCCCATGAAGGTGTTCTAGGACTTTTTAGAAATCTTATAGTGTCCTCTAACTACTCCTTTTGGTCCCATGTCCATTTGATCTTCCATTTTCAAGTTACGAGCTTTTGAAAAAGTTGACTTTTAAAAGGACATGTAATGTCTTTGCTCATATCTTTCAACTGAAGCATTTTTTGCCTTGGCTTGTGAGACACAAAGTTGTAGAGAATTGAATTTACTTCAAATTGAGCTTTGGATGGAAAATTTATGATGAATCATATGAAAGTTATGGCTGGTCAAAGTACAATTGACTTTTCCTACACAAAACCCTAATTTAGCAACTCTTGATTCTTGATGATTCTGAGGTTTCCTTGATGGATAATGATCAACCCTTAATAAAATGATGAATTTCACCTCATAATCTTGATGTTGACCAAAAATCTTGAAGTTTGACTTTATGTTGACCACATTTGAGTTATTGACCAAATTAACTTATTTTTAAGTATCTGAGCATCTGACTGACCAAACTTGTAGGGAAAGCCTTGAAACTTGACATGAGGATTATTTGAAGTATATGGGATGTCATGAAGTCCACTTAAGGCTTTGGAAGTTTAATTTTATTTGATAAATTCAAAACACTAGTTTTAAGATCCATTGCTTAGGAGGAGACTTTGTCTGATGAAACATGAAATCCCTTGAGCCATTGTGAATCTTGTGACCATCAGGAGACCTCTTGAGATAAATTATCTTGAATATGTGAGGAAAACGTTTGGGGTACAACAGCTTCCTTGTTCAATTTTCTGAAACCTGAGGAGTTAGATTGGCATGTACGCCATTCGTGACCTGAAGGTGGAAGAGGATTGAACACTTAAGCCCAAAAATTTGCACTCCCCGGTGCGCAAAGTAATACTGTTGGTTGATTATATTGATTGACCAGGCTTAAAGATACCATTCAGAGTATTTAGAGATGGGATTTCAGATGCCATCCAAAGTATCTGTTGGTAGGAGTATCAGAATGTCGTCACTGCACTAAGTATCAGAATTAGATCTTCATCTCGATCATCTCTGAAATATCTCTGTAACATATCTGAGCTAAATATCAGCACTAGGTCTTCGTGTAAATCGTCTCTGAATTATCTCTGGGGGGAAAGATACCCTGCACTAAGTATTAGAACTATATCTTTGTATAGATCATCTTTAAACTGTCTCTGGGAAATATCTTGAGTTAAGTATTAGAAATAAATCTTTGTGTCGATTATCTCTGAACTGCTTCTGGAAAGTATCATTCACTAAGTATCACCACTAGATCTTCGTGTAGATCGTTTCTAGACTGTCTTAAGGACAATTTCTTGAATTAAGCATCAGAATTAAATCTTCGTTTCGATTATCTCTGAATTGCTTCTGGAAAGTATCATGCACTAAGTATCATGCACTAAGTATCAGCACTAGATCGTCTCTGAACTGTCTCAAGGACAATTTCTTGAATTAAGCATCGTAATTAAATCTTTGTTTCGATTATCTCTGAATTGCTTCTGGAAAGTATTCTGCACTAAGTATCAGCACTAGATCTTCGTGTAAATCGTCTCTGAACTGTCTCAAGGACAATTTCTTGAATTAAGCATCAGAATTAAATCTTCGTTTCGATTATCTTTGAATTTCTTCTAGAAAGTATCCTGCACTAAGTATCTCAGGGAGTTGGTATTGTTTATCTGACTGTGAACTATCCTAAAAAGGAAAGATTAGTTTATGTAGGATTATTTGTATGCATGTATAACATGATGTTCTTAATGTATGTAAGAATGTTGTATGCATTATGGATGCGTATGCCATGATATGATGTATGTATGAATTATGTAGTCGAAACATATTAGTATCTTCATGTAACAACTGCTAGTTGGGGAACATAAATCCCGATTCGTTGTTGAGGAGTATGAAGATATCATTCCCATTTTGTTTCAGAATATCGTACTTAGGATACTTAGTTTTCCCTTCGTTGCACTTCTTATTGAAAGATTACATTCTTGAATACCCTGAATGGGGATAAAAGAGACGAACATTCCCCTGAGAGACTTCTATGACTAAATGTCAATCCTTCGGAGGATATCAGGCTTGAGAGAAATCTGCTTGGGGATCTCGTAGAGTTGGAAGTACAAGAGGCTACTTGGAATACTTCATTGAAATATTTCCGTAAAGATTACTCTGTGGGGATGAACCTGCGAAGATCCGTTGGATATGAACTTTACTGGGGATTCCTACCTCCGATGGTTCTTAGTAAATGCTATTATTGTAATTATATATTATTTTATGCATTTATTGTTGTTGTACCCCAAAATTTGCACTCCCACAATCAATACAATCTCTCTCAAGACTTCTAAATGATCATAAACTTCTCAAAATTCTCAATTGATCAAGAAGTGTGGAAGTTTCCCCAGGCTATGCCTCCTCTTAGACAAAGTGTCCAAAACTAGGGTTTTGAGTTTCCTCGAGTTAACTTGACTTTCAAGGATTCAAGTGAGCTTCATGGCATCCCTTATTACTTCAAGAATCCCTATGTCAAGTTTCAAGACTTTCCCAATAAGTTTGAACAGTCAGATGATCAGATATGCAAAAATCAATCAAAGTAGTTAAAAAGTCAAATTGAGGTCAACTGTGGTCAAATTAAAGTCAAACTTCAAGATTTTTTGCAAACATCAAGTTTATGAAGTAAACTTCATCATTTGATCAAGGGTTGATCATGATTCATCAAGGAAGTTTCAGATCATCAAGAATCAGGAGTTTCTAAATTAGGGTTTTCTTAAGAAAAGTCAACTGAACTTTGACCAGCCATAACTTTCACATGCTTCATCAAAAATTTCCCATAAAAAGCTCATTTTGAATGAAATTGAATTATCTACAACTTTTTGTCTCACAAGCCAAGCCTATAAATGCTTCATTTGGAAGGTATGAGCTAAAACATTACAGGTCATTTCAAAAGTCAACAAAAAGTCAACATCTTCCAAAGGGCATAATTTAAAAATGGTAAAAGATATGGAAATGAGACCAAAGAGGTTGGTTAGAGGAATCTTTAAGATTTCCAAAATGTCCAAGAACACCTTCATAGCCTTAAAAATGAAGGATTTGTGACTTGTCAAAGTTGGGAGATTGTTGAAGGGTGTATGAAGAAAATAAGGCCTTAAAACCAAATTTTTCCAAATGGGCCTATTATTTTGCAATCCAATCTTTATGATGACATCAAGCATGAACCAAAACCAAAGGTTTATGATTTTTATTATTTATTTATTATTTATTTGGATTTTATTCATTAAAATTCAATTTAAATATAAATTAAATATGAAAAATCAAATAATGGTCAAGATATTTGATTGGAAATCATTTAAATCATATTTAGAATGATTGGAAGTGAATTGAAATAAGATTGGATCAAAAATAGCAAGGTATCATTTGATTTGTTGAGCTTTAATGGTGATTGATTCCTTCACACTTAAGTTACTTCAAAAGCCCACAAATCCATCAATTTTGTTGACCTAATTCATTCCATATAAGTATACAAACCTAATACAAGCTGGAGGACAGATTTTTTGGCAGCCAAGAACACTAAAGCAATCTCAAAATTTCACAACAAAGTCAAATTCGGTTTCCCATATTGAGGTGCTTTCCAAGCCATTTAAAGGTTGAGACATCTTCCTTGAAGCATGTAGAATGTATCTGAACCTTTACATTGATCAAAAACATCCCATATCATGGAATCCGAATCTTGGTTTTCTTGAAATTTTTTGATTTTCGATTCACTTAATTCATGCGTTATTATTGCTTTTTGATCTTATAATGTTGTTTATGATGGTGTATAGATCGTTTCTGGGCAAAAACATGAAGCTTCCATGGACGAATTCATTAGATGCCATTGTTAGGGTTCTTACTCTAAATTTGGGGCTTTGCGAAATAACTAATATAAATAAATTCTAAGCATGTAAATGAGTTGGTCTTGCTGTGGGGAGTACAATGGTGATCCCAATTTGTTGAACTTTTACAGGTTTAATGATCTTTGTGCAAAGCTAGGAAATCCTACGAAACCAGGTTCGCAGGAAATATCGCAGGAGAAATCGAAGGGAAATTCGCAGGAAATTCAAACGAAAAAGAAGAAGTGTGGCGCGAAAATCTGGATTTTGAAACTTTGCTTATTTTATTATGTATTGTTTGTGTTATAATTTCAGATTGGTTCAATGACTCAGTTGGCAAGGATGCGCGCGTTAAAGCTCTTTGGCCTGGGTTCGATTCCAAGGTTTTGTATATTTTGTTTTTAATCCATTTATTTTGCAGGTTGAAAATATAATAATTTGTTCCTGTATGCTTATCACCAGCGTGTGCTGGCCCTGTTGGTTTTATGCTAGACTATTGAGGTAAGGGACCTGGGTTCAATTCCCAGGTCCTATCTTTTTGAGCATTTACTCACTTTTTTCATATTTTCATATTTTCTTTTATTATAACTTTATTTTAATAATTAATTAACTTATTAAATCTAAAAATAATAATAAAAATATTTCTTTCTTAATTAAAATTTTATTATTTCTTAAAAAAAAAGAGAAACATTTTTATTTTTTTATAATAACTTTATTTTAACGTGTTTACATATAATAATAATTTTGTAAATAAAACTAATTTATTAAGTTTAACTAATTATTTTAAAACCCTAATTTTTTAACCAACTCTAATAAACCCTAATTTTCTCTAACCCTAAATAAATACTTTTTTTTATAATTTTTTTATATAATTTGTATAAATTTTTAACATATTATTTTTATTATTATTAAACCATTTAAACTCTTATTTTTCTAATAATCTCTAGAATTTTAATTTATTTAACTTAAAACAATTTCTTTTAAAATTCTAATCTTTTTATTATTTCTTTATTATTACTTTATTATTATTGCTCTATTTATTATTATTACTTATTTATATTTACTATTCTTGCTTTATTATTATATTTGTTTTATTATTCTTATTATTTATTTTTATCCAATTATTTTGTATCTGCCCATAAGCCTTGTAATAGTTTAGAATTTTCTTTTCGTTTTTTTTTTTAAAATGTAAATTGTGTGGTTAGTAAATAGGGTGTGAAAACATACTTGTAATTAAAATTAATTTAGATAATTTAATTGAATAAGATAAATATATGAAATAAATCACTCACGCACTTAAGTCGATCTTTGATCACCATCTGCACTTCCTAGGGTATTCCTCTTGGTTGCCTTTTAATACGATCAAGTCCCTCGAAAATGGGGTGTCTTAAGCAAAGTCCCTCCATAAATAAATCATCTAGTCCCTCCCAGATTTAAAAGATCAAGTCCCTACGATGTTGCCTATGATAATGATCTTGTCCCTTCGATAAAAGATGATAGTCCCTCCCAGGTTGCTAAAGACACCCTCCAATTGCCTTCGTTGACCGTACGATGACCCTACGCTTGTCCCTTAACAAATCCAAGGTAATGACTACCTATTCCTTAATAATAGGGATAGTCTTACCCTTAAAATAACATACAAGAACATGAATGACTTAATATAGGGTAGATACCTCTTAGTTGCTTGCTCACCTTTCAAAATACTTTTTACACCTCACTTTCTTAAACATTTTTCAAAATAAGGCTTTGTATACATCCATACGAGGATCATTACAAAGTACTTAGAAAAACTTCTAATCACACACTACACTCTTCAAAAACAATTTAAGTGAGCTAAGTAACTAAGAGCCCATGGATAACCATGGATATAAAGGGTGCTAACACCTTCCCTTTATATAACCAACCCCCCGAACCTAAGTCTTTTAAAAATAGGTATTTCCTGTTCTTTTATGTCCTTTCCACTTGGATAAAATAAAAGTCGGTGGCGACTCTTGTTACAGAACTGACGACTCTGCTGGGGAGTTACTAAGTAAAAGAGGGGTACCCTTAGGAATTAGATCACTTAAATTGTTTGCTTTGTTTGCTTTACTTTTCTGTTGGGCTTTTTGTGTGAAAGATTCTAACCCGGATCTAGTGTACCCTAGGTAAATGGCAATAGACCGAGGAAACTGTACGACGTATACCGATATGGTTGATCTGGTGGCCATAGTTAGTGTGACTTCTTGGTTGGTGCTTATGTTCCTTAAGTAAATTAAGGATAATATGGGGCTGGCATATGTTGTCAATACACTAACTGACTTTTAGAACCCTAGTTATCCCATCTTGGCCTTTATAAAGTAGTGAGATAGCCGACTTCGATGAAGACTGAAGTTGGTTGATACTCGATGCGACACTCATTGAGATCCTAAACTTGGAGGGTTTTGGTTGGCAAGTAAGTTGCCTACTGAACAACCACGCTTGGGAAGGATCATTGATATTGAGATCCCTTAGAACCTGGTTACTTTTGTAGGATAGGATGAACCAACTAAACTTCAGGGGAGGGTACTTACCTTTAAACCTCATGCAAGCCTTCAAACCTAGGGCTATTGTGTGACTTGTTTGTGTGTGCCACATGTTTGTGATTAAGCATAACATCATAACATCATCATGAAATCACAAGCATAGCATTTTCACTAACCATTTCAAGGACCAAAGGATTTATCTTTGTTCTTTGTTGCAGGTCATGACTTCTGCTCGTAGGAATACAATCCGGATCAACTTTGTAGGAATACCTTCTAAGCTTAAGGAATTGGTCTCTCAAGTTTCTGAAAACTCCCAATTCATCAAGAAGCATGGTCACCTATTGGATCTAGTCACTTCAGGGTTCAATTAAGACACGATGAGTGTCCTATTTCAGTTCTTTGATCCTAAACATCATTGCTTCACATTCCCCGACTATCGGTTGGTTCCTACAATGGAGGAGTTCTCCAAACTACTAGGTATACCTATCCTTGATCAGAGACTCTTCACAGGCTTATAGAAGGAGCCTAAACCTGAAGTCATTACTGCAGCCCTACATCTGAAGAAATCAGACATTGTCCTAGAATCGAGAAGCGGAGTTAAGGGTATTCTTGCTAAAGTATTGATGGAGAAAGCTCAAGTATTCTTGAAGGCTATGAGTTATGATGCTTTTAAGGAGATCTTAGCCCTTTTGATCTATGACTTAGTTTTGTTCCCTAATCCAGACCAGTTCATAGACGTACACGCCATCAACAAATTTTTGACTCGCAATCCAGTGCCTACATTACTTGGAGATATCTTACATTCTCTTCACACTCGTACTACGAATGCGAGAGGAACTCTGATGTGCTGCATACCTTTATTAGCTAGGTGGTTTATTTCTCACCTTCCTCGATCAGTGATGAAGAATGAACAAGGGTTAAGGTGGTCTAAGAGGATTATGTCACGTTCTCATTCAGACATTCATTGGTGTTCTCGATCTATGGAGAATGTTACTATCATTGACCATTGTGGGGAGTTCCCTAATGTGCCACTCCTTGGCATAAGAGGGGGCATTACCTACAACCCTTCTTTAGAACTATGTCAGTTTGGTTATGCTCGGAGTAATGGTCCTCATGACATGCTTATTCAGGGTATTGTGTTCGACTACGACAACGATCTTCAGGGTTACCGTAAAAGGTTTATACGAGCTTGGAACAAGGTGAACAAGATTAACAACAACACTTTGGAGCCAAAGTATTCTATTCCTATGGAGTCTTATCTCAGACGGGTGCGAGCTCGTGCTCAGACTCTTATGATGCCATATCATGTTGTTCTACCAGTCACTATGGAGCCTGTTGCTGAAGGAGATGTTCCTTATACCATCCTTCATCCAGACATGCCTACTGATTTGGAAGAATTGCAGAAGTCCCTGATTCAGTTGAAGGAGCAAAGAGATACTTTTGAAACTCATTTCAGAGCTGGTCAAGAAAGAATTCTGAAGCTGACAAGGCAAATTCACGAGGAGCAAAACCTTAACAAGTACCTCCACACAAAGAGGAAGTGTCCATGGAGACTTAAAACCCCATATATTTATCTTTTGTACTTTATTGTTATTTATTTGTAAGCCCCAAGGGGAAAAACTTATATTAAATATTTACTAATAAAATTTTGTTTTTGTTTTCTTTAAACAAATTTAAATCCTGCGGTCCTTGAAAACATTGCATAAACATATACATACCATATCATTACATCACAGGTTTCTTATAAACAGGTATCTTATCTTCTCGCTGTTTATTTCAGCAGAAATGGCTCTCGAACAAACTGTTAAGGATCTCCAGACTCATAACGCACAATTTCAAGAAATAATTCCAAATTTGTCCAGGGGACAAGATGAGCTGAAGGCACTTTTGACCAAGAAAAAGAAGAAGGCCAGAAAATCAGTGGGCTTCATCAACCTGGGTAGAAGATTCCGAGGTCCCGTCAAGACAGATGAAGAGGTTGAGAATCTTGAGTCTGAAAATTCTGAGAGAGAAGGAGGCAGTCTCCATGATACTGTGGAAGATTCTAATTCTGAGGAGAACTATTATCATGATCCTACTAGTGAAGAGAAGTATAAGATGCTGGTGGACAAAATCAATGCTACGGAACTACAGAAGAATTTTGGGTTGGACTTTGAAGATTTGAGTTTGATTTCTGGAGTTTCCATCCCTATGGACTTCAAGGTTCCCACTTTTGTGGTATATGATGGTGTGTCTTGCCCAAAATTACATTTGAGGTCTTATGTCAGAAGAATTCAACCCCATACTCCTGATAAGAAGTTATGGATACATTTCTTTCAAAAGAGTTTGTCTGGATCCCAACTGGAATGGTATTATCAACTAGAGAGTACCAACATTCGCAACTGGAATGATCTTGCTGGGGCTTTCTATAAACAGTACCAATACAATTCTGATTTAGCACCAACTCGCATGCAACTCCAAAGCATGTCCATGGATGCCAAAGAAAGTTTCAAGGAGTATGCTCAGAAATGGAGAGATATGGCAAGTAAAGTTCAACCCCCTTTGACTAACAGGGAATTGGTTGATATGTTCATGAGTACGTTGATTGATCCTTTCTATAGTCATCTCATTGGAAGCTCATCATTTGGCTTCACTGAGCTGATAATGACTGGAGAACGTGTGGAGAGTGGGATACGAAGTGGAAAGATTCAGATAGTTGCTTCTTCAAATACTACCAAGAATCCCCCTAATGGGAAGAAGGAATCCAATGTTGTGTATGGCCAACATGGTCGTAATGATCGTAACCAATCTGTGGGAGCTATTTTGATTTCTAATCCTACACCTCCACCACAAGAGCAGCAACAGAATAGTCATCCCAAGCCTATGAGGCAATTTACCAAGCTCAATATGTCGTTGGCTCAGGCTTTGCAGCATATGTTGAAAGGAGAATTGATTACTTTGAAGGACCCACCACAAAATATCAATACGTCCTCTTCTTGCTACAATACCAATGTAAGGTGTGCATACCATTCTAATAGCCCTGACCATGATACTAACAGTTGCTGGTCATTGAAGAACATAATTCAGGATATGATTGAGAATGGAGAAATTGAGTTTGATCCTCCAGAAACTCCTAATGTGATTACTGCTCCTATGCCTAAACATGAGAAGACTGTTAATGCTATTGATAAGGTTGTTTATGTTCGTACTATGGTTGAAATAACTACTCCTTTAGCTATTGTCAAAAAGAAACTTGTGCAAGCCGGTTTATTTCCAGGTTGCAAGGAAGATTGTTTTTACTGTGCCTATAAACCTGATAGTTGTTGGAGGTTGAGGTCAGGTATTTAACGCCTGATAGATAACTATATTATACTATTTGAGAGGACCCCTTCCATAGAGAGTCTGTGTGGAGGTTTGACTCAAGACATGAAAGTTGAAGATGTGGCTATGGTTAACAAGATTCCTGTGAAGATTACTTCTAATGGTCCAGTGAGGATCACTTCTAAGGGTCTTGTGAAGATTACTGCTGAGCCAAAGGTGGCTCCAATGATTATTACTACTCCTGGTCCTATCCCATATACTTCTGATAAGGATATACCCTGGAATTATGGTTCTGATGTTTATATCCATGGTGTCAAACAAGAACCTTTGATTGATGCACCTGTTACTGATATTAATCTTGATGTGGACAATATTGTTGGATCCAGTAATGTTACCAGGAGTGGAAGATTTTTCTCTCCAGAAGACACCTCAAAGATTGCTGCTACTCCAGTTCATATCTCTAACTTTGGGTCAAGTACTGAGGCTCGGGGCAAAGGACCAGTGTGTAATACCTTAAAGTTTGCCCTCTCATTTCCATGCCATTTAGTATATCCTTTCATACATTGCATTGCATTTAGATCACAATTGTATCATAAACATAGATGAACATACATATCCATTTGAGCTTTCATAGGTTGCGACTGACCTTTATTTCTTCATGCGGCACATGCACAAGGATCTCGGAAGAAGCCAAAAGTTCTCGGTTGATTCAGAGGAGTTTAAGCAGAATATCAGTTTTATGATGCAGTTTGCAAAAGTTGTAACTTATGCTTGGAAACTAATTTTGGCTTGAAACTCAATAATTTTGACCATTTTGGTATTCTCTACAACTTTTGTGTTCGGCTCGGAGGCCAATTCATCAAGGAAAATGGCGAGAATTATTTGTTTCTGAAACTTCGGTTTCGCCGATTAACTGTGCTAGCGGTATACAAGAGTTTGTAACTTCTGATTGGGTCAACATGTCTGGGAGATTCATATGCCAAACGTTCTGTCTTGATATCCTTTCCGACTTTTGGGTTTTGGCCGAGAACTAATTCCTTGAAGAAGATCTCCGAATGTGCGGGTTTTTAGAGTCGACATAGTGAAAAAACAGTGTTGAACCGGTGAGGTTTGAATACTAAAAATTCACAACTCTTGGCTCGTTCATCGGATTGATGTCATTCCGGTGCATAAAATTCCGTTTAGATGTTATCTTCATTCTGGGAATTCAGTTTGGGTTAGATCCAAGCGGAAGGATCCCGAAAATGCGAATTACCAGTGGGGTTCTTTGATGCAGCGCACTGTCTGTCAGATTTTGTAAAATTCATAAATCGGTCAATTTTCATCGGATTGCGCCCATTCTCGAAGCGTTGGTTCACAAATTTTATCATATTCATGTTCCAAGACAAGCTCGAGTTCAAACAATGCCCCAAAGATTGTCGTTTTGGTTTATTTCGCAAAACTGAAGTGTTGAACCGAAGAAAAAGGCTGAAAGTGGTTTCACGAGAAAATTCATATCTCCCTCGTCGTTTGTCCAATTGAGCTTACATTTTAACACCAGGTCACTGACTCATAGATCTACAACTTTGCTGAAAAAGTCGAGTCGAGATTATGCTCCGGAGAGGTTGACCTAGTCACATTTTCGAGTAGCGGACACCAAATAAGCCGAAAAAACAACTTATTCAGTGACGTCTTGCAGCTTAAACGTATCGATCGCACCCGATTTTGATCGTATGATGTTCTTCGTTTTGCATTGCAATCGTGATTCAGAGGCGGACAATGTTGTGGAAGGCTCAGAGTCGAAATTTCTTGCCGAAGATATTGTTATTTTCACTTAAGCCGAAATTCTACCTTTTGTCTTTCATTTTACACTCCACTATATATTCTTTTGACCCACAATTTGTCTCATAACTTCAATCATAATTTACAAACACTAAAAAACTCTCACAAACTCTCTCTAAAGGATCAAAGTTCATTCTCTCAACTCTTTCTGAAGAACACAACAACAACTTCATCAAGAACTCAAGAACACAACAATTCCGATCAAGCTTCCGGTAGCCGAGCCGCCACGAACCACCACCTCCGGTCAACTTCACCACCGTGCGACCACCATCTTCCGCCGACGGCAGCCACGCGGCCTCTCCTCCTCTCCTCCGTTCATGATCGCGTCTCACTTCCTCCGGATTCACAATTTCTTCATCGATTCTTCATTCAGTAAGCTTCTTAAACTTTAATTCATGAATAATTGTTGAATTGTTTGTTGAATTGTTTCTTGAATTAAATTTTGAAGTTGAATTAATCTTGTGGAGATTATGTGTATTGATTCATGATTTGATTATTGATTGATTCTTGATTAATTTATCCTAATAATGTTTGTGGTGCATAATTGAAAAAGCTTGGTAAAGTTGACATAGAATAATCGGTGCATGTTAGGTGTTTGACAAAATTCCTAAGCGAGCTAATTATTATGACTTGATATTGATTGAAGTGCTTGACTTTTAAATTCATGCTTGTTTCAATGTGCAAATTCGAAATAGGATAGGTTGAGGCTTGTTGATGTTGTTCATGTGCCGCGTGTCGAAAAGTGCGTTTTAGTCATAACTTCCTAACCGTAGCGCGTTTTCGCGAATGTGAATAGTGTAAATTGACTTTGTTGATTATTCCGGAGCCATTGGTAAGCTTTTTAGCCGATTTCAGACATTTTTTTCCGACTATTTCGCTACTACCAGCCGACAAAATCGACCAAAAAGTATCACTTCCAAGCGGATTTTTAAAAACCGATTGCATATTTGAATCCGTTGGTACGTTTGCAAGTTACCATACGATTTTCGTTCAATTCCAAGTCGGTGATTTTTGACACGTTTTTTCGTTTCAAGGCTTTTAAAGTTCGGTTTGGTGCGATTTTGATGCATCGATCTTGTTTTGACTTGTACTTATGTTTGTTGATCATTTGCCATTCATTGCATGTAAATTTGTTCGATTCCGGTTTGAGTTTGCATGTTGTTTATGTTAGTGCATAAGTGCTGCCCCGTTTTGAAACATAAATTTCAATGCATGTCCATGACTTATATATTCATCTTTCTACTTGATTTTGAGTTGTGAGGCATAGGTGCAACTTCGGGTTGTACCTCTTTTTGGTTTCTAATGCGTTTGTTGAGTTCATGCAAGGTTCTCGCAAAGATTTTAACGACGGTCGTTTGGTTGGTATTCCACTTTATTTGTGGGATACCTTTGGATTCAAATGATATTTTGTGTCGTTGTTTTTTTGTTTCGATTATGGTGGATCTTCACAAAGCTAATATGGAAGATAAACATTTATTTTGCTCATGGGAGATTACAAGACCTTGCATGAAGTTTTTTGGATTTCTTTTATATGAAGAATCGTCACTTTGATCAAGTAAGTAATTTCAACTTTTTTCGACTTTAACGCATCATTCTAGTTTGTATGGGGCTTAGGATCATATAACTTAAGGTGCATATTGAGCCCTCCCACTTGAGGCATTGGATTTATTTATGATTTTTGATTATATGTGTCGATTTCGGAGCTTAGGGATTAGGTTACGGATTGTAGAATTCACTTCCTTTTGCTTTCCCTTAAAACACCGTTTTTCCCGTTTCGTCGCAATTATTAAAAATAGTTTTAGGTGGGATAAATTCTGGAAATATTCATGAGTGATCCTAATTCTCTTAATTAATTTGTCATATTTTTTGATTCCAGGTTTGATTGGGTTTAGTAATTAATTTGGATTTTTCATTCCAAGTTGTCCCAAAAGGAATGGTGTTGACATAAGGGACCAAAATCCATTTTTTCCCATAGGTGTGAGACCTATTTTTTGTGTGTGATTAACCACTGAAATTTGTGACATTTTATACTCCTTAGGCCTTTTTTTTATAATAATTTTTGGAGCAATTTTTGATCCACTTTGTGGAGTTGTTTTTCGGCGATCATGCCTTGTTACCTTGCTCATCAAGTAATTGTTTTGGCACTTTGGTGCATAATTTTGTGAAATCCTTTTATACCAAGTAAGATACTGACTTTATCATTCCAGGGATTTAATTTCATAATTTTTCAAGCCTTTTTGCTATTTTTCATGTCACCTAGATTATAGGTCCGATTATGTGTGTATTTGCTCCATATCCTAGGATTTAGCAAGGCATTCATGCCATTGGCTTGAGAGAATTTTTGGTAACTTTTAGGAGTTAATTATAGGTCACTTTTAAGTCTTTAATTCCAGTTATAGGTCACTTTTTGAACCACATTCATTTGGTTTGTTTTGGTGTTCCAAAATGCACACTTACTTGAACATGTTTAACTTAAACTCATTTCTCTTCTCCTCTAATTGTTAACATGAATTATATGGGAATCATTAATGCCTATACATGCATTCTAATTGCATATCATATCTTGTATGCTACTGATCCATTATCATTTCATGCATATTCACATGCCATTCATCTTTAACTTGCATCATTTGTGATCTTATGCGATGTTTGCTCATTTGTTCTCACATCTTCTTTTCATTGCTCCATATGCTTAAGTCATTGCATACATGATTGTATATTCAGTCATCCACATTAATAAGAATTCACTACTGACTTTTATGCTCCTTTTATGTATTAATTCATGCTTGTAAGCCATACGCATCCACACTTCATCCATAAGACCTAACATGCATTTAGATGAACTTAGGTGAACTTTTTGTACATAGTTTGACATAGTTTGAACTTGTGAGATATCCTAGCATACCTAGGGACCTATAGCATGTAGATACTGAATTTAGAAGTCATGTAACCTTTAGGCACCTTCATCTTTAGACTTAGGTCTTACTTTGAACCCTAGTTCCATTCTAGGACGTTTATGGTACTTAATCGCTTTTATGCTTTGATTTTACTTTCAATATGCATTGTCATGCTAACCTTTGTTTTGTAGGGGGGAAGATTGAGGTAAGCCTCAATTCATTTCTATCTCTTATGCATTATAATTTTGTTTGCCTTAGCACCTTGTGCTTTGCTCTTAGGCTTTCCCTTTCTTTAGAGACAACTTAACTTCCTTAGGAAGTAAGTTAGTTTTTAATTCTCTTTTCTTCTTTTCCTTTCTTCCTTAGGATTAGAAAACTTCACAAACCATTAGGATCTCCCTTTTGTACATAATAAATAACTTAGGGTTGTGTCTTAGTCCCCCTTAGTTTTCTCTTTTTCTCAACTTGAGTCTTTCTTTCTCACCTCATGAAGAAAATAATAAAAATACCTAATAAAGGTTGAATGTTCTTATACGCCATGAGACTTTGTTGCAGAATACTTATACGCGTCCTGTTTCGGGGTGAGGTGTAAGTATTTACCACGATGGATAGGTCTTAGTATGAGAATGTTCACAAATAAATTCAAAACATTTCTCATAAAAGACAAAAAAAAATAATAAGCGACTATCCTGCGGGAACTTCTCTTTCTCATCTCATTCATTCTGAACACGAACTCACGACGACTTGTCTCATTTGCAAGACGGTAAACGCACTCGTACCAGACGAGCCTGTAACACCTGAGCATAGACATACGCAGTTCCAACTGTAAAAAAACAAACAAATTGTTCCCGCCTTAGTTAGGCGAACTACGTCGACTCTGATCCTCATTTTCCCGATGAGGTACGTAGGCAGCGGGGTAGGGCCCGTTCGAGCACATTATTTATTTTCCCTACATTTTCCCCATTCTTTCTTTTTTGTTCTCTTTTCCAGTTCCCTTTTATCATTCCCATTCTAGTTTCAATTGCAGTTTTATTCAGCAGCATCTTATTTTCTTACCCTTTGAAACAAACAAGCAAGCGTGGATCCCGTCGGGTACGGCGGACGATCTAGGGTGCTAATACCTTCCCAGGTCGTAACCGACTCCCGAACCCAGATCTTTGGTTCACAGGACCTTGTCCTTTCTTTCTTCCCCAGGTTTGTGCAGCATCACCTTTCCTATTCATTTGGGATAAAAATGCATGGCTGGCGACTCTACCTTTTCCGCGCCACTTTCGCGTTTGTACTAGGATGAAAATCCCGGGAGCGACAGCTGGCGACTCTGCTGGGGACCGAACCCAAAATCTCTGGTTTCCCTCGTAGAGTCAATCCTAATGCCTGTTTGGTTTTGTTTCTTTGGGTGTTTATCTGTTTACTGATGTGTGCTTTAGTTTATCTTTACTGTTTTTATATACAGTTTTTACTTTACAACTTCACTTTACCACATTTATTTACTGCTTTCAGTATTTATTTTCCATGCATCATATTATACTGGACTATCTGGATGTGTTGGTTTTCATTTTTTCTGCGAGATGGAAGTTACTGTGAGATAAGCCAAATACCTGGCTTGAGTGCACTGTAGGATTAGCGTGGACACGTTGTGCTCGCATGGTTACATGATGAGTGGTGATGTGTTCCACACCCAGACTGCGACCGTCTTGGGACTATTATGTGTGGGGGTTCTTCCCCACTTCAGGGTACGACCTTGATAGTTATGTGCATCTGGTGATCGATCTTCAAGGACCTTAATGGAAACACCCCTCTCCAGTGAGGACAGTGGCAGACCATATTTGTTGGCAAACCCACTCGCATCCGAGGGTCCATTGGGAACTCGCATAGGATGGCCTGGTTCTCTCATAGGAACCCAGTTAAAGCAAACTGTTCATATGGCGATAGTATTGTACCCTTCGGGATGAATGTACTACTGTTTCTCGATTCAGTGCTTGAAGCTGGGGACTTATGAGGGATGCTTGTTTTTCCGGACTCAGCTGAGGCCTCCCTGAGTAGTACATAATGCCAAACCGATTCCCTGATTTGGTCATGAGCCATTTCTCGGAAATGGTGAACGTATTATTGCTATTCGGCTTTGAGAGTCTGTGATGTTTGACCCGAGTAGCACACCCGTGAGATTGGGAGGGGTTTACAGGTTTGCAGGAACCCTAAACTTCAACATACCCACTTTGCCAGTATTGTTCAGTGTTCTATGGTTCTTTGATTCAGAGATCCGAGATTTCTATTCAGAGAAATTGTTATTGTGATTACCATTATGACCCTGATATTGTGACTGTTATTATGACTCTCCACAGACACTTGGCTCATTGTTCAACTTCAACACCATCAGTGACTGTTCAATTATGTGATCCAGTTCTACAATTATTGGGTTCTCAGTTTTGGGGTTCTATATAGAGATGTGTCGCTATTATGGTTCTATACATACAGTTGGTTCACTGCTCAACACCAGCATCAGACTATTGATCACATGCATGTTGCATACATGACATCATATCATTCCAGCACATATGTTCAGTTATTTCCAAGGATCACATATCTAAATCATGCCATTGGACTTTTTTTGTGTCAAAACTTGAATCAAAGTAGATAGATTCCTCAGAAATAACTGAACATGGCATTTGCATACATCCTTGTATTCTTGACAGGTGTTCAGAGACAGATTAGTATCATGACTTGGTTTCCCTTCACAATGGCCAAATTGAATCACAACTATCAAGGTATAACTCCGGGCGAAGGTAACCAAATGAAGACCCAGCTGAGACCATTCAGGGCAGCGGTACAAGCTTTATTTCAAAGTCAGAAACTGCTGAAAGAGGAAGTCAACCAGATGAAGACTCAGATGAACTTGGTTATGGAAATTTTGAACGAAGCTATTTTCATCCCTAGTGAGGGGAACTACGCTGCTCTGATTCTCCATTGGTCAATGGAGATACGTAGGCAGGAGATCGTGCAAGATCTTTTCGAGCAACCTTATTTATTAACTTTATCAACCTCTTCCCTCCAGATGTCATTTGTCAGCATCCAACCTGAGCTTCCCAAGAGTGTCTTAGGGGAAGAGCTTAAGGGTAAAGGCCAGAACAACTCAAGAAGAAGTTTGATCATATTCTGATGTCGTACACAAACAGCAGACATTGCAATGTTATCTACTATACTTAGTGGGAACACAACTGTTTGTGAACGCCAACTCCTTATATACATATGTAGTTTGGCTGAGGTACCTATTGGATCCTGTGATGATCCATGAGTACAACTGGGGTGCAGCGACGTTGGCACACACTTACTCCAGACTCTCCACTGGATGCCTTTGGGCTACTCGAATTATTGCAGGAAGTTCTTCACTATATATGGTACAATTCCTAAACCCTTAGACTTTTTTCTCTTATATTATCGTGATATTTGATTGATACCAATTTTTTTATTGCAGTCCTGGATCGTTCAACACTTTCCGTAGATACATAACTGGGAGTATGTGTAGGAGTACATGGAGGAGTGACCTCAGGCACGTGCCTTTCTCCCGCTGAGACGGAACGAGTCGGTAGAGCCATACAGAGTGTATCTAGACCGCATGGTTCTTGAGGACGTCATATACAACTCCTACAAAGATCACCATGCAACGCCCCCATTCAATTATGTTTCACTTTACAACAGAAGGTTGGCATGTAGCTCGACCATCACTGTACGATATCTTCCCGAGCGCGTCATGCGACAATACGAATATGCCCAAACCATTCTCAGGCACCCTTCAGTGTCCGCTCCTCTGCTCATTACCCGCCGCCAGATAAACGAGATCTTTGTTGAGTTTCAGCACCATCTGGTATCAGACGAGTCTCGTGCGATCAGAGTTGATTATGAGCGAAGCTACGTTGATGGCTACATCAGGTGGTTCTATATTGTCTTAGACTTCATGATGCTTCCCACTGCAGATGGTGATCCTCCCAGACCAGCATATCAGGAGGTATTAGAGGAGGAGCGGTCCCAGTTGGATCACACTCAAGATCTGGTGCATATATGTCTACAGGTAGTTAGGATTGGGCGGGAAGACATTGATGAAGGTTTCTTCCATGAGGGGTCTGATGCCATACATACAGTGGATAAGATGATTTAGGTGAAATTGAGTGGTACACAGTACCACAAACATCGCGCCAGGACTGGTGGAATAGGTAGTCAAGGAGGACGCAGAGGCAGACGAGGCGGCATAGGCAGAGACAAAGGTGGGCGTGCACAGAGGGTAGGCAGAGGAGAGGGTGGAGAGGATGTACTCCCTCATACACAGTAGCTATATGTATTTTTATTTTTATGACAGTGATGTATTTATTTTGGATGATGACATTGATGTACTATATATAGTACTTTATTCATGTTTGTGCATTTATATATGATGTATTTATATATGATACTATTTTTTTAATAATAAAATTGGTTTAATTTTTTTAAATGTTCTACAAAGTTTTTGCAAGTGCATATATGGAATATTTACGCATATGCATCTATGGAAGATTTCAACGTAAAACAAAAAATTGGTGCGTTCGAAAGTGTATCAGCTGAAACATGGTATATTTGGAAATACAGCATGTGGCTGAGAGTGTTATGAGGTGGATTGAGAAATTATCTTTTTATATGTAGTTTTATGAAATATTGTGATTCAGGTTCACATGATGTCAACAAGTTTAGCTCATTCTCCTTCGATCATGTGCGATATATAGAGAGGATGTAAATGAGATTATGTGAGATTATATATATATATATATATATATATATATATATATATATATATATATATATATATATATATATATATATATAGTATGTTAGGTAAGATGTGTGTCGAGCATTAAGATCAATTTGACATGTTCGGCTACATTCTCAGTATTAGTTGACCATCATGTTTTTTAGTAAAACAGATGGTGTGAACCATAGTTAGGATTATATGAATCATGTTTGCCAGTATAGCCTCAAAATTTTAAACATTAATTGGGTAAAAATGGTTATATATATATATATATATATATATATATATATATATATATATATATATATATATATATATATATATATATATATATATATATATATATATTCCAAAAGTGAGTTTTTATAACTTAGTCAACAATCATGGTCTTTAAATTAGATTTAATTGAATGGTTATAAGAATAAATGTTAATTTAACCATTAGATTTTTTTTTGATCAAGCTAAAGGTTATGATGTGGTGTAAGTTAAAAAAAACTTATTCCAAACACACACACACACACACACACACACACACACACATATATATATATATATATATATATATATATATATATATATATATATATATATATATATATATATATATATATATATTTCAATTCAAGAATTATAAATAGATGTTCTAGTTCGGCTTAGGAATCAGAAATGAAGATAGTTGGATAACTAGTAATCTTTAATTGCGGTTATGATTTTTTTACAGTCGCGCGAGATGGACTTGAATAGTTAACATTCTAACACTCGAGTCAGTTTAAGATTTAAGATAAGTATATGAAAGTGGAGATTAGAGATTATACATTGCTCTTAACATGTGAATTTTTTTTATACTTTGGGTTGAGTATAATATATTTGATATGGATTGGGCATTGGTAAATTGGACCTTTGGCCGATCCAGAACACTTTCCCTCAAGGCTTTGTCGGGCATTGAAGGAGTCAGGAAAGCCTTAAGTATTATTGATTGGCCTACATGTTGTGATTTGATATGGAATGGAACTAAAACGCTTGGGATCAGTTTTGAAAAGTAGTAGATAACAAACACATTTAATGTGGTTCCATCATTTAAACACTTTGTCTCCCTTTTTTGACATGTATAGTGACTTTACATGTTAGGGTATGGCGCAAATTATTGAGTACTTAAGTGCACTCGAATAGGCGTCATCCATGAGCGATGATACTATTGATTTAATGAGCGATTCTAAAGTTGAAACTTCATTTGCTTCTGCAATGGGGCATACCCTAAGTATCTTCACCTTTCTTTTAATACTGATAACGTAGGATTGGATATCATAATCCTATATGACAATTATAAGTTAAAAAGGGTATTTGGGAATTCTTTAGTGGAAAAAACTTGTTCTTTTTGGTCGTTAGATGCCCTTATATCGAATGTTTGCAAAAGTAAATTGAACTGAGGACCCTATGCCCCTTGTATTTCGTTTGAATAAGAGGTAATAGCTTGTTTGCAATGGAGGGAGCATGATAGAGATTTCAATCAGCTCCGTTTGTGGATTGAAGGTTGTGAGCCTAACGACGTTGATGTGTTGGATCACTTAAATCTTTGGAACCAGTCGAATACATCGGGGTATGGCTAGGTGGATGCAAAAGTAATGGGCACTTCATCGACTCTTAGTATTAATGCCTCCCAAAGCGATGTCGACATTATGGCCGATGATCCTTTTGAGTGGTTAGTTCTTCTAGTGTCAGGGGAAAATAAGATATCTGTCACGCCCTAAATTTGCTCTACCATATTCTAAGAGTATCCGGCTCTTTCTAATTTCATTTTCATACCATACATACACCAAGCGTGATCTCTTTTAACTCATTCATCTCAATTAGCATCCATCATTCATTTCATTTTTGCATTACCGTATTCTATTTACCTGGCTTGTTACTAAATTCATTTGCATATTACCTATACCATGCATAGATTAATCCTAGTCCTCATGTAATGGCCTTGTCATTTCATGATCATCATACATTTGTATTCCATCTCATGTAACATCATGCACCATTCAAATCATACTTATATTGAACATGGATTCTCATTTCAAAAAGTTAACTAGATATATGACTCAAGGTGGTGGGAAGGTACTTTTAGGAAGCATGATTCTAGTTTGATTTTGCATCTTGACTTTTGACTTTATGAGGGTTTAATACTCTTATCATTTAAAGCATTCATGTATGGATGAAGTAAAAGAAACAATGAAATGTTAGGAAGACATCTTGGATGATGGAAAATAGAGATTTTATCAATTGAAGCCATTACAGACCATAAGTCATTCAACTTACAAACTACAACACATTACAAGTACATGAAAAAATACAAGAAGATAGATAGTTTACTTTTTGGTCAACATGGTTGACCTTGTTGACAAAACCTTAGACAATTGACTAACATATTCCATCTAGTTCTTCAAGCTTCAACCTTGCATCCTTGCACTATCCATCATGCTTCAAACTCCATTTGTCTTCATGGCCAAGTTACCTATAAGTCTTCATGCCTCTTATTGGTTGTTCCAAAATTCATGAACATTAGTTACCACCATACCAACAAAAAAATATAAGTGCATCTGTTTACAATCCGTTTTAGTTCACCACCATTTCAAAATTCAAAAGAAATTCACATTCAACTCATCATGTACAATTCAATGCATTCAAGCATAGTTCATTTCAAAACCAAAACAAGCCAGGTTCACAATTCAAATTAATGACATTACAATTTAACATTCCATAAAATAATCCAAAATGCATGTTAGAGTTCAGATGCATCAAATCCAACAACCACGACAATACAAGTTGTAAGCAAATTCAAAAACAAATGAAACAATGGAAACCAATATCAGTTCAATATTGTTTCATCAGGTCACTGTTAAAATGAGATGATAACTATCAAGCTTAATTTATTGAACATAAATGAATGGCTTTATATGTAGCCAATATAGAAACAGAAAGGGAGTAAAATAAGGACCATGACTTACATGCCTAGATCATTGCTATTTCTAAGGAGGAATAAATCAAACAAAGAATCTAATTCCTAAAGAATATGCTTATTCATAACAAGTAAATAACTCTAAACTTGAATAAGTCAAAACTAACTAACAACATTATTCTAACAAACCCTTCCATAAACTGAATTCCATTCAAGAAATACATTCAGTCTATATCTTCAATGTTGTATATTCCAAGTCTTTCTCTCAATTTCACGAATACTTCACGGTTCAAGGCTTTGGTCATGATGTCAGCTAACTGATCCTTAGTACCATAGTGCACTAGTTCAACTTCTCCTTGGTTTGCTAACTCACGGAGAAACTGAAATTGAACATGAATATGCTTACTCTTACCATGCATAACAGGATTCTTCGAAATTTTAATTGTTGAACTATTATCACAGAAAATAATGCACTTATGTTGTTTAATCCCCAACCTCTCAAGCACACGCATCATCCAAATACTTTGTGCATCACAGGTTGCTACAGAAATAAATCTGGCTTCAGTGGTGGACAACGACACCACAAGATGCTTCTTAGAACTCCAAGAAACTAATCCATTTGACATCTTAAAAATATACCCTGAGGTGCTCTTTCGGTCTTCAAGATCTCCGACATAGTCAGTGTCACAAAAAGAAACCAAATTCTCTTCTCTTTCTCTTTTGTAAAACAATCCCAATTCAGTGGTCCCTCTTAAGTAGCGCATAACCCTTTTCACAGCTTGTTGATCCATAGTCGTTGGAGCTTCCATGAAACGAGCCACCAGACTCACAACATACATCAGATCTGGCATAGTGGCAGTTAAGTACATAAGACTTCCTACCATTTTCTTATACACGGTAGCATCAACCTTTAATCCTCCAACATCCTTTGTGAGTTTCCACCCTGGAACAATTGGGTTATTGACAGATGAACAATTTTGTAAACAAAAACATTTCCAATACTTCATTAGCATACTTCCTTTGACAAATAAAAATCCCATTAGAAGTTTGTGTGACTTCCACACCAAGAAAATATCTCATACATCCCATATTAGTCATCTCAAATTCCATTTTCATTGAGCTCTTGAATTCTTTGAACATTTTGTCACTATTTCCGGTAAAGATGAGGTCATTACGTACAAATTTACAATCAGAACGTCTCCTCCTTCCTCCTTCTTTGTAAACAAAGTGTGATCACTCATGCTACATTCAAAGCCTTCCTTGACAAAGTATGACTCTATCTTGCTAAACCATGCTCGAGGGGCCTGTTTAAGCCCATAGAGAGCTTTCTTCAGTTTATACACTTTGTCTTCTTCACCTGTCACCTCATATCCTTCGTCTGTTCCATGTATACCTCATCTGTTATTTCTCCATGTAGAAATGTACTATTGACATTGAGTTGATAAACTTTCCATCCTCGTCTGGCGGCAACAAACAAAGTTAGTCGAATTGTATCCCATCTTGCCACTGGCGCAAATACCTCAGTGTAATCGATTTCAGCTTATTGAACATATCCTTTCGCAACAAGACGCGCTTTGCATTTGTATGCTTCTCCTTTTTCATTAATTTTGGTCTTAAATACCCACTTAACACCAATCCTTTTTGCTCATGTTGGCATATCTGTTAATTCCCATGTTCCATTCTTCTCAATTATTGCAATCTCATACTTCATTGCATCCCTCCATACCTGACTTTTGACTGCTTCCTCAAAGGTGGTAGGATCATTTGAAACAAACATGGCAAGCTGTTGCATCTCCTAGGTAAGATGTTCCACTCCTTCATTTTCCTCTTCAGACAATCCAGCTCCAGATTCATAGTCTATCATCCATACTAGCTCCCTTCTTACTCTCTTTTTAGGAAGATTGATTCTTTCATCTTCTAAATCTTTATTCTCCTGATTCTCTTCATTTTCATTATCTGAATCTTTATTTTCCTGATTCTCTTCATTTTCTTCGCACATAGGTTAAAAAGAGTTAGTTTCTCCCGACTTCTTCCAATCCCACTTTTCCATTTCATCGAAGACTACATCTCATCTAATAACGATCTTCTTTGTTTTTGGATATCTTCAATCCAGAGATAATGAAGATTGAAATCATTGATATCATGTCCTTGAGATAGCCAATTTATTTTTTGGCCAATGTGACAAAGTAATGCAGACATTTGTTCACATTTCATTCCTCAACCAATTATTTCCAAGATATCTTGGTCATTTCCTCACCAAAATGTTAGTCAAAATGTTCTCATACCCAGCGGAGTCATAAATGGTATTCTCCCTTGCAGAGTAGTTACTCTCTTCTCAAATCAACTAATCTTGTATTGATCGTGTTGTCCCGTGTCAACGGACCTATTGTGGATGGATCGCTTGATACCATTCTCCTATCAGATTGGTCTATCTTGCTTGTTTTGTTTGGTGCGGAAGAGGTAGAGTCGCCATCCAGGCATTTTTATCCCGAAAGAACGAGAATGGTAATGCTGCACAAACCAGAAGAAAATAAAAAGGAAGGACACAGGTCCTGCGAACCAAAAAGACTGGGTTCGGGAGTCAGTTACGACCTGGGAGGGTATTAGCACCCCAGATCGTCCGCCGTACCCGACGAGATCCACGCTTGCAAAGAAAACCGTTTCAAAGGGTGAAAGAAATGAAAGCTGCTGCAAAAAGAAAGACTGAAACTGGATAAGAAAAGAAAAGAAAAAGGGAACTGAAAAAGAAATGAAAAGGAAAAATGTAGGGAAAATAAAGATTGTGCTCGAACAGGCCCTACCCCGCTGCCTACGTACCTCATCTGGACAATCCCCAGCAGAGTCGCCACTTTTCTGTAGCGGTAAAATCATGAGTGTAAGTTATTAGCTAACTTAACTCAAGGTAAACAGAGTCGCCACCACGCTTTTATTTTATTCCAAATGGAAAAGGGAAAAAGAGCGAATAAAACCTAATGAATCTAAAAGCAAAAAAGCTAAAAGAATCGAACAGAGAACGGGTAAGGGGATAGGTTACAAATTGGGAAGGTTTTACGCACCCAAAATGTCTGTGGTACTCCACGGGAGCCCTTTGAAATATTTACTGCTTTTTTTGGTTTGAAAATGGTTTGTTTGAAAGAGATTGAAGAGATGAGAAGAGAAATGTTTTTAAGATTTTTGTGTTTGAAGAGACGATTGTCTCATGCCTACGTACCCACAAAGTGCAATGCGAGATCAAAACCTCGTAGTTCGTGGTACAAAATGTGAAAAGAAACAGTGAGTTGAATTGATTTTAAAATGTAAAGATAAGTCGTCATTCTTTAGCGAATAATTCCGCTAGAAAGAATGAATCATATCTAAACATAAAAATGGAAAAGTGCACGAGGGTACAAAAACAATTGAATGAGTTTTACATTTTTTAAAGTTTTGAAAAGAAAGTTTCGACATGCTTATGTGGTTTAGCATTTATTAAGAAATGAAATCGAAAAGGTAAAACCGCTTGACCTAAGTCAAAGTTTGATTATGAAAATGTTTGAAGTTTGAAAACAAAGAAGGTTTTGAAAATAGGAAGAAGATTTGAAAATTTAAGAAATGGGAGGAGATGAAGGGACTATCCTAAGACTTGAATGTAAAAGTTAAAGGGAAGAACAACAAAACCGTATGGTGAACATTCTTCGAAACAATAGGACTTCCATCTTCATAAAAAAGTGAACTAAATCGGATAAAGTCTCCATGGTGAATGAAATAGTATAATAAAAGCATAATAAAAGAGATAAGGAGCGAGAGATTGAAATAAAGAGGATAAGGTGCGAGAATGAATTAAAATGTTAGTATATTAATAGTATAATAATATTTACATAGAAATGATATGATGAACTTAATCAAACACAACCAAAATCAAGAGGCAACCAGATCCAATTGGATCTTATTCCGAATTCGGGACAAGTTTAGGTCTATGTTAAGCAATCGCCGAGTAATTTACGAAGTAATTACCCTAAAAATGAGGCCGACCACCACCGATTAAGGTGGAAAATATTTGTGCTAATACATGTTAGAGAAATGATATAATGGATCATTCTCCGAAAACATGTCGCACTAAAAGAAAAAAGGGTAACGGTCTAATCTTAAACGAGATTTCACATTGAATTACCGAATGCAATCTATCACGATCCCAAAGTATGGAGAATGATCCAAATGATCATTCATCCATAGATTTGAAATAATGAAGATTAAACATCTTTGAAAACCAATAATCTACGAATCGGAGATCTCATCGACCAAAAGAAAAATAAGAGATGAAAGAAAGTGGATCTAGCATTTACGATCCACTCCAACAAAAAATTAAAATAAAAAAACCAAATATCATGAAGAAATTCAAAATAAACTCAAAGATTTTTTTTAAAAGAAATTTAATATCAACAAAAAGTAATTAGAAAAAAACTTTAAAGAAAATTAGAACAAAAATCCTTAAAAATGAAGTAATGTACAAAATTATTTAAAAAAAATATAAAATGAGAGATGGAAGAAAATAGAAGAAAGAAAGAAAAGCAAAAAGAAAGCCTAGGGAGGGGGGTTATGCGCAGATGGTGGTGGTAATAGGAATTTGGAAATAACAATGGACCAAAGCCCAAAAACAACAAATGGCTTATTTTATAAAATCAGAATGACAAAAAAATAAATCCTCTTCTTATACACGTGAACAGAACATCTTTCTCCTCTCCCTGTATACTCCGCCGTTACTATTCCTCTTCAACATACATCAAAACTATGCGGCACAATTACCTTCTTCAATGAGAAAAAAGCCTCTGATTCTTCTCTTTCGATTTGCTTCGGTCTCTTTCTCACTGCTATTGTTGTGTCGTTGTTTTCGTTGTTAAGCGAAGATGTTGAAAATGAGAAATTGAAGGTGTTGCGAGATGTTTAAAAAGGAAGATTGAAGAAGAATGAATGGAAAATTGAAGGTTAGCTCTGAATTTTGTTTTTTGCAGAAATTCTGTTTGGTATGTTGTTGTTGTTGATGAAGATGAATAGTGATGAATGATTTGGATGGTTGAAAAACTCAGATTTGATTTTTTTTTCGGTTTTTGTTTTATTTTTGTAGAGTGAAAAGAGTTTTTTGAATTCTGCAGGGAGATTAAGGGCTTTCTAAGCTTGGAGATTATAAATGGAATTGAGGTGTATTTATAGAAGTATTAGAGGATTTGCGAATGCCGTTTTGTAAAAACTTTATGCGTTTTCGTTCACAAATTTCGCATGTTCAAGTGCAGAGTTTTCTGCGTTTTGATTGTAACTTCTTTGCGTTTCAAGGTGTGTGTTTCAGGTTGAGAGTTGCTCCGTGTTTCGTTCCCTTTATGCGTGCGTTTTGATGATTATTCTCCGCATGTGCAGGTGTGTATCATGTGAGTAGCAGCAGCATTTTGTGTTGTTTAAATTTGCGTTTTGGATTTTTGAATAAAAGTGTGTTGAAGGCGTGATATGCGTGTAGGTAGAGTGTCTCGCTACTGCATTTTTCACTTGCGTCTGGGCTTGGCTTAATGAAGAGTTGCGGATGACATTCACATTGTTTTGGCTGAAAGGATTGGTGTACGACTGGCGTTATTGGGCTTGTTGCGTAATTGCTGATGTAGCTGAAGAAATGTATAAGTCTAGTGCAAGTGGCTTTCACGTGCGTTTTGATGGCTTTGAGTGGGTCATGTGAGGCATGGGAAAGCTGAAGACATTTGGCGTGGGAAAGTGATGGCTGAATGTGTGACTTGTTTGGCTTCATCATTTTTTTCATTTAATTGTGATAAAGAAAGCATAAAGTGGGCAAAAAAAATGGGCCTATGGTTGTGATAAAAAAAATGATGGGCTTAGTAATTTTTGTAATAAAAATTGGATAAAAGAAAATGAATACTAGAGAAATAAAAAATAAATTGGATTAAGAAAATTGAAAATGTACTAAGAATTATAATGGGATTTATTTAAATTTATGAATTAGGAAAATGGATGTTGATTAAAAAATAAAATATGAGAATAATAAAAAATGGCAATTTGTATAAAAAACAATGAGTATAAAATGATGGGTATGGATAAAAATGAATAAGCAGGATTTTGAATGATCGAAATAAATCGGGTGAAAAGGGTAGAAAAACGAATAATGAAAATGATTAATGAAATAAAAGGTGGATAAATGGATATGAACTGGGTTTTTTTTTTGACAAATTGGACATAAGAAATGGATAATGAAATATGGATAAAAATCAATAAAGGTGAATGATTTAAAAAAAAAGGAT
Source organism: Lathyrus aphaca (assembly GCA_963966055.1). NCBI lineage: Eukaryota > Viridiplantae > Streptophyta > Magnoliopsida > Fabales > Fabaceae > Lathyrus > Lathyrus aphaca. The sequence continues at coordinate 86,443,409 of OZ014519.1, read as the reverse complement.
AATGGATAAAGTCTTGATTTTTAAGTCCACAACCAACTCTTGATTTTTCTCACAAGCCACTGATAAAATGAACTTAACCAATTTTGAACCACTGCACAACTTGCCACTTATACCATGATCACTTGGATCATCTGAAAATTGCCATAATTATTTGAATTCATGTTGAGGAAAATAAATCCACAGATGAACCACTGATGCACTGAACCAAAACGATCTAGTCTGAAACTTCTTAAGAACCACAACTTAAGAATCTGACGAATTTCACACACAACACAATTTGAACTCTGAACACGCATTGTCTGAGAACTAAACCACTGACACACAAAACTCGCAGTTGAAACAATCTTTTGATAGTTTGACCAAGATTAGGTCAAACGTCCATATGAATCAAATCATAACTGAACAACTACATCTGAATTAAAATCAATGCCCTGTCTTTGAAAACCTGCAACACAGAGAGAAGAAGAAGCAAACTGCGACATATTTTTGCATTTTGTTTAGAGATTAATAAACATAAACAAATATAAAGCAAATAAAAATAAAAGAAACGGTGATCCCTTGTGAGGCATAAACTTACACTCGAGAAGAACCGAGCAACCAGCGCGATCTTGTTTGTATGCAAGATGCAGATGAGATGCGAAAAAATCTTAGGGTCAAAAATTAGGGTATGACAGGATCATACATTCAAAAAGCTTTGGACTCATCACTAACTTCCATGTAGATGCACTTGATGCTCTTCTCATCCAGCTTCTTCCTTGTGACATCAGGAATATGAACATATCATATGCATCCAAACACCTTGAGGTGTACCACTGATGGTTTCTTTTCTTTACAAGCTTCTTCGGGTGTCATGTTTTGCAAGGCTGAGGTTGGATATCTATTCAAAACATGAGTGGCCAGGTTTGCTGCTTCCGACCAATACTCATTTGGAACATCTCGTGCTACAAGCATACATCGCACCATATTCATTAGTGTTCAGTTTCTTCATTTCGTAACTCTGTTCTGCTATGGTGACTAGGTCGCAGTGAGTTGTCTTGTGATTCCATTGGTACTGCAATAGTCATTAAACTCTGATGAAGTGAACACTCCACCTCTGTCGGTGCGTAAACAAATTATGTTGTATCATATTTCCTTCTCAACTGATGACTTGAACCTTTTGAATGTATCAAAAGCTTCTGACTTGGCATATAGAAAGTAGGACCACATTTTTCGGCTGTAATCATCTATAAAATTAATTATATACCTTTTATGAATGTGGGAATCAGGAGTGATTGCACCGCATATATCTGAGTGGATTAGTTGTAGAGGTCTGGACGCTCTCCAAGTGCTTTTTTTTGGAAAAGAATCATGTTGTTGCTTTCCTTTCATACATATGGTGCACACCTTGGATTGATTCTTCAATATTGGTAGGCCTTGAACCATCTTTCTATAGGCAATAGTCTGCAGTACTTTCATGTTAAGATGTCCAAATCTTTGATGCCACAAGCTTGTGACATTTTCAGAGGTTGCATTGAAACATGCTTCCTTTGATACATTATTAGGGACAACAGGAATCGATGCTAGAAGCACAAACATACGATTTGCAGATATCGCAGTTTATATGATCAGACCTCTAAGATCATGATAAATGCTACAACAACCATTCTTAATTAATATGGATATATTTCGTTCTTGAAGCTGACCAATGCTAAGGAGACTTGATTTAAGATCAGGAATGTAAAATACCTTTGTGACGACCATAACCTGTCCATCTATTTTCATTCGAATTTTTCCTTTTCCCATGACAGCCAATTTGGAGTCATTTCCCAGCTTCACACTATGTCTGAATGATTCATCAATTTCAATGAACCATTTCATGTCTCCACTCATGTGATTACTGCATTCGGAGTCCAGAAACCAAACTTCATCTCGTGTGGCTCCTTGCATTTCCACATATGACATAAGAAACATCTCTTCTCCATCATCCAGCTCTGCATTTTCTACATAATTGGCATAGGTGGGACATTCTTGTTGGAAATGTCCCAACTTGTTACATCGATAACACTCAATTGTGGATTTATTGAATGCTCTTCCTCTGCCTCTACCTCTATATTCTCCACGCCCTTTACCCCTGCCGCTGAATCGTTCCTCAACTCGTAAATTAGAATCATCTCATGTAACCTTCAATGCTTGTTCAGTCATATCCTTTCGTTTAATATTGTATTCATGTACAAGCAATGAACTATGCAGTTCATCTACTATCATCATATTAATATCATTGGATTCTTCGATTGAGCATAAAATATAACTGTACTTGTTAGATAGTGTGCACAAAATCTTCTCAATAATATGTCTACCCCCCATGGTCTCTCCTGCTCCTCTCATGTCATTTGCAGTTAACATGACTCTAAACATATAATCATTCACACACTCACCATTTTGCATTTCTAGAATTTCAAAATCGCGGCGTAGCCTTTGGAGTCGAGCTCGTTGAGCTCGAGCATTCCCCTGATATTTTCGCTTCATTGAATTCCACAGTGCTTTTGAGGTGGATTTGTTGGTGATTGTTTTCAAAATATTCTTGTCAATAGATTGAAACAAATAATTCTTTGCCTTCAAATTCGTTAACTTCTTCTCCTCCAAGGTTCGACGTTCTGCTGCTGTGAGTGACTCCGACGTTTTAGGCTCTTCATAACCTTGCTCCACTAAGCTCCAATACTCCTTTGATCTCAGCAAGTTTTTCTTACTATCGATCATGCCCTTATGTGAGCTCTGATGCCACTGTTAAAACGAGATGATAGCTATCAAGCTTAATTTATTGAACGTAAATGAATGGTTTTATATGTAGCCAATACAGAAACATAAATGGAGTAAAATAAGGACCATGACTTACATGCTTAGATCATGGCTATTTCTAAGGAGGAATAAATCAAACAAAGAATCCTATTCCTAAAGAATAGGCTTATTCATAACATATAAATAACTATAAACTTGAATAAGTCAAAACTAACTAACAAATTTATTCTAACAAATACCATGTCATTGGTTCAAAACTAATTCACACACATAAAAAAAACAAATACAAGACAAGAAGATTTCATTCAATATAAAGTACATCAAACTTATACCAAATGCATTCACATAAACCAAATCAATTTCTCATCAACACTCAAGTTCAAATCCATAAGCCAATTCAACTCACTTTGAAATCCACATTTGAGCCCAAAAAACCTAACCATATAATTGTTAACCAATTAATCTTACCTCACTCCAACTAAACAATTAACTAGTTCCTAAATGTCAAAACCATTTCAGTTAGCTCTCCTAACTTATTAACTCCTAATTGTTTTTAACCTCTAACTGACAAATAATTCAGTTAGCTCAACATTCCCCAATTGCCCTGACCATAACAAAGTTACCCTAATTAATTACACACAAACTCTCAATAATTAACTTTCCCTCCAAAAATTCTTTTTACTTCAAGCTAAACTAACATAAAACCAAATTGAATTACACTATCAATTAACACAACCATACTCAATTCAAACAGAGAAAGCAAAAATCTCAATTGCCTAACTGAGATTCAATCTCAACCATTCCTAAAACCTCACACACGGATCCTCGGCCACCCTTCGCCGAAGGTGGCAGCGTCAAGGGATTAAATGGGGTAAAAGAGAATACGGAGAAGGCAATGAAAAGAAAAATGTCTGAGTTGATTTATCATCACGTGCTCTTTCTCTGCCTTTTATTCTTTTTTATTTTTATTTAATTTTTATTTTCCTTTTCCATGTGTTTCCGCCCCAACCCTCAGATCCTTTAACTTTGGGACAACATCCGATGGACCCAAATCGCACCACGTAGCCCTCCAAGGTCAGCATTGACCTTCTCCTTTTGGGCTTTCCTTGCTTGGGTTTTATTTCTATTTTTGTTTGCAGTCTCTTTCAAGTCCAACACCCCTCATTTCTATTGCAATTTATTTTATCTTTTATTTTTATTCAATAAATCATTTTAGTTAGTAAAATTATTTGATTAATTTCATATTAAATAATTATTTTTTTTGATCAAATTTAATTAATTTGATTGATCAATTGAATTAATTTTCAAGTGATTATTCTTGATTATTAAATCCAATTATCCTAATTAATGGATTTAATCAATTTTAATTAATTAATTTCACTAAATAAATGTCATTTCCTCTTAATTATCCAATTGATTTAATTAGATAACTTGACATCTCAAAATTGATATTTTATTTTCAAAATAAAAACGTTTGTTCCAACATCAAGCTATTTTCCATTCAATTTAATCGAACACAACGCAAGTGCTTGATCCAACATCAAGTACCCCTTTTCCGTTCATTCGAATCTTTCCATAACTCGTTAAACACTTGATCCAACATCAAGTTGTTCATTTTTCAAAAGCTTTTCACAATATCATGGAAGAAATATGATTGATTGGGTGTAGACCTTCTCTTTTTCGAGTGCTCGGACATTGCTGTAGAGCTCCATGTTCAAACAAATCGTCTCCCGACACAATAATTAATTGAATTAATTTTGTTCTCCTATAGAATAAAAATGATTGATTGAGTGTAGATCTTTTCCTTCTCTAATTACTTGGTTACTTATATAGAGCTCCATGTGCGAATAATTGTCTTCTGTTAACGAACCTTGATTAATTCGCCACATATTTGTTCACAATAATTAAATGAAAAATGAGGATTAGGTGTAGACTTTCTCTTTCCCTGAGTATTTGGACACAATTGTAGAGCTGATCGCGACTTTCTGAGTCTTAAGATACTAATTGCAAGTATACAGCCTAATCACGTAGTAATAAAAGATATCGATCTCACAGAGACTCGATAATCAACCTAGCGCTATCAGGGTGTTACTATGTTTAACTAAGGAGAGTGATGTTTTAATTAAAAGGAACAGAAAATTAAGAATTTTAATTGAATTAAGTTACGATAGGATATCGGTATGTAATTAATTTGTCTTCACTAATTCAATAAATGGTCGGCTTATAAAGGTTTATCAAATTATCTTTCTGTAGAAAATATTGGTTTAAAAGTCGTCAACTCACACTATTGTGGTATTGCCTATTACTATACTCCTAAGTTAGATTGAGCGCTCTCGCTGTATCAATTCAAGTTAAAAGTACTTTTTGAAAACCTAGAGATTCTAATTTGTTTTAAAGTGTTTCTGCTGTATTTAAAACTAATGTTCAATTTCAGCTATCTGGTTAAAATCTCGCACTCTCGTGGTCTTAATTCTAACATTTTTTTTACCTTTTTACTTTTGTAACAAAAATTGTTTTTAAATTAAGAAATCGATACCAGAAAATAAGTTGTGTTTAATATTTTAGCCTAGATCTATTGAATCCATTCTGGTTAATCGATTACATACCGATTAAAGTGTTTTAGTCAGACATATTAATTAAAGCACACAATAATGAATAAAAGTGATAAATAAAGCATAAGGCATAATAATTAAGAAATAAGCAATTAATTAATAAACCTGAATGAAGTACAAACTTGGCATAATAATTCTTGCGGAAAATAAAGGAAACTAAAGAATGGCGGTGGCTGAAAACAATAAAAATTACAATAGCTTCCTGATGTAGGAAGCTATTACTTTGGTTTGGTAAAGGTGCAAAAAAATAAACTAATGCAGAAAAGTAAACAAGAAGAAAAGCTCTGAACAATAAATTTGGCTTCGATGGTGAAAACGACATAAATTTTGTAATAGGTTGAAACTCCCTTTGTAACTAAAACTAACTTCTATTTATATCCTTCACGTAATCTTGTTGTTGAGAAAATGCAAGAAATGATATTGTTGGGTGTGGATTGGTATTTTGACTGCATATTGAGTTGAATAAGGAAATAACGCAATGCAACGTCTTTGTTTCTGACTGAGGCGCGTATTCTAATTCTGAATAAATGACATGTGACGATCGTCTTACTTGGTGTGACAATCGTCTGAAATGAGCAATGTGGGACGGACGTCCTAGCTTTGTGACGTCCGTTTTGACTTTAAAATGCAGAACTTCAGTTTTCTGCTATCTGTTTCAATTCTTCTGCTAAATACCTCATTTCTCTCTCATTTTAACTTGTTTGTTCCACAACTCATATAAATCATAATACCTACAAAACAAACAAATACCTCGCATAATATTGTTCAAAATACGAAAAATAATAACTTAATTAATCGGAAACCAGGCTAAATAATCGATATAAAATCGTGTTATCAAACTCCCCTAGACTTGAATCTTTGCTTGTCCTCAAGCAAACAATCAATAAAGTTTTGAAAATATCTATCAAATGCAAACACGAACCACATTACCTATCCATACGTGGTTGTGTGACATTTTGCCAAAAGAATCGATAGTAACTCAAACACTAAAGATACACTAAAGATACACTAATGACACTAAAAGCATAATGCTCATGAACCCCTATACAAACTAGTCCGAATCATTCTATTATAGCTCAACCTAATGCTCTCGTTTCTATTTCACCCGTTTTCATTCTGACGCAATCACATTAAGCCCTTTACCTTTACACGCGCATAGTGGAGTAACCTGTTGGTGAATTTGATCTTTTTCCTAATATGGGGTCTGGTACACAAGTGTGGTAACCCTTTATATGTACTGAGTGCAAGTTGTGGGGATCAAATCATAATTCGCCCTACCGAGTTTAGAACCAGATACCTCTGAATCAACTAACATCAGACCTTGCTTTGCCTTTTTTCGCATATTTTTGTATCTTTAAAATTGGTGCAGCTCAATTGTTTTATCATTGGCATGCTTAATCTTAAGATTCTTTTTTTCTCTCTTTTTGGCACTTTAAGTATCAATCACTTATTTGCATCGGCTCCCTACGTAGCTTGTGCTTAAGGAGGTGCTGACTGCTAATATAAACTACTCGGGGCTAATTTAGAACTAAAGCTTCAGATTTCGATATAATAGGTATCCAAATCGATATTTCATAACTAAGGGTCTAAGGTGTCAAGAATGTATCAATCTTGTTAGGTCTTTTCTCAGTTTTCTAACATAGCATATCAACCTATATACTCGTAGGGCATGTCGAGTGAATGCATTCTAAGGAATTTTTTTTGTTATGGCTAAAAATAATAAAGGGAATAAAATAAACGAGAATATAAAATCGTGTTATCAAGAGCTTCATGTTTGAATACTCGTCTTCCACCTAAAAGCAACTTGACCAACCAAACTTCTTTTTTCATCCGTGTGCACTCCGAAAACCATTTTTACAAGACGGGTATGCTTTATCCATTTTTATGTGAAATAAATAAAGGTTTCATCCTCCAAGAGCGAGCAACAAACAAATGTTTAACCACTCGAAATGTCTAAAATAGCACTCTGTAAAATCAATCAACCAACATGTAGTTTTCTTCAATGAACTACATAGCCTTAAGTTCTCAATCGCACTTGGAGATACATATGAGCCAAATTTTGAAATCTTGTTAGACACAATATTATAAACCCTAGAAATCTTTTCTTTCTTTTTCTCTCTTAATAAGTAGATGATCAAAAACTAACATCACACTAACATTCATTCACGTAACTAACTAAATGGATCTCGTTAAGTACAACGAATATGAGGGGTGTTAATACCTTCCCCTTGCATAACTGACTTCCGAACCTGCTATTGGTTGCGACACACCATACAAGTTAGATAAAATGTAAACAATAAGGGAGTCAAATGCAACCCTCTGTGCCCTAGATGCAACTCAAGTATTGAGTCCGTCAACCATTATTTTAAAGACTGCTTATAGGCCAAACAAGTTTGGTTTGGATCTCAACTCACTATCAAGCATAACAACAATTATAATTTTAATGACTGACTCAGAGAAAGCATCACTACTCTACTCTTGATGGAAACATAAACTCGATCATTATCAATATTGTAGATTATATGTGGTTTACTAGAAATACCTTGATTTAGGAAAACAAAGCTATCACTCCAACTGGAACAATTGATTAAGGATGCTCAAATTAACCGGTTATATAAGTTATCCATATCCATATCCAAATTCGGTTATTAAAAACCGGTTAATTATCAATATGGTTTTAACCAAATCCATATTTTGGACATTTTATTTAAGATATTTTTTTGTAAGTTTATATATATATATATATATATATATATATATATATGAAAAAAACGATTTTTTTATGGAAAATGAAAAAGTCAAGTTTTTTCGAAAATAAGAAAAAATAAAGTTTTTTCGGAAATATGAAAAAATTGATTTTTTTATGAAATATGAAAAAGTCAAGTTTTTTTGGAAATACGAAAAAATTGAGTTTTTTCGGAAATACAAAAATTTGAGTTTTTTTTGGAAATACAAAAAATCGTTTTATTTTTCAAAAATACAAAAAATCGGGTGTTTTAAGAAACATGAAAATTCAATTGTCAATTTTAAAAATTGGATTTTTTTTACGAAAATAGTTTTAACTTAAAAATCAGTTATATATTTTAAAACCGATTTTAAAACGTAAAACTGGTTAAAAAACTTGACTATGGTTATAACCAGTTTATAACCGGTTTTGTTAAAATAAAACCATTTATATGGATTGGCTATAATAACCGGTTAGGACAAATTGTTATAAAATGGTTATGGATTGAATATGTGAAAAAACCAACCATGTACATCCCTACGATTGATCAATCCAACCAGAACTATTTGAACTATCAATTAGCTATTAAAACCTGGGATTAGCACAACCAACAACAATCAAAACAAGTATGAAGATGGGCAATACAATATTAGCAAAAACCATGAGAATATTACCTCATCCATCAATGCTGGAAACAAAAAAGGCTTTCATACTTAGAAGAACACCTATACTAGTAGTAGAGGAATAACCCAGAACAAAGTAACCATGAACAACACCAAAGAAAACCTCACCAAGCAAAGCAATCAAACCAATATGGAAAGAAAGAACATCATGCTTGATGAGCTCAAGAAAGGCATTAGAATTTGTAAACATTCGGGGTATATAAACAACAATAAATATGGTAAAAGTTCTAACCTAGAGATGAACCTCAAGCGCATTATGAAGCTGATTTACAAATCCACTAATGAAGAGGGGGCTTTCGATGGCGATAACCAATATATGAAAAATAACAAGGATATTAATATCAGAAGGAAGTGAAGCATGCACAAGAATAATATTAATCAAGCAATAAAAAGAAAATCGAGAACAAACTTGAGACTAATAACACTAATAGATGGAAGACTCTGTAGATATGTTGGATTAAATTCAACTCTGATGCAAGTCTAGCTATGAAAGACTATTGGGGGCTCAATGTGATTTACAAAGATGAGAGAGGTGATGTTTTGGTCAAATCTTCACACTAAACAATTGGTAATGAAGATCCTATCATGGCAGAAATTATGACTCTGAATCAAGCTACTTCGGTGGCGATTGTTTGTTGTTTCCAAAACATCATCTTTGAAATGGATAACAAATCTATTGTTGAAGTGATAAAACCAGAAGAATCTCCCATAACTAATTGGGGAATGGTGGTCTCACAATTGAAGAAAACGTGGAAGAGGTTCAGAAATGTAAGAGCTTCACACAAAAAGAGAGAAAACAACGAAACGACGTATTTAATCACGTGCGAGACTTCCAATTAAGACAATAATAATGTTTGGATAGAAGACATTCCAAATCGAATCGAAGCTCATGTTAATAGAGACCAAATTTATTTGTAATGATAATTGCCAAAATAATTCTTGTTTTTGTTTTGAAAATATTTAAAATTTTAATGTCAATTTTTGAAAAAAAGATATACTATAGTTTCATATTGGGTTAAATATGTTTTTTGTCCCTACAAATATCTCATTTTTTGAAATTGGTCCCTAAAAAATTTTCCTTCAAACATTGATCCTCCTAAAGTTTTTCGTTTTCAAATGTAGTCTTTCTCGTTAATTTTGACTAACAGAGGATGATGTGGCATGCCATGTGAGAATTTTTTTGATGACGTGGAAATTCGTAGCTAATTCGTAGCTAAGTCATAGCTAATTTGTAGATAATATCAATTTTAAACTCATAAATGATAACTAATTTCTAGCTAATTCGTAGCTAATTCTTAACTAATCCCTCAAATGATATTAATTCCATTTCATTTGACACAAACCACCTGCATCCACAAAATTAAAATGACAGCTAATTTTGAACTAAGTTTAAATTACAAATATACTCATAAGATACATTCAAAGAAAAGAAGAAACAACTACATAAGAGGATATTGACTAGCAAATGTAAATCGTTCTAACAAATAGAATACATGAACTGTATTACCGAATTCTACATCATTGAAATCTCATTATAATGGCAATGAATCTTTCCATTAAAAGCTTACTAACAAAAGTAAAAGATTAAATACACTAGCTTATAGTTGCAAAAGCACTTCAAACAATAGATCATCCTGCCATTCAAGTGTTAAATAACCTCAATAAAAGATGTTATCAAGAGACTTAAAACTATTTTGCCATTCAAGTGTCATATGACACCACTAGAGCTTCTTAAAAGCTAAATTTTCAGAACCAAAATTCCACAGAGATGAGTACAAAGCCTCATGTTATTCATATAATCAAGAGCAAAGCCTCGTGCTAAAGTGCCCAATATTCCACATATAATTGTAATCCCACCAAATATCATATCTGCATTAGTTTGACAAAGTAAAGGTGTTAGCAAAATAATTTTATACCAAACAACATTCTGTTTTACTAGAAAATTATCTTAAGTTATCAGGCATAAACTTATTTTAAGCAAGTAACAATATATAAATGAAACAGCACATGAGCTGGCAGGACTTCCGGAAGTCCTGAGCTCTGACAACAATGAGTTGGCAAGACTTCCAGGTGCAACTGTCTTTTTCTCATTCATTCTTGAAACAACGCATGGATCAAAATACAAAAATACTTCCCTATCATTGATGCATCACAACCATTAATTCAAAGCTAAATACGGGGATTTAACATTCCATTTATCCTCCTACTCTAGGCTTACAGATATTAGTCATGAAAGTCAAGGCATATGTGATTTGCAAAATTATGAAGCATCTGACTATAATGTCTAGCCATTTCAATAAAATATAATGGGTGTTATGAGATAGCCAAGGCCGTTGAAGATTGAAAGAAAATGAATGATGCCAAGAGGAACTGTAATGACTTCATTAAACTTTTATGTAACAGACTGACAAGATAAAATGCCAAATGCTAACTAACAACTCTACTAAAACTAAATAAATTAAACTGGGAGCATTTGAATTTGTAATCTCCAAGGCACAATGCAGCTAACCGTTGTGCCAAGACTCTCCCATGTCGTGTTTGACATTGTCGTGTAAGTGCAAGTATACCATTATCGTTTTCAAAATTTTATGTTTGTCTTGTATCCTGTGGTTTCTAAGCTAAATTTTATGTCTGACATTGATGACACACAATCATAACAATAATCTAGCACTAATTTCAAGTCAATCTAGTTTAGTTTATATGTTTTTGTTTAAGTTTTTAAACTATTTTGGAAAAGATTTGGACTATTGTAATTGTACTGAATGCTAAGGAAATTACTTCAAGTTTTAATAACCATACAACTCTATAATGAATTACTTACAAATTAAAGTAAGGTCCAAAGATTTGCAGATCAAGGGAGAACTCAATATTCCAAGGTGGAGGTAGGGTGTCATGATAAGTAAATATAATTAAAACCCATCTTCAAAAAAGCTAGGCTGGAAAGTGGCAAAGTCAAAATGGCTACCACCTGGAAAGTAGTAAAACAGATTTTATACCTGGTCTGGTTTAATCTTGCTAAACCCAAATTTATCTGTCCATATGGATTGTGCTTCATTCGTCGCTGGTAGCACAATATTATTTACTTTCATGAAAGCCAGTAGCCTTTCAATGCAGGAGAATATTGTTTGGAAGTAGCCCTGTTTTGGATCAAATCAAACTATAATTAATGCAATATCAAGTCAACGCCACAAGTAACCATAATACACAACAAATCAATCAAAATTTTAGCACTAAGTGTCAATGAGATAGAGAAAAGTATATGATGCAAGTCAGGCAGACAACCAGTAATGTCTCACCTTCCCATGACGACTGTTACTACTAAAGTAGTAGGTATACTTAGAGAACTGGAAAATATCTACTAAATTTCGCCTTAATAGAAAATTTCTTAAAAGATAGGAGTATTCTACTCATGTAATATTACGATGAAAACCTTAATACAAAATTTAGAATTTGATAATAAAAAACCCTAATTTCAATTGGGTCAAACTCAACGCTAAATTTATGTTTGATAAAAAACCCTAATTAAATTTGAAATTCTGTGATCAGGTATGAGATGTCCTAAGAGATGTCCCAACACTTGACAGATTTAACCAAAACTTAAATAGCAAGAAAAGTAAACAACACAGAAGTTTGTTAACCCAGTTCAGTGTATAACCACACTTACATCTGGAGGCTACCAAGCCAGGAGGAAATCCACTATAAGTACTATTAATTCTAGACTTAAACCACCCTGTTTAATCTATCACTTAATAACTACCCAATGCAATTTCTACCTAAGACACAACTTAGATAAGAGTACCCTACTCACTCCCCCTCAATCACACAGTGATCAAGTTTACAAGTTTAATAAAATTGAAGACATTCTTCAAACAATACAGCTTGATCTTACTTCACAGTTTCAATCAAGTTACAAATGCACTTATGCTTAAAAGCTCATCAAGTGGTACAATTAAAAACAACCTGCTATTAAAACACTAGACACCCTATTTAGTCTTCTGAAATTCGTACTCAATTCTATGAGTTTCTGTTGATTAAATAGGTATCTGTAATTTGGGCTTTCTGTAGAATGATCCAGCCCTAATGCACATGCAGCTTCCACCTTGAATTTAGGGTTTGTTACTTCCTAGATTCTAGGTGATTTAGGCCTTCTGTTTTAATCTGAATCCTCAATATAAAACTCCCTACAAATGCGCCTTGTTCTGTTTTTATCCATCATTAATTAATTCCAGATAACTCTCCTTAAATATCTCTGATCAGTTAGTCAATAATTAATTCTGGTAGCAGGTTTGAGATGTCTCAACATCTGTTGGGACATCCTGAAAAACTGAACTTAAGTCATTAACACAATGTCCCAACATCTGATGAGACATCCTGAAATAAGTCCATATACTCTGTTTGATAATGTCCCAACATTTGATAGGACATTCTGAACTGAATTCAATATTTCTTGTTGGTCAAAAATTCTGCCAATTCAAGACATCTACAAACTCCCCCTTTGGCTAATTTTTGGCTAACATCTTTTATGGTTATCAGAGTGCAGCAGAAGTTCTTTTTATCAGAGTATAGCATTACTTTTCTGTTGATTCATATTTGAGATTACTCCCCCTCAAACATATATGTATCCAGTCTTGTTGCAACAGAAATATTTATCAAAACACACTGATTCAGTTCAGATACAAACAAACAGATTTTTCATTCATAATTAAACAGCAATACAATTTGATGTTGTTGTTCTCCCCCTTGTTAGACACAAATTTTGAGGCCAAAGACACTAAACCAGAAATACAAAGCAGTGATGTCATTACAATTGCCTCACATACAATGATCACTCAGACTCTTCACTCTCAGTTTCTTCATCAGCTTCAGTTTCTTCTTCAGAGGCAGTTTCTTCATCAGATGCAGCTTTCTGATCTCCTTCACTCTCCAGCCTTTGAATGATTTCCTCAAGCTTCTGCTTTCTAGCTTCAAGCTCTTTGCAAGTGCTCTTGAGTTCAGCAATTAATGCCTTCTTGGAGATTGGAGTCTTAGCAGTTGAAGGACCTGCAGATGTCCCAGAAGGTGCTTCAACATCTGCTGCATGATGACTGAGGAACAGTTTGTAGTGAAATGCCAGGGGGCTTTCTCTCTTGCAGACTGTGTCCTTCTCAGTTAGAATCCCAGGATATTGGCTTAACACTATACCACACAGCAATGAAGGAAAAGCTATTGGTAGCTTTGTTGCAGAAGAGCTGGCATGCTTCAAGGTCTGATCAAAAATGTAAGCACCATAATCCAGCTTAGTCTGAGTTCCCACAGCAAAGATAAACCTGGCCAGACCAGTGGAGATTGAAGAAGTGTGGTTGGTAGGCACCCAGTTTGCTGTACCAATCCTGTTCAGCATGGCATATTTTCTTGTTAGCATGCTCACTGAGAGCTTTCCTTTAACAGACCATGCCTTGACCTGGTTTGCAGTGATAACCTTGCAGACTTGGTTATCTGTTTTACCTAGCTCATTTGGTCCATCTGTTTCTCTTCCTAGGTATTGGTTGATGATCTGAGGAGAGAACTCTACACACCTACCTCTAACAAAGACTTTTCTAAATTCAGAGGACTTACCATTGGCACAATCTTCCTGAAGATTAACAATGAATTCTTTGACAAGAAGTTCATAGCAGGGAGAGAGATCTGAGACTGTTTTGAAGAGACCTGTAGCAGAGATGAGGTCAATCAGTTCAGTGCACTCAAGTGCATTGCTGCTCAGTTCTCTTTCAAGGGCAACTCTTCTTTGGTACACAAACTTCCATCTGTTGACACTAGAGACATGATGGAATGATATGTTGTCCAAGGGGGCTTCTGGAACAGCAGATGAAGCCCTAGATGATACTGGTTTCTTCTTGGGAGGAGATGTTGGGACATCTGATTCAACATCTGAGTCTGATGGGGTGAAAACTTTTCTTTTCTGAGTTTGGACTTTACTCCATTGTTTTGTTGGACCAAAAACAGCTTTAGCTTTGTCTTTCTTTGGGGAAGCTTTCTTCTTCTCAGGAATTTCAGGTTCAGGTTGCATCTTGCCTTTTCTAGACCTAAGCCTTTTGGCTATGCTAGGTCTTACAGAGGCTATGATCTCTGTATCAGAGTCCTGCTCCAGATTCACCACAGGAGGAGATTGAGCAGTCTCCTCTTCAGCTGGTTGATCAGCAGAGATTTGATCTTCATTTGAGGCTTTGGTCTGATCCTCAGAGTCTTCTTCATCACTTTTATTTGAGGCCTGTTTCTGGTCCTCAGTTTGTTCAATATCAGCATCAGATGAATTCTTTTTCTCATCCTCAGATGTTCCAACATCTATTGGGACATCCTGTTGAGCAGGAGTGTCCTCTGCAGCTTGAGCTTGTTCTTCTTGAGGGGCAGGCATGGTGTTCAGAGGAATAGAAATCCCACTAACCACTCTCTGTTCAAAAAGAATCTTGTTGACTATCTCCTTGATGGAAGCATCCACATAGTCAGAAGATTTTGGAGGCATGTTGGCTGGAGAAGGAATGCCTCCTTTGGATTTGCTGCAGACTTGATCTTTAGCTCTCTTTGGAGTTCTTGGCTTTTTAGTATGAGAAGCACTTCCTCTGAGTTCGTCCAATGGGGTTGATTTCATTGGTACTACAGAGATGGGAGTTGCATGAACTACGTCTTCTTTGTTGAGAACTTCTTCAGGAGTGTTAGGGTTTTGAGACATTGTTAAGGAATATGGATGAAGAGCTTTAGGGTTGATGATTTCTGAAGAATAGCTAGTTAATGAGATTCGTTTGTGATAGAATGATGAGAATCTTGATAGCTGATTATAAGTAGTTACTAAATAAGTAGCCGTTACATTGCAAATTATTAGGAATGGAATTCCCAAAGTTCTTGTCCAGACTGGTTTTGCCATCTGGAACTTATGCCATACAATGTCATATGACATGTTGGCACATCTCATTAACTGCTAAATATCACATAAACAGATTCCCAGTTTGCCCCTTAAGTTCTCAAATTGTGTAGCATCCAATGCTTTGGTAAAGATATCAGCTAACTGCAGATTTGTAGCTACATGTTCCAATGAAATAACCTTTTCTTCTACAAGATCTCTGATGAAATGATATCTGATATCAATATGCTTGGTCCTGCTGTGTTGGATAGGATTCTTTGATATGTTGATTGCACTTAAGTTGTCACAGTACAATGTCATGACATCCTGTGGGACATTGTACTCAGTGAGCATTTGCTTCATCCAAACCAACTGAGAACAACTGCTTCCAGCTGCTATATATTCAGCTTCAGCTGTAGATAAGGATACACAATTTTGTTTCTTACTGAACCAAGAAATCAAATTGTTTCCAAGAAAGAAGCATCCTCCTGAAGTGCTTTTTCTGTCATCAGCACTTCCAGCCCAATCAGCATCACAAAAGCCAGTGAGAATTGGTTTACATCCATGAAAGTACATTATGCCATAGTCACAAGTACCATTAACATATTTGAGAATTCTCTTGACTTGATTGAGATGACTGACTTTTGGATCAGCTTGATATCTTGCACATACACCTACTGCAAATGCTATGTCAGGTCTGCTAGCAGTCAAGTATAACAAGCTTCCAATCATGCTTCTGTATAAGCTTTGATCTACATTCTCACCCTTTTCATCTTTAGTCAGCTTTAAATGTGTGGGGGCAGGAGTTCTCTTATGAGTAGCATTTTCCATTCCAAACTTCTTGACTATGTTCTTGGTATACTTGCTTTGGGAAATGAACATTGAGTCTTCCATTTGCTTTATTTGCAGACCAAGAAAGTAGGTTAACTCTCCTACTAGGCTCATTTCAAATTCAGATTCCATCTGCTTGACAAAATGTTTGACCATCCTGTCAGACATCCCACCAAAGACAATATCATCAACATATATTTGAGCAATTATGATATTTCCTTCTTCATCTTTAACAAACAAGGTTTTGTCAATTCCACCTTTTCTGTACCCTTGCTTGATAAGAAATGTAGTCAGTCTTTCATACCATGCCCTTGGAGCTTGCTTCAGACCATAAAGTGCCTTCTTTAGTTTGTATACATGATTTGGACATCTTGGATCAACAAATCCTTTAGGTTGTTCTACATATACCTCTTCATTAAGATAACCATTTAAAAAGGCACTTTTCACATCCATTTGAAATAGTTTGAACTTTAAAATACAAGCAATTCCCAAAAGTAGTCTAATTGATTCAAGCCTTGCTACTGGTGCAAAGGTTTCATCAAAGTCTACTCCTTCAATTTGAGTGTATCCTTGAGCTACAAGTCTAGCTTTGTTCTTTGTAACAACTCCTTGTTCATTTGACTTGTTCTTATACACCCATTTTGTTCCAATCACATTTATATCATCAGGTCTAGGAACAAGATTACATACCTCATTCCTTGTGAATTGACCTAATTCCTCTTGCATAGCACTAATCCAGTATTCATCAGTAAGAGCTTCCTTAATGTTCTTAGGTTCTATTTTAGAAACAAAACAAGAACCTGAAATCACTTCTCTTGATCTAGTGCTCACACCTCTGTTGGGATCACCAATTATCAAATCTTTGGGATGATCTTTCTGTATTCTGATGGAGGGAGGTTTGCTGGATTCTTCTGTCCTTGTATCAGTTTGAGTGAAGTTATAATGATCATTCTTTTCTTCAGCTTCAATCTTGATATCAGCAGATGTTCCAACATCTTCTGGGACATCTGTAGGAGCATCATCAATTATCACATTTATGGATTCCATGATGACCTTGGTTCTAGAATTAAATACTCTATATGCTCTGCTGTTGATAGAGTATCCAAGGAAAATCCCTTCATCACTTTTAGGATCCATTTTTCTTCTTTGTTCCCTATCTGCCAGAATGTAACAGTTGCTTCCAAACACATGAAAGTACTTAACTGTGGGTTTTCTGCCCTTCCAGACTTCATATATTGTGGACAAAGTTCCTTTCCTTAAGGTAACTCTGTTATGGATGTAACAAGCAGTGTTCATAGCTTCAGCCCAGAAGTACAAAGGTAACTTTTTAGCATGGATCATAGCTCTTGCTGATTCTTGAATAGTTTTGTTCTTCCTCT
Source organism: Lathyrus aphaca (assembly GCA_963966055.1). NCBI lineage: Eukaryota > Viridiplantae > Streptophyta > Magnoliopsida > Fabales > Fabaceae > Lathyrus > Lathyrus aphaca. Next base: position 86,425,530 of record OZ014519.1, on the reverse strand, counting down.
CAACAATCCCATTCTGTTGAGGAGTGATAGGTGAAGAATATTCATGATTGATTCCTTCTGAAAAGCAGAAATCTAAGAACTTTTGATTCTCAAATTCTTTTCCATGATCACTTCTTATTCTGATCACACAGCTGGATTTTTCCCTTTGTAATCTTTGGCATAATTCTTTGAATACATCAAATACATCAGACTTTTCTTTGATGAAATTTATCCATGTATATCTTGAAAAGTCATCAACCACCACATAGGCATACCTCTTACCACCAAGGCTTTAAACCTGCATAGGTCCCATAAGATCCATATGCAAAAGTTCCAAAACTTTGGAAGTTGTCAGATGTTGGAGCTTTGGATGGGACATCTTGGTTTGCTTGCCTATTTGACATTCACCACATATTTTGCCATCATCAATCTTCAGTTTAGGAATGCCTCTTACAGCATCCATATATATTATCTTCTTTATGCCTCTGAAATGAAGATGACCTAGTCTTTGGTGCCATAGTTTCACTTCTTCTTCCTTAGCTAAAGAACAAGTTGAAGTGAGACTGAGGTTCTGAGATTCCCACATGTAACAGTTGTCTTTAGATCTGGCTCCTCTCATGACAACCTCTTGTTCTTTGTTAGTTACTATGCATTCAGTTTTGGTAAAGTTTACACTGTACCCTTGATCACATAATTGACTTATGCTGATCAGGTTAGCAATTAAACCTTTAACTAGCAGCACATCATCTAGTCTTGGAACATCTTGACAGTCCAAGGTCCCAACTCCCTTGATTTCTCCTTTAGCTCCATCTCCAAAGGTTACATACTTGGATGAATGTGACTTTAAGTTTACTAGCAGGTTCTTCAATCCAGTCATGTGTCTTGAACATCCACTATCAAAATACCAGTCTTCCTTAGCTGATACTCTTAGTGATGTATGTGCTATATATGCAACACTTTTCTTTAACCATTTGAGTTGAGATTTCTTTTTATGTCTCTGCTCAGTGTGTTGTTCAACAACAGATCTCCAAGATTGATTGTTGATCTTGTTCTTGGGTATGTAGCCTTGATCAGCCTGAATGCTAGTTTTTGGTCTCCATACCTTCTTGATGACTTCTGTATTCTGCTTAGGAGGTTGCTGATTTCTTTGATGTTTATGCAGCATTTTCTTGTTAGCTTCAATTTTCTGCTTAGAAGGTTGCTGACACATCTGATTTGGATATCCATGTAGCTTATAGCAGTGAGGTTTGATATGTCCAAATCTTCCACAGTGATGGCATCTCCATCTTTGATACTTCTTCTTCATTTTGTTCTTTCCAGAATGTTGAGACATCTGTTGGAACATTATGTTTGATTTTGTGTTCTTTTCCTGATGTTGAAGCATCTGTTGGGACATCTTGTTTGACTGTATGGATTTTGAAGTTGTTTTGCTAGAGCTAGCTTCATCTTTATGTACTCTGTTAAATCCTAGTCCACTTTTATCCCCTGAGTGCTTATTGTTGTTGAGAATAATATCCAGTGTATTTGAGCTGCTGTTCAACATTCTAACAGATTTGGACATATGTTCCAACTTGGAGTTGAGAAGACTTACTTCACTTTTCAAGGTGTCAATGATCTCTTGATCACTTGCTTTTTCATCTTCTAATGTCTCATTCTGCTTCTTTAGCTTTATAACCTCACTGCATATTTCAGTGCTTCTTTTGTATAGATCTTTGAATGCTTGCTCAAGTTCTTCATAAGTACACTCTCCATCACTGGAATCACTTTCAGAGTCACATAATCCAGCTAAAGCAGTGATATGCTTAGCTGATTCTTCTTCTGAATCTCCTCCTGAGTCTTCATCAGACCAGGTTACAGATAGTCCTTTCTTTTGCCTTTTTAAGTAGGTAGGACATTCATTCTTGATGTGTCCATATCCTTCACATCCATGGCATTTGATTCCTCTTTCTTGACTGGTCTTTTCAGCATAATTTGACCTTCTGTTAGCATCATAAGGTCTCTTGTTCTCAGAAGAGTTTGTGTATCTTCCACTGGGATTGGATTTGCCTTCCATTCCTCTGAGAATCTTTTTGAATTGTCTTCCAAGCATAGCAATGTTGTCTGATAAGCTTTTACCAGTTTCTGATTCATCATCTTCTTCTTCATCAGTATTTGTTACCAAGGCTATGCTTTTGTTCTTCTTAACATTTGTGTCATTCATTCCCATCTCAAATGTTTGAAGGGAACCAATGAGTTCTTCAACTTTCATAGTGCATATGTCTTGAGCTTCTTCTATTGCTGTGACTTTCATGTCAAATCTTTTTGGCAAAGATCTGAGGATTTTTCTTACAAGTTTTTCATCAGTCATCTTTTCTCCCAAAGCTCCAAAAGTATTAGCTACTTCCAAGATATTCATGTAGAATTCATGAACTGTCTCATCTTCCTTCATTCTCAAGTTTTCAAATTTAGTGGTGAGAAGTTGAAGTCTGGACATCTTTACCTTTGATGTTCCTTCATGAGTTGTTTTGAGAGTATCCCACACATCTTTGGCTAGCTCACAGTGATGCACAAGTCTAAAGATGTTTCTATCAATGCCATTGAATAGAGCATTTAAGGCCTTGGAATTGCCTAGTGCTGAATCTTCTTCTTCCTTACTCCATTCTTCTTCAGGTTTCAACACTCTTGATCCATCTTTGGTGTCTTGGATAGGATGTTCCCATCCAATATTGACTGCTCTCCAGGCCCTGTTGTCAAGTGATTTTAAGAATGCAATCATTCTTGGTTTCCAGTAGTCATAATTAGATCCATCCAGAATAGGTGGTCTATTTACTGATCCTATATCTCTGTCCATGTTTCCAGAATTTGTATTCCCTAGATCTCACCCAGTATAAACAGGCAGGGTGCCTGCTCTGATGCCAATTGAAATTCTGTGATCAGGTATGAGATGTCCTAAGAGATGTCCCAACACTTGACAGATTTAACCAAAACTTAAATAGCAAGAAAAGTAAAATACACAGAAGTTTGTTAACCCAGTTCAGTGTATAACCACACTTACATCTGGAGGCTACCAAGCCAGGAGGAAATCCACTATAAGTACTATTAATTCTAGACTTAAACCACCCTGTTTAATCTATCACTTAATAACTACCCAATGCAATTTCTACCTAAGACACAACTTAGATAAGAGTACCCTACTCACTCCCCCTCAATCACACAGTGATCAAGTTTACAAGTTTAATAAAATTGAAGACATTCTTCAAACAATACAGCTTGATCTTACTTCACAGTTTCAATCAAGTTACAAATGCACTTATGCTTAAAAGCTCATCAAGTGGTACAATTAAAAACAACCTGCTATTAAAACACTAGACACCCTATTTAGTCTTCTGAAATTCGTACTCAATTCTATGAGTTTCTGTTGATTAAATAGGTATCTGTAATTTGGGTTTTCTGTAGAATGATCCAGCCCTAATGCACATGCAGCTTTCACCTTGAATTTAGGGTTTGTTACTTCCTAGATTCTAGGTGATTTAGGCCTTCTGTTTTAATCTGAATCCTCAATATAAAACTCCCTACAGATGCGCCTTGTTCTGTTTTTATCCATCATTAATTAATTCCAGATAACTCTCCTTAAATATCTCTGATCAGTTAGTCAATAATTAATTCTGGTAGCAGGTTTGAGATGTCTCAACATCTGTTGGGACATCCTGAAAAACTGAACTTAAGTCATTAACACAATGTCCCAACATCTGATGAGACATCCTGAAATAAGTCCATATACTCTGTTTGATAATGTCCCAACATTTGATAGGACATTCTGAACTGAATTCAATATTTCTTGTTGGTCAAAAATTCTACCAATTCAAGACATCTACAAAATTAAACTTGTGAATTTCAAAAACTAATTTCAATTGAGATTTGAGATAGTAGAAAGACTTATCGATCCAATAAAGTGTCAAGGCGAATGAAACTCGTAGCTGTGATGCAAACTCATTTAAGTTTGTGTGTACCGAATCTCACAGTGGTAGATTTATTGAGAAGCAGTGGTATCTTAGTGTCCTGGAAGAGAAGGTCAAGGATTTCGAATAGAAGATTGGGATAACTGATGATGCATCTGAATTTCTAACACTAGATTGAATAAAAGAGTGAAATTGGTTGCGAAGATGAGAGATAGATTTTGAGTTGATAAAGTGAAGGTGAGAATGTAAGATGGTTGAGTTAGAAATGAATAACAATTTCATTTCATCATCCTTACCAAGTGAGACCACATAATTTTACACGTCATAAAAAAAATTCTCACATGACTTGCCACATCACCCTCCGTTAGTTCAACCTAACGGAAGAGACTACATTTCGAAACAAATTTTTTTAAGAGGATCAATGTTAAAAAAATATTTAGAAGTACCAATTTCAAAAAATGAGATATTTGTAGGGACCAAAAACATATTAAACTCTTTTATATTTTATTTTTATATTTGTATATTTGCCAAACATAAGTAAATTATTACAGCTTTTTGATTTGATCACTCACTTCAGTGACTAACCCTGATCACGAACGACGTGATTGCCCCAATGGAAGCCGGTGACGGTTACGGCGGAAGAAGAAGTCAACAACCGACCGATGAGGTGAGTCTACAACCAGAATGGAGACGCCGAACTGCCTCAACCGGAAGAGAACAAAACCTTACTCTCCAACCAGAATGGAGGCGAGGTAGTTCAACAGCAACAGCTCTCCCGTATCCTTCCCGTGCCGGCGATGAAGCTCAGAATAAGGATGAGGAGCAGAAAAAGGAGGTCGTCCTTCAACCAGAATGGAGACGATCAAGGTCCACTGCTACTACTGCCACTGCATATCCATGGAATCAAAACCAAAATTATGGTGTAAGAAAACCATTAGGATCGAGTTCTAGTGGTGTTCAAAGAAGTAGAAACATTGATGAATCTTGGCGAAATGCTCCACCGCCAGGTATATTCAGCATTCCATTCAAGAATCATGCCATAGCTATGTAGCATCGACAGGCTGTGTCTCTGTTGAACACTCGCACCAACACTTGAGATCACATTCAATTTATTAATTTTTTTTTTTTAAATTATTACCGGTGTCGACATTTCAGTGTAGTATCGTGTTCCGTGTGTCTGTTTCGTAGTGTCGTAGTCTAAAGACTTGTTTAATTATTATGCCAATTTTCTGTAGCTGATGATTTTCCATTTTTGTTAGAAGATTATGTAGTTCCTAAACTGGAAAGCCTACAAATATCGAAAGATTTAGCTGCATCGTCTTTTTCGCTTGAAAGAAAGGATAAAGCATTGCCTATTCGGAGACCTGACCGTGGTGGCACATTATCGACTCTTACGAGCAGACTTTGTGTCAATCATTTTCTGTTGAAGTTCAATCCAGAGAGTATAATATATCATTACAATGTTACTGTGAAACCTAATTTTTCCTCGAAAGTTGGTCAGCCTCGGAAGTTGTCTAATAATGATCTGTCCATGATTAGAGAGAAATTATTTTCTGATGATCCCGAGAGGTTTCCCTTGGACATGACTGCACACGACGGTGCCAAAAATATCTTTAGTGCGGTGCAGTTACCAGAAGAGACTGTTAATGTTGTGATCTTTGATGGAGAGGATGAAAAGATCACTTCATATAGTGTTACCATAACACTTCTTAATACGCTCCAACTTCACAAGTTAATGGACTATCTTTGTGGGCGTTCACTCTCTCTTCCTAGGGATATTTTACAAGGGATGTATGTCGTGTTAAAAGAGAATCCTGCTAGGCGCACAATTTCTGTGGGACGACACTTCTATCCCACAAATCCTCCTTTAGTAATGAAGGAACTTCGCCCTGGAATAATTGCGGTCGGGGGGTTTCAGCATAGTTTAAAGCCTACTTCTCAGGGTCTGTCCTTGTGTGTAGACTACTCGGTGGTGCCTTTCCGAAAGCAAATGTCGGTCTTGGATTTCTTGCATGAGCGTATCAATAACTTTAACTTGGGTGAATTTGAAAAATTCAGGAAATACGTTGAGGAGGTGCTTATTGGATTGAAAGTTAGTGTGACTCACCGGAAGTCCAAACAGAAATATATTATTGCCGGATTAACACCTACGGTTACAAGGCACGTCACTTTTCCTATTGACTATACTAAGGGCTGGAAAATTGAAAAGGATGTTAATCTTCTTAGCTTTTTTAATGAGAAATATGACAAGGATATTGTATACAAAGATATTCCTTGTTTAGATTTAGGGAAAGGAAACAGGAAGAACTATGTACCCATGGAATTTTGTGTTTTAGCTGAGGGCCAAAGATATCCCAAAGAGCGTTTGGATGGTGCTTCAGCAAAGACATTGGAAGCAATGGCACTAGCTCACCCGAGCGAGAGGCAGAGTGCAATACAGAAGATGGTGCAATCGAGTGATGGACCTTGCGGGTAAGAGGAGTTTTGATTCGATTTTGTTATTTCCAAAATGCTAGTACTTTTATTGCTTTCCTTGATTGTTGGTTACAAATGCATGAAATGACACTGATGGATTTATATCACTAGGTACTCTTATTTAGAGGAAAAATTGCTGGCTATATGCACCTTTCAATTTTGCCTCATGTATGAAGAAGATTGCAAATGACCCACGAACTTCATACTAGGTGTCCTATGAACAGCTTCAGTATATGACCATTTGCTCTAGTATCAACTGCAAAGAGAAAGTTAGTAGATTTTTTTGGATAATCTAAACAAGTGATCAATAAGAAGAAATTCAACGATAGGGTGAGAGGAAACCCTACAAATTGGTAGCAGAAAAGAACTGGAAACCTGAACCTATTAAGTCTAGGAAAAACCTTAATTGCTAGAAAAAAAGAACTACAATTTACTCTTATCCCAAGCAACCCCTGAACCTGTTAATAAGTCTAGGAAAACCAAGAGAGTCTACTTTATTTGGAAGAGGAGAAGATAATTTTTTACTTGATGGTGTTCTTAGTGCCTATTTGGATTGGCTTATTTGAGCTTATCTACCGACATATGTTTTGTAAGTCTATTTGGGAGATCTCATCAAAACAGCTTATGATATTTTTCATAAATTTTTTCGAACTTGTTTTTACAAGTTCTCCAAAATAGCTTGTGAAAACAACAAAATAGCTTGTGAAAACAACTTGGTTAAAAAATAACTTATACAAACTTATTCATAATCACTTATTTTAATAAGTGTTTCTGCTATAAGCTACAAATAAGTTGTTTATCCAAACAGACCCTTAGCATAATTGCAAAATTGACAACTAGACACCTAACTAAATAATATGAGTCACTGCAAGATTTCTAATTAAATTATGAAAATATACTATTGGTCTCCGTAATGAAATACGACCTATGCGTTGGAATATGATTTGTGGTGATGACTGTTAATTTTAAGTCATGAATGATTAAACAAAGATGACTCCTCCTTGTAGCAATTGATATAGCTTAGTATAGAAGTGCAAACTTGTACATGTTATTTTGAAAACGCGTAGATATTCAGCTTGACAACTCTTCAGCTTTCTTACATGAATTCTGGAAGTGATTAGTTTGAATATTTGTTTAGATATAGATATATGAACTGGTTTTTTATTTAATGTCTGATTATTTTTAATATTATTTATTTGTCCTTAATCCTGGATTTCGTATTTGTGGGAGACATGTCTCACTTTCAATTTTCTTCATTGGCAGTGGTGATATTATTCAAAACTTTGGAATGTCAGTCGATACGACCATGACAACCATTCTAGGACGTGTAATTGGACCCCCGGAATTGAAGTTGGGCGATCCAAATGGCAAGATTGTCAAGATAACAGTCGATCTAGATAAATGTCATTGGAACCTTGCTGGAAGATCAATGGTGGAAGGTAAACCAGTTGAGCGTTGGGCGATTCTTGATTTCACCAGTATCGGGCCGTATAATAAAAAATTAAGACGAAAGGAATTTGTCGAAAAACTTATTGGTAAATACAAAAAGTTGGGTATCTATATGCAGGAGCCCATTTGGTATGAAGAATCTTCAATGAAGATACTTACGAGTCATGACTTGCTATCTGAATTACTTGAAAAAATCAACAACATTCGTAAATATAACCATGGTCGACTACAATTTCTTCTCTGTGTGATGGCTAATAAAAGTCCAGGTTACAAATACCTCAAGTGGATTTCTGAGACCCAAGTTGGTATAATCACACAGTGTTGTTTGTCTTATAGTGCTAATCAAGGGGATGACAAATTCTATACTTATCTAGCTCTCAAGATCAATGCCAAGCTTGGAGGCAGTAATGTAGAGCTCAATAATAGGCTCCCTTACTTTGAGGGGGACGAACATGTTATGTTTATAGGTGCTGATGTCAATCACCCTGGTTTACGGGACAACAGGAGTCCATCAATTGTTGCTGTGGTTGCAACCATTAATTGGCCAGCTGCTAATCGCTATGCAGCACGTGTTTGCCCGCAATTCAATCGAAGTGAGAAAATATTAAACTTTGGGGAGGTTTGTGTTGAGCTTGTTGGTTGTTATTGGAGGATAAATGGAGTCAGGCCCGAAAAAATTGTTGTTTTTCGTGATGGGGTGAGCGAGTACCAGTTTGACATGGTTCTTAATGAAGAGCTACTAGATTTGAAGAGTGCATTCCAAAGATTAAATTATTTTCCAACAATCACTCTTATTGTAGCACAAAAACGTCATCAAACTCGTTTTTTTCCGGATGGTTGGAAGGACGGGTCTTCTGGTGGCAATATTTTACCGGGAACAGTTATCGACACAAAAGTCATACACCCTTTTGAGTTTGATTTTTACCTCTGTAGTTACTATGGAAGCCTAGGTACAAGCAAGCCTACTCACTACCATGTTTTATGGGATGAGCATAAGTTTACGTCCGATGAATTGCAGAAACTTATATATGAGATGTGCTTTACCTTTGCAAGGTGCACTAAACCCGTGTCTTTAGTCCCTCCTGTGTATTATGCTGACCTTGCTGCTTATAGAGGACGATTGTACCACGAAGCAAGGATTGGGATGCAATCTAAGAAGTCAAGAGGATCTTCATCTTCTAAAGACGCATTTGAACAAGGATTTTACAGGTTGCATGCTGACCTGGAAAACATAATGTTCTTTATCTAACGGGCCTATCATCCATTCTTTCAGAAGCTGGGGAAAATCTCATGACTTACTCCTACCTGCACATATATCATGTCCTATGCTTTTTTCCACCGAAAACAGCATAGTAGTCTGAGAATCTAACGGCATACGAGTCTGTTTTCTAGTATACCTTTCCATTTTAGAGGAATTTTATACCTCGGAAAATTGACAGGATCTAATCAATTCGCAACTCATAGCTTAAAGCCTTAGAATGTTTTGTTCGATTCTTCAACATTAGCATTTTTCAGGTTATCTTAAATCTCAAAAATCGGTACAGGTGCTTCAGTCTTCTAATGCCATGGTTGAGTTGAAAATTGGGAATGATGCATAATTAGTAATGTAGGAAATCTCTATCAACCATCTCAGTTTTACTAATTCTGTTTATGCATTACCTGTAAGTACTGGTATCGTAGTTTATGACATCTACCTGTTAATCTTCTAACTTACATAGAAAGCCTTTTAGAGACTTGATTCGTTCTCAACTGATCATGATTACAAATATTGTCATCTCAAAAAGGAGGAAGTAAAAGAACTGGACAAAAATTATACTCATCACATCAGACATGCTGCACTAAAGATTATAACGGATGATGTGTAAGCTATGTATTGTGCACATTGATTTTGATCAAGGAAATGATTATTACTTCATAAAATAAATTTATGATTTATAATTTTCAGAGTTTTAACGTCATAAAGTTTATTGTTGAACTCTTTATGCAAATGTATCTAAATCCAACACATTATTTTACGTTCAACTTTCATTTTATGTGAAATCAATTTTTTTTAAAAGTTTTTTTCCCACCATAATGACCAAACATTCACCAAAGTCATGGACACTTTTTGTCACTTTTAGTTTAGCGAAATTCTTTTTCCATCCTATGCATTTTTTACCTATTTCATGGAGTTTTTATTATTGTCTCCAGGTTCTAGAGATATATCTTCGGACGCACTCCATTTATGAGTAAACGTTACATATTCCGGATATATATCTTCAGAATTATTTAAACTTTAAACGGTCACATCATATCTCTTATAACCCATTTTTATTTAAATATTTCCGAAGATACTTCTACGAGAATTTTCTGAAAATACATCGCAAAGTATATAAGAACATATTTTGCAAATGAAGATGAATTATGATGCATGATTCCGAATAAAATAAGAGACATACAAAATAATATAGCAATATAGTAATAAAATGTCGTACGACACAAAATCCAAAATATATTAACAATGTCAGGAAAAACATACAAATTATAGTATTACATCAAAAGAATAAAAAGCTCCTATTGGGTGTGCCTGACTACTTCTCCTCTACATCTTCGCGCAGACTGGTTTGTATCCTCGTCCATCGACCCCCCTGTCCTCGTACGATATATGTGGTACAAAAGTGCCTATGTGCCTTCGTAATAATGTCATCCAGTACTCGCGTAACATCAGACTCCACAGGGAATCTAGCTGAGTCTGCTCCTCCTCTAGAATCTTCTGATGAGCTGGTCTCGGCGAATCTCAAGGAGAAGTCAACACCATGTACGAATGTGAGACCCTAAAGAACCACATGATGTATCCGTCTACGTAGCTCCAGTCATTCGACATTATGGTAACCCGAGTCTCATATGGTACCAGATGACTCTAATAATCAACAAACATCTCCTTTGTTTGTATACGAGCCAGGGTAGGAGGAGCAGAGATAGTAGTGTCTGTGGATGGTCTGGGTGTACCCGAACTTCCGCATGACGCGCTCTGGAAGATGAGGAGCAGTGATATGTGTTCCACAGGCCAGCTATATAAAGTATAACAATATGTCATCAAATGGTCGCGTCTAACAGTGATCCACATAGTTGTTGAATTGGATGTCCTCAGCAACCAAGCAGTCAAGATAGACTCTGAAAGACTCGATCGTTTGGTTCCCTCTCAGCGGGATAAAAGCATAGGCACGAGGCATCTCCTCAGTGTACTCTTCCCAACTCGCCAAACCAGCGATGTGCGGGAAGTGCTAGAAGTTCCAAGCCTGAAATGAAAATAAAAAGCATTCAGGGATCAAGAATTATCGCAAATATGAAATGATAAAGATAAAAAACATTCAAGGATAAAAAATTATTACCACTAGTAGTGTCGTGTTGCCCGTGACCTGTTTCGTCCTCCACCAACATTCATTTCTCAACTTCAAATATATATATATATATATATATATATATATATATATATATATATATATATGCTAGGAAAGTCGCCCCCAATTGTACTAATAGATTCGTTTGAGATCCAAGAAGTACCAGAGGTATGCAACGTGAGTATAACTGACACTGGTGTCCACAAAAATGCAAGTGCCAACTGTAACACCAAATTTCTACCCGATAATTATTAACGAAAACAGGGGATAAAAACTTCAATAAATTAAATCGAGATGATACATTTCGACTTTAAAAACATCATTGCAACACCTGATAAGTCTTTAAAACAACTACTTTATTACTACACAACATATTCATAAAAAACAACTTAAATTGTATTCAACATAAAAACAACTTAAGAAAACAACAATTCTTTAATTAAAGAACTTAAATTTGACAACTATAACAAAAGTCAACATCAACATAAAACAAGCATTATCCCCCCGAGTGAGCGACAACACCGACTCGAATCTACTAAGGTACTCCGTCCTACTCTGAATCACCAACACGTTACCAACAAATGACAACATTCAAAGAGAAGGGGTGAGATATCTAATATTATAATCAAGAATATGATAAATAACATATTGAATTAGATTACACGAATCACCACTTCACAAACAACCAACAACTTAGAATCAACATAAAATACAACACCACAACGTAATATGCAACTTAGACAAATGCGATGCATGTGGTACCAACGGAGAAAAACTTCCAACTTATAATCATGTAAATTAATAGAGGCGTAAACACAATACATAAGCCTTCAACTATATTCTTGCCAATCCAATCCAACTTACCGAGCAACCAACTCCAACTTGAATAATGATATGTTATGCGACTCAACATGAGTATCAAACAACAACAATTATAACGACATAACAACACAACAACATCCAACTTTGGCCAAAGTCATGCAACTTATAATCTTGCCATTTATAAGGCATTGCAACATACAACAAAAACTAGCAACTTTTCAACTTGCAGCAAACAACACAACACAAGTACAACAATTACACTACACTCTTATTTACAAGTTCTGACTAAATCGATTAATTAGACTAATTAACATTATCTGATAATACTACTTATTATTAATTTATTAACATGCTTATGGCAACTCCATCAAAGCGACCAACTTGCCAACCTGCTACTAATCATATTCCACTGTTAACTAGTTTTCTTCTACTTACACAATTTTATATCATTAATTAACTCCCTGTTAATTGATTATTAGGACCTATACTACTTCATATAATATTTTACAACTTATTCATGTTACAGAAAGTGAATTATGATCAAACAACATTACATACATAGAAACAGAAACCAAAACAACAAAATTCTCCCAGACCCCGTGTGACCATCGTCACACTTTGTGCGTTACACTTTGTGACGATCATCCCAGGGATGTAACGAACGTCACAAATTCCAGACGGTCGTCTGGAAAATAGGACGGTCATCCAAAAGCCAAACCATGCGCTCTCTGTTTTGTCTCTATAACTCTTCTCAATCCAATTCCTTCTCCAATTATTTCACCAATCAACTGACACACCATTCCACAAACAACACAACATCGACACAATCTTCTTAATCATCTAAATCAGCTTATGCATCCCAATGACTTATTCATCAAAACAACTTATTAATCAAAACGACTTATTAATCCACACAAACAACAATTGACACCAACAAATTATGTACCCATTTCATACGAATTCATCATATATTTCCGATTATAAGGTTAGAACTCCACCCTTACCTTTGGATTGAAGGAAACTCTAACATTTTTCGATCGGAACCCTAGCTTTTTCCTCTCCTATGCACTTCACATAACCACCTCTTTTCCAACTTCTTGTTCTGCTTACTGATAGCCCATTTTCCACTAATTCCACTTAACTTATGGTTTTTCTTTTAATTAATCTTAATCATTCTAATGGGCCTCAACCAACCCCCACCCCCCCCCCCACAATTAATACTTCTAATTACCAACAATCTCATTTATCAAGCTACCACAATGCCACTAATAACCCACAACTTAATTGATTCAACTTCGTCCAAATAATAACAATGCAACTTAAATCAAATTAAATTGACTTATTCAACTTTATTCAAACTAACTTAGCAACTCAACGAAAACCAACAACTAACATATGACAATATTTAATTAAATAAATAATTAAATAATCTGGCGTTACAACTCTCTCCCACTTAGAACATTTTCGTCCTCGAAAATCTTACCTTGTTCAAGCAACTCGGGATAAGATTCCCGCATCTTGCTTTCCAACTCCCACGTCATATTTTCTCTGGCTGCTCCCAACCATACTACTTTCACCAACAATATCTCTTTTCCTCTTAGAGTCTTCATTTTACGATCCGCGATCCGTACATGCATTGTCTCAACAGTAAGATTATCTCGTACTTGCACATCATCCATACTAATCACATGAGATGGATCTGAGATGTACTTCCGAAGTTGTGACATGTGGAACACATCATGCAAATTCAATAGATTATGCGGTAAAGCCACTCTATAAGCAACCTTCCCAACTTTTTCTGAAATCTAATATGGACCAATAAAACAAGGAGTAGGCTTCTTAGACTTCAACTCACGACCAACACTGGTTATAAGTGTAACTCTCAAAAACATATGATCACCAGCTTGGAATTCCAAATCCTTCCTTCGCTTGTCATGATAACTCTTTTGCCGACTTTGAGAAGTTTTCATCTTCTCTCTAATCAACTTCACTTTCTCAGTAGTCTCTCGAACAATCTCGGGTCCAAGCACTACACTTTCTCCAGATTCATGCCAACACAAAGGAGTTCTACATCCCTGACCATACAATGCTTCAAAAGGTGTCATTCCAATACTAGAATGGTAATTGTTATTATAAGTGAATTCTATCAAAGGAAGATAAGTATCCCACGAACCTCCTTGTTCAAGAACACACACTCTCAGCAAATCTTCTAACTACTAAATAGTTCTATCGTTTGACCATCTGTCCGAGGATGATATGTTGAACTCAACCTCAACTTAGAACCCAACTCCTCTTGCAAACTCTTTCAAAACTTAGAAGTAAACCTCAGATCTATATCCGACACAATACACAAAGGCACACCATACAACTTAACAATCGTGCGAGTAAAAATCTCTGCCAACTTAGATACTCAAAAACTGATGTTAATAGGAATAAAATGAGCCGACTTAGTAAGCCTATCAATAATCGCCCAAATCGAATCATGTCCTCTTGAAGTATTAAGCAATCCCGTCACAAAGTCCATTGAAATGCCATCCCATTTCCATTCTGGAACTTCTAACGGTTCCATCAACCCTGCAAGCTTCTGATGTTCAACTTTCGACTTCTGACAAGTTAAACATGCATACACAAAACGTGTTACATCGTTCTTCATCCCCAACCACCAAAACAAATTCTTCAAATCTTGATACATCTTTGTAGCACCTGGATGAATACTCAACTTACTTTTATGATTCTCTTCAAGAATCATTCTCTTCATCTCCACATCATCAGGAATACAAACTCGATCACAGAATCTCAACACGCCTTGCGCATCCAACTTGAAATCACTATTCTCAGACTGATTGATTCCCACCATCAAATATACCAACTTCACATCTAACTTCTGAGCCTCTGTGATACTGTCTAGAAAATCATTATTAATCTTCAACATTCCCAACATAACACTCTTTGATGTTACTTCGTAAACTAGACTCATATATCTGAACTGTTCAATTAGTTCCAACTCTTTAACCATTATCGTCGACATATGCAATGTTTTCTGACTTAAAGCATCAGCTATAACATTAACTTTACTTGGATAATAGTACAAACCAAAATCATAATCCTTTAATAACCCCAGCCACCTTTGCTGCCTCATATTCAACTCCTTCTGATCAAACAAATACTTTAAACTCTTATGGTCACTAAACATTTCAAATCTAGAACCATAGAGATAATGCCTCCAAATATCCAGCACAAAAACAACCGCAACGAATTCTAAATCATGCGTAGGATAGTTCTTTTCATGAATTCTCAACTGTCTCGACGCATAAGCAACCACCTTATTATTTTTCATAAGCACACCTCCTAAACCCATCATAGAAGCATCACAATAGACCACAAACGGTTCCCCTATATTCGGTAATGTCAAAACCAGAGCCGACATCAACCTCTTCTTCAATTCGGTAAAACTTTGTTTGCATTGAACGTACCACACAAAAGCCTTACTCTTACAAGTAAACTTAGTAAACGGAAGTGCCAACTTAGAAAAAACTTCGATAAACCTCTTATAATAACCATCTAGTTCCAAGAAGCTTCTAATCTCAGTAACCGATTTGGAGTTTCCCACTACAACACAACACCAACTTTAGATGGATCCACAACAATGTCACTTCCTGAAATGATATGCCCAAGGAAACTAACTTCCTTCAACCAAAACTCACACTTAGATAACTTCGCATACAACTTATTCTCTTTCAAAACTTGCAATACTAGCTTCAAGTGTTCTGCATGCTCTTCTTCCGACTTGGAGTAAATCAAGATGTCATCAATGAACACCACCATGAAACGATCCAAATAGGTATGAAAGATATGATTCATGTATTCCATAAATACTTCCAGCGCATTAGTAACACCGAAAGGCATCACCGAATACGTGTATTGTCCATAACGTGTTTTGAACACCGTCTTCTGAATATCCTCATCTTTCACCTTAATCTGATGATAGCCTGATCTCAAATCGATCTTGCTAAACACACAAGCACCTACCAACTAATCCATCAAATCATCTATACTCGGAAACGGATACTTGTTCTTAATCGTCACTTTATTCAACTACCTATAATCAACACAAAGTCTCATACTTCCATCTTTCTTCTTCACTAACAAAACTGGAGCTCCCCACAGTGATACACTAGGTCTCACAAACTTCTTTTCAAGTAGCTCCTCTAACTGCTTCTTCAATTCCAACAATTTAGATGCAAACATCTTGTACGGTGCCATAGACACAGGTCTAGTATCAGGTACAAGATCAATATAAAATTCAACTTCTCTCTCAGGAGGTACATCAGGAATTTCATCAGGGAAAAATTCAGGAAATTCTCGCACTACTTGCAACTCTTTAATCTTAGTTTTTCTCTCAATAGACAGCGTCGCCATTAATGGAAAACATATGAGCTTCTTCCTTCATCAACTACTGCAACTCTCTAAAAGGCAACAAACCAACTCATTCCTCTTCAGGAGTAGAAAACCTCACAGATTTACTATAACAATTGATATGAACATAGTTGTACTCTAACCAGTTCATCCCCAAAATTACGTCCATTCCGGTTAACGACAAACACACCAAATCAACAACAAAGTCTCTATCAAAGATAAACAATGGACACCTTAGACACAAAAGAGAAGTAGTCACCGATCCTTTAGCCGGAATCTCGACGACTAGTTCTCCATTCATAGCAGACAACTTAAGACCCAATCTTTCAACACACTCGACAACAATAAAACAATGTGTTGCACCAGTATCAATAATAGTAATAAAAGGAGTATTATTAATGAAACATGTACCTCGGTTGAGTCTGTCCTCAATTGTTGTCTGAGTCCCAGCCAACCCGAACACCTTTCCCGTCTACGCCTTCTTTGGCTTCTCACATTGACTACCAATGTGTCATTCTTCACCACAGTTGAAGCAAACCATCTCCTTATGCTTGCATTCAGATATTGCATACCCATTCTTATCACAACAAAAACACTTCTTAGCCTCAGCAGTACACACATTACTCTTATGACTAGGTTTCCCACATTTGAAACAAACAATACCAGCAGGAGCATATCCCCCACTAGTCCTTTTACCATCAGCCACTTTCTGTTTACCTTTTCCAGTTGGAGCATCATAATGCTTGCCACAACTCTTTTGGTGCTTTCCTTTCCTCTCATTAATGATCTTATAATGAGCATTGTTATCCTCTTCATAGATCCTGCAACTATCAACCAACTTAGCAAAGACACAAATCTTGTGATATCCAACAACCTTCTTAATCTCGGGACGCAACCCATTCTCAAAATTGATACACTTCAAAAATCCAGCATTCGCCTCATTGTAGTGCGGATAAAACTTGGCCAGTTCAACAAACTTCGCAGCATAGTCAGTAACCGACATGTTACCTTGTTTCACCTCGAGGAATTCAATCTCCTTCTTTCCACGGACATCCTCTGGGTAATACTTCCTCAGAAATTCCATACGGAACACAACCCAAGTAATCTCCTCACCTGCAACATCCAATCTCTAACGAGTCTCTAGCCACCAGTCATCAGCTTCGACTGCCAACATATGAGTCCCATACTGAACCTTCTGTATTGGAGTGCAATCCATCACACAAAAGATTCTCCCAATCTCTTTCAACCAAGCCAATGCTATATCAGGAGTATACTTACCCTTGAAGGTAGGCAGATTCTCTCTCTGAAAAGTCGCCAAACTACGAGATCTAGCATCCTCACCAGCGTTTGGCAAATTCTGCACAGCCTGAGCCATTGCTTGCATAACAACATCAATCACAACATTTTTTCTTCCAGCCATCTCAACATAATCACTACAACACAACAAAATTTAGAACTAGCTAACAATATTCGATTGTTAAACGACTACGACTCGACAACTTGGTCGGACGGACCGACCTGCTCTGATACCACAAATGTAACACCCCAATTCTACCCGATAATTATTAACTAAAACAGGCTATAAAAACTTCAACAAATTAAATCAAGATGATACATTTCGACTTTAAAAACATCATTCTAACACCTGATAAGTCTATAAAACAACTACTTTGTTACTACGCAGCAGATTCATCAAAAACAACTTAAATTGTATTCAACATCAAAGCAACTTAAGAAAACAACAGTTCATTAATTAAAGAACTTAAAATTTGGCAACTATAACAAAAGTCAACATCAACATAAAACAAACGTTATCCCCCCGAGTGCTACATATCAGAGTGACAACACCGACTAGAATCTACTAAGGTACTTCATCCTACTCTAGATCACCTGCACGTTACCAACAGAGGGCAACATTCAAATAAAAGGGGTGAGATATCTAATATTATAATCAAGAATATGATAAATAAAATATTGAATTAGATTACACGAATCACCATTTCATAAACAACCAACAACCTAGAATCAACATAAAATATAACACCACAACGTAATATGAAACTTAGACAAAAGCGATGCAAGTGGTACCAATAGAGCAAAACTCCTAACTTATAATTATGCCAATTAATAGAGGCGTAAATACAAGGCATAAGCCTTCAACTATATTGTTTCCAATCCAGGCCAACATACCGAGCAACCAACTCCAACTTGAATAATGATATGATATGCGACTCAACATGAGTATCAAACAACAACAACTATAACGACATAACAACACAACAACATCCAACTTTGGCCAAAGGCCTACAACTCATAATCTTGCCATTTATAAGGCATTGCAACATACAACAAAAACCAACAACTTTTCAACTTGCAGCAAACAACACAACACAGGTACAACAATTACATTACACTCGTATTTACTAGTCCCGCCTAAACCAATTAATTAGACTAATTAACATGCTCTGTTAATACTACTTATTATTAATTTATTAACATGCTTCTGGCAACTCCATCACAGCGACCAACTTGCCAACCTGCTACTAATCTTATTCCACTGTTAACTAGTTTTCTTCTACTAACATACTTTTATATCACTGATTAACTCCCCGTTAATTGATTATTAGGATCTATGCTACTTCATATAATATTCTACAACTTATTCATGTTACAGGAAGTGAATTATGATTAAACAACATTACATACACATAAAACAGAAACCAAAACAACAAAATTCTCCCAGACCCTGTGTGACCATCGTCACACTTTGTGCGTCACACTTTGTGACGATCGTCCTAGGGATTTGACGGACTTCACAAATCCCAGGCGATCGTTTGGGAAATAGGACGGTCGTCCAAAAGCCAAACCCTGCTCTCTCAGTTTTGTCTCTGTAACTCTTCTTAGTCCAATTCCTTCTCCAATTATTTCACCAATCAACCGACACACCATTCAACAAACAACACAACATCGACACAATCTTCTTAATCATCTAAATCAACTTATTCATCCCAACGACTTATTCATCAAAACAACTTATTAATCAAAATGACTTATTAATCCACACAAACAACAATTGAAAGCAACAAATTATGTACCCAATCCCATACAAATTCATCATATATTCCCGATTATAAGGTTAAAACCCCACCCTTACCTTTGGATTGAAGGCGACTCTAACACTTTTCAATCGGAACCCTAGCTTTTGCCTCTCCTATTCACTTCACGTAACCACCTCTTTTCCAACTTCTTGTTCTTCTTATTGATAACCTATTTTCCACTAATTCCACTTAAATTATGGTTTTTATTTTAATTAATCTTAATCATTTTAATGGGCCTCAACCACACCCCCCCACAATTAATACTTCTAATTATCAACAAGCCTATTTATCAAGCTACCACAATTCCACTAATAACCCATAACTTAATTAATTCAACTTAGTCCAAATAACAATAATGCAACTTAAATCGACTTATTCAACTTTATTCAAACTAACTTAGCAACTCAATGAAAACCAACACCTAATGTATGACAATATTTAATTAAATAAATAATTAAATAATCTGGGCATTACACCAACTAAAAAAATAAAATATGCCCTCAAAGCACGAGTCATGTGTAAGGACACCTTCTCAGCATCACCATCAGCTTGCTCTGCAACAATGATCTCATCATCAAATACCCTTTTCAAGAACGTATACCCAACATGAGCATCCTTGGTCCTATTTACCTCTTCAAGTGCCTTCCTTAGACCAATCCCTAGATGCTCCATCATCATATCGACTGCCTCGTCTTTGATCATCCTACCATGATGGAAGAATCTTCCCCTGCTTGGAAGATGCAACAAAGATGAGATATCGTCCAGTGTGATAGACATCTCACCATGCGGGAGATGAAAAGAAGATGTCTCAAAATGTCATCTCTCCATGAATGCATTAAGCATCCCGTGGTTGACTAGACTTTAATCGGTCATGCATAGGTCACTCAACCCATAAGCAGTCAGAATTGACAGAAACCACTTCTCATCCGGCTGAGACAATGCTAAAATCTTCCTTCCATGGTTCAAAAACTTTTGGGGATCACGCATCTGCAAATTTTCAGAAATAATCAATGTCAGTAAGAATCAATGTTAGAAATAATCAATGTCAGCAATTTAAATTAACGTAAAATAAGAAATAAAAAATTAGACTAATGTTACTTCTTAGTCCTAAATATGTCTGGCAGTGTGGTATGGATACAGAGAAAGTAGGTACATATCAGATGAACCCCCTCTGAATCCCTCTGGCTCGACATCAGTAACCTCACCCTCTAGAGGTGGCGAGCCCCAGGAATAAACTGAGCCTCAGGAGTAGACTGCACCCCAAAAGTAGATGCATATGCCTGGACATATGTATATGCTACCTCCGGAACCTACTGGCTTCGTTCCTTCCGAATGGATGCGTGTTAGGAAACCTGTCCAAGTCTTAGTCGGTTGGATATGTCCGTCATTATGCCTGCAAGATAAAATTAGCCATATAATTAGTTTACACAAAAGAACAACACAAACAAGAAAATTATAATAAAAGAAAACTGAGGAAATTTTGGAGATATATCTACAGAAACATTCCGGAGTTGTATCTCTGAAATTTCCCAAAGTATATGAAACTTTGAACTTTTTCGGAGATGCATCTCAGGAAATTTTTGAGATTCAAAGGTCACGACAATGGCATCCTCTGCTATTCAAAATGTGAAAAATAAAGCCTTGATCGTCCAATTGAGCCAACAAATAATACATACACTTACTATAAACTATGTTTCATGTGATTTCTAAATATTTCTACACCTAACAATTGATTCTAACTCTATTACAACAAAACTCAAATATTTACCGAAAACTCAAAAAACTTACCTGAATTTTATGATTTGGAAGATATTGAATGATGAAATGGATGATGTTTGATGTTTACTTGAGCCTCTGATTGATAAAATCTGATTTGGTGAAGTTTGAGAAATTTGGGAATAAGAGAGTGGAAGAGTTATGTGAATGAAAATGAAAAGTGTGGGAGGAGAAGAGTCTGGCGCGATAATAACCTCAAAAATGTTCAAGAGATGTATTTCCAGATTATTTCAACGTTTACTTAAGTTTTGGAGCTTCCGAAGATATATCTCTGGAATATTTTAAAGTTCAATCGAGTTTTGGTGTGTCCGGAGATATATCTCTGGAATCAAGGGGCATATATGAAAATTCACATAGTGTGGAAGAAGTCTATAGGGTACAAAAATAAATTCTCTTAGTTTAATGTCTTCGGGGACATTAATTTGATTCATTTTTCTAAATTCTAATATTGTGAATGCCTGTACTCGTCTTCATTTTTTATTTGTGGAAACGTTTTTGAGAAATAGATTCTCTGACTTTGAAGCTTATAACTTTACTTAACTTTAAGAAATTTTGATAGACAAATAAGTAGGAAAGATAAGGAAAATAGAGGGAAATATGATGTACATGTCTTCATTTTCTACTTGTCGAATTTTTTTTGGGAAATTGATTCTCTGACTTTGAAGCCTCTAACTTTACCTAACTTTAGACAATTTTGATAAAGAGAAGTAAGAAAGAGATAAAAAGAGAGCGAAACATGACGTGTGAGAGAGGAATCTTAGAGAGAGAGAGAGAGAGAGAGAGAGAGAGAGAGAGAGTCAGAGGGCAGTTCCCTCCAAAAAAGTCATAGGATCCATACCCATTTTTTTAGGAGGATAAAGTTCCCTCTAAGGCTTTTACTAAGTACACCTACAACATTAACTCTAATATAGACCGCTTTAGAAGTTACATATTGTTACGGGCGTTCTTCATTGTGTGAGTGCTTTTGGATTTTGAGTGATGTCAAAACTAAGATAGTGCAATGTTATGTATATTGGACGATATCCTTCCATTCTAGATGGGCATCTTAGTATTATGAAGCATTCAAATAAGCTGAAAAAAGGGATTGCATCAAAATTTCATTGAAAAATATGTTTTTGGGTGGTCAAGCCATTTCAGGTCGACACATGCATAAACATGCTGACTTATACGACTTTTAGATTCAGTATAGGTCAGCACATAACATTTCAGGTTGGTTCCCATGGATCACTATTGAAGCTTGTAGCTTCTGTCCATAGGTCGCCACACATAGGTCGACCTGTAGGCGATACATAACCTTAATAGGTCGACCTGAGATCTTGACAGGCCGACCTGGTTGCTTTCACAAGTTGAGTTATACGATTTCTCATCTTAAAAATTTCATTTTTGCTCCAACTTATTGCTCATTTCTTCACATACCTATACGAAACCAGAATTACAAAGCTTTCCTATCATCTTCAACCTTTCTTCTATGTATACACATAATTGAACTACACATAATCATTTCTCAATGGGGTGGCCATATAGATTAAGGTTGATAACATCCAATTAGGTTGGTGTAATCGAGAATATTTGGTTGGAATGTTTGTGTGTTTCAAATAAGAAAATCAAGGTGGGTTTTCCTTCAAGATCATTGGGATTTGAAGGTTTTTGACAAGATTACGTCAACACAAATTCAACCAACTGAAGGCCTTCTGACAAGGTGGTTTCCTTGCAAGGGAGTAGCACGAGACAGTGAATCATGTTCGGGAATCTTGGGTTCAACAAGTGCATGCTCTGGATAATCAGAAGATTGTAGCCGCAATATTGATGACTTGATCAAACTTTGATCAATAATTTGGAGGTGGTTGAATCAACAATAAACCATAGAGTTTGTCGGGTTAAAGTTTTTCAAGTCTTATATAATTTATTTTTACAAAGATAAGGTTAATTGCAAGTATCTCAATTCGATTTTGGATTGAGGGAAGACATACACATAGGAAGATCGATAGGGGAACTGCCTAAACAAATCTTTTTGTGTCTCTCTCTTTCTCTATCTCTTTATCTCTTTAATTTTTGTTCTTGCAAATTATCGATATTGTTGTTTTTTCGATTAATTCAATTGGAAATTGTTTTTAACTTTATTTAAAAGTGTTTTTGTTGATATAATCATAATCATTTTGATTGTGATTGACTTTTAACATCAACAAAACAAATCGAATTTCCAAACGTTATTGATTGCACACAAAGTGTTCGATAAATTGCCCTTGTGTGTTTTTATTTATTCATGTTCATTGGAAATAAGCGTTACAAATAATTTTGCATTTAATTGATTCGTAACTTAATCATTGTAGAACGATTTGTGTTCATTATCATTCCATAAGGTTTACATTACGCATATACGAACTTTTCAATAATAGGTTCAGTTAGACGATTCAATTCAGATTATTTTTGTCGTGCCAAGAATTTTTTATTTTAAATTTGTGATCTATTAACCCCCTTTCTAAATCAAAACCTATCGTCTACCACATATTTTAATCATATTTTAACCTTTGCTATTAATCTGCCATGTCAATAAGTTAGGGGCATTTAGTGTCTAATATAAACTATTTTCAACCAAATGAAGAGTCCAAAAAGTAATGGAAAAAGAGTATTTGCAACCAGTTTGTCCTTTTCGGTACATCACCCATTTGCCTTTGGGAAACACTTTTTGATGCATCGCTGGCTGAGATTAGTCATAAAAGTAGTTTGTTGTTTCCAATACCATAAACATTGATACCAGAGCTTCCTATTTCCTTCGTCCCACTCCCATTTTTGCTCTTCAAATCAGGTTTATGCTATTTTTGGATGCTTATAAATGGTTTTCGTAATCTATTCGACAGCTAATAGAAATAAGCTTAAAATCATTTATATACATGTCATAAGTTGTTTTCATACACCCCCAAATAGTTTCCCACATGCTTACGTCAATTTAGTTTTAGTACTAAGAAATGTGGTTATCTAGATATAGTTTTTTCTTGCAAATTATGGTCACATGAGCAACAACACTTCCATTTGCACGAGGCATGTGCAACACTGCTACCTGTACTTTTCATGTTAAGTAGTTTCAAGCAATCGGTAAAATTTCTTTGATGAAGTTTTTGTTATGCAGGAGATGTTGTTTTTGACGCATCATAATATGCACTCTTTGGGTAAGATGTTGTCTAAGAAGTTTATTTGGGAGGGTTACAAGACAATGTCCATTTTCATGATAATGGATATGTATTTTTTTTTTTTTTTTTGCAGTTTAAGAAGTTAATAGAAGAAGGAACTTTCTTGAGGTTTCGAAAAGTCAAAACTTTATTTCTCTTTATCATTACTTGGTTTATTTTAACTCTTATTTGGTATTAAGAATTGTTTTATCTCCTTGGTTTGACTTTTACTGTGTTTTAATTCTTATTAGTTATGTTGTTGTCCTTAGTCATATATTTATTTTTAGTTACAACTGTCGGGGCTGATTTGTGCACCTTAATATTGTAACTTGTGCTTTTCATGTGGTTTTCTTCTTTTGCCTCTTTTAAACTTGTGCTTTTCATGGAACTCTTTGGTTTCTGTTTATGCTGAGAATAATTTCATAATTGAAGCTTTGGAGCATTTTAAATTTATGCAAACGTATGGACATCGATTGTCGATTCGTTCGTTCGTTGGATTCTTGGATTTATGTAGTAGAACTAAGGATATTGGTGTGGGGAAACAAATTCATTGCAATTGGGATTAAACACATTTATGTAGTAGAACCAGGAATTTATAGCTTGGATTATTTATGACCTGACTTCTTCTTTAGGATGAAGATGGTGGAATGAAGCGGTTTTTGTATGGTAAATTGTTAAAATTTTGAACAAAAAGACATGAGACCACTATTGTGATTATTTCATTGTTTATGTCATTTCGTTGTTTTTTCCGGATACTATCAGTTTGCCATACTGCCACTCTTGAGCTTAATGAGGAGAATGACAGTTGTAATATTCCGTTGGTTAGGTTATTGGCGGAAGGGAAACGGACGCCATTGAGTAATTTATACTCTTACTTCACAAACCAAGGAGAATTGGAGGAGTATGCTTTAGTCGGTTCAGTAGTTTTCATCCGTACATCATGTAAGTTGGGCCTCTTTTATCAATCGGACGAGAACAAAACTTTGGCTGATTATTTTCATTGTCATTACTATATGATATGGTTGGTTAATTTTCAAACATTTAACCTACCAGATGCGTTAATTTGTGTATATTTTGTTTGATATGTTTTTTTCCTGATTTTTTACATGTTTGTATTACTTTGTGATGATTTCACACAACTTTCATCCTTGCATACACTACCTAACCTATAATTTTTTCTGTTACAAATTAGTTTTTCTGTATTAGTTATGTGACCACACTTTCATCATGCTACTTCATTCATATATTCTACAAGAAATACTGCAAGAGTTGTGTGATCAAGACAAATTTTCTTTTCTTACTTCACCATCACTGACATATCTTCAGCAATCTCAGTTTCATGAAGGGCAGGAAAACTGAGAAGGAGGTTTCAAATAGCATTGGTCTTGTATGACACAACTTTGATCAGTTTCAAATAACTGCTTGTGAATCTTGTGCGAAACTGAGGCTTTTTAACTTGGTATTCTGAAAAAAAATTGTTTTTTGATTGGTCCCATAAATAAAAATTGCATTATGTATTTTAATTTTTCTTCTCAAAACAATCTTTACTGGACAAGTCTAATATGTGACGTGAAATATACGTGATTACACCAACTATTGCACCCATATTGAACAATATAAACTAAAGAAACAATTTTGATTGGTGTAAAATATCCTCTTAGATAAAGCTAAATAAACAATTTTGAGTTTTACTCTTCTGTTTTCCAAGTAATAATAATAATAATAATAATAATAATAATAATAATAATAATAATATCTATGATTAAATATATATGATATAATATTATTATACAAAATAATTTTGTTGTCTAAATTATTTTATAACAAAAATAACATTCATATTTATTTCTTTTTTCTTTTTTTTAAGTCCAAATCTACACCGTTTTATTTTGGATATTTTTAAGTCCAAATCTACACCGTCTTATTTTGGACTATTTTGAACGGAGACTGTGTTTATTTTTAGTTATGGTTATTATTATCATAATTCATGATACTAATTAGTTTTGATTTGAATCAAAAATAAAAAAGAAGAAATTTTGAGAGCTGAAATTTTTTTGAAAGTAGAAATTTTCTGGTTTAATTATTGGCCCAATATGTACCCTTGCACAAGTATCCCACTAGTTAATCTTAAAGATTTAACTAAAAATGACTCTCTAATACTATCTGGATTTCTAATGCACAAATAAGATTTAGGATGCATTTCAGATGAACTTGAATTCTCTAGTTTAAGATGAACTTGAATTCTCTAGTGATATGTGGTATGTTCAAATTTCGAAAATTCTAAAGGATTTGGGAATAATACTAGGGTTTAATGAGCCACTCTAGCCTAGAAGCACATTTGCAACCACCACTTGCACAAGCCCATAACCACATTTCCATTCATATGTAGAATAAGAAAATATAGTGGTTTGTTTACCATACAAAAGTTATTTTGAATAAAGGACTTGATTGAATTGTCATTAAAGTAGACATGTTGAATTGTCTCGAGCCACTTTAGGTGGTATCTAAGTCTCCTCTTAGAGACTAGACTTCAACATAATTTTCCTACCCTCTATACTCTAACACTATTATGTTGGGGCTACATGATGACACTTGCTAGAAACTTGAAAATAAGCATGGCTGCATTCAAGACTATGCAAATGCAAGTGATCCAAAAATCGATTCTATTTTCAGTGATTCGAAATATGTTACACTCTTTCTGTTAATCAAACACCAGAAGCAAAAAATGTATAGATAAGAGAACAAGAATGTTAAACCAAACTAATTATGACCCTTGCAATCATAGATTCTATCAGCTCCATAGCTTATTGTTTGAAGACTTGATTCAGACATATTTGTAATCCATCTCATTGCACCATTTGATTCTCCTTGTATATTATATGCATAACAAGGCCATCTTACATCGGTTCCGCACACGCTTTCGCCGCTCGTTTTGATCATTTTATGTGTTCTTTCAAGAACTATAAGACTTGAAAATGTTGAGAAACTGTTTCCAACAAAGATATCAGCCTGTAAACAAACTTCATAGTCTATCGCAGATTGAATCAGATACGGATATTTGTTATAGATTCCTTCAACGCCGAGTTTCTTCTTCTCGTAAGGAAGAATGCCTTCTCCCCAGTCTTCCATTATGGAAGAATCGTTAAGGAGTTTATCGGCTACCGCGAGATAAACAACGATTGGAGTTTTTTTCAAATGGTTTAAGATGTTTCTGACTCTTTCCACTATCTCTTTCTTGCTACTGCATATTTGATTTGTGTTCAGTCTCTGCTCTAACTTTTTGCAATGAATCATCCAATCAATTTCGATCCTCATGTGAACCGCAAGATACGGTAGAGGCTGAAATGGAGACCTATCTGTTGAGAGAAATTAAGGAACACAATCAAACACAAGAATATAACGTTGAGAACTGCAAAATCAGAGAAAAAATCACGACCGTTGTTTAATAACAACGAGAGTTCATACCTTGTTGCGGTTCCATTGATTCATTGTTTCCGACTTCCCTAATCCTAGAAACAACCCTTTCTGCTTCAATTCGAAACTCATCGATCAAAACCAAGCACTCGAAAACCTTAGCATAGTCCTTCAATGGCCAATGATCATGCCATAAGAAAGGGTTTTTGCCTAAAATTTCAATAACCTCATAGTCATCATAAGAGCCTTTACTATACTCTTTCAATTGTGACAAATCTCTCTCCAATGTCCACTTCCTTCCACTTCCTTTCGTCATTTCAAGCACTCGAGTTCTATTCAAGACGTCCGAATACCGACCTAACCGAACAAAACCACTGCAAATCGCATTAAACTTTTCGAATTGGAATACTTTATCAAAAGAAATCGGCTGCAATAGATCGACTTCTTTGTAAAAAAGAGATGCACTAAAGCTAGGCATCAAAAGGGTTCTATTCAACATTCTAGCAGTAAGACAAGCCCTGGCGAACGCAATTTTCTGGTTGTTTAATCCCCAAACAAGCTGAGGAACTACCAAAAACCTAAACTCCCAAATCCCAAATTCGGAAGAACTCGTCGACGGAGAGTGGTATACAAGGTTTCTCCATTCAATTCCATCAAAACCAGGGAAAAGAAACAGTCTTAGAATCAAAAGAGTAACAAGCAAAACCATGCATTTACTAGTTATTGAATTCAGAGTTCCACCAAATAACTTCAACAATGCCTCCATGCAAGATTCACTTCATCATGCATAGGATCATGTTATAGTTTAAGAACTCACAGACACACAATAGCATCAATTTCAATGGATCAACAACATCAACAACAGCATCAAGATCCAATTTTTAAGCCTCTCACAATCTGAAAGAGTGATACAAAAAAAAGGTTAGAATCAGGTTGACCCAGAAGAGTATATGGAATTGAAAAGTGAAAAAGATTGAATTTTTATTATAATATATGGCGATACATTCAATGTTTTTGACTTTATAACATTGCAACTTCATCAAAAGAAGATAAAAAATTTAAGAAAAAATGTTGCATGCATCTATAGTTTGAAACTAAATAAGAACAGACAATTGCACACGTGTGAATGAATCTTGGTAACAAACATCAACGATCAGAGAACATAGTATGTCCTTATAAGAAACGAGAATTATGAAAAAATAATAACGATAAAGAAAGAAGATTTGTTGAGAAAGAAAACAGGGTCTGCATGCATGTTGATAATTTTACCTGTGGAGAATTTTGAATGAGTGATTGAAATTGAATATAACAGCGGTTGGAAAGAGGAAGAACAGAGTAGGGTGGTGGTGGTGATGAGTGTCAAAAGAATCGGATGGAATGGAAACAAGAAATAATTTTTTTTTTTTTTGAGAGAGGGTTTGAAAAATAATACTACCTTCCTCCGATCCTTTTTATAAGCGACAAATCATTTTTTAGGTTCATTGAATAATTAATGTATTTGATCAGTTTACAGACTACATACATTAATTATTCAATGAATTTAAAAAGTGACTTATCTCTTATATAAAAGAACGGAGGTAGTATTATTATTAAATGAGAGAGATGTATTGAAAGGAGAAAAAAAGGAAATGGAGCCAAAAAGGGATGTACAAGATAAAGGATCAAAGAGAAAGGTGCATGGAAAGTGTTAAGATTTTTTTTTCTTCATTATTTAGGATTATTATTTTGATTGATTGGTTGTTACACTATTTTATTACTCTAATCTTTATTATTATTTAGGCTGGTTAGTTGGATAATGGGTGTATAAATACACTTTCCTAATACTAGTGTATTTTACTTTTTTTTATTCAATGGGAATATAATTTTGTTCATTAAGGAGATACATTCAAAGATTCACAACCCAAAAACACAATCATTCAACCAATCTCTACCCATAAACACATATTTTCATCATACATACCTTCATGATCACCAAAACCCTAAATCATAACCCCAGTCATTTGTATATTCATCGCTATAATCACCGTACATGCAAAACCCATAAAATATGTTAAATCTCACACCTAAATCATCTATCAACCTCTTAATCTTCATTTTGACCAAACGCCTTCACTTATTCGTTTTTCCTCCACCTTCAACAACTTTCTTGATCCATACCTAGAAATGCATAACTCCACCATCAAAACCCTTCAATCTCTACCCAGAAACACATATCTTAATCATCCAGAAATTCCTCACCAAAACCCTAAATCACTACCCATGCATTCATACCTTCACCGCTATAACCTAGAAAATATGATAAATCAAACATCTAAATCCTCTACCAACCTTTTAAACTTCATTCTGACAAATAACCTTCATCGAATTGTTCTTCCTCAACCTTCATTATCCACAAATGCAACCCATAATCTTCCTCTTTCACCATGGCCAAAACAACATACCTTGACTTCTCTACCAATCTGTCCAATCTAGGGGTGGCAAACGGGCATGCCCGTAAAAAAGGGAGGGCGGGACGGGGAAAGCCCGCGGGCATTGCACTTTTTAAGCCTAAAAATGCAAAAATTTAAGTAAATATGCATGCCCGCAAAAGTCTGCAAAGAAAACGAGCGGGGCGGACACTTTAGAGGGTGGGGGCCTAAACCCTTGGCCCACCCCACACTAAAGTGCCCAACGGGCCGGACCCGTTTTGCCACCCCTAGTCTAATCCTTACTGTAACACTCTTTCTACCCCATCACGAATTTAACATAATTAAATCAGAGTAAACTCATAAAGGGTATCACATTCTTAAAAAACAAACATCCTAAACCTTATTGTAAGTCTTGTCCCGTAACACGAATTATAAATTCATGAACATCAATCTATAGTTCAACATTTACGCAGCGGAAAAAAAACAAAACATCAACTTATCGTCTTTAATTAAAAGAATTTTTTCATAATTTAATCCAAAACATCATTAAGTCTTAATTATGCAAAAACAAACACTTAAATCAATTAAACCAAATAAACTCAAAGTTCTCAAGTGATCTCATCCCGATGTTACTGGACATAGAGCATGACTTCACACCTAACTAAACAACAACGACACACTAACTCCAAGCTAGATCACACATTGAGCTAACCTTGAGTATTTAGAGGATGGCATAATAGACCATCACAAAAGGCAGGCAAGGTGAGTAAATTCACATTCAATAAAGTAATATAAAAGTGAGAATTCATAAACATAAGCTTCAAACCAAAATTCAATCATCACAAGACTCATTATACACAACGTCAAATACATCATATCACTACACAAACTCAATGCAAATCATGCTATGTCATTTAGAATGAAATGCAACCTCTTATTATGCATGTGGTACTGAAACATCCTCATGGATGGACACTTGACCATCAACCCTCCACAAGGGAGCACATCATAACATCACATCCCTTCAATCTGCACGATGGGATTGAAGTTGCCAACGGACCAAAAGTCCCCTCATATTTATGTCATGAATGCAAGACGCAATATAAACACACCTCATAACAACTCAATTTGTTGTATCTGCATTCATCATAATTCATCTTATAGTTCCCTCATTTAACATCTTTCTCTGAGTCATGTCATCATACTTCATAAACTAATAAAACAACTCAAATCATCATACATCATTTTTTTTATCACCAATACCTACACATATAGCCTTTAAACACCTCATAACTTCGCTAAAACATCATAACATCTTATAGCAACAAGGTACATCAATTAAATAAATTTTTAGAATTAAAATAATTTTTCAAAACACGTCGGGTCTCGCTAAGCAAGCTACCCCCTTGCTAAGCGACTAACTCTCGAGTTTGAGAGTTCCAAAATCTTTACTCGCTCGCTAGGCGAGCATCACGATTCCTCAATAAAATCCTGCAATCTCAGATTGCCCCTCTGCGACAAAACCCCTTCCAAACCAGGTTTTAGCAGTAGTAAAATAGAAAAATCATCAATACAACCCATATTCATCATGGTATCATCAAACATATCATATAACATCATTATTTATCATCAAATTCATCATAAATCATCATATAGCAATTCATCAACAAAACCCCATAACCCTAAGACTCTCTCTCAAAACCCCAAATCTTATCTCTATATTACAATACCGAACATAATTACTCCCCATACCTTAGGTTATGTGAATTCTTTCGATAACTTCTCGCAAAACCCCAAGCCTTCAACCTCTAGCTTTTTCTTATGAGTTATATTTCTCTTCTCCCAAAGTATGATCGTTCCAAATGATCGTACTATCCAAAATTTACCCTCTTAGTCAATCTTACCCTTAGGACCTCATTATACTTTTCCCTTCTTACCCTCTGTCGCTCCCTGGATTTCCATCCTGGTACAAACACGAAAGTGGCGCGAAGAAGGTAGAGTCGCCAGCCAGGCATTTTTATCCCATATGAATGGGAAAGGTAATGTTGCACAAATCGAAGAAAAAAAAGGAAGGACAAAGGTCCTGCAAACCAAAGAACTGGTTTTAGGAGTCGGTTACGACCTGAGAAGGTATTATCACCCCAGATCGTCCGCCGTACCCGACGGGATCCACGCTTGCAAAGGAAATGTTTCAAAGGGTGAAGAAATGAAAGTTGTTGCAAAAGAAAAACTGAAACTGGATAAGAAAAGAAAATAATGGGGGAAAATATAGGGAAAATAAAAGAGTGTGCTCGAACGGGCCCTACCCCGCTGCCAACATACCTCATCTGGACATGAGGATCAGAGACGTTGTAGTTCCCCTAACTAGGGAGGAAAATGGCTTGTGTTTTAAAAGCTTGAACTGCTTATGTCAATGCTCAGGTGTTGCAGGCTCGCCTTGCACGAGTGTGTTACCGTCTTGCAAAGTGACAAGTAGGAGCAAGTTCTTACGTTGAGAATGAAGGTGATGAGAAAAGAAGTTCTGAAGGAGAGACGCTTATTCTTTGTCCAGTGTTATTTAGAAGCTTTTATTAGTGTGGCACAAGAAAGTGAATTCAAGTCCTTTTCTAGGGAACATGTACTTATTACTACATTCCTAGATAGAATGAGGAATAAGCACACCAAATAAGAAGAAGATCCTCAAATTATTTTTCCAGAGATTAGGGCCTAAGCTCACTAACTCGTTGAATTTATTAAGTGTTTTTGAAATGTTAAATGAAGAAGTGGTTTTTATGATTTGTCTTTGTGAAAATAGTCTCATGATTAGACTTGTACATCATGCTAGACAAGCTTGTATCACCACCAATATGGGATGAATACAAGTGCCCCATGTAATAAGTCCATACACATAAAACTATTTCAACCTTTATTAAGTTTTTTAGGTTTTTGTTTGAAGAAGAGAAGGAGAAAGAACCAAAGGATCTTAAAGGTAAAAGAACTAGAGGGGGAATAACAAATCCTAATGTTATCATGCATAGAAGTCCTAGGTTAGTGTGGTTTGAATTCTATCCTAATGAAGAAGAAGGAAATAAGAAAAGAAGAGAAGAGAAAGAAGAAAGAACCAAAAAGAATCAACTTACTTCTTAAAAGAAGTTAAGTTGATCCTTAGAGGGATAAAGAGAAGTTGAAAAATTGATGGCCTAAGCACATCACGTACACAAATGGAGAAAGCATAAAAGAAAGAGGAGAAAGAAGTTTGAGATGTATAAATCTCATCCACACCTCTTACTTACCATAGCCCCTGAAAGTGTTAGAAATATTCACAAATAACAAGAGAAGTTCAAATAAGTTCAAACCATGGGAGAATAAGAACTTAATCATCACAAACCAACAAAACCAGAACCTAATGATCATGTAAGAGTCCTAATGTTAGTCATACAAATCTACACAAAAGGGAGTGAAAGAGATCTCATAAATAACTAGCAAAACATCATGAGAGAAGTAAGATGAACGCATGTGATTCAAAAGAAGCAAACAAGTTAAAAATCAACAAGTATCATCAAAGTCAGAACCTAAACATGTTTATTAGGTGCCTAAGAATAAGATACAACCATCAACCAAAGCATACAAGCACAATAGGGCAAAGGGAGAAGACATGAGAAATGTGAAGTGAAGTGAAACATGCTTGTGAAAGTGTCACTTAGTGCACAAGGTACACATCAAACCAGCAAGGTAAGGCTCACATATTAAAACCAGGGATCACATACCATGTTATCAATCACCAAACAAGATCCTAAAAGATGGCACAAGTGCAAAAAATCATGGTTCAAAACATCTTCAAATAAAGCAATTTAATATCAATCCTCAAACAATTAGTGATCATGCTTCAAAAATTAAGCCAATAAGCAAAAAATCATCTCAAACCTATACAAACAACATGGCAAAGTCACATGACCAAAATCATAAGCAAAGTCAATCAACTACATGGTCAAAGTGGAGCTAGGGTTTCATTTTCTTACATATGAAGAAACAAGTCAAAAACCAGCCAAACAAAGCCTAAAAATTATGATAAAAAACAAAAAAGTACCTCACCATGTTAGGAACACATAGCAAAAGGAATCAGCATCATATATATATATATATATATATATATATATATATATATATATATATATATATATATATATATATATATTGGAACTCAAATTAGAAATTCTACAAGGTCAAGTGTGCAAATTAGAAAGCAAAATGAAAGAAATTAAATGCAAAATTAATTCAGGATATTAAAAATAAATAAATAAATCAAAAATAAAATTTGGATAAATTTTAGAAAACTCAAAATAATACTCATAATTTTTTTTGATCATTGAGAAATCAACATTTAGGCAACCATTGAGAAATTCTTTTAGGGACCAAGAATCTCCTAAATCGACATTTAGCAATAGTGTGACCCCTCTTGCAACAATAAAGACATTCCAAGGTTGGTTTATTTAGAGTTCCATTTGTTATTTTGATCCTTCACCACATAGGTGTATATTTGATATGGATTGTTCATAGAATCTCTAAAATTTGAATGATCAATAACAAAGATCATCTTGGATTGTGATACTTTGTCTAGTTTGGCTTTAAGTGTTTTAACTTCTTTTTGCCAAATCCAACAAGTTTCACAACCATGAAAATTAAACCATACTTGTTTTTCTCCAAATGCTTAAAAATAAGCTTATCGGAGGCTAGTCGCTTAAAGGCGTTTTTAGCTTCATGATGGAGAACCTTAAAACTACTAAGTAATTCAAGATAAGACAAATTTTCAACATTATCATATTTAGAATGACTTACTTGCTTTTTTCCATTGTTGTAAGCCATAAGACAACGATTTAATTTCTCTTTCTCATCACTTGAGCTTGCGTTGCTAGAAGCTTTACTATCGCTTTTCCATGCGATATATGCCCTTCTTCCTTTGTTGCCTTTCTTTTGATATTTGTCTTTGCCTTTGTCTTTCTTTAACATTGGACATTCCGGTTTGTAATGACCGGTTTTCCACAATTATAACATGATCCTTTCACTTTAGTACTTTTGTTTGGTTCTTGCTTAGAGGAGTTAGATTTCCTTCTATAGTTGACAAGACACTTGTCCGAATGAGAGATTTAATTCTTTCTAAGATACCTATTGTATCTCCTGACAAACAAGCCCATATCCTCATTGGATTCATCGTCTTCGTCACTTGACTCACTCTCACAATCTTTGTTGGTGGATGATTTTGAAGTAGAAGTCTTCAATGCTATAAACTTCTTCTTCTTCTCATTGTCCTTTGATTTTTCATTCTTATCTTTCTTCTCATTTTCTTTATGCTCATGTAGATTTAAGAGCTCTTGTAGCTTCCTAATCAACTTTGTCAAATCCAATGTTCTTACATCATTGGCTTCTTTGATTGCCATGACCTTTGGTAACCATTCCCTAGTAAGACATCTTAGAACTTTATTAGTAGCTACATCATTGGGAGTGGTTTTGCCGAGAGCATTTAAGCGATTTAATAAATGAGAAAATCTATTTCCAAATTCACCAATAGTTTCCCCTTGGTTCATGTGAAAGCGATCTAACTCTTGTTGCAAAGTGTTAATTCTGGCAAGCTTCACGTCATCAGTTCCCTCATGGGGAATCTGTAAAGCTTCCCACATATCGTTTTCCGTAGTATGATGTGAAACTCTGAAATACTCATCTGCTCCCAAGGAATCTATAATCATATTTTGAGCTTTCCAATCATAACTATAGTTCTTTTCATCTTTTTCATCCCATTATGCTTCGGGTTTAGGTATTTCAAGGTTATTCTCTCCGGTCATGGTTATTTGTATAGGACCATCTTGAATAACCTTCCATATTTTTCTATCAACAGAGTTGATATGAATACGCATACAATCTTTCTAGTGACTATAGTTTTCTCCGGTGAAAACCTGTGCTCTAATATACGCCCTCGTTGGATCGTTATCCATTTTCTAAAAGGTTATATGTGAAGAACTAGATGAACCGGTGCTCGTGATACCACTTGTTAGATAATGGCGCGGATCTAGAAGGGGAAGTTGAATAGATCCCTTTTTAAAAATTTAACTTTTCAAAAATACTTTGAAAAATATTTTTCAGAAGTTCCCCGGAAAACACGTCTAAAAATAAAATAAAGTCATTGGTGATCGAATATGCGTTTGAAATCGAATGGGAAGTAAGAGATGATAAGAAGAATTGAAATAATGCAAATTAATCACTTAATTTTAACACATTTAATAACCCACTCTCAACAATGAAGTATGAAAGAGAAATAAGCACAAAAAAATCAGAATTTGTGTGTTTTGACTTTTTCTCAAACACTTGGTGTGCACTCACACAAAGTGTTATTTGTGTGTTAGTGTAATGCAAAATTTTACAAAGTTGTTGTCGAAATTAATAGCAACAATTTAACAAATAGTTGGTGTGTACACACTAAACCAAAACAAAATTTTTCAAACCACACAACTTCAAGTAATGCAGAAAATATAAAGAATGAAACGAACAAAGAACACACGAGATTTGTTTAGGTAGTTCCTTCACCGTCCTCGCTAGAAGTACTATGCCTCCAATTCACAATCGAATTGGGATATTTCATTAATATTGCAATTGTTTATACAAGAAGAAAATTGGAACAACAAACCAATCCAAATTGCGATTGTTGCAATAACTCTTCTTGCCCCTTGATTCGAGAAGAACCAAGTCCTTCACACGCGTCGAGAAAACCTCCGATTAGCAGCTCCCTTCTTGCAAGAATATACAATCTTTCAAACTTCAAGCACATCTGATTTTCTCCAATGTTTGTGAACCCACAACTATCTTTGTAATCCTCCGATTAACGTGATATGAATGAACGATTCCCTTGATCTTCAAACTCCCTCACTTGGCTGAATCTACGAACGATAATTGCGTGCAAAACCCCCCAAATCTTCACCGATCTTGGAGTGGAAAACCTTATAGGTTTTTACAAGAAAAACTCATAACCTCTCTACCCAATCTGAAATCTCGATCTCACGATTGGACGTTATCACCTCGATTTGCACCTTGATCAACAAAGATTATTGTGTGTGATTGTTGGTAAATGCAAATGAGGAGGAGATGAAGAGAGCAATGTGTTTCTATTTCACTTTTCTTGTTAATATCTCATAAAACATGAAACAACTATTTATATTGGTTAGAGAAAAATAGAAACAGAAAGTAAAAGTAAGTGAGAGGAAATAATAGAAAAGACACATAAAACAGATATGCGTCGACCTCCATGATGGTGTGAGTCGACCTGTTATTTACTCCAAGATTGCGTCGACCTGTGGAGTCTTTTGAGTTGACCTGCACATGTTTGTGAGTTGACCAAAAAGCCTTGCTCTGTCAACCTGTTGGGACCCGAGATTTTTGAGGAAAATACACATCAAATGAGTCGACCTCTTGTAAGCCATGAGTCGACTCAAATCAAATTAACACAATGAGTCGACCTGTTGAAGAGTATGAGTCGACTCATGCAGTCAAATATCTCACGATAACTTTTCTTCATGAGGTCATCTCTTCTTGCTTGTCTTACCACACACCATTTCAAATACCCAAGTTTTTGACATTATTCAAAACACCCTTCATGTCTCACACATGCTTGTATACTGCCTTGTATGTAGAGATCTTGTAATAATCTAGAATAAAATCATCAACTTTTAACATTCCTACTCTTCATGGATGACATAGCATGGACACATGGAAGTCCTGTCAGATTCCATCTTCTGCAGGAGCAATGGTAATCCTTCAAACTTACAGTGAATGTTTCAGCTGGACTTTCCAAATGCCTTACTTTAAACATGTGCTCATCTAACATTCAATATTGGGCAACAACTCATCCATTGCAGGTAAAAGCCCCTGCAAAAAATTAATACAAAACAGAACAACAACATAATGTACTCAAAACAAAACAGAAAACAACAACATATTGTAATCAAAACAAAACAGAAAACAACAACATGATGTAATCAAAACAAAACAGAAAACAATACCTTTTGTTGGTCTGAAATGAAAGTGTATGTTAAACACTCATTAACACCTCCTAGGTCAGCAATCAACAACTCCAAAAACCAAGTCCAACTTTCCTTATTTTCACCTTCCACTAATGCATATGATATGAGAAACATCTGATCATTATGATCCCTTCCTATAGCTGCTAGAATTTTCTCTCCACAAAAGCCTTTCAAAAAGCAACCATCCAGGCGTATAACATGTCTAGATAGTTTGAAGCTCTCTTTACAAGCTGCATAACATATGTAGAGCCTATGAAAATATGGTATTTGGTCTGCAAGTCCTTCTGGAACAAACTCAACATTCACCTTAACTGTTGACCATGGATTAGCTCTTAAAGGTCTGCAATTTCTAAAGCATCGGTGTCATCAACTAGGGCATTCATCCCAAACTGTGGATCATTGTAATACATTTTCTCAAAGTCCCTATAACCTAACTCCTTCAAAACACCTACTAACTCAAAATAGCTCCACCTATTAACATCTACTTTCAACTCATCCACCGTTCCTCCTTCATACACACTAAGTTCAGAATCAACGAAAGCACCACTATGGTGAATTTTTACCTCTAGAAATTCATCCATCGTAACCTAACATCGTTCAATAACAAAACTTCAAAATCTAAATCTACAAAACATACAATTAAAGAAAGCCCTAAATCTACAAAATCTAACTCTACATAAAATCCTTAATCAAACATTCAACATTTACTTACCTAAAAAGCTTAGTCTTCAATGTCGCTTCGTGATTCACCTTCTAACAAGCTTCGCCAATCGCTTCGTCAATATCTTCGTAAATCTTCTTGTTCTTCTTGTTCTTCTTGTTTCAAAAATGTTTCACGTTGAATGGTTACAAACTTTTTTGAGAAGACTAATGGTTACAACTATGGGATAACACGCTGATACAATTGCCACATATCTCTTAATTTGACATCTGGATTCCACTTATCCACCTAATCATAGAAATTGCCACCTGGAAATCATTTTGGAATTTGAACTAACAGTATAGTAACAGAAGGACTAACGTGACTAGTTGAACAAACTTAAAGAACTAAATTGACACGGAAAATTAATAAGGGACTAAAATGAACCTAGGGGTATACTTAAGGGACAATAAAGATATTTCGCCTAATATAATTGATGGTTTATAAACAATAATGTAATATCTTGGAATGGAATATTCCTATTCTTGGTTATAATTTGTTGTCTCTGAATTTGGTATATCTATTTATGTTCTTGTAATATTATATTTTACAAGTATAAGGTATGTATTGATAAACAAGAGTATCCTTTGGTAATAATAGCAATAATAGAATAATAACAGTACTACCAAATTCCAACCACTTTACAGATAAGGAGTATTGTATGGTGCCTTCTCTCTCAAAGTCAATGAATGACCTATGAATGTGGCTCCATATTGATTCCTTTTCCAACCCCTAAATATTCCTCCCATCATCTAATCACACCCTCAATTAGGAATCACATTTCTCAATTTGCCATTTTTCCACTTTGGTTTCATCAATTTGGTCCAAAAGGGTCATTTTTTTTTGTAATTTTTTTATTGGGAACTATTGTTGATAAAAAATATGATTTTTTAGATCGATTTGCTGATGGGTCATGCTGAAACATTGTTGTAATTGAAAAATTTCGTTAATTTTCTTGTAAAATGGAGGATCAAGCTTTTTTAGGTTATGAACCAATTGTTAATGTTGGAAGAGATGAGGAAGAAGAAGATGAGTTTTGCAGTTGTTGTGAAGATGAAGAAGAAAGAGAACAACAACAAGAACAAGAAGAAGAATGGAAAGAAACTGAGGAAACAGTGGTGGAAGTGTTGAAGGAAGAGCTTGATGAATTTTCAGTAAGAATGTACTTTAAGGGTTTGTCAATAACTGGGGTTGAAAATTCAACTACAGGGTTTTCTGGAATTGGAGTGTTTATGGAAAGATCATCCAATTTTTCTCCTATAAGGGTGCAGAAAAGGCTTGATTTTTATGCTGAGGAGCCCATGGTTGATTACTTGGCACTCATGGATG
Source organism: Lathyrus aphaca (assembly GCA_963966055.1). Classification (NCBI taxonomy): domain Eukaryota; kingdom Viridiplantae; phylum Streptophyta; class Magnoliopsida; order Fabales; family Fabaceae; genus Lathyrus; species Lathyrus aphaca. Next base: position 86,385,134 of record OZ014519.1, on the reverse strand, counting down.
GTTTGTTGGAAGCTTTGCAGAACAAGATCCGTAGGGTTTATGCTTTCACAGATTCTGAATTGTTGTATAAGGTTAGTTGTTCAGTTATCAATCCTAACATTTCATTTTTTGTGACATTTATAATCTAGTGCATAAATTTATGAAGATCCTGACTAACCCTAGATTGCCAAAATTGAATAGTTGTGCTTAAATTTATAGTTTTTAGCATGGACCCCCTAAATGGATAAGCACCTTAATTAATTGCTTAAAGCATAAATGTTTGCTTATCATGTAAGTGCTTATATACAAAAAAGTTTTTAGCAAAAAGGGCGCTAATGTATAAGCTATTTCACGAGCTTATAGAAACCATTTGACACCGACTGATGGCAATGTAATAAGTTGTTTTCCTAACGGTCTCACAAGTGTTTAAGCCAAAACAAGTAAGCTCAAATAAGCCAATCCAAATAAGCTGTTATGTCTGTTTGGAGTATTTCCTTGTTTTTTTTGGCCACCAATTGTTTAGGTATGCTTCTCAGTGTTCATGTTTTACTATTGTGGATGATCACTGAGGTAAGCATAATAATATTTTCTATTGCTTACTCTAAAGTTCTGTGCAATTCCTTGGCATTCTTAAATATGATATGATGCTTTCATTTCAGAATTTTTATTTTCGTATTGCATCTAGTATGTACATTATTTATTTCTCATTTCCCCTCTTTTGGACCCTTTGTTTAGTTTCTTTAGTTTGCCTACAATTTTTGTAGAGGTTTGTGTCACTAACCTCTATTAACTCTTAACTGCCTATTTGAGTGTGTTTTTAGTAGGTCACCTGTATTAACTATATTTTGTTTGAATGTGGGTCTTTTGACAGACAACATTTGAGAAAAATTTGGACATGCCACTTTTGATGGCACTGAAAGAAAGGATTATGGAACATGCAGATAATTTTGAAACTTTTGATCTGAAGCTTATATCAAGCACTGATCTTGAGCAGCCACTGCAGTTAGCCAAAGTAGCTATGGGACTTGTCACTTTTCCGGTAAACGAAAAAACATCACTTGAGAATTGTTCTATTTGTTGCGATGACAAGCCAGTGCCAATGATGATTACCTTGAAATGTTCACACACTTTCTGTTCGCATTGCTTGAGGTCCTATGCTGATGGTAAACTGCAATGTTGTCAAGTCCCTATAAGATGTCCTCAACCAGGATGCAGATATTGTATCTCGGCACCCGAGTGCAAGACTTTTCTTCCATTCACCTCCTTTGAATCTCTCGAGAAAGCCCTTTCAGAAGCAAATATTGGTCAGTCCGAAAGATTTTATTGTCCGTTTCCGAATTGCTCAGTTCTCCTTGATCCTTGCGAGTGTTTGTCGGCAATGGACGGTTCATCCAGCCAGTCAGACAATTCTTGCATCGAGTGTCCTGTTTGTCAGAGGTTTATCTGTGTGGATTGCGGTGTTCCTTGGCATTCTTCCATGAGCTGTGAAGAATACCAACATTTGCCAGAGGAGGAGAGAGATGCTTCTGACATTAGCTTGCATCGTCTTGCACAAAATAAAAGGTGGAAGCGTTGTCAGCAGTGTCGTAGAATGATTGAGCTTACTCAAGGTTGTTACCACATGACATGCTGGTAAGTTACAACTTCTCTTCATATGAAAATAAAAACAAAGTTTGATTCATTTTATAATCATTTTGCTAACCCTATACATATACTCACTCTTCCAAAAATGCATCCTGAGCACCTCCCCGCTTCTCCTTGCCACATAGGAAGTTAGTTATTTCCCCATATCTCCCCTAAATCTGATCAGGAGCATCACACTTCATGCTTTTGTTAGACGAATGCTTCTTCTTGGGCCTCTTTCATAAGCCTTAGTTATTTTGGGCTCACATCAATTTTTTGTTTGAGAATTAGAAAACTTGAAATTTGTATATTGTTTAGAATTTGGGTTGTGCCTTACTCAACCAAACAAAAACCGGTTTGTAAGGTAAGGGATGCCTGTCTCCTACTTATTAACACATTTTCAGGTCATATTTCATCCAATATGGGACTCTCAATACACCCCTTATCCTTAGGACTAGACATTTGGAGCGTGACCCGGGTGGTCCGATTGCGGGTGGCCCTACAGATTTTGAATAAGCCTTGATAGAGTGAGCTAACGCTTAAAATTTGAGTTGTACTTAACTCACTCTACTAAATTACCTTTCCAGGTGAGGGATGTCTGCCACCAATTATATAAACACATTTTAAGGTCACATCTGTTCCAATGTGGGACTCTCAAGTCTCAACAGTAACCATAATACAAATAAAAACTCTTGCGTGTTTCTAGATGACGATATTATACTTGGACAAAGCAAATGTTTTTTTTCTATTTTTTTTTAAATTTTTTTTTGGGTCTTGCTAACGAGTGCCCTCCGGGCGCTCTTTAAGAATTCCATATTAAGAAATTATTCTTTAAAAAATTCAAACACTTCAATTTCCAATGCACTGATTGCAAATTATTGCAGATACTTTTATAAGAACTTACTATTTAAGGTTCTTAAAAATTGGCCTGAGGGCATTCGTTAGCATTTCCCATTTTATATATAGATATTTTTATTTTTATTTTTGTATTTTGTAATTTAGAAATGGATGTATATGTGTGTAAAAGAGTGTGTGAGAGAGAGAAATCGGTTACTGATATTGATCATATTGATCTGGATTCCCTTGCTGTGTTTGTAATGTTCAGACCTCAATATCTATTTCAGATTGCTGTACACTGTACTCGATTTAATGTATGACCTAATGTTGTAGGTTCAAATTGATTTGGTTCTCTAGGTAACTTGATAGGATACTGGATTTAGGCTTTAGCCCAATTGATGTGTTGAATCCGGAGAGTAGTGTTGACGTGGCAAGATTTTGTTAGGAGGGGGGAACAATTATACGAGGGATAGGAGTGAGTGCTGAGAAATAAATAAGGGTCATTGTTGTTTATTTGGAGCCATAGGCTCTGGATAGTTTCTGTTTCCATCTTGTAGAGCTCTTGGGCTCATCTTTTTCATTGAATAAGATATAAATTGACTCTCTTGAATTCATGGGTTCTATTGTTGGTCCGACCTGCCAACCTGCCAGATCCTGAAACCTAGCTAGTGCGGAATACAGTTATCCATGTCACCGAATTTCTGGACCGTCGTAGTGCAGATGGAGGTACAAGAGGGCCATGAAGAAGGTTGAGCTGCCACCATTTGATGGAGATGGTCCGGTGAGCGTGACGAAGACAAAGAAAGAACAAAGCCCAAAACACGGGGTTGAAGTCGTACCCGTCAAGATTCCTTCCCTTGAGATGAAGATGAAGCAGTCTAAGGTGTAACATATGGCTATCGCAAGAAAACAGGTATTGAAAGCTTCAAATGTTTGGGTGTCACACAAATTAGGTGACCCGATTATTGAACCAGAACCCTTGGACACTAATCTGCGTGTGGTGGATGGTAAGATCTGCATAGCACCAAACCCAGTGGCTCTGGCACCACCCCAGAAACCATCACCAGACAACAATTCATTGGTAACAGCTCCTCCAAGACAAGAAACGCTGATTATCAGTAGTATTGTGACATCCCTTTCGCGCCATTGTGGGAAGAGATGCTGAGCATGTCACCATGGGAGTTGCTGAAGGAGAAACAACCACAAACACCTAAGCTACCAGATATCGATTTGTTTGTGATGGCCAAAAAGATCCAAATCATACCACTGACAGAGCCACCAAACGAGGAGTAACTTGCGGTAGCGATGAAAAGTCACGCTACATGTGACTCAGCCACCCCCCCAACACCATCAAAGCTGTCAGAACCACCAGATGCAGGCTTACGGTATGCAGTCCCTGTACTATGACAGACACATGCGGGCATCCTCCTTGCGGCTGGGAGCAATTCCATCTCTGTTAGCAACCCAAGAATTGAACTCCAAAAAAACAGCAATATTTGATAGAAAAGGTAAAAATACACAACAGAACAAAACTATAATTTTCATAAGATCCTTTCTAAGGGAATGTGAGTCTAAATTTATAGAATTCCTATATACACAAGGGTAGGAAAAAGGATCAATAACAACTGCCCTAAAACAGAAAACAAACTGACAGACAGCTAACAAACAAACCCTACAAGCTAACTAACTTCTATATCAACTCTTCACTACTTATCCTAACAAACTCAGCTGATTCATTCTATACGCATGCTGAACAGGTATGTTGCAATTGGGAAGGTTCTAGAGAAAATAGGAGCAGAATGGACAATCTATACTTTAGGCCCAATCATGTACATAATAGGTCAGACCCAAATTAAAATGGGTTATGATATTTGTGAAGGAAAGTCTGGCTTTGTTGTAGCTGAAACCCAATGTGAGGCTTATTTCCATCACTACCTTGCGAAGGTGTGGTTGGATGATGGGAATGTGAGAGCTGTCCATAACTGCCAAACTCAAAGCTCTACAGAGTGGACATTTTCTAATTCAAAATTAGAAAAAGTTTATTGGATGCCTTTTTCTTACAAGCTACATGCAATGCAATTGTTTAACATGGATGCCTTTTTCTAATTCAAATACTAAGTCCTCCTGGTTTGTTTGGTGTCTGAAAGCCCTTCAAAACCTACTCAAGAATGTGAAAAGAAGGAACTAGAAATTGTATTTAGCTATAAGAAGCAGCATGAGTGTCTGCACCCAAAGCCACATGCAAATGTGAAATCACTAGAAAATGCTTCCGTCTTTTATATAGAAAAAATGACTGAAGAGAAAACTGAATTTAAGGAACCAGAGTGTTTTTGCAGAAAATAGGGAGAGTTGTGTTTAAATATGTTTGGTCATTATGCTTCCAACGGTGGGATCCTAGGGGCAAGAACTTGATTTGCAATAATTACACTACAGAGAGGGTTCTTGAACAGTTCAATACATCGGTTGTTTTTCTAAAACAAACTGCTTGTGCCTAAATTCGTTGATCCCTTGCAATGTTCTTGCCACCAACTGGTGAGTGATAAGATGTATTTAACTTTGAGGATAGGCTGTTTTTCATAGTCCGTGCTAGTGCTTTAATGAATATAATCAATACTGCCATTCATTACCAGCGACGAATGTTTCACATCCGCGTGTTGATAACTTAGTAGTTCCAAGATTTAAAGTATGTTGTATGATTGATAAGGATATGATAGTTTTGAGTAGTTTAGAAGTCTACGTCAATTTCCGTTAGTATAACATAAACAACATTGTGTCATAACAGTTTTGATTTCACGTGTCTATATTTCAGGTGTGGTCACGAATTCTGCTATTCTTGTGGCGCAGAATACAGGAATGGCCAACAAACATGTCAATGTGCATTTTGGGACGAAGACAGTTTGACAAACTCCCTTCAAGAATCAGAACAATGGGCATGGGAGACTTCTATGATCATGGATGCATACTCAGATCAAGAACGGTCACAACTCGCGATTATACAACGGTTCCTTGACGGCGGTTTTAGTCTCAGTGACCACAATCCCTACCAATCTCCCCCTCCTCCTCCTCCTCAATGTACAGAATCCTTTGTAGACCCCTTGAAGGATCTTCATCAACTTCCATGGCTAGAGAGATTTGTTTCTGTGATAAGTGACAACTACTATGAAGATTACATGCAATAAAACTCTTCATCATCATTCAATGCATGTTTGGATTGTCGGTGAGTTTGGCGGAATCACACTTTTGCCATGATTTTGGTAAAAGCTACATTTGTGTTTCAACGCAATTGAACGTGTCGCTGTAATTTTGACAAAATCACCGTATCAGTGTGATTTTGTCAAACTCATTGACAATCCAAACATGCAAATAGTTAGTTCATCAACTTTATACAGTCACATGTAGAAAGTTTATGCCAACACTTATCATGTGTAGTAATCATGTCATGTGATTTCTTTTATGTTCTCCACTTTGATATATCTTTGACCTAAGGTTCATGGATATTTCATTAAAGTGATCAATCTGTGTTCATGATGACTCTCTTTAGAGAAAGTAAAAGAAGAAAAAAAGGAACATTGGAAGAGAAACTAGTTTGTTTGAGGTTTGGGAATAATACATTGTTAAACAATTGAAAGAAATTCATGATTTTAGGTTAGACCTTTTTGGTTAAGTTTTTAGGAGAATCATAATACTAGGTTACACCTTTTAGGACTAATGACTTTTTAATTTAATTTTAATATTTCCAATACATGTAATGTAACGGGTAGAAGATGTTGTTAACCCAAATGTTAAGAAACTTGATGTTTTTGAAATGAGTGCTCATGTGTATCTGAACAATTAAGATTTTCAAAGAAGAATAAAAAATAAATAAAAAAGAGAAATTATTTTGTTAAAGGAGAATTTTATTATGATTTACAACGTCACATGTATAAATAGACAACAAAATACATTATTTTGCTAACTACAGTATTCGACATGTTTACATACAACATTTGACGTTCACATAATTAATTTCTACTCAACTATCTTCGATTATGTTGTTTATAACTACAATGTTGTCGAATACATACTTTCCTATTAAACAATAAATTATTAGTCTTCTAACACACCACCTAATTCATATTTTCAAGACATCTCATCATATTGTTTCTCTTCATCTCATCAAACCTAATTTTCTTTAGGGGTTTGGTGAGTATATCAGGTAGTTGTCATTTTGACTAGCAATGCCCAAACTAAACCTTTCCTTCATTTACTTAATCCCTAAGAAACTGATACCTCATTATATGTGTTTATTTCGACCATGACACACATGATGATTTTCCAGGTCGATAACTGACTTATTATCGACAAACAACTTCATTTTCTTAGGTTCCATGATCTTGAGCTCTTCAAGTAGCATCTCTATCCATTCTGTTTGACACGCTCCACACAATCCAGCTACATGCTTAGCTTCATAAGATGATAATGCCACAATGCTTTGCTTTCTTAAGCTTCAAAGGCTTGGTGCTCCACCAATCATGAATATGTATCATGCAATACTTTTCTTTTTGTCTTAGTCTCCACTGAAATTTGAATCACTATAGCCATGTATCTCTACCTCTGTGTTTGTATTCTTCTCTCTTGGAATTAACACACAATGGTCGATTGTTCCCTTTACGTATCACACCAATCTCTTTATTGCAATGAAATGACATTCTTGTGGCTTTTTCATAAATCTGCTCCACAACCCAATACTTTGACAAATGTCGGGTATAGAATTGAATATATACCTTAAGGATTCACTAATTTTCTTGTACAATGTTGACTTACAAACTCATCATTTGTATCCTTTCTCAATTTTGCTCCAGTGTCCAATGTTGTGACAATTACATTACAATTGCTCATCTTGAACCTTTTCAAGATGTCTTGAGCATACTTCTTCTGGTGCAGGAAGCCTCTTTCACTTGTATATTTAAACTACATCCCTAAGAAATATGACAAGTTCCATAGGCCAGACATTTCAAATTCCTTTATCAGTTCAGCTTTGACTCCTTTTATTTCTGTCTCATCTACATCTGTGATCAACAAGTCATCCGCATACAAGCATACAATAACTCGAATGAGTCTGCTTACATTTTTGACACACATTCCATGTTATGGTACACATTTTGTGAGACATGATTTGACCAAGAAGATACAGATTCTCTTATTCCAAGCCCTTGAGGGCTTGCTTCAAACAATAAAAAGCCTTCCTTAAATGTACACCTTCTGCTCATGCCCTTTGATTTTGAAATCTAGTGGTTGACTAACATATACCTCTTCTTCCAATGGTCCTTTCATAAATGCTGACTTTACATCTAGTTGATGTATCTTCCATCCTTTGTATGTTGCGGTTGACACAACAATTCTAATAGTTTCGATCCTTGTAACAGGTGCATAGACTTTGTTGAAGTCGATACCAGGTTTTTTCAAAAAACCTATTGCCACCAGTCTTGCTTTATGCTTGGTAATTTCACAATTAGGCCTTATCCTCAACTCATATACCCACTTCACATCAATTGACTTATTGATTGAATTTTCTACAAGCTCCCAGGTCTTGTTCTTCTAGATTGCCCCGAGTTATTCTTCCATGACTTCCAACCAATTTAAACCATTCATGGCTTGATCCAAATCAATTGGTTCTGATTTAGGTAGCCTTGTCGACTCAGTTCTCGTTCTAATAAATATTCTAATATTATGCTCAAGTGGTTCTTCATTTCGAGTGGTCGTGAATTCAGTTTTTTGGTCTTCTTCAAGCACACTTGGATGTTTATCTCGCTCATGTCAAATTGACCCTTGAGTATAATTCCACCTTTTTCTTTCGTCCACCAGAACATCCCTATTGATCACTAGTTTATCATAATTTGGTGAATACAATTTGTATGCACCAGTCGAATGATAACCTATGAGTACTATGGTCTGACTTCGATCATCTAGATTCTTCCTCAATAGTTCAGGTACATGCCTTAAATACATTAATATAAGAACTCTAAGATGAATAACATTTGGCTTCAGTCATGTCCAAGCCTTATAAGGTGTCTTTTCGACTATCTTCTTGGTTGAACATCTGTTTAAAATGTATACAACTGCAAAGTTGCTTCACCCCAAAATCTCTTTTCCATTTCTTTTGCTTTCAATATAGTTGTGGTCATGTTCAATATACTTCTATTTCTCCTCTCAGCTATAGCATTATGTTGAGGTGTAAAGGGCACAATGACATCATGCTTTATACTTCCTCATTGAAAATCTTGCAAATTCTCTAGAGGTGTATTCACATTCACCATCAATTCTCAGTTTCTTAAATTGAATTTACATTGTTTCTCGACATGCAATTTAAACTTCTTGAACAATGTGAATACTTCACTCTTCTTTTCAATAAGGTAAATCCACAAATATCCGATGAATTCATCTATAAAAGTTAGAAAACATCACTTACCTATATTCGACCTTACTTCAAAACACATAAGAGTGAACAAACTTCAACTTTTCTCTCGACTTCATGGACAAATCATGTTTGAATGCTTTTTCTAGCATGCTTTGCTTTGCAAAATTCATCACACACCTGACTTGATTCCTTTACTTGTGGTTAGCCATACACAATATTCTTCTAATTGAGCGTATCTGGACCTCTGAGTTTAGGTGTCCATACATGTGATATCATAGTCAACTATTGTCTTCAAGAACAGTCGAAACAAGACATTGATGATCAACCATGTCAATCTCAATCTTGAAGGTTTTTTTACATGCCAATGGTGCTTTCAAGAACATATTTTCTTCGCCATTATACACCTTCATCTGATTTTCTTCTAACTTTATGTTATACCCTTTTCAAGTAATTAACTTTATGTTATACCCTTCTAACTTGGTGAACCAGTTTTCATTCTCAATCATGTGGTTGCTACATCATGAATCTAGGTACCACATATTGGTTTATTTATTATTAGATTGAGTATTTTCCATGAGTAGCATATCATCATAACCGCTTTTCCAACATGTGAATATTGCATTTCTTCATTATCTTTTGCTCTTGATTCCTTCTTTCTCTGACAATCTCGAGCACAATGACCAAATCCTTAACAATTGTAACACTGCACCTCCTTCATGTCAACTTTCTTCTTCGAATACTTGTTGTACATGTCTTTCTTGGTTGAATCAGAGTGATTATTTGAGTTCTTAATTGACTTCTCATCATTTGCAATACTCTTTTTTTGTTTCGCCTTTTCTCTACCAGACTTATTGATGAATCTTGCTTGCAGTGTCTGTTCTACCACTTTCTCCCTTTTTGAGTTTCTTTGTTTCAGTCTCATCTTATGAGCCTCCAATAAAGCTTGAAGTTCTTCTACATTCATCTTAGCTAGGTTATGGGAATCTTCAATAGACACAACAATGTGATCAAAACTTACAGTCAGAGATATCAACATTTTTCTCAATCTTTTGCAAATCAGTGATCAATTCACCACACAACTTCATCTGATTTGTTAGCAGTACCACATACGAAACACAATCTAAAACTGACTCATCTTCTTTCATTTGAGTCATCTTAAATTGCTTTCTCAACATCTGCAACTTCACTCTCTTCACTTTTTCAGTGTTTTGCTACAATAGAAGGGAAAATCAATTTAGACACGTGTTAGATAAAGCAAATGATTTGTTGTATTCAACATTGTTGATTATTTGTTGTACCAAAATATATTGTGTTAAATTTACAAATATTGGAAGACCCTAAATTTTCAATGGAGAAACCATTGAAGAGTGAATTAAGCTCTAGCGAAGACGAGTGAGCTAAACCACTATGAATTTGTTTGTCTTTTAGAATATCATGTTATCCATATCTTTTTCTTACTTATATTAATTTATTGTATACATGTAGGTCTATGATGAATCTAGTTCATTGATTATTCTATCTTTCGGTTATAATTGTATAAACTTTTACTTTTAGATTGATCAACCATTTGATCTGAATCAATTTTGAGTTAAATGTGAAAATTGAGTTATGGTAATTGTTGGACTGCTTGTCAAAACAACTTCATCTATTTCTACTGTGTTAATTTTTGACTATCTCTTATAATTATGTTTGACATTAAAATATATCTTTTCAAAATCATTTGCTATATTTAACATAATTTCTTTTAAAGTTTTTGGTTGTTTAGTCTTTTGCCATTAATTAAAAAAAAACAGAAATAAATTGATTTTAAATGTAGAAAACCTATATATCTTGATTTGAAATATAGTGTTAAAGGTCATATTTTGTTTGAATTATATATAAGAGTTTTTCATATTTGAAGATACTTTAGTTTTTGAAAACATTTCCCCCTATATTCCTCAACCTACATTATCTACTTATCATCCTTAACCTCTTATACATCCTACTATTTGTGATTAGTTTTTTTTTTATACCCCCCCCCCCCCCCCCCCCCCCCCCCCCCACCCCACCCCCTATCTACATACACCAAACATCCACAACTTTACCTGCACCCCCACTTCTATTTTTGAACTAACTTTTTATTCTACTTCTTCTTTTGTAGTAATTCCCTTTTACATTCTATATTTTGTTCTCTTTACAATATCCTTTGCATAAAATTATGAATAAAAAAAAATGAAATACAATAATGGAACAGTATGGGAACATACGAAGGAATAGATCCAAAATGTTGAAGGTGTGTCGGTGTAAATAGTAAACAAAGTGGGCCTAAAATTAAATAGAGAAAAGATAATGGAAACAAAGTAGTGAAAGCAAGACATGACCCAAACTTGTCTCATCTCCATTATCTTTTCATTTCATCATTGTTTGTTGACATTGAAAATATTGATTGATTCTTAAGGTCATTGCATTCATTCAATGACTTTGTTTTCTTCTCCCTGTTTTCCATTCAAACTTTAAGGATTCCATGTCATGTGATGTGAACTTCCATTTTTACCTATTCAAATATGCATACATTTTCTCTATAGGTGTATTCAAGTATAAATAGATAAGTCAGATTCAACACAAGTGATTAATAATTCATTTTGTTTAAAAGGAAGAATTATACTCAGTCAATGCATTTCATAATTATACATAAACATCTAATCGTAGAGACACAAGTTCGAATTCACGAGATCTATTTATTCATCTTTAATCATAGAAATTATGACCATTAAACTACTAAATTAAAAAATTCGACCAATATTCAAATTCAACATTTGATTCTGAAAAATTTTCTATGGCCAAAATTTAATTACTCATGATTAAATAATAATAAGTTTGGAGACTCCTTATTGAATTAAGTTTTTATGATTATTTTGTAAATGTTGGGGTTCTTTATTTTTCCAGAAAGTTATGATGAATAGATGAACAAAAATGTATGAAAAATAAAGTGTAATGAAGTAAATTGACATGAGATATATTTTGGTTCCCCTTTCTAAATAAGGGTAGTGGAAGCCTCACACCAAAATCTCTCATACGATCTTTTAACATAAACATCAAACCTAATGTGAACTTTGAATCTCTCCGATTCAAATGACTTTTTTCCAACAAATAGAAAGAACACGATTTCCTATTTGTAAACACCTATAGAAAGTACAACCACTTTCCTTACATGCAATACCACTGCACATTTGGTGAATAATTTACAAATTGATCTATTGAGTACATATAAATTGTGTATGCTTTTAATTTTCTGAAAATTTAATCTTCTCTGAACAATTCAAGAATAAACATTAAAGTGCTCAATGGTTTATAAAACTTTTTCTCAAATGAATCAAATTTATGCAGTAAAAAGTTTCCAAGTCATTATCCAAGTCATTATATATGAATAATTGAAAGATAATAAAAAGTTGTTTGGAAAATATGATGAAAGAGGTTATTTGAAATCTGAAAATTTTTTTTTAAATACATCACAAGATGAATCATGAATGAGTAGCAATGCTTGGAAAATGATCATGAAAATTTGTAATGATTTGAGAAATGTATCATGATTATATGCGATGAAGAGGTATACAATATTTCAGGTTTTCAAAATGTTTTGGGATGTCAATCGATTGATCTAGGATGTCAATCGATTGACTCAAATCCAACATTAAAAATAATATCAAAATTTGCATTATGTCAATCGATTGACATATATGAGTAAATCGATTGACTTAATTGGTTTTTCAATTTTCGTTTTACAAAGATTATGTCAATCAATTGAATGCCTGGGGTCAATTGATAGACCTCCTTAAAAACTTGAAATTTTTTCTTTTAAAAGTTGTGCTTTGCATGGAAATCATGCAAGAATGTTTCGGAAACATAAAATGGTTTAGATGAAAAGATTTTGAACACCTAAAACTTATAACATATGAATTTTTATTGCATCTTAAATTTTATGATTCAATCATTTGATTTTCAAAGCTTATCCAAAGTTGATACTTGATTTCAATATTTTTCTTCTTTGATATTTCTTCTATGATAAACTTTTATCTTCATCAAAACTAATCTAAGATAGATGATGAATATCTTATTTACAATATTATGTTAAAAAACAAAGGGTTAAGTATGTTTTTGGTCCCTCTAAATATCTCAAATTTCGTTTTTAGTCCCTTTAAAATTTTCCTTCAAAGAATGGTCCTCCTAAAAATTTTAATTTTAACTTTTGGTCCCTCCTGCAATTTAGCGACGATTTTTACAATTTAGTGACAGTTTTAGAGACAATTTTAGCGACGGTTTTTTATTTAGCGACGAAATTAGAGACCATTTTAGCTACGATTTTGTCATGAGGGACCAAAAGTTAAATTTTAAATTTTTAGGAGGACCATTCTTTAAAGAAAATTTTTAGAGGGACTAAAAATAAAATTGAGATATTTAGAGGGACCAAAAACATATTTAACCCAAAAACAAAAAAACACAAAATAAGTATCATCAAAAGAAAAGACATAAGGTATCCATATACACGAGAAGTACCAAACTACTATAAAAAACAACAAAATAAAAAATAACCACTCAAAATAACTAGTCATGAGGAAAAAACACCCAAACAACCTCACAAAAATGACAGAATCGATAGAAATCAACTAAAAAAACCAGCTGCCACAACCACACTATGAAAAGTAAGGCAACTAAAGCCCAACACCAAGAACCACCGTCAACATAACCACTATCTCCAACTCAGAGCCGACCTCATGCACATGTAAGGAGACCTATAACACTGGGCCTCAAATAATTATGGCCCCAATTTTGTGTTAAACTTTATAGAAATATAACAAAATAGATAATATACAACTCTATTTATGAAAATATGTAATATTTAGCACGTAGTTTAATAATAAATGTGAGTTTTGTGTGTATAAGGTCGTTGGTTTGAGTCCATCTGCAAGGCATTTGTACATTTAATTTTTTTAAATGCCACATTTATCATTTGCCTCGGACCTCCATATGTGTTAGGTCAACCCTGTTCCTGCTCTTATAAGAACACTTCACCAATGAAAAGGATGAAGAATACTATATCCAAAAACCAATTAGAGAAAGGGAAAGAATATGCCATAAACTCGCCAAGATAACAAAAAAAAGACTTATCTTTAAAATTTATTAGAAAAATAATAATATTCCAAGATTTCTAAATAACATAAATTATAAAGGCGTAGCCCAAGAAGATAATTGAAGTTGTATTGATACCAAAATAATGAATGATATCAATGATTAAGGAAAATAAGATAGGAAAAGAAAACATCAATATATAGCATCCATCGCAAAAGGCCTCCCCTGAACAAAGAACATGTCGTAAGGGATAGTTAAAATAAGGTTTGTTGAGATGATATCGATTAGTAAAGAAGGGGGAATGGTCCCCAAGGGGAAAATAGAAAGATTGATTCTTGGATTCTAGGATATTGAGAAAGTGAATGGTATTCTGAACAAAAATGTCCTCCTAGGATAACAAGAACTATGGCTAACTTTAACATGTTGAGAATCTTCACTAACAAGGTATGCTCATACGATATCATGTACGCAATCCTTCAACAACAACGTAACCCGCCCATGGGGATATATAAAGGTGATGGTTACTCTTGGAGAAGGGAGAGACACCATGAAGGTAGACATCTAGTTCTTGGTAGTCTCGTACATGAGAATTTACAAATGCATTATGTGCATACCTTTTCTATGACACTTGACATCATGGTCTCCTTGTTTAATCTAAAGATGAAATACTACAACGTCCACTATGAACATGTGATAGAATATGCCAACATATTTGGATCCTGACGAATACATAAGGCCCTACAAGGTAACTAGGAAGCAAACATCAATTCAAAAGGAAAAAAATTAGAAAGAACACTAGAAGGAAATTACAGTGAATCACCACAATGGAGGACCAACGTCCTCGATAGGTACATTATGAATTTTTTTAACTTGGTGATTTTAGGTGATAAAGTACCGAAGAAAATATGAGGTCTATTTTTGAGAATTAATCAAATAACAACACTGACGCAACATAAACCCCTCGATAACAAGGTAAATTAGGACCACCTAGAGAAATAAATAATGACTGGGTCCTTTTAGTTAAATAATTTTAATCATGCATATGAAACACTTATTATCATGTTATATTTTTATCCAAAAGTGGATTTTTTAAAGTAAAATTATCTTCTTTATTGACATGTGAAAATATGTGTAGATAAAGGGTGTTGGCATAAACACCATGAATGTACAACAAAAACAATCAAAATCTCACATCAAAACTCACACAAATAAAGACAAAAAACCACAAAACAAAACTGGTGATCTGGAATCAACCTCTCTTGGGTAGCTAGCCACTCTATAGCACATGAAGTGAGTCTCCATTAAGTCAGCCCCAAACCATGTCTAAACTTGGGGAAAGGGAAGAAGAGTAGGACCTTGGTTGAGCATGTTCCTCAGTGACTTTCAATAAAACTTTTGAGCAAGAGCTCATATTGTAGCCAAATATAAGAGAAGCTATCTCAGGTGAAAAAATTACACCCACTTCATAGTGTTCTCAAAAGATACCTACAATACAGAGTAACCATGTTCTACCGACTTTACATACTCCTTAGACAAGTTGATATTTTCATAACACATCTTTAAAAGGTCGTTTTAGCCTTTTTCTATCCTTCACGGGCTTTATTTAAGGATGTCTTCAACTCCCTTATAGTCTACAAGAAGAATCTAATACCTTGTTCACGTTATAAAGGGTGGTCTCAGTATTAAATAACTCCTTTTGAACCAAAGACAATGCATAATCCCTCTATCTTATCCCACGAGTCAACAATTGCACCTTTTTAGCCAATAGATAAGAATATCCAAAAGCTCGCGCCTCATCCCTAATTTTCCTAATATGTTATCTAACTTAATGAACTCATCGAGAAATTAGTCTTTCTCTAAAAAAAGGGCATCAATACACTTTTTGGGCATCTCTTTCTCCTTCGAGAGACGATTAAGCATGAAGGCGTCTCTTTTATCCGCAACACTGAAGGCCAAGATAGTCAAAGGCTTATGCATATGGTATGTCATTTTCGCCATATTTTCTTGATAGATAACTCTTTCCTTGCTCGAGAAATAGGAATAATCCCTTCGGGGACAAAATACAGGAGCTCTTTGGAAATTCGAGGACTAGGGAGAGAATAGAACAACAATGACAATTTGTATAGGGTCGCCAATATAGTTCCACTAAGATTCGACTTTCCCAAATCCAACTACACTCTTCGAAGCCTTTTTGAGTTTGCCTCCCTAGTGGAGTGTGCTTTGTTAACTTCACCCATTAGGGGACCATTTTCGTTTATGCGTGGTGACGAGTTCAAAACGCATTCGTTGTAGGTTTATCAATAGGGCTTCACACCTCAAAGCACATTGAAAAAAGGAATATAATAGGTCAGATCAACATGCCTCCCTGAAGTATGAACCTCATTCGGAACCGACAGAGAAACGACCATAGAAGGATAATGAGTAATTATGGGAATCCTCTTCATTTGAAGCACCATTTTATGGAAACACATATTATCTGCAAGTAAAAGTTAAGCAAATAATAAAAATATTTGCTTCGAGGTGGAAGGACAAAGAAAAGGAAATGTTCAAATCCCTCACCAAATATGTCACACCTTTCCTTTTTTGTATGAAGGCCATATCATTTTTGTGGAACCTTGTTTTTCAAGTGATATGATTTTAACAAGGACATTTACTTTTGATTATGACAACTAATGTCTTATGACAAGTCAATAATAAATGGTTAAAGAAGATAAAGATTCAAATCTAAGTATCGGGGTTTAATGGATTTGACTATTCGATGATGGCAATAAAATGTAGTGTAACTAAAGCCTCATCTCAAGCTACTCAAGCAAGTGTCTACAAAAGAGAAAGCAACTGGAAAAGTCTCGAAGTTATAAGGACCCTCCTAAATTAGTAGTGAGTGAACCAATTATAAATCATAAGGGTTTTATCGTAAAAGCATATGACTAAAATATACAAACATACACACACACACAAATATATTTTCAAACTATTTTTACCAAAAAAAATATCTTCAAAAACATATTGAAGTTATGCCATATGAATTGGGAGTTGTCAAAATAACTATGGGAATTTTTTTGACTTATCTAATCAGTTAACACTTTTTTTCTAATCGATTAGCTCAGTTCAAGTCTCAAGCGATTAAGACAACACCTTAATGATGTGCAACGACTAGTTATTTTTTCCTTCCTTTTTTAAACTTACAATTGATTATATCTCAAACTTATAATCGATTGTAATCAACTGTCAATCGATTAAGTTGTCATAAAATGCATTTATTTGAAATTCATTTTTGAGCAAACCTATAGCCAATAAATAGAGGCCTCTTCCCTTATTTCATTTCATATATGTCATACCCCAAATTTGTCCTACCTTGATCATCTCTCATACTAATTGGTTGAATATTAGACATTTCTTCTTTGAATGATCATTTGACTTCTAGCCATGATATTTCAACATTCAAATCTTGAGATTCTAGTTTATACTTAGTGTAATTTATGTGGAAGATTGGTTATACATGGTTATTGGATAGAAGTGGATATTATCATTTTGCAAAATTTAAAATAGTTAAGAAGGTTTGAAGTTTGAGAGACATGGTTGGGAGGCTGAACTTGTTGGCTTATTTATGCTTGGAATTCAAATGACAAGTGTCACACCCTACATTTTGACCGAACTTTTTTTATCATTTCATTTCTTTTTCAACACATTTACATCGCATTACCGATAATCTGTTTCTTTTTGCATTTTATCCCTTAAACCACAACTCATTGCATTCTCTTTTTTATTATTGATTTAATTTTGTTTTATTTTAGATTTTGTGTCAATTTTTTAAAAAAATATACATATATAGGATGTTGTGTCATTTTATAGTTTAAACGTTTATGTTAGACCATTTATAATTAATTAGTTCCATGATAATTATAGTTTTTAATTTATTTCTTTTTTTTATTTATTTAATAATTTCAATTAGATAGTTCTTATTTAATTAGTTAATTTAATTTTTAAGTTCAGTTTATTAACTAATTTTTTTTTCCGTTAGGTAAATTTAATTAGTTATTTCTATTTAGTTTAATTTATTTTAGTTTTCAGATTTAATTAGATTTTATTTTTTTTCATTTAATCCAATATATGTATGCCTTGTGCTACCCTCCAAACAACCCAGCCTGCTTTGTATGAGAATAACAACACCGTAAAAAGCAATCTTTGACCAAAACCTGCAATCAAGAGACCAGATTTATTTTCATCTCAATAGACCGGCAATTTTACACCACATTTCTGCTACCTCTTTACCACACACCAAAATGGTACACTGCAAAAATGGTACAACTGTGCACCTCAAAGTTGAAGGCAACTAAACACTGCCAAACAAAAAACTGCAACATTACTAGTTACACAGCAACAATAACAACACAAGCCAAGTCTCACAAAAGGGGTTTTATTTTTTTTCACTCTAAAAAGGAGGAGGGGAGACGGATTGATAGAGGGAGAGGAAGAACACTTGAAAAAGGGGGGGGGGAGGAAAAAGTTGGTTCAAAAACAAAAGAAAACACTATTGTTTGTATAGTGAAAACGCACAAAAATTCTGCCCCCCCCCCCAAACACCCCAATCGCGCACCACCTCTTCAAAACCGCACCGATCCGTGACTACCATCGCCCAGAACACCGCCAAATCCCTAAACCTTTCATAACCAAAACTTAGAAATGCAGCAAAGACCAAATCTGAGCCAAACCGCATAAACCCTCAAATCTTCGTCGCTCAAAACAATCACAAACCGTTAACATTGAGAACAAATCTGTGTCGTCGAAAGCCAAGAGATTCCAACCCGGTTGCGAGAAAGGCGAGTGAGAAATCACGGCTGCAAACGCAAAGAGCCGACACCGAGAGAGAGAGGCGAAATCGTTGTTACAAGGGAGTCGCCGTCGTCGAAACTTCACGAGGGAGAGAGTCGAGTAACGCAAAGAGATCTAACACCGTTGGAGCGAGAGATCAGAACCACTGTTCCGCCGTCGATCGAAGAGCATAGAGAGACTGAGCGTGGCGGTCGTATACAGAGGTTTATTCATTTTCTTCTTTTGTTTTTTTTGAAACTGTCAAGTATTGAGAGTCCTTTTGAATATTTTACTTTTGAGAGAGGGTCAAGTTTTTATGTTATTTCATTTTTTTGTTTATTTGTTTATTAGTTTCTATATTAAGCTTTTGTTTGCTGGACTGGTTTTTTTAGAACTCAGTGGGATTTACACAGTCACAATACCCACCAGTGACACCTTCACCCAACGTTCCTCTTTATTATTATTTTTTTTATTATTTATTTTCTTTTTATTATTATTATTATATATATATATATATATATATATATATATATATATATATATATATATATATATATATATATATATATATATATATATATATATATATATATATATATATGTTAAGTGTTGGTTTTACTGACTATGGCTATTAATTTCCATGTACACATATTACACTAACAATCACAAGATGCACCCCCACTTGGCATGTCGTTTTTTTACTTCTTATTATCTTCATTATGTTAAATAAAATATAGGCTAGTGTCTTTCCAAATGAAAATAGTTTTATCACCCCTTTTATTTTCTAAAGTGGATTTAAAAAGGTTATAATATATTTGTAAAATATTGTTAGATTTTTTTTTTTTGAACTTGTTTATCCTTAATTTGATTTCATGAGCGTTTGGTAGAACCAGTTATTTGTTTAAATACATAGATGATTATTGGATCTTTATTTACCATGAGGTTGCATGTTGTTTGTATGTCTTATTTTTTTGTTGGATTTTTTGATTCATTCTCGCATTATGACAGTAAATTATCAAGATAAAAATATATACATCAATCACCATAAATAATAAGTATTTCAAAGTAAAATTCTATTTCTTGGTCCTATACCAAGTTAATTCATCTCGTCTACACTTCGCACACGTAAGTCGATTACCGAGTGGTCGCCGTCTGCACGACTTATCGCGCGCCTTAATTAATTTAACAAGGAATAGAGCCCCGGAGTCTAGCACTCCGCCTGTTCTAGAACGAACTACAAATGGGCTAGCCCCACGCGTATTGTTCGTTCACTCCTTCGTTATTAACCACATCAATTTTTAAAAAAAGAACGTTAAAAAAAAACAATTATTCAATTTATTTAAATTAAATCACGAAAGACAGAACTCCGGAGTCTAGCATTCCGCACGTTCTGGATTGGACCGCAACCGGGCTAGCCCCACATGATGGTTCAATCATCATTCGTATAACAATTAATCATTTTATTAAATTAAATTACGAAAACAGAATTCCGGAGTCTAGCATTCCGCACGTTCTGAATTGGACCGCAACTGGGCTAGCCCCACGCGATGGTTCAATCATCATTCGTATACCAAAATATTCAAATCATTTACTAAATTAAATTACGAAAACAGAATTTCGGAGTCTAGCATTCCGCACGTTCTGGATTGGACCGCAACTGGGCTAGCCCCACGCGATGGTTCAATCATCATTCGTATACCAAAATATTCAAATCATTTACTAAATTAAATTACGAAAACAGAATTCCGGAGTCTAGCATTCCGCACGTTCTGGATTGGACCGCAACTGGGCTAGCCCCACGCGATGGTTCAATCGTCATTCGTATACCAAAATATTTAAACTATTTTCAAATTAATTATCGAAAGACAGAACTCCGGAGTCTAGCATTCCGCACGTTCTAGAATGGATTGCAGCTGGGCTAGCCCCACGCAACGTGGTTCATTCACCCTTTCGATTAAAACATCTTAACAAAATTCAAACACCTTTTCTCTAAAACGAAAATTGTTTAAATCATTCTGTCTCTCGAACAAGCTAGCGCTTCAGCCTCCACCGCGAGTATAAGCCAATGCTTAACAGTAGAATGCATTTCAAACAATCGTTCAATTAAAAACCACAAATCGTAGTAGCACGAACTACGGAGCTCTGACTTTCCCATTGCACAAGGGAATACGTAGGCACGGGAATTTTAATCCTTCGCGAGCACCCTAATAAAAAATTTAACTATTTCTCTATTCAAAAACATTTAATCCTTTCTCCGTCTTAATAATTTAATTTCCTTAGAAAAAACATATTAATAACCATTTAGAAGACAAAGACTTAAGATCAAACATTTAATCACATAATTAGCTAAGAGGTTCCCGTTGAGTACAACGGACGTGAGGGGTGCTAATACCTTCCCCTTGCGTAACCGACTCCCGAACTTAAAATTTGGTTTCGTATACCATTTCTTATCCTTTATTAGGTTGTATCTATATCCCCCTTTTCTCTTGTAGAATAAATAGAATTAGGTGGCGGCTCTGTTGTTTGTTTTAGGATCGTATTTTTCGAGGTACGACAGTTGACGACTCTGCTGGGGATAGCTCCATGCTAGAGAGAGTCGAGCCTAACTTAGCTTTATGTGTTTATTTGTTTGATCTTGTCTTTTCTTGTCTTCTCTATGTTTATTATTTATGTTTGTTTATCTGTTCTTTTACCGCTTTATTTTATTGCTCATTATATTTGTCTGTGGGTTCTCGGGGCCACGTTACAAGCGAATTTGAGTAGTGGAAAAAGCAGAGGGAACACCTAAGTTTAGAGTTGGATGTTATTAGTGTTAGTCTCCAAGGACTTGCTCCTTGCACGCCTAGCATGAAAGCTCCCCCAGATAGTTAGACTTTTCATAGATCTTGTCGCAACGCAGCTAGCCTGTCGCGTGACCTGATTCACGAAAGGGCTGTGATTCTAGGACCCCCTAGGACCTGTTTCAATTTTGGTAGTTGTGTAATGTTAGGCTCCAAGGACTCGCTCCTTGCACGCCTAGCATGAGAACTCCACTCAAGGTAGACCTTATCGTTATTATCGTCACAATGCAGCTAGCCTGCGGCGGGGCGTTAATATGATAAACGTCCGTGACCTTGAGTTTCCTTTAAACCATCACCGTAGAAACCATCCTGTGAGTGGGACTCATGGGTACAGACTGTAGAACCAATCTCTTACAGTCTACCATTTAGGAAGTTTCGAGCTTTTCCAGCTTCCGTGTCTGTTTGTGATCCCTAAGCATCCCTGCACTGCATCCGTTTGCATACCATTGCATTTGCATTGCATATCATTTTCCTTCCTCAGAGTAAGCTCATCCTCGTCCTGTGTCCATAACCCGCAGTTGATTTCCCGACACCTACATTGGACTTGAAGTAGTTCCTGATTGATCATGGACCCTGAAGGACAAAAGCAGACTGCGACAAGGGGAGACTTTGATTTGACAAGGGACCAGATGAACTAGCTCATGGATGTTATGACAGCTTTGATCAAGAGAGGGGATAATGCTCAACAGGCTGCCGTAATTGGAGATGTCTCTCCACCTCAAAGGAACAGTTTTATTCAACCTCAGTCTGCCAGGACCCTGTTTGGGGCATCCGTTATTCAAGAGCATACCATTATTCGAGATGGAAACTCCTTACCTCACGATGCCGTTGAGTACCAAAGCTTTGGTTTCTCTGAGCCAGTTTCCCAAGGGGCAATCCCAGTGAGAAGGACAAAGGGGCCAGATGTTGCTGAGATGAATGAGAAATGTCGAATGCTGAACGAAAGACTCAAAGCTCTAGAGGGAAAGGATGCTTTTGACCTGGATGCTTTAAACATGTGCTTAGTACCTGGTTTGGTTATACCTCCGAAGTTTGAAGCACCTGCTTTCCAGAAGTACAAAGGGGATAGCTGTCCAAAACACCATTTGGTGATGTTCTGTCGAAAAATGACTGCATATGCTTTTGACGATAAGTTGATGATTCACTGCTTTCAAGACAGTTTGAGTGGGGCACCGTTGGATTGGTACATGGGTTTGGAAAGAAGTCATATTCAGTCATGGTTGGACCTAGCCAATGCTTTTGTGAAACAATACCATTACAATCTGGGAGAAGCTCCCAGTCGCTTTCACTTAAAGGACATATCTCAAGGGAATGATGAGCCGTTCAAAAAGTATGTCCAAAGGTGGAGAGAGTTTGCTGATCGTGTTCAACCACCGCTATCAGAGAAGGAGTTGGTCAACCTGTTTATGGACACTCTGCTGAGCCCGTATTTTGAGAAGATGGTAGGCACCGCATCAAAAAGTTTCTCTAACTTGGTAAAGACGGGAGAACGTATTGAGAGTAGTCTCAAAAGCGGAAAGATCCAAGGCGCCTCAAGTGACCAGGCTAGTGAGAATGAATCCCTCAACAGTTCCCAAGAGGAGGAAGAAGATGTAATCAATGCAGTCATGGCAGACGTCAAGTATTCTTGTGGTGCATCAACAAGATCCTTTGACCCTCCATCTTCTCAGCAATCATTTTTCCATATGCCTCATCATCCTTGTAGGCAACCAACAATGTTTATGGTACCTTACCAGCAACCCTGGATATCTCCTCATGCAAGCGAGAGAGCCAAAAGCCAAGGATATCTGAATCAGCATCAGAGTCAGCATAAGCCTCGCAACAATTTGGAAAGAAGGAATGCTCCTCTTCATCCAGTACCTTTATCGTACACTCAGCTTCTGCAACCTCTGATTCAAAGCTCTTTAGTGGTTCCCAAGTCTCTCAAGCCATTGACAGAGCCATACCCGCCTGGGTGTAATCCACATGAGCAATGTGGATATCATGCTGGATCAATGGGGCATTCGACTGAAGACTGCAGAGCTTTTCAAGCCAAGGTACAACATTTGATCGATAAGAAGTACATATCCTTTTCAGAAGGAAACCTGTTGGTGCATGTTAACCTCTCGCCTGAGTGACTTCTTGGTGTATCTCTTGAAGACAGCAAATCAAGACATTTTCATTTCCCTAAAGCTGGCAATCACCTGTTTGTTTCAGCACTGTTGTATTTTCT
The DNA here is from genome assembly GCA_963966055.1 of Lathyrus aphaca. NCBI lineage: Eukaryota > Viridiplantae > Streptophyta > Magnoliopsida > Fabales > Fabaceae > Lathyrus > Lathyrus aphaca. The sequence continues at coordinate 86,361,328 of OZ014519.1, read as the reverse complement.
CTGCATGTTGATTTTTGTATTTGCTTGTTAGCATTGTTATTTTGAATTGGCAAGATTAATGAAATGTTTATGCATATTTTGATTCAATCCATTTGTATTCACTCGTTTTCTGTCATTATTACAAAAAAGCAAAAATATATTTCTATCTTTTGTTTATCAAACTTTTGTTTTAGCAAAGATTGGAGGGAGGATGATGAAAACCAGATACCTTGAATTCTCCAGTTGTATTGCTCTCAATTGAAACCTTGCCAATGATGTACAGGCGTTGTTTCAAATTCCCAAACACCGGTGAAATAAGGAAGATAATCCCTCGCTAACCCCTTCGAGTCTAGAAGTAGGAGTTTTCTTTTTCGAAAAATGCAAAAACCCTTAATTTCAAACCTGGGGCAGGGTAGTTAGTTCATTTAATATGTTTGCATTCAATCCCTAAGAGATTCAATTCATCACTCAAGAAGGATCAGCAACGTACTTTCATTCACTGCCGTAGAAGTCGTGAAGAGCCAAAAGTTTGTAGTACGCATTCTCTATCATCCAATAAGATGGCAGTCATAACCGTTCAACAAAGGAATGATGTAAGGAAAAGAAATACAAAGGAAAAGTTTGCCAAGTCAAAAATATAAAAGACGACTTAGGCGAAAGTTAATGAAGTCATCAAATCCAGCAAAGCAGGAAAAAGCAAGGTGGTTGCCATCACTTTCAAAACCTGATCCTTATCACGCATTTGCCAAAAGAGTTTTGAGATATGAATGCGTATGTCAAATTAACTGAACATAGGATTGGAGTTCATCACGAAGATGGGGTGGGTACAAATAAATTTTTGAGCCTCTTATCCTTTGTTTCATAAACCGTGAACCAAGCCACGTTACAACCCTTAAAAGACCTAATTGAGGCAGGGTTTATTTCGAGAGCATACTACAACAAGGTTGTGTTAACCTGACTCCTAACGATCTTTTGCTAATCATTTGTACTTATCACTTGATCTGCCATTCCATAAAATGGCTAGATCCACTTTTTATTTTAAATCAACTCCACTGTATCACTATCATACCAATAAATTGTGATTTCAAAACTTGCATAAACATTACATTAAAATTTCCAATTTTTAAATGTATAATGTTATTTGCAAATCAATTCGATATCAAGGGAATCCCAACGAATTCAGCCAGTTAGGGAATTTAACTTGGTAAGAGAAGCCCAGCCAGGGGCAAACATTTCAAGAACCAATCAATCTATTCAAGAGTCAACAATTCAGAGGTTGAGCTTTCCTCAAGACTCATACTTGAGCGAGTTATCAAGAAGAATTCAAGAGCTCAATTGCCCGTCAAGTCAGGAGTTTTCCTATCCCGGGGAGCAGATAGCCAGAGGCAAATCTCTAATGTTCGAGCACCGGGGCAATCATTTCAAAGTCCATGCCATGGCAGGTTGTTTCCAAACCTTTTGAAAAGGATATGTTCAAGAAAACCTTTGATTAGGGGCAAGATGAATCACACAGGGGCAAGTCCTATCCATGCCTACAAGTTGTTCAAGCAGTCCCTATGCAACAACTAATTTTGAGTTCAAGACAGGTGTCGGGAATCATGTCGTCATCTTTGTCTCCTTCTAGAGAGTCGTCTGCAAAGAACTATTCCATTCTGACCCACGCAGGGGCATATTTTGGGATTCACAAAGTCAATACTTAATCATTCCCATGCTTCAGTCATGTCGCTTCGCTCATAGCGTTAAACCTTGCATATCTAGCATATGTCCAGGTCAAAACCCAGGAAAACCAATTCCCGTATGGTATTTTCTTTAGTCATTTATTTTCAACCCAATCCTGTCTGGTAGTCATTTATTTTCAACCCAGTCCCGTCTGGTAGTCATTTATTTTTCAACCAAGTCCCGTCTGGTAGTCATTTATTTTCAACCCAGTCCCGTCTGGTAGTCATTTATTTTCAACCCAGTCCCGTCTGGTAATCATTTATTTTTCAACCCAGTCCTGTCTGGTAGTCATTTATTTTTCAACCCAGTCCCGTCTGGTAGTCATTTATTTTTCAACCCAGTCCCGTCTGGTAGTCATTTAGTTTTCAACCCAGTCCCGTCTGGTAGTCATTTATTTTCAACCCGGTCCCGTCTGGTAGTCATTTATTTTCAACCCAATCCTGTCTGGTAGTCATTTATTTTTCAACCCAGTCTCGTCTGGTAGTCATTTATTTTCAACCCAGTCCCGTCTGGTAGTCATTTATTTTCAACCCAGTCCCGTCTGGTAATCATTTATTTTTCAACCCAGTCCTGTCTGGTAGTCATTTATTTTTCAACCCAGTCCCGTCTGGTAGTCATTTATTTTTCAACCCAGTCCCGTCTGGTAGTCATTTATTTTTCAACCCAGTCCCGTCTGGTAGTCATTTATTTTTCAACCCAGTCCCGTCTGGTAGTCATTTATTTTCAACCCAGTCCCATCTGGTAGTCATTTATTTTCAACCCAGTCCCGTCTGGTAGTCATTTATTTTTCAACCCAGTCCCGTCTGGTAGTCATTTATTTTCAACCCAGTCCTGTCTGTTAGTCATTTATTTTCAACCCAGTCATGTCTGGTAGTCATTTATTTTCAACCCAGTCCTGTCTGGTAGTCATTTATTTTCAACCCAGTCCTGTCTGGTAGTCATTTATTTTCAACCCAGTTCCTGTCTGATGTTCATTTTCTTTTCAAACCAGTTTTCGTCTGTTAACCCATTCTGAACCAGTTCCCACCTGGTATTTTCATTTAAAAGTTATTTGACAATCGGTTCTTGCCTGACAGTTATCTTTTTTCCAAATCCAACTTAAAACCAATTCTTGATTGACAAACCATTTCCAAAGTCAGCCCCCGCCTAACAATAAAGAAACCAGTTCCTGTCTAGCATGTCAAGAAAAAAATCATTCGTCACTAGCAGCTTTGTCTGAAAACCCATTGTTGTTGATTACCCTTTAGTGTGGTCAACCAAGGTCTTTTTCCCAATAACACTAATATCCCCTGCAGTGGTCCTCCTTGCTATTGATATTCACCCTTTTTACCACCAATATTTCTTTTAAGTCCAATCGTCATTGGCATAAATTCTTCAAGTGCTTCATTTAGGGAATTCCCGGAAGTTGGATGTTTATCTTGTTTAAAAACTCCAACATTTTATTGTCAGTCGGTCGCTTAGAGCCGTCGATTTATATCCAAATACTTCACATGCTACTCCCAGTATCAGTTTGGTTGCACAGAGCCACCGCCTAAATAACTATCTTCGCTTCCCAATCCTCAGTCCCAACAGTTACAGTTGAACCTGTTGTTTCACCACTTTGGATTATATGTCTGTCACTTTATTTTCCCGACCACCGTGTCGATTCCTGTCGTTTTATTTCCCCACCATTGTTGTCAAGGTCTGTTTTTATTTCCCAACCGCTGTGTCGATATTTGTTTATTCCTGACCGCCGTGTCGATATCTGCTATTTTGTTCTCCTGACTGCCGAGTCGTTGTCATTACTTTTTTTTTCTTTCTATCTCAATCACCGAATTGTTGTATTGGGATCCCCGGCGACCACCTTGAACCTGCTAATCTATCATTTAGAATGCATCCTGTATCTGTCTTGTCATCCCTAGCAAGAAGGGAGTCTTTCTCGTTTTCTTAGCATTGCATGTCACTGCATTTCATCTGCAGTCGGTCAAAATTTTAGGTATTTTTAATATTTAATCCTCTTCCACCACGAATGTCTAAAAACTTTGTTATCTATACATTCAGGTATAAGATGATTAAATAGGGGCAAGTGTCACACCCTACATTTTGACCGAACTTTTTTTATTATTTCATTTCTTTTTCAACACATTTACATCGCATTACCGATAATCTGTTTCCTTTTGCATTTTATCCCTTAAACCATAACTCATTGCATTTTCTTTTTTATTATTGATTTAATTTTGTTTTATTTTAGATTTTGTGTCAATTTTTAAAAAAAAAATACATATATAGGATGTTGTGTCATTTTATAGTTTAAACGTTTATGTTAGACCATTTATAATTAATTAGTTCCATGATAATTATAGTTTTTAATTTATTTCTTTTATTTATTTATTTAATAATTTCAATTAGATAGTTCTTATTTAATTAGTTAATTTAATTTTTAAGTTCAGTTTATTAACTAATTTTTTTTTCATTAGGTAAATTTAATTAGTTATTTCTATTTAGTTTAATTTATTTTAGTTTTCAGATTTAATTAGATTTTTTTTTTTTCATTTAATCCAATATTTGTATGCCTTGTGCTACCCTCCAAACAACCCAGCCTGCTTTGTATGAGAATAACAACACCGTAAAAAGCAATCTTTGACCAAAACCTGCAATCAAGAGACCAAATTTATTTTCATCTCAATAGACCGGCAATTTTACACCACATTTCTGCTACCTCTTTACCACACACCAAAATGGTACACTGCAAAAATGGTACAACTGTGCACCTCAAAGTTGAAGGCAACTAAACACTGCCAAACAAAAAACTGCAACATTACTAGTTACACAGCAACAATAACAACACAAGCCAAGTCTCACAAAAGGGGTTTTATTTTTTTTCACTCTAAAAAGGAGGAGGGGAGACAGATTGATAGAGGGAGAGGAAGAACACTTGAAAAGGGGGGGGGGGAGGAAAAAGTTGGTTCAAAAACAAAAGAAAACACTATTGTTTGTATAGTGAAAACGCACAAAAATTCTGCCCCCCCCCAAACACCCCAATCGCGCACCACCTCTTCAAAACCGCACCGATCCGTGACTACCATCGCCCAGAACACCGCCAAATCCCTAAACCTTTCATAACCAAAACTTAGAAATGCAGCAAAGACCAAATCTGAGCCAAACCGCATAAACCCTCAAATCTTCGTCGCTCAAAACAATCACAAACCGTTAACATTGAGAACAAATCTGTGTCGTCGAAAGCCAAGAGATTCCAACCCGGTTGCGAGAAAGGCGAGTGAGAAATCACGGCTGCAAACGCAAAGAGCCGACACCGAGAGAGAGAGAGGCGAAATCGTTGTTACAAGGGAGTCGCCGTCGTCGAAACTTCACGAGGGAGAGAGTCGAGTAACGCAAAGAGATCTAACACCGTTGGAGCGAGAGATCAGAACCACTGTTCCGCCGTCGATCGAAGAGCATAGAGAGACTGAGCGTGGCGGTCGTATACAGAGGTTTATTCATTTTCTTCTTTTGTTTTTTTTGAAACTGTCAAGTATTGAGAGTCCTTTTGAATATTTTACTTTTGAGAGAGGGTCAAGTTTTTATGTTATTTCATTTTTTTGTTTATTTGTTTATTAGTTTCTATATTAAGCTTTTGTTTGCTGGACTGGTTTTTTTAGAACTCAGTGGGATTTACACAGTCACAATACCCACCAGTGACACCTTCACCCAACGTTCCTCTTTATTATTATTTTTTTTATTATTTATTTTCTTTTTATTATTATATATATATATATATATATATATATATATATATATATATATATATATATATATATATATATATATATATATAGATATGTTAAGTGTTGGTTTTACTGACTATGGCTATTAATTTCCATGTACACATATTACACTAACAATCACAAGATGCACCCCCACTTGGCATGTCGTTTTTTTACTTCTTATTATCTTCATTATGTTAAATAAAATATAGGCTAGTGTCTTTCCAAATGAAAATAGTTTTATCACCCCTTTTATTTTCTAAAGTGGATTTAAAAAGGTTATAATATATTATTTGTAAAATATTGTTAGATTTTTTTTTTTGAACTTGTTTATCCTTAATTTGATTTCATGAGCGTTTGGTAGAACCAGTTATTTGTTTAAATACATAGATGATTATTGGATCTTTATTTACCATGAGGTTGCATGTTGTTTGTATGTCTTATTTTTTTTGTTGGATTTTTTGATTCATTCTCGCATTATGACAGTAAATTATCAAGATAAAAATATATACATCAATCACCATAAATAATAAGTATTTCAAAGTAAAATTCTATTTCTTGGTCCTATACCAAGTTAATTCATCTCGTCTACACTTCGCACACGTAAGTCGATTACCGAGTGGTCGCTGTCTGCACGACTTATCGCGCGCCTTAATTAATTTAACAAGGAATAAAGCCCCGGAGTCTAGCACTCCGCCTGTTCTAGAACGAACTACAAATGGGCTAGCCCCACGCGTATTGTTCGTTCACTCCTTCGTTATTAACCACATCAATTTTTAAAAAAAGAACGTTAAAAAAAAACAATTATTCAATTTATTTAAATTAAATCACGAAAGACAGAACTCCGGAGTCTAGCATTCCGCACGTTCTGGATTGGACCGCAACCGGGCTAGCCCCACGCGATGGTTCAATCATCATTCGTATAACAATTAATCATTTTATTAAATTAAATTACGAAAACAGAATTCCGGAGTCTAGCATTCCGCACGTTCTGAATTGGACCGCAACTGGGCTAGCCCCACGCGATGGTTCAATCATCATTCGTATACCAAAATATTCAAATCATTTACTAAATTAAATTACGAAAACAGAATTTCGGAGTCTAGCATTCCGCACGTTCTGGATTGGACCGCAACTGGGCTAGCCCCACGCGATGGTTCAATCATCATTCGTATACCAAAATATTCAAATCATTTACTAAATTAAATTACGAAAACAGAATTCCGGAGTCTAGCATTCCGCACGTTCTGGATTGGACCGCAACTGGGCTAGCCCCACGCGATGGTTCAATCGTCATTCGTATACCAAAATATTTAAACTATTTTCAAATTAATTATCGAAAGACAGAACTCCGGAGTCTAGCATTCCGCACGTTCTAGAATGGATTGCAGCTGGGCTAGCCCCACGCAACGTGGTTCATTCGCCCTTCGATTAAAACATCTTAACAAAATTCAAACACCTTTTCTCTAAAACGAACATTGTTTAAATCATTCTGTCTCTCGAACAAGCTAGCGCTTCAGCCTCCACCGCGAGTATAAGCCAATGCTTAACAGTAGAATGCATTTCAAACAATCGTTCAATTAAAAACCACAAATCGTAGTAGCACGAACTACGGAGCTCTGACTTTCCCATTGCACAAGGGAATACGTAGGCACGGGAATTTTAATCCTTCGTGAGCACCCTAATAAAAAATTTAACTATTTCTCTATTCAAAAACATTTAATCCTTTCTCCGTCTTAATAATTTAATATCCTTAGAAAAAACATATTAATAACCATTTAGAAGACAAAGACTTAAGATCAAACATTTAATCACATAATTAGCTAAGAGGTACCCGTTGAGTACAACGGACGTGAGGGGTGCTAATACCTTCCCCTTGCGTAACCGACTCCCGAACTTAAAATTTGGTTTCGTATACCATTTCTTATCCTTTATTAGGTTGTATCTATATCTCCCTTTTCTCTTGTAGAATAAATAGAATTAGGTGGCGGCTCTGTTGTTTGTTTTAGGATCGTATTTTTCGAGGTACGACAGTTGGCGACTCTGCTGGGGATAGCTCCATGCTAGAGAGAGTCGAGCCTAACTTAGCTTTATGTGTTTACTTGTTTGACCCTCAAAGTTCCAAGTTCACAATGGTGTACTCAATGATTAACATGTCACCATGATGGAGTAGGCAGTGCCCAAAGGTTCAAGGCAATTACGAAATGTTGCAACAAATATTACAAGCGAGTCGTAGGTCACAATATGATTAAAGCCAAAATAATACAAATAGTATTCATAAGACTTACGATCAAAGCAACACAATCAAATCTCCATGGCTTGATTCATCTTTTCCATGCCAGCTTCTAAGTCTCCATCAATGCGCCAATTCCATGTGCATTTATGCTGCACGTGAAGTTTCCTCATGAAAAAAAACAAGAGTTGAAGGAAGTGAACTAGCAGCCTATCACCTTTAGTTGACCAGCCAAGATCCGAATGTGCACCTACAAAGAAAATGTACCAAGAGTTACAATGAAACAAAGGATAGTTCAAAGAAGAGCATAATCATTTTTTTTAGATTCAAACTAAGAAGCTTCAGCTGCTATTAAAATGCTTGCCCTAGACATAAGTTTTTCCCTCAAACTCATGACAGTCCTATGGGAATCTGATGAATTCTTGAGTAAAATGGCCTTAGCAGCAGACATAATACAATCAGTGAAAATCTTTGAAGTCAGAAACAATTGAAGTACCTCATGTTTTGCTAAGAAGCCTTTTTCAATGCTCATAGTCATCTATTTTTGGTACGCCCAGTTTTTCTACAACTCCCTTTGGCTTGCCACCAGCTTCTATATCACTTGTTCCATCTTCAGAAAAGTCACCATCTTACACCTGAGTCCTTAGCATGCTCTAAAAAAGACAAGAAAGAAACAGTTCAGCAAATTCACAAAGAAAACTGAATCACCAAGACAAATAAAGCAAAAGTTGAAGTGTTGTCTATGAAGCGAGATACGGATTGCAGCAGCGATTTGTCCATGAAGAAAGAGCATCCCATTTGGATAGAGCTCTCAAGGAATGTATGCAGCAGTTACGATATGCTCGAGAAGAACAAGGGAAGAGGATTCATGATGTTGTGATGAAGGTTTCAAAAGAGTTTGAAAAAGAGCACATGGTTAGTATGATGAGCAAACAAAGCACTGCAAGAAAGCTTTACAAACACGTGGTTTAAAAGGAAAAAACAATGAGCTATCACATGAGATGTATCTTAGAAAGATTAAAAGTTCCATTCATCTTCTAACCTGTCATGGATATCCAACTTACTCAAGTGATCAAAGTCCTGAACAAGAAATCACTTTAAGAGTCATTGACAACTATGAGAACACCATTTCCAAAAGAAGATCAATCTCCAGGCTAAAAAAAAAACAAAGTATGCAAAGTGACAATTCAGACAGAACTGTATCGCAACTGCCAAAAACAAAGACCAATAACACCATCTGTGAACAAAAAATAACAATGTATCCCTTGACAGTGTGCCGAAACTGATCCATGCCTAAGACTTCCATATTGCTGCCATAGAGTCCTCGTGCGCTAATGTATCCCTTGACAGTGTGCCGAAACTAATTCATGACCTACTTGACCTCACCAATGTACCCTCCATAATTCTACCTGCAAAGAGGCTCACAAATACACAAAGGTCGATCTCAGTTTTAGAAAAATTGTTAACACAGTGAACAGGCAGATTCATTCAAGATCAAATGTCAGAGTATGAGCAGAAGTCTCAAGCAAGGCAGTCGAAATAACATGTTCAGAAAATAATGTCTAAGTATGAAATAATGCATAGCAAGTCCATGATTATAACCAACATACCAAGTGTGCAAATTATGCAGCAAACATGATTCAAGGCATCGATTCGAGTTTGACACAAGCAGTATGCAATTGAAGTCTGGACTGAAAGTGACTTAACCGATTCAGTAGTGTGTCTCAATTAATTCTTCTTGGTGACCCTCAGTTTGATAAAATCTGTAATCTACGCATTAAGCATGCTACCACTTCAACCATGACAAGACCTGCATAATACCAAGAAAAGTTCACTATCATGGTCTAAGCTCTCTATACTATATCAGCCTAAGCTCTTCATATCAAAGTCTCACCACTGCAGCAAGAAGAAAATAGCAAGGTATCAAAATTTGCAAGGTTATAATGGAGACAGGACGGGTAATAAAAGCTAAAAGCCTTACAAGTCTAAATACCAAGTCAGCCTACCATATTTTGTCAACTCCCCACAAACGCCTTTTGCAGTGCATAGCTCTTCAGTCTTGGTCCAACAATCTTGGTAGCCGGTGCAAATGATTCAGCAACAAATGCTCCTAAGGCAACGTCTTTAGCGATATCCTTTTGTCTGCCACTCCGCGATGTACAACCTATGCCAATTCATGTTTTTCATACGGCCCTTGCGAACCCTGAACATTAGAGGATTATGCTTGGAGATGTTGTGTACCCATTGGTACACCAATTTCCAACACCATCCCTACAAAAGAAGGGACATCACATAAGTCCATTGCAATACAAAATTTAGATAGAAATATGACTGGTGAAAGCAAATGATTCACAATTCACATCAAACTCATAAGTGGTGAAAGGCAGTCATAACAGTAAAATCAAGCAGTAACAAATTCAATCACAAACTCATTAGGGACCACCAATCTTCTAGAATGGCACTACAGACAAAACTCACAAATTTGTAACTATCCTCAGGGGTCCCCACAAATTCCACTCACTAATTCTCCAACGGATTCACAATTCGCACAACCTCACACGAATTTTATGCCAAATATTCTCCTATAAAATGATTCTTCAATCATTGGCAGAAGAGAGGACGGACCAACACCTGAAAAAACCCTAGCCGCAAATACACACAAAAAACCCTACACACAGAAATACACACCTCCTATAGACTTGAAGAAACCCTAGAAGAAAACGGCGGAAGCAAGAAGAGAAATACTCACTAAACCTTAGAAAATCACAAAAAAAGCTCATAACCTAGGGCTCATTGAGTTTCACACTGAGACTCATTTGAGCTAAACTATTGACCAATCTCAAACGTTCGCAGAATCGACAATATCACGCACAAAAGAGCAGAAGAAGAAGAAGAAGAAGCATAAGGATTCACAATGAAGAGTAAAGGAGCGAAAGGTACCTTTCACGATTGAAGCTCAGAATCGGTTCTTCTCCTATTCAGGTATGGAAAATTCACTCTCAACCACGATCTGTGCTTAGTCGGAGCTCGGTTGTTTCTTCAGTTCACTTGATACCATCGTTTTTGAACTAGGGTTCATAACTCAGGGATGAAATCGATTATTGTTTATTGTTCATAATCGTTGTGGTTCTACATAGTTGATGATGTACGATGAAGTAAAAGCTTTTCTTCATTGAAAAAGCGTGAAACCGAGTACGGAAATGTTGAGTTTGGGAAGAACTTGTTATCTTTCTTATCTGGTTTGAGAAATGTTGAGTTTGAGAAATGTTGAGTACGGAAGTTGTTTTAATTTTGTTTTGTTTATTTTTATAAAAATCTAAAAAATCTAAAAAATATTTGTATCAATTAATTATTTAATCTAATTAATTAATTAACTAATTAATTTTATTAAATAATTTAATTTAATTAATTAATTATTTTCTCTTTTAAAATTTCAAAAAAACTAACATTTTTCTTAATCACTTTTGGTCAAATTTTAATTCCTCTATTTTCTTGTGATTAACTTCTCATTTGAATATTTCAAAAAAAAAAATAAAAAAAAACATTTTTATTGATTAATTCAATTAAATAATTTTATTTAATTCGATTAATTAATTTGTTAATTAATCGAATTAAATATTTCTATTTGATTAATTAATCTTTTCATCTTTGTTCGGTCTTATGTGTGTGATATGAGTTTTGCGTATGCTCGAGTCCTCTTTATTTGTGACTTGATATAATGTTTACTCGTGTGATTTACTTTTTTCTTTTGGACGATAAAATTGTTAAGTAAAAACAGACGCACACTAAGATTAATCATTTTCAAAGATAAATGAAATCTTTTGTCCAACGCCAAATAAATATTCGTACGTACTTCACTTCACACACACACGTAAGTCGATCATCCCTTGATCGCCATCTGCACGAACTTTGCACCTTACACCTTTAGCAACATTTTCCAACTTAGCGAATCAACGCATTGCGCTTGTTTTCCATAGCTAGTCTTTAGCTTAGTTCCTCAACTTTGCATGTCAAGCACATTGTGCCTCGCTAACAAAACCAACAAATAAACTTCCATTTGCATTCACCTTAAACTTCAAAAAAAAAAAACCGAAATGTTACTTCTTTGATCCAAACCCTTGATCCAACATCAAGCGGTCTTAGGAAACAAAACACTTCAATAAATACGAGGAAAATTGCACGCCACGAGCCTTAAGCGATAGAAAGGAGGATAACGAGCTCTCGTTACTCGCTCCGATTATTTCGGCGCAAGACATTCGTCTTGTTTGGACGAAATAAACTATCCATAGTCTTTAGTGCAAATGGACTCCTAAATCCTTTTATCAAAGAAAGGTAATAAAATCAACAACCATCACTTGTATCAGGCCGAACTACGAAGCTCTGACTTTCCCATTGCACAAGGGAATACGTAGGCACGAGGATCTCAATCCTTGCCGAGCCCCTAGGATCAATAAACCCTTTAGCTCAACAAGTAATCATAAGTATAGACATCCCTTCGCGCGTGACAACCTAGATGGTTCCCATCGAGTACGATGGATGTAGGAGGTGCTAATACCTTCCTCCTACATAACCGACTTCCGAACCCCGACAATGGTTTGCGATGACCTTGTTTTATCCCTTCTTGGTGGTTTTATCTATATTTACCATTTCCCTCTCTGGGAATAAATAAAATTAGGTGGCGACTCTCATGTCAGCCCAGCCGCGACCGCGTTCGCGAGGGATCGTATTTTTTGAGGTACGACAGCTGGCGACTCTGCTGGGGACTGGTTCACCCCTATGCAAGTCGAGCCTAGTCTAGGTCTCCACGCTTGTTTGGATGTTTGATTATGTGTTACTTGTTTATTGCTTTACATTTTATATCCTTATTGTGGATCTTTGGTACTGGATTGATACTTTGATCAAAACAACTTGAGGGAAAGGCTCTATACCCGGGTCTATGAGTGTAAACATAAGTTAGCGAGGTTGTGTAGTATGGGCTCCCGAGGGAACCTCTCTTGTGGGTTGTCGATACGAAAACCTCACTCAGAGTAGATTTTAATGGAAATACCTACAACCGTCAAGCTCTTGGCGTGTATGCTCAGATGTTTTCATTGGAGTCGTCGACTTTGAGGACCTTTAGAACCTGTTGGTTAAAAACATCGGTTGATGGTTGCGTAGTATTGGGCACCAGGGTTCGCCCTCGCGTGGCTCGATACGAAGACCTCACCTGGAATAGACTTACTCAATGGAGTTGACTGACTGTCAAAATATATAAAAATTGACACGTGCATCAAACAATTGAGGGAGGTCCATAACTCCGGGACTTTGTTTTAAACCTCGTGTCGACGATCACATAGTATGGGGTACCAGGAGGTTTCTCTCTTGTGTGGCTCGATACGAAGATCTCACCCAAACGAAATTCATATGGTGGAGTCAATTAACCGTCATGTTAATGGCGTGTGTAATAAACATCCATATGAATTATTAACTTTGGGATCCTTAAAACTGTAGAGGTCACCCAGTGAGGTCGTTGTGAGGAGAGTGATCGAAGTATCCTCCGCCTATACCTCTGGTCCTATGATCCTGGATCTTGCATTTCATTTACATATCATTTCATACGCATTACATATCATTTTCCCAAAACAAAAGAACTCATCCATCTTTTGTCCATAATCCACAGTTTGATTTCTCGACATTTGTATCAGACTTAAAGTAGCTTTAAAGACCATGGATCCGTTGGAGCGAAGCCATGCTAATTTAAGAGGAGATGTAGACTCAATGAAGAAACAAGTGGAGCAACTTGTGGAGGCCATGATAGCCTTGGCAAAAAGAGAGGATAACATTCAACGAATGGCAGTTGGGGATTCTATTACACAAAAGTGTCACATTGTCAGAAATGAGAATTCTTCATCAGTTGACGCCATGGAATATCATAGCTTTTCAATCTCCGCGCCTAATCCCAAAGGGTCAAACCTAATATTGAATACTGAACAACCTCAAAATCCTGAGTTTGCTGAAAGATGTCGTGTGTTGGAAGAGAAACTTGAGGCCTTAAAAGGACATGATGCTTTTGGTCTGAACGCTTCTGACTTATGCTTAGTACCTGATGTGGTAATCCCTCAAAAGTTCAAAATGCCAAAATTTGAGAATTATGAAGGAGATAGTTGTCCAAAGAATCATTTGGTGATGTTCTGTAGAAAAATGACCACTCATACTAAGAACGATAAATTGATGATTCATTGTTTCCAAGACAGTTTGAGTGGAACATCATTGAACTGGTACACACAGCTAAAGAGTAGCCACATCCAATCATGGTTGGACTTGTCCAGTGCTTTTATGAAGCAGTATGACTACAATCTCGACATGGGTCCATACCAAATGCAATTGCAAGGGTTATCTCAAGAAAGCGATGAACCATTCAGAAAGTATGCTCAAAGATGGAGAGGGTTAGCTGCTCGTGTTCAACCACCAATCTTAGAGAAAGAACTGGTTGGCTTATTTATGGATAGTTTGCAAAGTCCGTATATCTAAAGAATGATAGGCAGTTTTTTTCCCGACTTTTCACAATTGGTATCAGTTGGAGAACGAATTGAGATCCTACTCAAGAGTAGAAAAGTACAGGACACCTCAGATGTCCAGACTAGTGAGAGCGAATCAATTGTCAGTTCCCAAGAAACAGGGGAGGAAATTAATGCAGTTTTGGAAGCTCTACAAGCTCCACCTCCAGTGCCTTACCAACAACACCCATGCAGAGGACCTATATCGACAACAAGTTGCACATCAAGAGCCAATGCAACAACAACGTACTCCACAACGGCGTCCTTACTACGCTAAAAGACCAAAAAGGCATTTTGATCAATTGTCGATGCTTCACAGTCACATACTTCCATGTTTGATTAATAGTGGATTGGTAGAACCAAGGAAGATAGATCCAATGCCTCTTCCACATCGACCAAACTTTGATCCTAATGCTTATTGTGCCTTCTATGCCAACTCACCCGGACATTCAACTGATAATTGCCAACACTTAAAAAATAAAGTCCAGGATCTGATTGATTCCAAGGTAATCTCATTCACACCTCAAGGAATTCAAATCCACAATCAGGCAGGCTCATCGATCCATGTCATGGAAGAAGTTGCTGAGAGTACATGCGAAGATGGTTCTCAAACTGATTTTGAAGAGCAATTTTGAAGAGGCTTCAAAGCCCAGTTCCTCAACACTGGCAATCTTTAGCTCATATCATTACTTTGCATTTGTATTTCCTTTTCTATTTGGTGCTACTTGCTTTTAAGAACTGTTGTCTTTAATGGTAATATTAATGTAATGAACATGCATGTTTTGAACGAATCCATTCGTATTCACTCACATTTTCCCACTTATTGCAAAAAAAAATAATAATAAAAAAATGCACTTTACCTCCTTTATCACGTTGATAGCAAATATTTGAGGGAGGATGACGAAAACGTAATACCCATAATTGCTGATAATATGCTTTCCGAAAGAATTTTGCTGATGATATACAGGCATTGTTTCAAATCCCCAAACACTGGAGATATAAGGAGTTAATCCCTAGACAACCACTTCGAGCCTAGAAGTAGGAGTTTATTTCGAATATTTAAAACCCTTACACTTAACCCGGGGCAGGGTAGTGTTCAGATAAGCTGACTATGCATCCAAACTACAAGGTGAAACATTCCAATTTGGCAATCCATCCATAACCAATGACTTGGCAGTCACAATCCTTCAACAAAAAATAAATAAAAATATATAAAAAGCCCGCTAAGTTGAACATCCTAATAGGAGACTTAGGCAAAAGTTAGGACAATCCCGATGGACTAAAGACTTCAAAAATAAGGGTCCATGCAAAAGTTAGGGATCAAAAGAAAAACAGTAGAAAGAGGTCCTCAAATCCTCGACAAAAAAAGAAACAAAATAAGTTGCAGTGACCATCTTATCCAAAACCAAAAGGGTCACTAACATCCCAGAAAAATGAATAAGGTGACTGCCATTGTAAAAAAGTCTGGAACAATCATCTTCAACCATTACACCTTCAGGCTCTCATAGGAGACAAACATGTGTGTCATTTAACTGAATGTAGGACTGGAGAACATCACGAAGATGGGTGGGTACAAAATATTTGAGCCTATATCCTTTGTTTCATAACCGTGAACCAGACCATGATACAACCCTTAAAAGACCTAATTGAAGCAGGGTTTATTCTGAAAGCATATCTCAACAAGGTTGCGTAAACTGACTCCTAAAAGATTTGCTAATCGTCCCCTTGTTATTTCACAGATCACTTGCTAAATCAGCACTACGCTTGGACAATTGATCCATTTGTCACACACTATCACATCATTCAAATAAATGATCTTTCAAAACTCGCATGAATATTGCATTAAAATTACCATTTCTGTACAAATAAATTGTAATTGCAAGTCAGTACTTAGCGTCTAAAGAAATTCCAAACAAGGAAAAGTCAAAGAGGAGTTTGAGAATTTAGTGGTGTTGACTCGAATCAAAATCACTCCTAATCAGGAGCATGGCTTCCAATGACTATATGGACCTGAAAATTGGTTGGTCGAAAATCAAATCTCCAAGCATCAGAGGAAAACTACCATAACTATCAGCCTATCTGGGACAAATTATTCATGGTCACCTAATTCAGGGCAAGTCCTTCCAAAGGCCCAGACAGGGGCAACTCCCCATGAAACCCAAATACTGGGGAAACTTGTAACGTGTCAAGTTATGGTACAATCATTCTCAAGGCTTTTATTCGAAGAAGATTCCTTCAAAGTCCCTACAGACTGGGGCAAGACAGTTATAAAATGAGGCCTTAGGGCTAAGCCAAAGCATAATCAACATGCATTGATTATGTCGCTACGCTCATTTGAAAGTCATCATGACATCAGTCAAATAAGTTGAAGTTCTCTCAACGACATACAACTTCAACAATCGATCAGACTTGGGGACACCACAAATGGTCGCATCCATCCTCCGATCAGAGCATCGTCGGATACCAAGTGTCGAAAAGTCAATACCCTCCACCACCCCCCAAAAGTCCAATTTTATTGGCAACCACCAAAAATCTTAAAGTCCAATTTCATTGGCACCCTCACAATTCCCAAAAGTCCACTATGGTGGCAACTACCAGAAAGCCAAAAGTCCAACTATGTTTGGCACATCTCAAAAGTCCAACAGTGTTTGGCACAACGCAAAGGTCCAAGTCCTCTTGGCATTTCTCACAATCCAATCTTATTCAACCCCGTGTTGATATCTTTGCCTTTTCAACCCTGTGTTGATATCTTTACCTTTGCAACTCTGTGTTGATATCTTTGCCTTTCCAACCCCGTGTTGATACCTTGATACCTTTTCAACTCTGTGTTGATATCTTTACCCTTTTCAACTCTGTGTTGATATCTTTGCTTTCTCAACTCTGTGTTGGTACCTTTAGCTTTTCAACTCTGTGTTGATACCATTGCTTTCTCAACCCTGAGTTGATACCTAGTGAGTCTTTTCACCCTTGCTTTAAAAAACCACTCAAAAAACCAAAAAAAGTCCACCCGTGGAATGGCATCTTTCCAAAGTCCAATTTCGTTGGTAACTACCAAAAACCTTATATCGAGCATATCCAATCATTTGCATTGTCACATGCATGACATGCATCATTTTTGCCCGAAAGCAAGAATGTCATCAAACACAATCATATCAATCATAAAAAAGATCATTTACATCAAAATTTCGACAATCACATCATATGAATCAATGTGCATCATGCAATGCATAAAATTCATGTACAACATAGCATAGCAGGATCCAGGACATGCATCCTGGTCAATCCCCTTTCAAGGTCGGCAGTATTCCTCTGAAAAGAGCTGATACTCCGCATGTGCTCGCGAATTTATTCCCCCAGCAATTCATTCTTCAACTTTATGGTTGATAATGATGATCCCTAACATTTTCACGGTAATTGCTCCCCGAGCAGAGGTTATCTCGAAAAGCATCTTGGTACCTTTTCCTCCGCAGAACGGGGCTAGCATGCTTCCTCTCAGAGTTAATTCCTGTTGATTGGGTTTCCCCAACAGATCATTCGATCAAGATATTGCTTTGGCATTCTCCGAAGAGCCTTTATTGTTAAGGAACTGCTTCGCGAGAAACAGAGAATCCATTGTTTAGTAAAGGCATTGTTATAGTATCACCGAAGAGCCTTGACTGAAAGGAACTGCTTCGCATGATCTAGGAAATCTTGTGCCATTGTTCGAGATGTTGCTCTATGTATCCCCAAGGGACCTTTATTGTTAAGATTTTTCTTTGCTTGGACTATAGAATCTCATGTTAAGACACTGCTCTATTATCCCTGAAGAACCATAACTCATAAGGGACTGCTTCGTGTGACTTGAAAAAATTTATTCAATAATTTGAGATACTGCTTTGTTAGTTCAAAGAATCTCAGACATTCTGTACAATCTACCATCTCATCCTCTTATTTTATTATTTCATTGCATTTTACACCTTCTCAGACAAATTTTGGGGTCTGTTTGTATCTAATTGACTTTCAACCTAAAAATTTGAACGCCATGCAACATTTCAACTTCTTCAGTTTCAAGACAATTAGATAGGGGCATCTGTCATACCCCAAATTTTTCCTACCTTGATCATCTCTCATACTAATTGGTTGAATGTTAGACATTTCTTATTTGAATGATCATTTGACTTCTAGCCATGATATTTCAACATTCAAATCTTGAGATTCTAGTTTATACTTAGTGTAATTTATGTGGAAGATTGGTTATACATGGTTATTGGATAGAAGTGGATATTATCATTTTGCAAAATTTAAAATAGTTAAGAAGGTTTAAAGTTTGAGAGACATGGTTGGGAGGCTGAACTTGTTGGCTTATTTATGCTTGGAATTCAAATGACAAGGTTTTAATGTGAAAGCAAAATTCATCTCTTTTGGACCATTCCATTCAAAAAAAGTGTGAGTTGTAAGATTGAAGTTGGATTTTGTTTCTTGGATACATCGTTTTGGCATCCATCATTAGAAGTTGATTCACAAGTGATTCATTTTAATTCAGGATATTAATTCTTGTCAAGATTAGTGCACAACAGACTTTGTTTCTCGAGAACAAATCCAATTTGGTTTATTAACAGGTTTTTTTATGGATTCAATTCAATTATCATTTATCAAAATATAAGGGATTCAACTGGTTGATTAAATGGAAAATCGACCATTCATTTGAGATTGGTCAAAGAAATGCAAGATGGAAGAGAAATTCAAGTACGATTGAAATCAATATTTGGGTCAATTTCAAATTAAGAAATGCATGTTATTGTTATCATTCAAAACCCAAGGCAAAATTGTGAAAAATAAATAAGCAGCCATTACATGAGAAACGTTCCAAGACAATATCAAAAACTTGCAGGTTTAACTATTCATGTCATTCAAGTCTGCATCACAAGAAACAACGTTACAAATGTTTAGCTATGGCTAATATTCATATTACAAGGCATATTTTCTCAAATCAAATAATCTTATCACAAGAATGCAAAGACCAAAGTACTACAATCTTCAAGCCTAGGCTGGATTGTACATCTATTGCTCTTGCAATACCAAGCCATATTCCTGCAGGATCATACGAAAATCAGTATACCGGCCAAGCAAAGTTCATCATGTGATAAAAAATAAACACAAAGCAACAAAGGCAAAGGGAAACATCAATAAAGGAATGAAGGCATATGTTCGGTTCAAACATCATTGGCAAAATTGAAAGAGAATAGTCTTCGCGACGATACCCAAGACCTGTATCAACAAAAAGAAAAAAACATGAAGCTCTATAAAACAAAACTGATTGTGCATCCAAAATATCTCAAGACAATGGTCAAAGCTGGATCCGATCTAATTCGCATGACAGCCACAACCTTCAAGTTCAACACTCAAAGTTCCAAGTTCACAATGGTGTACTCAATGATTAACATGTCACCATGATGGAGTAGGCAGTGCCCAAAGGTTCAAGGCAATTACGAAATGTTGCAACAAATATTACAAGCGAGTCGTAGGTCACAATATGATAAAAGCCAAAATAATACAAATAGTATTCATAAGACTTACGATCAAAGCAACACAATCAAATCTCCATGGCTTGATTCATCTTTTCCATGCCAGCTTCTAAGTCTCCATCAATGCGCCAATTCCATGTGCATTTATGCTGCACGTGAAGTTTCCTCATGAAAAAAAACAAGAGTTGAAGGAAGTGAACTAGCAGCCTATCACCTTTAGTTGACCAGCCAAGATCCGAATGTGCACCTACAAAGAAAATGTACCAAGAGTTACAATGAAACAAAGGATAGTTCAAAGAAGAGCATAATCATTTTTTTTAGATTCAAACTAAGAAGCTTCAGCTGCTATTAAAATGCTTGCCCTAGACATAAGTTTTTCCCTCAAACTCATGACAGTCCTATGGGAATCTGATGAATTCTTGAGTAAAATGGCCTTAGCAGCAGACATAATACAATCAGTGAAAATCTTTGAAGTCAGAAACAATTGAAGTACCTCATGTTTTGCTAAGAAGCCTTTTTCAATGCTCATAGTCATCTATTTTTGGTACGCCCAGTTTTTCTACAACTCCCTTTGGCTTGCCACCAGCTTCTATATCACTTGTTCCATCTTCAGAAAAGTCACCATCTTACACCTGAGTCCTTAGCATGCTCTAAAAATGACAAGAAACAAACAGTTCAGCAAATTCACAAAGAAAACTGAATCACCAAGACAAATAAAGCAAAAGTTGAAGTGTTGTCTATGAAGCGAGATACGGATTGCAGCAGCGATTTGTCCATGAAGAAAGAGCATCCCATTTGGATAGAGCTCTCAAGGAATGTATGCAGCAGTTACGATATGCTCGAGAAGAACAAGGGAAGAGGATTCATGATGTTGTGATGAAGGTTTCAAAAGAGTTTGAAAAAGAGCACATGGTTAGTATGATGAGCAAACAAAGCACTGCAAGAAAGCTTTACAAACACGTGGTTCAAAAGGAAAAAACAATGAGCTATCACATGAGATGTATCTTAGAAAGATTAAAAGTTCCATTCATCTTCTAACCTGTCATGGATATCCAGCTTACTCAAGTGATCAAAGTCCTGAACAAGAAATCACTTTAAGAGTCATTGACAACTATGAGAACACCATTTCCAAAAGAAGATCAGTCTCCAGGCTAAAAAAAAACAAAGTCTGCAAAGTGACAATTCAGACAGAACTGTATCGCAACTGCCAAAAAAAAAGACCAATAACACCATCTGTGAACAAAAAATAACAATGTATCCCTTGACAGTGTGCCGAAACTGATCCATGCCTAAGACTTCCATATTGCTGCCATAGAGTCCTCGTGCGCTAATGTATCCCTTGACAGTGTGCCGAAACTAATTCATGACCTACTTGACCTCACCAATGTACCCTCCATAATTCTACCTGCAAAGAGGCACACAAATACACAAAGGTCGATCTCAGTTTTAGAAAAATTGTTAACACAGTGAACAGGCAGATTCATTCAAGATCAAATGTCAGAGTATGAGCAGAAGTCTCAAGCAAGGCAGTCGAAATAACATGTTCAGAAAATAATGTCTAAGTATGAAATAATGCATAGCAAGTCCATGATTATAACCAACATACCAAGTGTGCAAATTATGCAGCAAACATGATTCAAGACATCGATTCGAGTTTGACACAAGCAGTATGCAATTGAAGTCTGGACTGAAAGTGACTTAACCGATTCAGTAGTGTGTCTCAATTAATTCTTCTTGGTGACCCTCAGTTTGATAAAATCTGTAATCTACGCATTAACCATGCTACCACTTCAACCATGACAAGACCTGCATAATACCAAGAAAAGTTCACTATCATGGTCTAAGCTTTCTATACTATATCAGCCTAAGCTCTTCATATCAAAGTCTCACCACTGCAGCAAGAAGAAAATAGCAAGGTATCAAAATTTGCAAGGTTATAATGGAGACAGGACGGGTAATAAAAGCTAAAAGCCTTACAAGTCTAAATACCAAGTCAGCCTACCATATTTTGTCAACTCCCCACAAAAGCCTTTTGCAGTGCATAGCTCTTCTATCTTGGTCCAACAATCTTGGTAGCCGGTGCAAATGATTCAGCAACAGATGCTCCTAAGGTAACGTCTTTAGCAATATCCTTTTGTCTGCCACTCCGCGATGTACAACCTATGCCAATTCATGTTTTTCATACGGCCCTTGCGAACCCTGAACATTAGAGGATGATGCTTGGAGATGTTGTGTACCCATTGGTAGACCAATTTCCAACACCATCCCTACAAAAGAAGGGACATCACATAAGTCCATTGCAATACAAAATTTAGATAGAAATATGACTGGTGAAAGCAAATGATTCACAATTCACATCAAACTCATAAGCGGTGAAAGGCAGTCATAACAGTAAAATCAAGCAGTAACAAATTCAATCACAAACTCATTAGGGACCACCAATCTTCTAGAATGGCACTACAGACAAAACTCACAAATTTGTAGCTATCCTCAGGGGTCCCCACAAATTCCACTCACTAATTCTCCAACGGATTCACAATTCGCACAACCTCACACGAATTTTATGCCAAATATTCTCCTATAAAATAATTCTTCAATCATTGGCAGAAGAGAGGACGGACCAACACCTGAAAAAAACCTAGCCGCAAATACACACAAAAAACCCTACACACAGAAATACACACCTCCTATAGACTTGAAGAAACCCTAGCAGAAAACGGCGGAAGCAAGAAGAGAAATACTCACTAAACCCTAGAAAATCACAAAAAACAGCTCATAACCTAGGGCTCATTGAGTTTCACACTGAGACTCATTCGACAATATCACGCACAGAAGAGCAGAAGAAGAAGAAGAAGCATAACGATTCACAATGAAGAGTAAAGGAGCGAAAGGTACCTTTCACGATTGAAGCTCAGAATCGGTTCTTCTCCTATTCAGGTATGGAAAATTCACTCTCAGCCACGATCTGTGCTTAGTCGGAGCTCGGTTGTTTCTTCAGTTCACTTGATACCATCGTTTTTGAACTAGGGTTCATAACTCAGGGATGAAATCGATTATTGTTTATTGTTCATAATCGTTGTGGTTCTACATAGTTGATGATGTACGATGAAGTAAAAGCTTTTCTTCATTGAAAAAGCGTGAAACCGAGTACGGAAATGTTGAGTTTGGGAAGAACTTGTTATCTTTCCTATCTGGTTTGAGAAATGTTGAGTTTGAGAAATGTTGAGTACGGAAGTTGTTTTAATTTTGTTTTGTTTATTTTTATAAAAATCTAAAAAATCTAAAAAATATTTGTATCAATTAATTATTTAATCTAATTAATTAATTAACTAATTAATTTTATTAAATAATTTAATTTAATTAATTAATTATTTTCTCTTTCAAAATTTCAAAAAAACTAACATTTTTCTTAATCACTTTTGGTCAAATTTTAATTCCTCTATTTTCTTGTGATTAACTTCTCATTTGAATATTTCAAAATAAAAAATAAAAAAAAAACATTTTTATTGATTAATTAAATTAAATAATTTTATTTAATTCGATTAATTAATTTGTTAATTAATCGAATTAAATATTTCTATTTGATTAATTAATCTTTTCATCTTTGTTCGGTCTTATGTGTGTGATATGAGTTTTGCGTATGCTCGATTCCTCTTTATTTGTGACTTGATATAATGTTTACTCGTGTGATTTACTTTTTGCTTTTGGACGATAAAATTGCTAAGTAAAAACAGACGCACACTAAGATTAATCATTTTCAAAGATAAATGAAATCTTTTGTCCAACGCCAAATAAATATCCGTACGTACTTCACTTCACACACACACGTAAGTCGATCATCCCTTGATCGCCATCTGCACGAACTTTGCACCTTACACCTTTAGCAACATTTTCCAACTTAACGAATCAACGCATTGCGCTTGTTTTCCATAGCTAGTCTTTAGCTTAGTTCCTCAACTTTGCAAGTCGAGCACATTGTGCCTCGCTAACAAAACCAACAAATAAACTTCCATTTGCATTCACCTTAAACTTCAAAAAAAAAACTGAAATGTTACTTCTTAGATCCAAACCCTTGATCCAACATCAAGCGGTCTTAGGAAACAAAACACTTCAATAAATACGAGGAAAATTGCACGCCACGAGCCTTAAGCGATAAAAAGGAGGATAACGAGCTCTCGTTACTCGCTCCGATTATTTCGGCGCAAGACATTCGTCTTGTTTGGACGAAATAAACTATCCATAGTCTTTAGTGCAAATGGACTCCTAAATCCTTTTATCAAAGAAAGGTAATAAAATCAACAACCATCACCTGTATCAGGCCGAACTACGAAGCTCTGACTTTCCCATTGCACAAGGGAATACGTAGGCACGAGGATCTCAATCCTTGCCGAGCCCCTAGGATCAATAAACCCTTTAGCTCAACAAGTAATCATAAGTATAGACATTCCTTCGCGCGTGACAACCTAGATGGTTCCCATCGAGTACGATGGATGTAGGAGGTGCTAATACCTTCCTCCTACATAACCGACTTCCGAACCCCGACAATGGTTTGCGATGACCTTGTTTTATCCCTTCTTGGTGGTTTTATCTATATTTACCATTTCCCTCTCTGGGAATAAATAAAATTAGGTGGCGACTCTCATGTCAGCCCAGCCGCGATCGCGTTCGCGAGGGATCGTATTTTTCGAGGTACGACAATATAGAATTGTGTTTTGACACAACTTTATCTCTCTCTCTCTAAATTTTTTGTTAACTGTCTTTCACTAAAATTATAGGAGAGGTGCTTCTACGTGAAAGTACTTTTATGAGTGAGAAAAAGTTATAATTCTGGAAGGTTAAAATTGTAAAGTTCACCAAGGGTTCACTTTATACCTTGGTTGAATATTTTCCAATTAGGGATTATGTATGGGTTAGAAGCTAAACTTGTTAAAAACTTTTGTTTGGGGATTGTGTGATCAAACCCTAGTTTAGGTTTGATCACACAATCTACCATTTTAAATTGTTTAGGGTTTGATTATCCCATATTAAAATATCTTTAGGTTCTTGGCCAACCTGGTATAAAACAAATATTAGGTTAAAACTTATCCCATTATAAAAGCTTGGATAAGGTTAGAGATTAACCCAATATTAAAATCTCACAAGTTATTGGTCAGCTCATATAAAACCAAGGCTTAAAGTTCGTAACCTCAACATATGACAAAAACTTGCAAGGTTTAAGAAGCTTGAAGACTAACTGTTCTGGGATTATTGTTTGTGGAAAGAAGACTGACTGATTCAATCTACCATGTGGAAAGAAGACTAATCGCTTCAATTTGATGTTAGTGAGTACAACCTATTAAATACTCAAAAGTTTATTGGAAACTCTCAAGACCAAGTTTTGGAGATAGGAGTAAGTCCTTTTATTTTTTACTGAACCTCTATAATTCCTAGTGTTCTTCTTTCCCTTAACTCTTTAATTTTTTGCTATTTATTTTTTGGGATTTCTTTTTCCGCTGCTAACTATTTAAAATGATTTTAAACTCCAATTTTATTTCCCAAAGTCTTTCAAAATCAATTTTCTATGAACCAGACAATTCACCCCTCTTGTGTGTGAAGTCTCAAGTCCAACAATTTCTTCTAACTTTTTTACGCCACTGCTAAGGACCTGACGCCATCGAAAAAACCCATACCTTCCCAAAAAGCTACCAACTCGTTCTTTAAATAACTCTCATTTTGATTCATATCATTAGGGACATATACATAAGTTCTTGCTCCAACTAGGAAAATGTTTTGACGCTTAAATTTTGGAAATTTTCCAGAACATGAAGTATCAGGTTAAACATCATATTTACTAACATGAGTGACCTCATTAAGGGGCGTAAATAAGTAGTATTGATCCTTGAATTTCTCTATATTGTCAATAGACACCTCAAACATCTTCTTACCTTGTCTAAGAGACAAAACCCTAGTATCTTTTCGATTCAACTGAACTACGTTGGATATTGAAAACATGAAGAAAAAAAGCGTAAAGTTTGACACACCATTCTTATGCTTGCACCAATACTGACAAACTTTGACGTAAATCTAGCTTACTGGATACAGTTGTGAATGAGCAACCCCCAGATGGTTAAGGACATCCACTTCAAAGTCATTGAAGGGAAGCTAAAAACCTATGTGAGAAAACAAGTATTTATGAAGGGGAAATATGCTTCCTTCATACTTGATGCATAACTTTTTGTCCTTTTTTCAGAGGAAGCGCCTCATGGTTAGAGAAAGAACCCACCTCAATAAAGGCATGGTCCAAACTTCCTTTATTAGCAAATACGAAAATGATGTCCAACTTCTCATGGCCCACCTTACCACTAGGTCTTCCTTTATTGACAAATATTTTGTTTCATTATAATTTTACTTCCAACATATAAAAAAGTAAGAAACTAAGTATAAGCACGAGATTAAGACTCTTACCACCACAATAATTCACCATCTACGGGGTCATAGTCAAAAGCACGTCGATGCATCCTGATGTAAGTTTGAGCTTTACGTTCTTGCCCGAAGTTGCTCATGAAAATTGGAATAGTCAAGGGAAAAATTGAGAATGTAAAGTCCCTGGAGATTTTCCTTGAGTTAAGACTAGTAGCCTTCTCTCCATTCTCAAAAGTAATATCTCATTTTGGTTCTTCCATAACCACCTTCGTAGAACCCTAGCAAACGATAAGCAAGTATAAGGGGAAAAGAGATATTGTTTGCCACATTTGAAGAAGAGCAATTCTCGATGTGTGTGCTAGTCAAACTACCAAAGTGTTGGGGGAGGTGTTAGAACAATAATTGGTGGATAAGTATAATAAAAGATGAAGTCAAAAATAGAAAGAGCAACGAGAGAATATCTAAATCTCACAAGTCAAACTGGAAAGTAGAGAAAGTTTTCCATTAAAACTCCTTATATTTCTTGATCGACTACCACACAATCAACATTCAATAACATAAGGAAGCACACACATTCCATCATTGATGTTGATCGAACCTCTATTTACTTAAGTACTCAAGTACTCTAAGAATATCATTTTTGTCGCCAGACCTAGGGTCATGTGTCGAGTTCGTTTTGCGTAACTTTGTAATTATAAGAAAAACATTTAATATGCGTGTTCTCGAGGGCATTTGCTCTAATTCACCAAACTTTTCCACTTCCACGAGCCAAAGACTTACCGAAAAGCCCAAAACAATTATTAAAAGTGGCCAAGACGATACAATCTTTGTCTCACCAAATAGCAACAAGAACTTGGGGGCAATTGTTCCGGGCCTAAGGAAAAAGGCCCAACCCATACAACACAATTTTTACTTTACTGATCTGTACGGTATAGTGTTACCCTTACATATACTCCTCATTCTACATATTTGAAGCTCTCCCCGCCAAGAACGTTTTCTCCTAACTGCTCATTTTTCTCATTTCACCATAACAAAGTTTAAATCAAATGTTACACTATAATTATAATCGGTTTTTCACATAATTTTTACGAGCATAAATTGATTATATTCCTTTTTTATTAACATTTTATAATTTTGTAGATATTTACCAATTAAAAAAATTGAGATACTATTTTAATTGAAACTTACAATTTTAAAGATTAATTTATCTACTACTAGTATCTCCATAAAAAAAAATACTAATCAATTTTAAAAAAAAATTAAATATTTTCCAGTCATGATATTTATGGGAAAATGATCCAAAGTTTAATATAGTGGGGCATAGACAGTGATGGAAAAGGAAAGAAGAGAAAGAAAAATGGTGGGGACAAAGTTGCAGTATGAAGATTGAGAGTGTTTATTATGTTCACTCAACGAAAACCAACCCCACTGAGATGTGAAGACACTTTCATGAAAACAATAATAACTCAGCATCATCCATTGTTATGGTTGCAGTTGCAGTATCTTGGCCCTTTCTGTTTTTAACCCATTCTTGGGGCCAAACCAAATTGCATAACTCAAGGTTCATTGTCCTACAAAATTTGTCCATATTATTGAGTTTACCCTAATAACTATGACTGACACAAATCTACGTAACGTACACTTTCTTCTTCATTATATTTCAACTTCCAATGTTACGTGGTCCTCAGATGTTGCCATTTCACGTTCTCTTCTGACTTGCACACTCTTCTCCATAATTTCAACAAAGACGACTCCACCTCCTGTGTCTGCTCTTCTAGGTAGGTCCATCTCAATCCAAACACCACTCCTATTCTTCTTACGTAATTACTACTTCAACACTTGAACCTTATATTTCGTCATTATCCTAGGGTTTGGTTATTCATTCCAGATTTTTACGAAAGTAGTTGAAAATAATATTAGAGTTTACTTTCTTTGTCTAGAATTAGGTGCATGCATTTACACTTTTCTATTCTTTTGAAAACAGTATCTTAACATTCATATTTACCTATTCATTTAATATGATATTTTTTAAGGCTTGAATATATTTTTAACTTCTATAAAGTTATTGAATACTACTACTATCATTTTCGTTTCTTTAAATATCAGTTTTTAATGTCTACAAAATTACCATGCAACCAGTTTTAGTTCTTAATGCTAACTCACATAGTAAAAATTTTAAGTGATTTTTTAGGCATGTTTAAAATATTATATAAAGTTCAGCCACATAAATTTAAAATTTATTAACATAAAATAAATTAGATATAAAATTTTCAAACAATAGAAAATTAAGATATACATAATAAAAACTTGAATTTAAAAATCAAAATTTTAATACTTTTAATGTAAATTTTATTTATTTATTTTATAATGATCTAAACATGTTTTTCAAATTGTCAGATCACTTCATGATTTGAGTGGAATTCTTTAAAAGGAGGGAAATCTTGAAAGGTAGGGAGAGACGTATTTGGATAGCTACTTGTTGGAGTTTATGAACTTTGAGGAATGAAATGGTTTTCAAAGAAGAGAAATGCGACGTTTCCAACCTCGTTTGGAAAATCAAAATTTTGGCTTGGCGGTGGTCCTTAATAGGAAATATTAGTAATTTCAATTGTAATTTTTACGGTTTTTTTTTGCAAAGTTCCTTTGCATTATCAAATCTAAGTTTCAATTGGTATTTAATTTTTCTTTTTTGTTTTCGGGTTTTCATCCATAACTTTGCATTATCAAATCTAAGTTTCAATTGGTATTTAATTTTTCTTTTTTGTTTTCGGGTTTTCATCCATTTTTTATATCAGGGTTAGTGTACCCCAAATACTATTTTCTATCAATCATTGCTTAACAAAATATGTTTTAAGAAAATGTTTTTTTAAATGTTATGGGCCGATCATATCTCTCAGTCCGACCATCCAGAGATAGGTTGCTACAAACCAAAATATATCAACCAACTATCTGATTGCATTTCTAGATCTTTTTCCTAATTACTGGACTATCCTGTACTCTGTTACATGAGATCTACGTCTCACGTATATCCAAGATCCTCCGCATTTCATGCATGAAAGATAGAAAATGACGCCATTTCAAGTAAAAAGTTTCAAGCACAATATGAATACTCTATATACTCTTTCACATATTGATTTGAGCGTTGAAGTTATAACCTTGCAATGTACACCCCCGCTCCAACGCGCATCAGAAGCCTTACTCCGCCATAACTTCCAAATTAGTTTCTATTTTTGGTTCCAGAACGAAACAATGACGTCATATGTGGAAATTGGCTTTTTAATTCCCGTGTTTTATCCAAAAAAACTCGTTATCAACCTCAAGAAAGATCTCTGCCATAAAAGAATCAAGTGTAGGAGATAATATCGAAGATGATAACCGAAAATCCTGATTCTACTTCAGATCCGAACTTTCATATATCATCGTCGATCGACGCATTTCAAAACATCATCATATCTGGTGCTTCATCATTCTCTCATCGATCCTTACTAGACATTGATCCAGGGATTCAACAAGCTTATAGGTTGGAGTTAGGATTCTTGAATAATGAAAAGATCGAAGGAATCACAAACTTTAAACTACTGTTAGTCATAATGATTATTATCGCCAGTCAAGGCTTGATAGGACTCCTAGTAGATGATGAGAGCTCTTACAATGTATTTTACAAAGATGCTTTAGAACTGTTGAATCTTAAGCTGACAGACCTGGACCGTACGACGGGGAATACATGTTAGCTTTCAACGATTTACTTACTTGACCATACGTAGTGATAGATCTGACACTATTGATTAGAGGATGAACGCCATTTAGACTCAAGAACGTCGGAGCAACCTACCAAAGAATGATGAACAAAATCTTGCAAGACGAAATAGGGAAAACACTTGAGGTGTACATGGATGATATGATAGTAAATTCCAGTGCAAACACACTTCACGCTCATCATCCCCAACGTGTATTTAAAAGGGTATGACAATACAACATGAGGCTTAACCCCTAAAAATTCACTTTTTCCGTAAGGGACGACAAATTTCTGGGTTTTTACTTGACATAACGATGCATTGAGGTAATCTCAATAAATGCGAAGCAGTTATTCAGGTGAAAACACCATCTTTAAAGAAGGATATCCAAAGACTAAATGTGATGTTGGCCTCCTTGAACATGTTCATTTCGAGATCTGCTCAACAAATGCTACCTTTATATAGGTTGTTGAGGAACATGCAAAGTTCAAATGGAATATCAAATATAATGACACATTTGATTCCTTGAAGAGAATCCTAGCTACCCCACTGGTACTCACCCGAAAGTCGTCGATGGAGACCCTGTATCTTAAGTAGCAGTTACCGAGGAGGCAGTGAGTGTGGTCCTTATAAAGAGAGAGAGAGAGAGAGAGAGAGAGAGAGAGAGAGAGAGAGAGAGAGAGAGAGAGAGAGAGAGAGCAAAGTTCAATATATTCGTACTGAAGGCCATAGCATTATCCGAAACCCAATATCATAAAATTGGGAAATCTACCCTCATCGTGGTGGTGGCGTCAAGGAAACTCAGAAGATATTTCTTTGCGCACTCTATTGTGGTTCAAACAGATTTTCCCTTGAGGCAGGTGCTTTATCAACATATTTTCCCGAAAGGTTAACGAAATTGGAAATAGAATTATCCGAGTTTGAAATCTCATTTGAAGTAAGGAAAGAACTAAAGGAACAACTAGTCGCTGACTTCTTAGTATAAATGACTACAATGTCAGATGCGTCGTACTGCACATAAGTGGTATTCACAAATGAATCATCTAATAGTCGGGGAAGCGAAACATGTGTCATTTTGGAAAACAACGGCGAGGTCATGATCAAAGTCTCACTAAGATTCAAATTTCCGACCACCAATAATCAAGTTGATTAGAAAGAGGTAATGACAAGAATAACGTTAGCCGAGGAAGTGGCGACATTTTTGTTAGACGATGGCGCAGATCTATAAGGGGGGTTGAATAGATCCCTTTTAAAATTATTTTACTTTTAAAAAATTAATTGAAAAATATTTTACGGAATTTCTCCGAATAAATCACGTCTAAATTATTTTAAGTCACCGGTGATTGGATATGTGTTATCAAACCAAATGGGATAATGAAGATGAATTAACAAATCAATACCAAGCAAATTAATCACTTAAATTTGAAGCAATTGATTAAACTACTTCCAACAATGTATAGAGAAAAGAAATAAGCACAACAAACAAGAAATAATGTGTTTTGAATTTTGTCGAACACTTGGTGTGCATACCACACTTAGTGTGTTTGGCCAAATAGTCTAGTATAGAATTTTCTATAAGATTGCTATGTAATGATGATAGCAACAATTTCACAAACACTTGGTCTGCAATAAACTATGCAAAAAATAATTTTTAAAACTCAATTATTTCAACTTGTGCAAAAAAATTTCCAAATGAAAAATGCGAAGGACACAATAATTTGTTTGGGCAGTTCCCCTACCGTCCTTTCTAAGGGTACCTCTGTCCCCAATTTAAAAACCAAATTGGGACCTTTTATTAAAATTGCAATGTTTATATAAAGAGAAAATAGGAACGACAAACCAATCCTAATTGTAGTTGTAGTTATGTTTCTCTTTGCCCATTGATTCTAGTTGAATCAAGTTCTTCACGCGCGTCGAACAAACCTCTGATTAATTGCTCCCTTATTGCAATAATGCATGATTCTCCAAACTTCGAGCACGACCAATTTGATTTGATACTTGTGAACCCACACCGTTCTTCGTAATCCTCTAGTTACCATGATATGGTTGAACAATCACTTTGATCTTCAAACCTCTTCACTCGGTTGAATCTACGAACGAATGATGTGTGTAAAACCCCCAAATCAAAATGATCTTGGAGGACAAACCCTCAAGGTTTATTCAAGAAAAAAAACCACAAATCTCTCAACCCAAACTGAAATCGCAATTCCACCGTTTGAATGTTATCACCCTGAATCTTGTACTTTGATCAACAAAAATTATTGTGTGTAGTTGTTGATGAATGCTAGAGAAGGAGAAGATGAAGAGAGCACTTGTGTATATCTTTCACTTTTCTTATTAGTTGACCAAAATAATATCTGCAGCTATTTATACTTGTAGGCAAACATAATGGAGATACTTAAAATAAGTAAGAGAGAGAAAAATGTGATAGGCGTCTCACTACAGGAATGCGCCGACCTGAAGATGTCATTTGCGTCGACCTGTTGAAAGATTTGAGTCGACCTAAATAATGCCCTCAGTCAGCCTGTTGGGACCCGTGAGTTACACGTGTTTATTGCCTTCATTTGAGCTGACCTGAATCATCAAATGAGTAAACTCAAAATTTCTTAACTGAATGAGTCGACCTGTTCAAGATGATGAGTCGACGCATTCACTTCAAATCAACAAAAATCCACTTCTTTGATGTTTTGTCATGCCAGCATCTTGTGATTCAATATGTCGTCTTGAAACATCTAACACCCTTTTTACCCACAACAAATTTAATCATATTATTCAAATAAAATCAGAGTTCTACATAAATAGTATCACATTTTCAACATAAACGTCATATAAGCATCAAATATGTGTGTTATCCCGTAACACGGGTTGCAACTTCATGTTATAATTAAAACAAAGCCTCAAAATCATGGCAGTGGATCATTATTCATCATTTTAATTCGTCCAAATAAAAGGATCAACTAATATCCAAAACATCGTCAACAAAGGTTAAAATTCAACAAAACAACAAAATAAACCAAGCGTTCCTTAGTGTTACATGACTCAGAGCAATGCACCACTAAAACTCTATAAATAACGAGAGACGCACTCTAAGCTACTTCCAAATCATTGAACTATTCTTGAGATTCTGCAAGATGGCATAATGAGTGTTTGTTCTTGATTGAAGCATTTAAGCAAGATCAAGTTTTTTTGGAAGAGTGTTCTTCTATTTCTTTGTAAGGTTTTGCTTGATTATCACAGTGTGTGATTGAGGGGGAGTGAGTGGGGGTTCTCTTATCTAAGAAGTTATTAGATAGAAATTGTATTGTGTAATGATTAAGTGAAGAGTGTAAACTAGGATTGTTTAACTCTGAATTGATACTATTGATAGTGGATTTCCTTCCTAGCTTGATAGCCCCCGGAGTAGGTGAGATTGCACCAAACTAGGTTAACAATTCCTTGTGTTATTGTTGATGTACTTTATACTGTATTTACCTTGTTAATGTTCAGATATTAATGTCGTAACATCTTATTCAACATCACATATTTGATACAAGAATTTCACAAATAAGCAACTCCTGTTTTGATCTTCCTATCATCAATAATAGCACTAAAACCACCAATACTCATCATTTGTATAGGTTCCATCAAGTCCCTATGAATTTGTTCCACCACCTTACAAGTAGTGGGATGTTTAATCTTTTGGTGTGACATCTTGGTTTTCTTTTCAATTTTGCATTCACTACATGCTTTTCCTTCTTCTTTTGCTAGAATACATCTGGTAAATGGCTAGAAACTTTAGGAATCCATAAATAACATTTGTCTTTAGATCTGAATCCTTTCATGATAACTTCACTCTTTTCATCAGTAACTAAGCATTAAAATTTAGTGAAGTTGATATTGAGCCCTTGTTCACACAGTTGATTGATGCTAATCAGGTTGGCAGTCAACCCTTTGACTAGAAGCACATTATCAAGACTTGGGACTCATGAACAATTCAACTTTCTAACCCCCTTGATCTCTCCCTTGTCTATATTACCAAATGTCACATAGTTGGTAGAGTGAGCCTTGATGTTCACTTAGAGATTTTGAATTCCAGTCATGAGTCTAGAGCAACCACTATCAAAATACCAGGCATCTTTAACTGCAACCATGAAGGAAGTATGAACTATTAGACTAGTAGCACCAACTATAGTAATCCATTGCCTTTTGTTCATATGGGTGTTTTAATTAGTCTCAGTTTGGAAGACAGGCTTAGGGAATCCATATAATCTGTAGCAGAAGGGCTTTATATGACCAAAGCGACATAGTAATGACATCTCCATCTCTGGAATGTTTTTCTTTTGTAGTTTCCTTGTCTTATGTGATGTTGTTAAGACATTTGATTCAACATATTTGGTTTGATCTCAGAGTGAACAAGATCTGATATAGGTTCTTTTCCTCTATTAAACCCTAAACCAGTCACGTATCCAGCTAACTTTCCAACTTGTAGAATCTCATTTAAAGTATCTAAACTATTGTTCATCATCCTGATAGACTTGGTCATTTGATGAAGTTTAGAGTTTAGCAATGTTACCTCATTTTCCAGCTTGGAGATAATTTCAAGATGTTCTTCCTTTTCAGCCTCCAGTTGGATTATGAGTTTCTTTTGTTTCTCTCCTTGTTGACATACTTTTTCACTTCTAAGGCACAAATTCTTGTAGGAGGCTTCCAGTTCTTCAAAGGTTAATTCATCATCACTAGAATATGAGTAATATATCCCAGTTAGAGCAGTAGCACCCTTAGTAGATCCTTCTTCACCTTCACTTCCAGACTTCTCATCAGACCAAACCATAGTAAGACTCTTCTTCTATTTCTTTAGATGTGTGGGACATTCAGGTTTAATGTGACCAAAATACTCACATCCATAACATTGTATTGCTTTTCCTTGAGGAGAGTTCTCTTTAGCTTTTGTCTCTCTTTCAACCTCATTTGTCTTGCTGATGTCAGATACGATGTTCTTTACATTTGGTGTTGACTTTTTCTCCATTCTTCTCATCACTTTATTAAACTACCTTCCAAGAGCCACTAAGGAAGGGACCTGAGAGTTTTTCTTACCAACTTTTCTTCAGACATTGTTTCTCCAAGAGCACTGGATTCATTAGCTATCTCAAGGATGCTATAATGAAAATCATGAATACTTTCATCATCTTTCATCCTTAGTGTTGCACCCCAAAATTTGCCCTCACAATACAAGACTTTGTGTGCTAAGAAGGTTCACAAGGTTCACAAGATTCACAACACTTACAAGACCTTTCATGAGGTTCATGAAGTCTACAAGTCACTTTATGAGGTTCAAAAGGTTCACAAGATTCACAATGCTTACAAGACCTTTCATGAGGTTCATGAAGTCTACAAGATACTTTATGAGGTTCACAAGGTTCACAATACCTCCCATGAGGTTCACAAGACATCTTATGATGGTTCACAAGGTTCACAATACCTCCCATGAGGTTCACAAGACATCTTATGATGGTTCACAAGGTTCACAAAGTTCACAATGGGTCAGAAAAGTTGACAATTCCCTCAGACAATGCACCTCCTAGGCAGTGCATCCAAAACTAGGGTTTTGACTTTAAATGAACTTCCAAGACTTCAAGTGAGCTTCATAACCTCTTATATGTGTGTAAGAACCCCCATGACAAGTTTCAAGACTTTTCTCAAAAGTTTGCTCAGTCAGATGATCAGATAAGTCAAAATCAGTCAAAGCAGTTAAAAAGTCAAACTGAGGTCAACTGTGGTCAAACCAAAGTCAAACTTCATGATTTTTTGCCAACATCAAGTATATGAAGTAAAATTCATCATTTGATCAAGGTTTGATCATGATTCATCAAGGAGATTCCAGATCATCAAGAATCAGGAGTTTCTAAATTAGGGTTTCCTCAGGAAAAGTCAACTGAACTTTGACCAGCCATAACTTTCACATGCTTCATCACCAAGTCTCCATCCAAAGCTCATTTTGAAGGAAATTGAATTCTCTACAACTTTGTGTCTCACAAGC
The DNA here is from genome assembly GCA_963966055.1 of Lathyrus aphaca. Taxonomy (NCBI): domain Eukaryota; kingdom Viridiplantae; phylum Streptophyta; class Magnoliopsida; order Fabales; family Fabaceae; genus Lathyrus; species Lathyrus aphaca. Next base: position 86,325,462 of record OZ014519.1, on the reverse strand, counting down.
CAAGCCCAAAAATGCTTCATTTGGAAGGTATGAGCTAAGGCATTATAGGTCCTTTTGAAAGTCAACAACTTCAAAGGGGCATAACTTGAGAATGGTAAATGATATGGACATGAAACCAGTGGGGTTGGTTAGAGGACTCTTTAAGATTTACAAAATGTCCAAGAACACCCTCATACCATTAAAATTGAGGGATATGTGCCCTTGCAAAGTTGGGGAAGTTTTGGGAGGTTTATGAAGAAAATAGGGTCTTAAAACTAAATTCTTCCAAATGGGCTTGTAATCTTGTGATTCAAACTTCACCATAACACCAAGCACGACCCAACCCATATAATTTCTGATTTATTTTATTTTATTTAATATTTATTTGAATTTTATTCATTTAACTACATATTAAATCAAAATAAAATCAAAAAATCAATATTTAAGTGTGATTCTTCTTCTAGAAAATCATAAAAGGCATTTAACATGAATCCACACTATCCAAATTCGTGCTCACTCTTTGAAGCATGAAGAGATTTTATTTTTGGCCAAAATTGGAAAGGGATTTCTTCATCACTAAGGTATCCATAAAGCCCAAAGAGAGAGTCTATTTTTTGACCTAATTTACATCACTACATATAGACAAACTCATTACAAGCAAAGAGAGGAATTTTTGCAGCCAAGAACACCTCATTCAAACTTTCAAAAAGTGTCAAAAAAGTCACATTCGGATTGTGCAATAGAGGCTGTATCAAGACATCCTAAAGGTTGTAATAGGTTCCTGGGACATCACTGAAGCTATCCCAATCATTCTCATCATTCAAAGCACCATGATCTCAATCTCTATCACTAGTGCACGCTGGCCAGGATGGTTTTGTGACCTGTATGTGAGGTAAGGGACCTGGGTTCAAATCCCAGGTCCTTTCTTTTTGAGCAATTTTCCATGTTTTCCCATCTTTATTCATTTTATTATATTGTTTATATTTTATTAAAAATTAGTAAACACAATTTATAAATATTATTTAAAATGCTTAAAACTTCTCATTTTCTTTTATAAAAGTATTTTTATTTATAGTATGTATGTATATAATTTCTGAATAAATTAATTATTATTATAAATATGTAAACCCTAATTTTATTTCTAAAATATGTAAACCTAATTTTCTAAACACCTAATTTTATTCTTACCTAAAAATTTAATTCTATTATTTATTATTTATAAATTTTAATCATGTATATGTTTTATTTAATATAATTTTGTAAATATAATCATAATTAACCCTATTTTTTTTTTATATATAATATGTAAATATTTTATAATTGTTTATAATTTAATTTTGCTTATACATAAGTCTTAATATATGTTTAAAATTGGTAAATTTATTTTATAATTATAATTTTATTTCTATTTTCATAATATGTTTAAAATTAATTTAATTTTTATAATTTGCATATAATTCAAAATTTTATAATAATTAATATAATTGTCCATATTTTCTTATTAATCTTGATTAATTGTTCATATTTTCTTATTAACTTTAAATAATCATTTACATAAAATTTAGTCTTTTAATTATTATATTATTTTTTGCTTATTTCATTATTATTTTTAATTATGATATTTATTAACCTTTCTTTCTTATAATTATTTTGTCACTAACCCTATTTATTTTTAAATTATGATTATTAATATTATTTTCACTAACCCCAATTATATTGCTTATTTATTTTGCTTATTATTTTAAATTGCTTTTATTATTTTTGTAATTGTGCCTGGATGTAATTTTTTATAATATTTAAATTATTTATTTTTATGCCATGGTTAGTAAATAGGGAGTGAAAACTATTTGTATTTAAAATTTAATTTAGATCATTTAAATTATAAGATAAATATTTAAAATTGAACACTCACACACGTAAGTCGATCTTTGATCGCCATCTCACTTCCTTAAGGATACCTCTCATGTTGCCTATTACAAAAGGTCAAGTAGGGTGTATAAAGCAAAGTCCCTAATCTCACATCATCTAGTCCCTTTAACAGATAAAAAGATCAAGTCCCTTCGAATGTTGTCTTCATAATGATCTTGTCCCTTTCGAATAATGATGACAGTCCCTCTAAAAATGCTTAATACACCCTACAGTTGCCTACATAAACAGATGTTCCTTCATATGTCCCTTACATCCAAGGTAATGACTACCTATTCCTTAATAATAGGGATAGTCTTACCATTTAAAGGATAAAGAACAGAAAGACTTAAACTTTAGGGTAGGTTCCTCATAGTTACTTGCTCACTATTCAAAAATTTCTCAAATACTTCACAATTTCAAACAATTTTCAAACACAAGTTTTTTACGCATCCGTACATGGATCATTATCAAACTCTTATGAAAATTTCTATTCACACACTTCACATTTTCAAAAACAATTCAAAGTGAGCTAAGTAACTAAGAGCCCATGGATAACCATGGATGTAAAGGGTGCTAATACCTTCCCTTTACATAACCTATCCCCCGGACCCAAAAAATCTTTTAAAAGGTCTTTCCTATTCTTTTATGCCTTTCCTTTGGATAAAATAAAAGTCGGTGGCGACTCTTGCTATCCGCAACATAACTAAAGTCAGTTCTCCCACCGTGTTACAGAACTGGCGACTCTGCTGGGGATTTAATAAAAGAGGGGTACCCTTAGGAATTAGATCACTTTAAAATTGTTTGCCTTGTTTGCTTTATACTTTACTTGTTGGGTGCTCTTATGTGAGAAAGATCCTAACCCGGATCTAGTGTACCTTAGGTAAATGGCAATAGACCAAGGAAACTGTACGGCGTATACCGATATGGTTGATCTGGTGGCCATAGTTAGTGTGACTTCTTGGTTGGTGCTTATGTTCCTTAAGTCAAGTTGAGGATAATATGAGGCTGCCATATGTTGTCAATGCACTAACTAACTTTTAGAACCCTAGTTATCCCATCTTGGCCATTAGAAAAGTAGTGAGATAACCGGCTTTGGTGAAGACTGAAGTTGGTTGATACTCGATGCTACACTCATTGAGATTCTAAACCTCGAGGGTTTTGGTTGGCAAGTAAGTTGCCTACTGAACAACCACCCTTGTGAAGGATCAATGATATTGAGATCCCTTAGAACCTGGTTACTTTTGTAGGACAGGATGAACCATCTAACTTCAGGGGAGGGTACTTACCTTTGAACCTCATGCAAGCCTTTAAACCTAGGGCTATGGTGTGACTTGTTTGTGTGTGCCACATGTTTGTGATTGAACATAACATCATGACATCATCATGCATCATAAGCATAGCATTTTCACTAACCATTTCAAGGACCAAAGGATTTATCTTTGTTCTTTGTTGCAGGTCATGGCTTTTGCTCGTAGAAACACAATCAGGATCAACTTTATAGGCATACCTCCTAAGCTTAAAGAGTTGGTTTCTCAAGTGTCTGAAAACTCCCAGTTCATCAAGAGACATGGTCACCTACTGGATCTAGTCACTTCAGGATTCAATGAAGACATGATGAGTGTTTTGTTTCAGTTCTTTGATCCTAAGCACCATTGCTTCACATTCCCCGACTATCAGCTGGTTCCTACAATGGAAGAGTTCTCTAAACTTCTGGGTATACCTGTACTTGGTCAGAAACCCTTCACAGGCTTGGAAAAAGAGCCTAAACCTGAGGTTATCGCTGCAGCTCTACATCTGAAGAAATCTGACATTGTTCTAGAAACGAGAAGCGGAGTTAAAGGTATTCTTGCTAAGGTATTAATGGATAAGGCTCAAGTGTTCTTGAAGGCTATGAGCTATGATGATTTTGAGGAGATCTTAGCCTTGCTGATTTATGGCTTAGTATTGTTCCCCAATCCTGATCAGTTCATAGATGTTCATGCCATCAACATATTCCTGAGTCACAATCCAGTGCCTACATTACTTGAGGACATCCTGCACTCTCTCCATACTCGTACTACAAAAGCAAGAGGAACTTTGATGTGTTGCATACCTTTGCTAGCTAGGTGGTTTATTTCTCACCTTCCTCGCTCAGTGATGAAGAATGAACAAGAGTTCAAGTGGTCCAAGAGGATTATGTCACTTTCTCATTCAGATATTCATTGGTGCTCTAGATCTATGGAGAATGTTACTATCATTGACCGTTGTGGGGAGTTTCCTAATGTGCCACTTCTAGGCATAAGAGGAGGCATTACTTACAACCCTTCCTTAGCTTTACGACAGTTTGGTTACGCTCGGAGTGATGGCCCACATGACATGTTGATTCAGGGTATTGTGTTTGACTACGCCAACGATCTTCAAGGTTACCGTCAGAGATTCATACGAGCATGGGGAAAAGTGAACAAGGTTGACAGCAAGACTCTGGAGCCCAAGTACACTATTCCTATGGAAGCTTACCTCAGATGGGTGCGATCTCGTGCTCAGACTCTCATGATGCCATATCCTGCTATCCTGCCAGTTACTATGGAGCCTATTGCTGAAGGAGATACTTCTTATACCATCCTTCACCCAGACATGCCCACTGACATGGAAGACTTACAGAGATCCTGGATCCAGTTGAAGGAGCAAAGGGATACTTTTGAGACTCACTACAAAGTAAGTCAAGAAAGAGTCCTGGAGCTAACAAAGCAACTTCACGAGGAACGGAATCTCAACTCGTACCTCAACACAAAGAGAAAACGTCCATGGGAGACTTAAAACCCCATCTCTTGTATTTATTTCATTTTATTGTAAGCCCAAGGGGGAAAACAAATTTATTACTAATAAAAGTTTACTTTCTTGATTGCTTAAACAAATTTAAATCCTGCGGTCCTTGAAAACATTGCATACACATTTATACACCATATCATTGCATCACAGGTTTCTTGTGCACAGGTTTCTTATCTTCTCGCTGTTTATTTCAGCAATGGCTCTTGAACAAACTATCAAAGATCTCCAGGCTCAGAATGCACAATTCCAAGAGTTGATTCTGAACTTGTCCAAGGGACAAGATGAGTTGAAGACACTGCTGGCTAAGAAGAAGAATCCTGAGGACAACAAGGATGATCAGCTGAAACAACTACAAGCTGAGATGACAGGAATGAGGACCCAGATGAATGACCAGGTGGCTCTTATTCAAAGTTTAGCTCAGGGGCAAGAAGAGCTGAGAACCTTTGTCCACAAACTTCAAAGTGATAGAATCAGGGATCTAATTGTCAGTCAACCTCCGTTAAAACAAGCTGATTTGGTTGAAAGGAAGATGAGGATAAAAGAAGGTAAGAGATAGGTTGCCATTGATTATTCTTCAGTTGAAGAAGAAAGACCTGATAAGGTTAATCCACCTCAACACCAGAAATGTAGAAGGCAGTTTATCAAGTTCAGCACTCCAATGTCACAAGTTTTGCAATGCTTGTTGGAGATGAAGCTGATTTCCTTGGAAAATTCTCCTAAAAATCCTAATACCTCTTCTCCTCGCTATAATCCCAAAGCAAGGTGTATGTACCACTCCAATTGTCCTGGACATGACACTAATAACTGTTGGGCATTGAAGAATAAGATTCAAGACCTAATTGACGAAGGAATACTCGAGGTTACGCCAGAAGGCCAGGTTGAGTTCTTCTATCGTCCATCAAGCATCAAAGTTTCCAGATAACTGGAGTGACAAGTTTAGAGGAAGAGACTTTGAGAACATTTGAATTTTCATTTGTAATTTCTCTTATTTGTTTGAACACTTATTATTATGTTAAACTTTTGTTTTCATTAATGCATTGCATATGTTTGTCTTGAATTAATCCATTCGTTCCACTATATTTTGAATTATGCTTCTTATTTCTATTTTGTGATATTTAACTCCTGATAAAGCTATAAGCCTGTAGAGGGAGGATGACGAAAACAATACCATAATCTTATGCAGTATGCTTTTGAACAGACTATGCTGACGATGTACAAGCATTGTTTCAATTCCTAAACAGTGGAGATATAAGGAAGTTAATCCCTAGTCAACCCTTTTGAGCCTTTGAAGTAGGAGTTTTTATTCTCGCAAATTAAAACCCTTATTCATAACCCGGGGCAGGGTAGTTACTCGGTTAACTCAAATATGTCAATTATTTGTGTTGTACACAACTAATGATGGTTCTCTGTAATCATTAAACCTGACAGTCAATATCCAACAAAAGAAAAGCTTACTAAATCAAAACCTATGAAGGAGACTTAGTAAAACATTAAGACATCCCGCTGACTGTAACCTTGAAATAAGCAGTTCAGGCAAAAGGAAGGGATAATAAAACCAAAAAAAAAAAAAAGAGGAGGTCACTATGAATCCTCAACAAAGAAAGATGACTGAATGTTCAAATAAATCTTGGGTTTCTGAACCATCACAAATGTCAGTGTTACAATTCTAAACTCATTTGAGCCTCAATGCATAAGTTAACTGAGTATAGGACTGAAGAATATCATGGAGATTGGGTTGGGTACAAATAAAATTTGAGCCTTTATCCTTTGTTTCTTAAACCATGAACCAGGCCACGTTATAACCCTTTAAAAGTCCTAACTGAAGCATGGTTAGTTTGAAAGCGTACTGTTACAAAAAGGTATCCTGACTCCTTTAGGGCTTATTATAAAACTTGAGTTAATATCACAGTTTTCACAAAAAATGTTTTTCTAAAATAACTCTTTTTCAAAATTTCAAGATAGACATAAGCATTGCATTTTTGAATATATTTGTTTGCATATACCCGAGTGTTTGACAAATGGAGAAACTTACAGGATGAATGTTCAATGAACCAAAGTCTTTCCGATGAACAAAGTTGCTTCCTGAATCAAAGTCCATGAATACAAAAGGGCATAGTCATTATCTCCCAATCAAGGGGGCAGGCCATGATATTGTCTAACTCATGTGGGGCAATCAGGGCAGTATTCAACTATGTTTAAGCAGCCAGAGGCAGATCTCCTCATCTATCTGAAGTGCCAAGGGTAACATTACAGAATTCATAATGCCAGGGGCATGGTCATTGTTTCCTAATCAAGGGGGCACACTAAGTTACTGTTCAAATCATTCGGGGCAATCAGTTCCAGATCAAACAGTGCTTAATAGCCAGGGGCAGCTCTTCTCATATATTTGAATTACCAAGGGTAACACTGCAAAGTTCATGATGTCAAGGGCATATTATTATAGGGCATTCTTCTTAGTTCTCCTGAGGTAACTACATTCAGATACTTCCCTTTTGGGACAATTCATCCTCAACCAAGGGGCAATGCTTTCTTTTCAAATCTAGTAGCAGGAGCGTATGTGGTCCATTACAATTTGAAGACACATTCCTCTCGTTATATTACCTTGATTTGGAGTTCACAGCAGAAGTCATTGTAGGAACTAATTGTCTACGCCGGTAGTATCAAATGATGTTAGTATCATGTCTTCAGATCCATCTATGAGGATTTCTGGGAAGGTATTCAGGAAAGTTAAGGATCTCAGGAGCTCTAAATCCATTTGGTTATACGCTCTCGAAATTGAAATGATCCTGTTTTCAAGTTCAGCTTTACTTTTCCCTCTGAATCCAGATCTACTTTTACCCTATTTACATAAGCGAAACGTTCATTAGTTGGGCTTGAATTCATGTGTGCTTAATATGATTGATGTTTACCAGAAATGCATGAAAATGCAGTAATAGTATTTACTAAGGACGAACGAGGGAAGGATTTCAACGAAGCATCGCCGGTTCATCTTTACAAGACAGTTACAAACCCTCAGTAGGACAAATCCATCTTCATAAAGTCACATCTCCCCTGGAATTTATATCCATCTCTTTTATCCTCATACAGATATTCGGGAATTTACTTTCCAATAAGAGTACGACGAACGAAGACGGGAGGTTATATCTACCCTACTATCAAACAAAGACGAAGGTTATGTATACCTTACTATCCCCAGCAGACGGGAGGTTATATATACCTTGTTATCCCCAGCATACAGGAGGTTATGAATAATATATTATCAAACAAGACGAGAACGAGTTCCTCATATTCTTCAACAACGAATCGGGATTTATTTTCCCTGGCCAGCAGTTGTTATACGAAGATATCCAGACGCTTCCAGCAGCGTCATATCATACATACATCATTTACATCGTACCATAACATACATATCCATAGATACATAATACATTTACTTAGGTGCATCATACTATGCATGCATACATGTTACATAAACTAACATTCTCCTTGCAGGATAGTTATATGCAGATAAAACAGCATCAACAAGTCACAACAGGTCAGAAATGATCCATACATTACCCAAGATGTCCTCGGATAGTAGGCAAACGGTCTGTAAGAAGATCCATTCCCTAATCCAGGATATTTCCAGAAGATTTCATCTATCTGGTCTTGAATAGCAGGCAAACGGTCTGTACAAAGATCCATTCCCTGGTTCAAGATATTTTCAAAAGATTTAATCTATTTCCTCGGAGAGTAGGCAAACGGTCTGTAAGAAGATCCATTCCCTAATCCAGGATATTTTCAGGAGTTAATCCTGACACTTTTTTGTCCTCGGAGAGTAGGCAAACGGTCTGTAAAAAGATCTATTCCCTAATCCAGGATATTTCCAGAAGATTTCATCTATCTGGACTTGAATAGCAGGCAAACGATCTGTACCAAGATCCATTCCCTGGTTCAAGATATTTTTCAGAAGGACAAATCCTGACGTTCTTTTGACCCTTGAATAGCAGGCAAACGATCTGTACAAAGATCCATTCCCTGGTTCAAGATATTTTTCAGAAGAACTAATCCTGACGTTCTTTTGACCTTGGAGAGTAGGCAAACGGTCTGTAAGAAGATCCATTCCCTAATCCAGGATATTTTTAGGAGTTAATCCTGACACTTTTTTGTCCTCGGAGAGTAGGCAAACGGTCTGTAAGAAGATCCATTCCCTAATCCAGGATATTTCCAAAAGATTTCATCTATCTGGTTTTGAATAACAGGCAAACGGTCGGTACAAAGATCCATTCCCTGGTTCAAGATATTTTTCAGAAGAGCAAATCCTGACGTTCTTTTGACCTTGGAGAGTAGGCAAATGGTCTGTAAAAAGATCTATTCCCTAATCCAAGATATTTCCAAAAGAGATAATCGTCACGAAGATCTATTTCTACTGGTCTATTCAACAAATTCAAATTATAAACGATTCAGAGACGGCCTATACGAAGACCTAGTACTGAGGTCCAGTATCAACACAAAGCTATCATCACATCCAGTTCTTTATATGGCATCCCTAAGCCTATCTCCAGTTCTTCCAAGTGGCATCTTTAAGCCCACTCAAGCATATTCAACTAGCCATCTGTATCACTCTATGCACTGGTGAGTGAAAATTTTTGGGCTTTTGTGTTCAATCCCCTTCAACCTTCCAGGTCACGACTGGCAAACATACCAATCTAACCCCTCAGGTTTCAGAAAATTGAACAGGGGCAGCTGTTGCACCCCAAAATTTGCCCTCACAATACAAGACTTTGTGTGCTAAGAAGGTTCACTAGGTTCACAAGATTCACAACACTTACAAGACCTTTCATGAGGTTCATGAAGTCTACAAGTCACTTTATGAGGTTCAAAAGGTTCACAAGATTCACAATGCTTACAAGACCTTTCATGAGGTTCATGAAGTCTACAAGATACTTTATGAGGTTCACAAGGTTCACAAGGTTCACAATACCTCCCATGAGGTTCATAAGACATCTTATGATGGTTCACAAGGTTCACAATACCTCCCATGAGGTTCACAAGACATCTTATGATGGTTCACAAGGTTCACAAAGTTCACAATGGGTCAGAAAAGTTGACAATTCCCTCAGACAATGCACCTCCTAGGCAGTGCATCCAAAACTAGGGTTTTGACTTTAAATGAACTTCCAAGACTTCAAGTGAGCTTCATAACCTCTTATATGTGTGTAAGAACCCCCATGACAAGTTTCAAGACTTTTCTCAAAAGTTTGCTCAGTCAGATGATCAGATAAGTCAAAATCAGTCAAAGTAGTTAAAAAGTCAAACTGAGGTCAACTGTGGTCAAACCAAAGTCAAACTTCATGATTTTTTGCCAACATCAAGTATATGAAGTAAAATTCATCATTTGATCAAGGGTTGATCATGATTCATCAAGGAGATTCCAGATCATCAAGAATCAGGAGTTTCTAAATTAGGGTTTCCTTAGGAAAAGTCAACTGAACTTTGACCAGCCATAACTTTCACATGCTTCATCACCAAGTCTCCATCCAAAGCTCATTTTGAAGGAAATTGAATTCTCTACAACTTTGTGTCTCACAAGCCAAGCCCAAAAATGCTTCATTTGGAAGGTATGAGCTAAGGCATTATAGGTCCTTTTGAAAGTCAACAACTTCAAAGGGGCATAACTTGAGAATGGTAAATGATATGGACATGAAACCAGTGGGGTTGGTTAGAGGACTCTTCAAGATTTCCAAAATGTCCAAGAAAACCCTCATACCATTAAAATTGAGGGATATGTGCCCTTGCAAAGTTGGGGAAGTTTTGGGAGGTTTATGAAGAAAATAGGGTCTTAAAACTAAATTCTTCCAAATGGGCTTGTAATCTTGTGATTCAAACTTCACCATAACACCAAGCACGACCCAACCCATATAATTTCTGATTTATTTTATTTTATTTAATATTTATTTGAATTTTATTCATTTAAATACATATTAAATCAAAATAAAATCAAAAAATCAATATTTAAGTGTGATTCTTCTTCTAGAAAATCATAAAAGGCATTTAACATGAATCCACACTATCCAAATTCGTGCTCACTCTTTGAAGCATGAAGAGATTTTATTTTTGGCCAAAATTGGAAAGGGATTTCTTCATCACTAAGGTATCCATAAAGCCCAAAGAGAGAGTCTATTTTTTGACCTAATTTACATCACTACATATAGACAAACTCATTACAAGCAAAGAGAGGAATTTTTGCAGCCAAGAACACCTCATTCAAACTTTCAAAAAGTGTCAAAAAAGTCACATTCGGATTGTGCAATAGAGGCTGTATCAAGACATCCTAAAGGTTGTAATAGGTTCCTGGGACATCACTGAAGCTATCCCAATCATTCTCATCATTCAAAGCACCATGATCTCAATCTCTATCACTAGTGCACGCTGGCCAGGATGGTTTTGTGACCTGTATGTGAGGTAAGGGACCTGGGTTCAAATCTCAGGTCCTTTCTTTTTGAGCAATTTTCCATGTTTTCCCATCTTTATTCATTTTATTATATTGTTTATATTTTATTAAAAATTAGTAAACACAATTTATAAATATTATTTAAAATGCTTAAAACTTCTCATTTTCTTTTATAAAAGTATTTTTATTTATAGTATGTATGTATATAATTTCTGAATAAATTAATTATTATTATAAATATGTAAACCCTAATTTTATTTCTAAAATATGTAAACCTAATTTTCTAAACACCTAATTTTATTCTTACCTAAAAATTTAATTCTATTATTTATTATTTATAAATTTTAATCATGTATATGTTTTATTTAATATAATTTTGTAAATATAATCATAATTAACCCTATTTTTTTTTATATATAATATGTAAATATTTTATAATTGTTTATAATTTAATTTTGCTTATACATAAGTCTTAATATATGTTTAAAATTGGTAAATTTATTTTATAATTATAATTTTATTTCTATTTTCATAATATGTTTAAAATTAATTTAATTTTTATAATTTGCATATAATTCAAAATTTTATAATAATTAATATAATTGTCCATATTTTCTTATTAATCTTGATTAATTGTTCATATTTTCTTATTAACTTTAAATAATCATTTACATAAAATTTAGTCTTTTAATTATTATATTATTTTTTGCTTATTTCATTATTATTTTTAATTATGATATTTATTAACCTTTCTTTCTTATAATTATTTTGTCACTAACCCTATTTATTTTTAAATTATGATTATTATTATTATTTTCACTAACCCCAATTATATTGCTTATTTATTTTGCTTATTATTTTAAATTGCTTTTATTATTTTTGTAATTGTGCCTGGATGTAATTTTTTATAATATTTAAATTATTTATTTTTATGCCATGGTTAGTAAATAGGGAGTGAAAACTATTTGTATTTAAAATTTAATTTAGATCATTTAAATTATAAGATAAATATTTAAAATTGAACACTCACACACGTAAGTCGATCTTTGATCGCCATCTCACTTCCTTAAGGATACCTCTCATGTTGCCTATTACAAAAGGTCAAATAGGGTGTATAAAGCAAAGTCCCTAATCTCACATCATCTAGTCCCTTTAACAGATAAAAAGATCAAGTCCCTTCGAATGTTGCCTTCATAATGATCTTGTCCCTTTCGAATAATGATGACAGTCCCTCTAAAAATGCTTAATACACCCTACAGTTGCCTACATAAACAGATGTTCCTTCATATGTCCCTTACATCCAAGGTAATGACTACCTATTCCTTAATAATAGGGATAGTCTTACCATTTAAAGGATAAAGAACAGAAAGACTTAAACTTTAGAGTAGGTTCCTCATAGTTACTTGCTCACTATTCAAAAATTTCTCAAATACTTCACAATTTCAAACAATTTTCAAACACAAGTTTTTTACGCATCCGTACATGGATCATTATCAAACTCTTATGAAAATTTCTATTCACACACTTCACATTTTCAAAAACAATTCAAAGTGAGCTAAGTAACTAAGAGCCCATGGATAACCATGGATGTAAAGGGTGCTAATACCTTCCCTTTACATAACCTACCCCCCGGACCCAAAAAATCTTTTAAAAGGTCTTTCCTGTTCTTTTATGCCTTTCCTTTGGATAAAATAAAAGTCGGTGGCGACTCTTGCTATCCGCAACATAACTAAAGTCAGTTCTCCCACCGTGTTACACTTAGGTTTTCAAATTTTGTGGTAAGCAACTGGAGTCTTGACATCTTTACCTTAGAAGTACCTTCATGAGTAGTTTTGAGGATGTCCCAAGCATCTTTAGACACAACACATGTGTTAACCGATCTGAAAGTATTTTTATCAATTCCATTGAATATGACATTCAATGCTTTGAAGTTTCTAAGAGCAAGATCACCTTCTTCTTTAGACCAGTCCTTTTCAGGTTTCAAATCTGTTGTATCCTCTCCATCTTTGTCCTTCATAACAAGATGTTTCCATCCTCTCAGAACAACTTTCTAGGCCTTGTTATCCAAAGAATTCAAGAAGGCAACCATTCTTGGCTTCCAGTAATCAAAATTAGTTCCATCCAGAATGGGTGGTCTGTTTACAAATCCCACCTCCCTGTCCATTATACCAGAAAGTAACTTCCCTGAATCTCATCCAGATACAGAGCAAAATGCCTGCTCTAATACCAATTGAAATTTTGGTATTAGATATGTGATGTCGAAAGAGATGTCACAACATTAATATCTAAACATTGACAAGGTAAATAAAGTGTAAAGTAAAACAACAATAACACAAGTAATTGTTAACCCAATTCAATGCAATCACACATACTCTAGAGGATACCAAGACGGGAAGGAAATCCACTATCAATAGTATCATTTCAGATTTAAACCTCCAGTTTACACTCTTCACTTAACCACTACCTAATGCAATTTCTATCTAAGAGCACTTAGATAAGAGAACCCCTCTCACTCCCCCTCAATCACACACTGTGATTATCAAACAAAACCTTACAAAGAAAGAAGAACACTTTTCGAAGATAAACAACTTGATCTTGCTTAAAAGCTTTAATTAAGAACAAAAACGCATGATATTAAAAGCTTAAAGTGGAGAACATACAACTCAAATATTAGTCTAATTCAAACATCTAGGTGATGTTAGAATGGCTCACAAAAACAAGACAATACAAAAACCCTAAAAACCATAATGCGCAACCTTCTCAATATCTCTTGATTCTGCAAGAGCTTGGGTACTGATAACATAAAGATTTAATTCATCCATAAATGCTAAATGATCTTCAGTATTCTTCGACGCAAATAACATCAAAAATAGGAAGATCTAATTCTTCCAAAAACGTGATAAAATTCTCTAAAATTACCACCAAATATTGCACAGATGATCACTCAACATAAGCACACAAAAGATAAAAGCTCAATAGTAACACAAACATTCTGAAATGAATGTTCTGTCATCAGATGTCATAACATCTGGTTTGACATCATGAACATAAATCTGCAATAATATAGAACCACACCTACATAAGTTTAGAGCCACATGTCAAGACATTCGTCATGACATCATGAAGGAATATCATGTCTTAGCAAAATTTCTGCCAACCATGGAACTATCAACAATAATATAAGGTATGGGGAGTATTGCTTTTCAATATTCATGATGAGTGATTTAGGTATTGTGGGTATTTGGGGATTTAAGAGAAAACCTAGGATTTGTGACGAGTAAAGTTGATATGATTGATGAATTATTGTTGATAATTGTGGTAAATGTTATATATGTATTAGAGATAGGTCCTAATACTGTAATCTATCATTAAATGTGGAAAAATACTAGTTTTAGGATTGAAAATCATAGCAGGTGGTGTACTGTTATCGTAGGGTTTCTCTGCCAAAATCGTAGAGCCCGCATAGCGCGGTCGAGCCCGTTTAGCACGCTATGGTGAATTTTTGTTTTTCGAAGCCGAGAGCAGAGCTCTTAGCATGAATGCCAGGGCTCTTAGCGCGGCCTGGAAGTTGAAGAATGTCATTTTAATTTCATAAAATTATGAGAAGACTTGTAGGCGTAATGTAGTGATGTTGTGATGTATGGTGCTCGTGGTAGTGTGTTGTTTTGATGTTTTGATGACTATTTTTATGAATACGACAATGATGAATATTATTGGAAATACCTTGAACTTTATGATGAATTTTCATGAATGCAAATGCAAATGTGATGTAATATGTTGATATGATGATGTTGTTGCGTCATGCATTCATGGCATACTTATGTTGTTTGAGGATTCAACCCCATCGTGTGGATCAAGGTGATGTTGATTATGTTGTGCTCCATTGTGGAGGGTAGATGGCCCAGTGCCAATCACATGTTGAAATCGGAACCAATTACATTTATGATGTTGCATTTCATTCTTGGTGGCATAACATGATGCATCTGTTGACTTAATGTTTTGATGAGTTGTGTAAGGTGTTGGGTGAGATTATGATGTGTTGTCGTGTGATGCATAATTACTTGCTTACCTTTAATTGCATTATTTATATTGATTTGTGATTACTCACCTTGCCTGTTGTAATGTTGCCTCTACGTGGGTAACACGCAGATACTCAAGAAGGATAAATTTGGTGCGTGAAGTTGAGTTGAAGTCCTTCGTATTTATTTGTTTCTGTTTAGATTTAAGGAAATGTGTCCTGCTCTATGTCATGTAACATCGGGTCGGTAATGTTTGGAACCATTGTGTTCGTTTGTTTTATTATGCATTAAGTTGATTTGAATTTGTTTATGTTAAAATGATGAAGGTTTTTGAACACATGTTGACTTGTTGGAATTTTATGACAATATAATGAAGTTTATATTTTCCGCTGCGTAGTAAATGATTTATTTGAAAATATTAGATGTAACCCGTGTTACAGGACAAGACACAGTTGTATTTGTTGTTGTTTGAAGAAAATGTGACGCCCTTACGTGGCTACTATGATTTTATTTGAATTTACGCGTGTGTTTGCGTTGGGGTAAAAAGGGTGTTACAATGTTCGCCATATAAAATTTCATTCAAGGGACCTTCTTATGCGAATGGATGACATCAGGGACAAGAACGCTCGTGATGGTAAGTGAATGACACATTAGGAAGGATCTTATTGATTAAAAGAAAGAACCAATCGATGAGTATTTTGTTTGAAGTCTCATGAAGGAGAGGAGATACCGAGGACATGGAACATAGCCAAATTGAATTGATATTATAGTTAAGTATGAAGTTCAATGATTTTGTTTCTATAATCTTACCAATATGGAAACTAACTAACATTTGAATGCAATTCTTGTTTGTTATTTTTCGTCAACTCGTTTTGTTGTCTATTTTTCTATATCCAGGGAGTTAAGAACTTCGAATACCAAGAAGTTATCGGAGACACTTTGAATGTCCGACTACAACAATCAATACCCTACAAAGCTAAACGCGTCGAAAGAGTTGAAGGGAGCTGGCGAAGACACTTTGCAAGTTCGGCTACATCATCCAATTACCCAAGGGGTAATATTGGAGATGTTTTGCATGTATGAACACGTGATTCAAGTACTCCATTGTCAAATAAATACACACATTTTTGCGTACTTGACACCCCCTTAGGCTCTAGACAATCCCAGGGATGTGAGTGGTGAAGCCTGGAGACGTCAACCTCGATCCAAGTTATACCTCAAGGTTAGGATGGTGATCCTTTACCCTTGGCCGCTGAATGATCCTCAATGATGCAAAGTGCAGTACAAAGGCATGACCACATCTCGCCAGATGAGGGCAAACCAAAAACAATCAAAATACTAAATACAACAAGGTATTTAAAGTTTTTATTACAATAAAAAAAAACATGTAACATTATGTTTGTAGGTACTAGATAACATAATATACCGAAATATCATTAAAGAAGCTAGAAGAAATAAAGGAACTCAAGAAACTTCAGAGGAAAAAGACCCCAATTGTTGCAAGATACTCTAGAAGGCATCCTTTTGCATGAGTTCGTCATCAGGAAATTCTTGAAACTGAACATCTAACACATCCCGTTGAACTTTAAGACATTTTTCTCCTTTTTCCAAACTCCTTACATTCAACCAACTCTTTTGAAATACCCTGGATAACAAGAGATACAATCTTCGCCTCGAGCTCATTCAGATAGGCATCATCCTTCATCTTCTGAAACTAATCCTTGAGACCTTTCATCTGCTTATATAATTTGGTTGAGGACCCATGGATATGCCTTTCTTCATATATAATGGATTCCCACTCCAGGTGACCTCACGATTATAGAATCCTTCCCAATATCCTCATTTTTACCCTAACAAGGTCACAACGAATCCTTAATGATTCCAACTCCTGGGAAAAACAAAAGACATCAAAAACCTTTCTGGATTTGCAATTAATTGATTAAGGAGTGGCACTACCATAATCACATAGGTAGCTACCTCCCTTAGCATAAGACGTCCTCCAGAAAGAGAAAGTTGGCTAATAAAAGTATAATTCCCGACATATAACATCCTTAGAGGTGTGGCATACTACAAAAAGGTGAAAGATAAATCATGAGAAAATAAACCCATATTTACCTTGTATTCATACCAATACTGGAATAATCATATGAAACCCCAGACACATGGATGGATTTGCAATGGAGGAATACAAAGATGATCCATAACCTCTTTCTCGAAAGAGGTTAGCCGAAGACGAACACCAACTACCGAAAAATGTAGAAGTAAAAACGGATAGAGCACCCTTCAAACTTATGAAATATCATTTTCTCAGTCGGAACTGGTAGAGTACCTCAATCAAAAGGAACCCATATTTCTAAAGGACCAGATGACTTTTCCTCCCCTTGGACAAAAGCAGGTTTATGGGCTAAATACTTTGGTTCGAACCAAGAGTAATCTTCTGTTGAGATCAACGCCATCAAACTACTTAATCAAGCAAATAAATAGGTTCACAAAATAGAGTTTATTGATATGATAAAAATATACAAGATTGTGGTAATGGCAGAAAAGAACAATTTAAAGAATAACAACTAAACAATTATAAGAAGGGGCAAAATAAAGAACAATTATGATCAAATAACGAGGGGGAAATATGAGGGTAAACTGCATCTTGTCCCATCAATCTACACTAGGGTAAAAGAAACTTGAGTACCCTAGGTAGGGTAATCAATTACTAACTCACATACCTAGGGCGACGTGTTAGCAATTATGGGTGATAATGGGTTGGTGACAAGGAAGCATTAAATACGTTTATCCTTCATTATTTATGTGGCATACTCCAAACATTTCAGTTTTAAAACGACTGAGACACGTCTTTAAAAAAGCCGAGCGCAATCGCTAAAGACTCCGTAACATCTAAGACTCCTAACAAGTCTACGGGGCAACTGTTCTGGGCCGACCATTTCTCTCTTAATTCGACCACCCTGAGATAGGACGCTCCAGACCAAAATATATCAACTAGCTACCCATTCGCACTTCTAGAATCTTCTCCTGGCCACTAGACTATTTTGTACCCCGTTGTAGGAGATCTACATCTCAAGTACATTTAACGATTCTCTAAATTCTACATCTAAAAGATATCAAGATTTTTATTCCCACCCCCTATATAGGAATGATACCTTTTTTGCAATCAAGTTTCAAATATAATATGAATACTCTATACTCTTTCACATATTGACTTGGGCATTAAAGTTCTAACCTTGCAGGTACACCCTCTCCACCACATCAAAATCCTTAATCCACCGTAGCTTCCGCATATATTTTTATTTCTTGTTCCAGAAAAAAACAATAAAGAAATTAAAATAATACATATACTTTTCAAAGGACTAAAATATTTCATAGTGTTTTGGCTCGGTCCCAAGGTCTGATAACTGCAGTCTATTCTAATATAAAATCCCTTAAGAACTATAACATTAATATGTCTATAGATCATAAGGTACAAATATCACAAGATGGTTATGTCATTCTCACAATGTCAGGCCAATGACGTTACATTTTCAGAGGTGTTATAGCACATTGGAACCTAAGACATACATGCCCTAAAAAGAACACATCATCAAAGAAAATCACTATAGTATAACCATTATATTCCAATACAAGTTGTATTTTGGCATATGTTCCTTTTACAACTACTCAACATATAAGATTCTAGGTCCTGGAAACCCTTGAGACCCACTATAAAAATTTACTTAAACCATCACTTTGAGGAACAAACTTTTCTAACTCTAAACACTTATCAATTTCGACCGTAATTGACTTGGACATCAAAGTGTTTGCAAGTAATCCTTTTCTTCATCTAACCAAAGTATGTAATAACCTATAAATATTGGATTTCACCATTATCCCTAGGTTCACACCTCTTTTGTGAACCTCATCGATCTTTACAAGATCATTGGTGTCATGTGTGGGAAATTGAATTCTCAAACGTTTTATGGGAAATAAACACAATTGTGATCAACTTAAAAAAATTCTATCTCTAACATCAATAAGACCACGTCAATCACTTGCTAGAGAGATTGTTAGATTTATAAGGCGACAATAGCACACCAACCCCATTAATGTTTTCGCCTATATTTCCAACAAAGAGATAAATGTATTTCTAAAAGGATTGTTATTGTTTATTTAGAAGATAAAGTAAAGACGTCACGCCATCAGATACCTCGCGATCATTGGAGGTGTAAAAATGATCTCCGTTTCCCAAAAGGCACTCACCTTTCCAAATATTGATCCCTTAGACACTGCTACTGTAACACCCAACTAAACCCAACAGATATTTGCAATACAATTTAAATAAATTAGTAACTCATCATTCACATACCTTGGGTGTCAAAACTTCATAAACATCTTACCACAAGGGTTCTGCTCCGTGATACGGGTTGCAACATAATTATAGTCAAATAGTGTATTTAACATCATACTAAAACATTCAGAAACTTTGCAGCGGATCTTGAGTCTTAAACTCTTTTATAAAATAAACATAAGTGCCATGAAAAGTAATTTTAAAACAATCAAGTAACTGAACACATTTTATGGTGATCATCTCATAGATCCAACTAAAACCAACTTATAAAAAATTCATAAAATCTTCAAAAACATCAAAGCATAAAATATTCATAATCGAACGACCCCAACCCCGATGTTACGTATAAGAGCAAGACTCCCTTCATTTCTACGAAAATGAATAAGCACACTTTAGAGCAACTTCTAGACTTCCTTACCTAATCTTGAATTCACCCTCAAGTTACCCATATTCAAGGCAACATTTCCAAGCAGAAAGGGTGAGTAATCATAATTATTATAAAAGATATAAGGAATAGACATAGTACAATACACAATTAAAACAACCCTAAGATATCATCATATACTTCAATATAAATAACAACCATGAGATGTAGCATCAATAGACTCAATGTATGCGGTACCAGAACATCACTGATGACATAGTCATCGTTATCTCCATAGATCCCCGCCAGAAGAATCGATTCTCGTTTGGAACCAGAGTACATCAAAATTTGCACTTAATCCGCACAATGGGATTAAGGTCATCACTGGACCTGAACCTCCTATAATTTTATCATTGGATTTTCATCCTGCAAAATGTCACTGGACATCTCATCCTAACAAAAGCTATAAATGCATGATGCGTAACACATAAAATACGACCACGACTAGTCAAAACGCATCATCATTCATCAAAAATCATCATATTATCTGCATATATCTCATAAAATTACATCGTAGTTAACTCATCATCATTCATCAAATTCATCATGTTCTGTTTCCATATTAACATACACATAACATACATAATCACAAAACACAACAACATGTTATTATAACAGACATTCATCAACTATCCACTCACAACTTTTCATTCATTAAGGCACACATATACTTAATTATGTGGCTATACACCTTATTTCATAATTCTCATTATTTCTCATAATGTGAATCATCTTTCTATTTTTCCAATATCTCAAGACAGCTATAAAACTGACTTAAAGAAAATATAATTATGGTAAAAATAGGGAAAAGGTTGATTCCTGACTGATATGGAGAGTGCCATACCTACCTAATACTCGCCACATTCCCCCTTTACTTCAAAGTGGCAGTTGCCACTTGTGTAAGAATATGGAAGGCGCCACATTGCCTAGTGGTTTGTGCCACCTTTTAATTTAGTGGCTGGTGCCACTTCATCTCAGTTGCTTGCTCCACTTTATAACTTAGTGGTTGATGCCACTTTAATCTAGTGGCTTGCACTACTTGATTACTAATATGGTGGCATGCACCATCTATTAGTCTTAGGGGTGGCATCCACCACCCACCCAATTCTCCCTGGTGTCTCACGCCACCTAGCATCATAGTAAACAGGGTGACACTCGCCTCCCTACCCGAGGGGGATTTCCGTTTCCAGTGTTTCAAGCTTATTACTGATTCTATCTTACATCGATTATTCTACTATAATTTTATCGACTCCTTTGATTAATCATCAACAATTTAAAAACCCTTGTAATCTACCAATATCTAATGACCCAATCAATTACAATAATGATAATTACAAACCTCTTACCTTTGATTATCATCGGCTATCTGAATCTTCTTCGCGTTCATCCAATCCTCTTCCGATCTTCTACTTTTTCCTCACGAAGCCATAACCCTTGTTTTCTTTCTCTCTGGATCTTCTCCATCATAACCGTACGAAATGAATTCCTCATTCCCTTTTTTCTTGTATAACCTTGTAACTCAAATAGGGTTTTCCATTAATGTCGTCACTTATTCCTTGCACATTACCACAATGCCCTTATGGTCTCCCAATTATATATTATTCTATTTTCTTTAATAATACAATTCTCAACAATTATTCCAATTACTCAAAATTACTCGATAGTCCCTCGACGCACTTAGACATTCCATAAACCAGAAATTCTTCAAAACCATCACAAAATTGTCATCAAATCATCACTGAAATCAAACACTTAAAATTGACTCATATAATAAATATATTCACGCTAAATTAATTAAATAAATAATTAATCTATAAATCGAGGTGTTACAACTTTCCCCCACTTAGAATATTTTCGTCCTCTAAAATTTACTTGGAGCAATTAGAGTCGGATACGACTCTCTCATCTAATCTTTATGTTCCCAAGTCTAACCTTCGCCAGCTGGTCCACTTCACAACACCTCCACTAAGGAAATATATTTACCTTGTAATTTCTTTGCTACTCAACCATCTATTCAACATAAAACCCATCAAAATATTGTTCCACTCCCATTCTGGAATATTCAATTGTTGTATCAAACCCAAAGGCTTCTGATGTTCAGTCTTCAACGTCTGACAAATCAGACAAGAAGAACCAAAACCAGTAACTTCCTTATTCTTAAATCTCTCGCCATAAGGATAGACATATGCATTGACTTCCTATTCAATGCACCAGTCCTTGCAATTGTTTTAATAACTCAAGCCAAACAAATAATGTCTCCAAATCTCATCACTAACATTACTGTAGATGTTTAAGAATTGGCAGAATTTTTGACCAAACAAGAAATGTTAAATTCAGTTCAGAATGTCCTATCAGATGTTAGGACATTAGCAAACAGAGTATGTGAATTTATTTCAGGATGTCTCATCAGATGTTGGGACATTGTGTGAATAAATTAAGTTCAGTTTTTCAGGATGTCCCAACAGATGTTGAGACATCTCAGACCTGCTACCAGAATTAATTATTGATTAACAGATCAGAGATATTTAAGGAGAACTATCTGGAATTAATTAATGCTGGATAAAAACAGAACAAGGCGCATCTGTAGGGAGTTTTAAATTGAAGATTCAGATTAAAACAGAAGACCTAATGCACCTAGAATATAGGAGGTAACAAACCCTAAATTCAAGGTGACAGTTGCTGCACATTAGGGCTGGATCATTCTACAGAAAGCCCAAAATTCAGATACCTATTTAAACAACAGAAACTCATAGAATTGAGTACGAATTTCAGAAGACTAAATAGGGTGTCTAGTGTTTTAATAGCAGGTTGTTTTTATGTACCACTTTATGAGCTTTTAAGCAAAAGTGCATTTGTGACTTGATTGAAACTGTTAAGTAAGATCAAGCTGTTTTGTTTGAAGGATGTCTTCAATTTCAGTAAACTTGTAAACTTGATCACTGGGTGATTGAGGGGGAGTGAGTAGGGTACTCTTATCTAAGTGAGTCTTAGGTAGAAATTGCATTGGGTAAGTATTAAGTGATAGATTAAACAGGGTGGTTTAAGTCTAGAATTAATATTACTAATAGTGGATTTCCTCCTGGCTTGGTAGCCTCCAGATGTAGGTGTGGTTATACACTGAACTGGGTTAACAAACTTCTGTGTTGTTTATTTTTCTTGCTGTTTAAGTTTTGGTTAAATTTGTCAAATGTCCTATTAAGTGTTGGGACATCTCTTAGGACATCTTATACCTGATCACAGAATTTCAATTACAAATGTTGCTTCTTAATCATGCGTAGGATCACTTCCTCTCTTGGTTTCCAGTAGTCTCTGCTCTTATGTAACAACACCCTTAGGGCCCATCTTATACGTATCACACAACACCATATAAGACTCACTCTAATTAGGAAAAAATCGATAGTAAAGCAGTAGTCAACTTATTTAATCACACAAATTCTCTTCACATGCAACATCTCACACATAAGCTCGACCTTTGCGAGTCCACTAAGTTAACGGTAACAACACTTAGAAAAACCCTCAATGATGCTTTGGTAGTAACCTTCTAAGCCAAGAAACTTCGAATCCCATTCACAAACTTCAGATTTTCCCACTGTAACACAACATCAATCTTAGAAGAGTTTACAACAATCTCACCACTAGAAATTACAGTCCAATAATACTCACTTCATCAATTAGAACCCTCACTTTGACAACCATTAGCACACCACAAATCCAAATTCCACATCGTTAACCATAACGATCTAATAAGATGCAATGCTCTCGAGTTATGAAAGTACAAATTCATTTCACTCATTATTTCATCACTTTAGGATCTCATTCACTCTTAGGTCGGGATACAACCATGTCGTTACCATCTCCATCACCACCATCATAAGAACATTAACATAACCTACAATACTGACAATTCTATCACACCATATTAGTTCCATAATGTTGCAATTCCTCAAACGAACATATTTTTCCATACTTCTACCGACATGGAAATAACACGGAAAGTATATAATCTTTACATATAACACTTTCATTCTGGAATGTCCAATGGTCTTCATCATTTCTGCAACCGCCTAATGCTTGGCCATTGACTCTAATAAATCATACTCACATACTGAACTGTGTCACATCGCGCTTCAGATGCCCCACAAGCTTCACATCTAGTCTTTGACTCTCTTTAGTAAATGGTGAACGACTATCTTCCCGATAGGACGCCTATTTACTTTACACATTTCCAAGATGGAAAGACAAGTCTCTCTTATACTCCCTTAGCATCAAACATTAAGTATCTCCAACTCAGGATTTGTTAAAATATCAAACTCATCACAATTTATTTCATCCCAGATGAAGTCTTTATCCATGTAGAGGACTTAACAATATTCTCAAATCCTTAGTTTTCCTTTGAATCTCATCCCAATCATACTCTCGATAGCACCATCTCCACATATGGTTGATGATAGGAACTCTAGTTCTTTCCGCCATACGTCAATACTTTTCCATCACAGTATGATTCTAATCTCTCTAAGGTTTACAACATTTTCTTATTTTCTTTATTTTCAACCTCTCCATTGGTACATAAATTCCCGGAACCCATTCTATATTCTTCTATACACACTCTTAGTACAACATAATTGCTAAATATTCTCCCAAGACCAGAACTACTACTACTACACCAAGTACAATCCAATTCGATTTGATTCAAATGAAGCATTTATCCAAGTTAAGAACTTTAACAAAAATAATAAATCCTTTGTCTTTCCTTTAATCTCATAATCTTGATGATCCGTATAGTTTCACACTTGGGTCTCATTCAAATCACAATCTCAACAGTATCATCTCATCATCTAGTTGGTGATAGAAACTTTCCAAAATTTTCTCGACACATGTCGACACCACATCATCAATAACACACCATCCACATTACTATTTAACCTTCCTAAAATATATCTATATTCTAAACATTCTCTGTTGGCATACTCCTCATCTCCATGTGCTCCTCCAATACCCTATCGTCCTTTATATTACCAAGCATCTTACACTTGACCTCATCTTACCCATTTTCCAGCAAGACTCGTTCAACTTCAAGAATAATTATCCCCTTCAATAAAAAGCTCCCAAATACAAAATTATATTCCAAAATGAAGGAAATTTCATGTAGGTTCCATAAATTCAAGAATACCTTAAATCCGAGTTACGAGTAAAAAGTTATCGTCCTTGCAATGGAGACTGGTCAAGAAATCCCGTATACAATTTCCACCAAAATCAGCATCAGACCCAAATATTTAAACGCGTTTTTCTCTATCTTTGAAAACATAACGAAGACAAAATTTATAAGAAAACTGTAAAGAATTTCGTAAGCTTTCTGAAAAGTCCATAATCGATTCAATCGGAGTTACAGGTGAAAAGTTGTTCCCCTTTTACTAAAGGTTGTTCCATAATTATGAAAATGAGAATTTGAAATCGATGAACATAAGTTCTACCTCTGTGTGTGTGTGTGTGTGTGTGTGTGTCTGTCTGTCTTTGTCTCTGTCTCTCTCTTGCTTCCAAGATCCTCCAACTATCCTCATTTTTCACCTAACTCTGAAAATAATTCGACTTCAATTCAATTATACTCAAGATATACTAGCCTACCAGTTGATCCATCAAATTGCCAATTTCTTTGGAGTGGATCTTTATTCTCAATCATCTCTTTAATCCAATATCAGTAATCTGCGCACATATTATATAACCATTATCATACACATGTGCCTATCTGAGCTTGATTATCTAAGAGTTATCTTACTTTCTTAGCAAGTAAAAACACCATTTCTCAACTGTCTCCAAACTCATATCTACACTCTGGGGACAAGTAACAGTTTCCTTCAAGAAACGTCGTGAATTATACATCACTGTCATCACACTATCCGTCACATGCTCTTTATTATCTGAGAATCAACTATCAATCATATCAGCTTGTTCAACCTCAAGGACCCCTCAAACTTAACCTTCAGATAAGGATCATGAATCTTAACCCTCGTCACTTCTTGAATAATACAGATCTAATAACTCTTGCACTCTTGCAGTCAATAATATATTGGATCAAATCCTCACACCATAAACATCCCAGGGAAGCAAGATCCCCCCCACTTATTTAAAACCAACACATGGAGACAAATAGTTAGAAAATAAACAAGTATCGACAATGGTTCACACACGTCGCATACTAAGGAATAAACAAAACTAGACAATTTGGCCGGACATAACGAACTGCTCTGATACCACTAATGTAACACCCAATTAAACCCCACGGATATTCGCAATACAATTTAAATAAATTAGTAACTTATCAATCACATATCATGGGTGTCACAACTTCATAAACATCTTACCACAATGGTCCTGCTCTGTAACACGGGTTGCAACAGAATTATAGTCAAATAGTTTATTTAATGTCATACTAAAACATTCAGAAACTTTGCAGCATATACTTGAGTCTTAAACTCTTTTATAAAATAAACAGAAGTGCCATGAAAATTAATTTCAAAACAATCAAGTAGCTGAACACACTTTATGGTGGTCATCTCATAGATCCAACTAAAACCAACTTATAAAAAGTCATGAAATCTTCAAAAACATCAAAGCATAAAATATTCATAATCGAATGACCCCAACCCCAATGTTATGTATAAGAGCAAGACTCTCTTCATTTCTACATAAAGGAATAAGCACACTTCGGAGCAACTTCTAGACTTCCTTACCTAATCATGAATTCACCTGCAAGTCATTCACATTCGAGGAAACATTTCCAAGCAGAAACAGTGAGTAATCATAATTATTATAAAAGATATAAGGAGTAGACAAAGTATAATACACAATTAAAACGACCACAAGATAACATCATATACTTCAATATAAATAACAACCACGACTTCAAAGATTTCATGTCAAACGTCATAATTCTAAAACATCAACAAGATACTTAACTTAAGACATAAACCATGCAATGCCTCATTTAAATGAGATACAACATTGCAATGCTCAATGCATGTAGTATCAGAACATCACTGATGACTTTGTCATCGTTATCTCCAAAGATCCCCACCAATAGGACCGGTTCCTGCTTGGAACCAAAGTACATAATAGTTTGCACTTAATCCGCACAATGGGTTTAAGGCAATCACTAGATTTGAACGTCCTATAAATCATCATTGGATTTTCATCTTGCAAAACGTCACTGGACATCCTGTCCTAACAAATGCTATGAATGCATGATGTGTAACACATAAAATACGACCACGACTAGTCAAAACGCATCATCATTCATCAAAATTCATCATATTATCTTTATATATCTCATACAAGTACATCATAGTTAACTCATCTCATGCAAGAATGTGGTTGGCGCCATATTACCTAGTTGCTTGCGTCACCTTTTTATTTAGTGGCTGGTGCCACTTCATCTCAGTGGCTTGCGCCATTTTATAACTTTGTGGCTGGTGCCACTTTAATCTAGTGGCTTGCGCCACTTGCTTACTAATATGGTGGCAGACGCCACTTATTAATCTTAGGGTGGAATCCGCCACCCACCCAATTCTCCCTGGTGGCCCTCGCCACCTAGCAACATAGTAAACATGGTGGCACTCACAACCCTACCTAAGGGGGATTTTTGTTTCCACTGTTTCCAACTTATTACTGATTCCATCTTACATCGATTATTCTACTATAGTTTCATTGACTCCTTTGATTAATCATCAACAATTTCAAAACCCTCGTAATCTACCAATATCTAATGATCCAATCAATTATAATAACGATAATTACAAACCTCTTACCTTTGATTATCGTCGGTTATTTGAATCCTCTTCGCATTCATCCAATCCTCTTCCGATCTTCCGCTTTTTTCCTCATGAAGGCGTAACCCTTGCTTTCTTTCTCTCTGCCTCTTCTCCATCAGTAACCGTACATTATGAATTCCTAATTCCCCTTTTTCTTGTATAACCTTGTAAATAAAATAGGGTTTTCCAATAATTCCCTCACTTATTCCTTACACATTACCACAATACCCATATGGTCTCCCAATTATATATTATTCTATTTTCTTTAATGATACAATTCTCAACATTATTCCAATTACTCAAAATTACTTGATAGTCTCTTGACGCACTTAGACATTTCATAAACCATAAATTCTTCAAAATCATCACATAATCGTCATCAAATCATCACCGAACTCAATCACTTAACATTGACTCATATAATTCATATATTCACACTATATTAATTAAACAAATAATTAATCTAGAAATTAGAGTGTTACAGCTACTGCCTTGATTGTCACCATATGAATTCATCTCATTCATCATCCTTTCATGGAACCTAGGAAGATGGGAATGTTCCATACATGAACACACTCTCCAAGAGGATAAATTAATATCTCATCAGAATAGAGTTCCAAAGTTTTATTTGGATGTGGACTTTTTATGGGATGATATAACCAAACATAAACATATAAATAGTTAAAGCTCTTATAAATTTTTGGGATGCAATCAATCAACAAAAGTGAAAGTTATTTGTCCTGAACCCGAAGGTAGGGGCTTAGGGTGGTTTTAGGGTTTGAGGCCCTAATTTGTTGACTCTAAGGGAGATTTGCACAATGGATTTACCACTTATTTTACTGCATCAAGGATGCATGTGAAATAAATGGAGAGCATAAGGTTGATAAGATAGTGGATCTTAAGAGCCCTAAGATTTGTTCTTGAGAGTATCAAGTAAATCTTAAGAGCTTTTAGTATGTTGGCCTTTCAAAAACCCTCTTATACAAGGAAAATGAGGTTTGTGGATGACTTCCAACCAAACAACGAACAAGGAGAGAGGTGGCGAGTCTTCCATCCAAATGACAGATTGAAACAATGAGTGTTTTTTCCAAACAAAAACTTGAAGAAGTTAGTCCTCAAGCTTTAAACTAATATTATACACTAGCTGATCTCAAACTTGGGTGAGCTTTTAAAATAGATTGAACTCAAAAATGGTATCGGGATTTCGATGGACCGACCACAAACCTATGATATTTTATAATGAGATTATCTCTAACCTTAGAAAGCTTTTAACCAAACTAATTTTAAAAACCGAACCAGTTTTTTTACATGGATAATGACAAACCAATGTAATATTTAAAACCAGACTGATCTTGAACTGATGAAACTTTTGAACGGGCTGAGCTTTCGAACAAAATCGGTGACTTAATAGCTAAATCCCTAAAATAAAACCTTTATAGGGTTTAGCTTCGAACCTAAATAAAAAAAATACATAAATGGATAAATTATTGAACAAATGTAAGAATGTTCCTTGATGAATTTACAATTCCACCTTTCCAGAATTACACAATACCTCACTTGCAAAAGAAATTACTCGAAAAAGCACTACAACTAAATTGTTAAGTGAGAGAAGGTGAGAAAATAGTTAGAGAGTGAGGAATGAGGTACGAGAGCTCATGATTTTGGTTGTTAAAATATGAAGGACGAGTTATCTATTTATAGGATAATAATATGAAGAAAAAAATTAGGCCAAATTTAATAATCATTTAGAAGATTTTAAAAGGAAAGAAACAATATATAGCCTTTGCAATTCATTAAAGAACTATCCTAAATGATTAGGGAACATTTTTTAACTAGTCCAACTAATTTGGTATATGTGCCAATTGGTTGGTTAGTATAAAAAATTGTCTAGAATGTTTTTTACAGTTCCCAATTTACCTAGCACGACTTCAAAGCATTTTTAGAAATATTTCTTTGAGAAAATATGTTTTAAAACTTGTTTTAGTGAATGTGTGATTTAGCCATATAACTTTATAAAAACATCCTTTAATTTTTACAATATTGTTCACTTAGACGCAACAGGGTAAACTTTCAAACACTTCAAGACTTGTCAGGTACTTGATTCATACAGACAATTGATTGAAACTTACTTGAATATGGGGCTTGAGTTATATTCCATTTAGGTTCCAATCATTAGATGATGTTTGTAGTGATAATACTAATCAAACCATATTTAGTCTGATTAATTCTTTAATAGCTTATTATGGTTGCACCTTAGTTGTTATCATCAAAAGTTGCTTGTTATCATAAAAAACATATTCATCGTCAAGAGAGCTTATTTGATCACTAAACTCCAGCCTGAAAAACATGGTTCCACATTCAAACCCTTTTTGATGATGACAATGGATCTCTTAAAAAGATGGTAAAAGAAATAAGCAAATCTATTTTGAGTGATTAAATTTCCCCTCAATTAAGTAGAGAGTATACTCTACTCCCAATGAAAGTATACTTCTCCCACTTTGTCAAAATAAAAAAAATGTGAGTAAAAGATGCATTGGAAATTTTTTAAATATGCAAATATATGCACATAAACATTTAGGAAATAGAAAGAATCATTTTATTTAACTCAATGGAAGGTATGAAAGGGAAATTGCAGGAAATAAAAAAGTAAAAAAAAAAAAAAAAAACAATTAGTTCATTTCATAATTATGCTTGCTGGAAAATATTGGATATATGAGGTTTGTTTTCTCCATTTTCTTGATAAGCTTGTTGATATTTGATTACATTTCTCTTTGATCATCATCGATATTGTCGCACCCGAGATTTCCATCCTGGTACAGATGCGAAAGTGGCGCGGAAAAGAAAGAGTCGCCAGCCAGACATTTTTATCCCGAAGGAAGGGTAATGCTGCAAAAACCCAGAAGAAGGAGAAAGTGGGGTCTCTCGAACCAAAGAGAAAGGGTAAGGGAGTCGGTTACGAAAAAGGAAGGTATTAGTGTAACAGCCCGGGCCCCTCGCAAGGCAATCCCGGCACTGCCACCTCACGATCTTCTCTACAAAAAAAAGGTAGCTCAAGTGGTAGTGGGAATGGAATGAACATGTACTTGAACCCCAGGGTACAGGGTTCGATTCCCACGGAAGGCAAAAACTCTACTAGTGAGGGGAGTAGAGAAGATCGTGAGGTGGTAGTGCCGAGATTGCCTTGCGAGGGGCCCGGGCTGTTACAAAAAAAAGGCGCCTTTTTATGTAACAGCCCGGGCCCCTCGCAAGGCAATCCCGGCACTGCCACCTCACGATCTTTTATGTAACAGCCCAGACCCCTTGCAAGGCAATCCCGGCACTGCCACCTCACGATCTTCTCTACCCCCCTCACTAGTAGAGTTTTTGCCTTCCGTGGGAATCGAACCCTGTACCCTGGGGTTCAAGTACATGCTCAATATATTCCCACTACCAATTGAGCTAGTAGCTCAATTGGTAGTGGGAATGGATTGAGCATGTACTTGAACCCCGGGGTACAGGGTTCGATTCCACCGGAAGGCAAAAACTCTACTAGTGAGGGGAGTAGAGAAGATCGTGAGGTGGCAGTGCCGGGATTGCCTTGCGAGGGGCCCGGGCTGTTACAATTAGCACCCAAATTGTTCGTTGTGCCCGACAAGATCTACACTTGCTAGCACTGTTTCAAAGGGTGAGGATATCTGCTACTGCTACAACTGATACTAGAAAGGACTGAAAAGAAATAAAGAAGAATGATATGAAAGTATAAGTATATGAAATGGTACGAAGAAAGAGGAAAGATACTGAGGGATTGTGTTTTCCAAGCATCGTCGCTTGTGCCTACATATTCCCTTTGTGCAATGGGAAAGTGTGAACATCATAGTTCAACTCAATAAGACTGACACAACTTTCTTGTGTTTTGGGGATTGAATTGCTTATGCTTATGCTCAGGTGTTACATGCTCGTCTGGAACAAGTGTGTTTACAATCTTGCAAATGACAAGTCGAAGAAATTTCTTTCGTTTAGAGTGAAGGATATAAGAAAATAATTCCCGAAGGAAAGCCATTTATTGTTTGTTGAAGTTTTTTTAGAAGCTTTTTATTTGAGAGTTTGCATAGGAGAGTGTATTCAAGTCTCATTCAATGGAATATGTATTCTTACATCACTACAAGATGGAATGAAGAAGAAGCATACCTAATTATGGAGAAGATCCCCAAACTTAATTCAAAGGGTTGAGGCTCAAGCACACTAGCCTACTTTATTTGTTAAGTGTTTTTTTATTGTGTTTGGGTGAATAAGTGTTTTTTAGATTTATTTGTGAAACAACTTCATGTTGAAGACTTGTGAATCATGCTAGACAAGCTCACACTATCCCAAGATGGGATAGATGCAAGTGCTCCATGTAATAATTCTATGGAACAAGAACTCATTTCAACCTTTATTAGGTGTTTTTAGCTTTGTTTTGAGATGAGAAAGAGAAAGACTCAAAAGACTCTCAAAAGAGACTCAAAAGGTAAAAGTATAAAGGTAAACTAACAATCCTAATAGTTATCATGCTTATATGTCCCATGGTTGGTGTGGTATGATATATATATCCTAAAAGAAAGGATAAGGAGAGAAGAAAGAAGAAAGAAGAAGAAAAGAAGAAGAAGAAAAGAAGAAAGAAAGCAATTTACTTCCAAAATGGAAGTTAAGTTGTTTCTAAGAGGGATTGGAGAAGATTGTACAAGGAAAGCATCTTAAATACTTATTCAAACACAAATTTAAAGTTTAAAATGATGAGGGAAGAGGTTAGAATGTGGATGCACATCCACACTCTTATGACTTACCATAGCCCCTGAAAAATTAGCAAATGAAACACAAACACTCACAAGAAGTAAAAGGGAGGTCAAACAAGTAAAGAAACACATGAAAAATATCCTAAGGTATAAGAACCCTACAAGTAAGAATATAAACATAAAAAAGCTTTAATAAGGTCAAGGTACCTAAAGGAAACCAAACTAGTTCAAAGAAAAACCAAAGAAGCACATAAGCTCATAAAAGGCACACCTAAAGAAGTATGAATGAAAATGAGGTATGGCATGGATGAAAGCAAAAATGAATCATCAAAGTCAGAATGGTATGACATATTAGAATACCTAAGATGATACTAAATGAACATGCAATGGATGCATGAATTAGTTCATAAGGAGATGAGATGAAGAAAAGAAAACAATTTCATGTTCACATAAGAAGAAAACAAACAAGTTAAAGTTTCAAGTAAAACATGAAAGATGAGTATAAAATTATGCAACTCGGTATCATATGATCAATATGAGATTATAACAATTCAAATATGATCACACCAAATGCACATGACAAACAAGTCAAGACAATTCAAACAAACAAGCACATGATGAACACATAAGGAATGGATGTCACATACTTAAGATGCAAGCTACAAATGCAAGATGACATAAAAGAATGAATGAATTAGCATTAAGTCAGTAGCATAAATAAGATGTAATGCAAATGATATGGAGGTATTAACATACTTGATGCATACAAGCAACATGTGAAGCATAAGAAGAGATGAGGAGAGAAGATTAGGTCAAAGTTCAAACATGAATGCATAACACAAACAAAATGCAAACACAAACCAAAGATGACCTATACAATGCAAATAGAAGACCTATGAAAGTCTAAATATGGATTAAAATATCACATAATTATTCTCATACAATGGTATAAATGCCACATAATGGATTAGGGCTAAAGGATAAAGATAAGATTGACAAAAGATTCCTTCAAACACCAGGCACTAAACAAATGCCACATAATGAATTAGGGCTAAAGGATAAAGATAAGATTGACAAAAGATTCCTTCAAACACCAGGCACTAAATAAATGCCAAACAACATTAAAAAATTGTGAACATGTACCTCAAGTGACCTAGGTCATAGGCTAACCTTATACTAAAATGTCACACAAGAATTCAAAAGCAAACTAGGTCAAACACAAATTCAAAGTCACACATAGTCAAGGAAGAAGGATGTACAAGATGAGGATCAAAATGCAAGATGAAATAAGTTAAAAAATATGAGAAAAATGTTTTTAGGGATTTCAATATGTTTAGGAAATAATTCAAAAAGAATGGATGAAAAAGGTTTTATATGTTATGCAAAATAAATTTTCAAAGTTGAGATGTCAAAGAAGAAATAATTTTCAAAAGAAAATAACAAAATATGATGAAAAATAATTCATAAATAAAAATGATAAAAAAAAATTAGTTAAATGTTAAAACATGCTTCATGAAATTTTCTATGATTTTTGGATGCATTTTGGTAATTTTAGAATATTAAAATGGAAACTATGACAAAAATAAAATAAAAATATGAGATGAAGGGCCAGGGGTGCACACAAAGTAAAAGTCACGTTGAAAATAAACCATGGGCCTAAGGGAGGCGTTCAGAAAGCAATACAAAGAGATCCAACACACATGGGAAGCCAAACATTGCATACAATCAAATTTAAACTTCTATAAAAAAAACGCATGTGCCACACATCCTCCTCATTAATGCGCTGTCAAGACAAAGAACGTTGGATCAAAAGCAATCGGGTGACCATGTTTTAAACTCACCCCAAAACCCTATCTAAACCCTTCCTGTCGGAGAAGGACCTCCTTTCATCTTCTCCGACCAAACTCTGACATCTACAACTATGAAAAACTCCAAAATATGCATAAATCTGGTATCAATCGAAAGAGGAACTCACAAGCAATCCAAATCCACACTCAAAACACACGAACCAAGCATGAATCAAGAGAAACAAAGAATATCATTTTGTCCTAATTTTCAAGATCTACACTCCTACTGAGTCTACCAACTAGCCAGTGTCTAACATGCTTCTATCAAGCTTCAATTAGCATAAAACAAGCAAAAATTGGGTGAAATCGTGCATGAAAAGTATGAACAGAAACTTGTGATTGAAGCTTCTCACAAGTAAAAGAAAGCCTAAGATGAGGTTCCTGAGCTTGCTGAACTTGGTTTGAGCCAAATAATGGTTGTGTGATCTTTGAATCTTGAAGAAAACAGAGGAAACTTCGATTTGAACTTGAACTTGCACTTATGAATTAGCTTGATTCCTTGATGGATCTTGATCAGAACATGTTGATGATGATGTATTGATGAAATCTGTGAAGAAATATGAAGAAATTCATGTGGTTCAAATCTTTTTGCAGAGAATGATTTTGAGAGGATTTGAGGAAAATGTGATAGAATGATGAAGAATCAGCCAAATTATGTTATCACAAGCTTATACACCCTGAGTTAACTATTAACCACCATGGTTAACAATTAGAACTCTAGTTAACCAAAGGTGCATTGAGGAAGAGAGGGTGAATTGAGACTTTGAAATGTGAAATTGATGAATCCGTATAAGGCTTATGATCAAATGTAATGAGGTTTAAGGAGCTTACAATGCAGCTGAGATTGATGATGTATGATGGTGACATGATGAGGTTATGAAGATGCCTTGCCATGTAAACTTATCATTTTCTCCTTTTGTGTATGGCTCGTGTATTTGTGCATGTGTATGTAGGATCAAGCTGTCTCAAATGACGAAAATAATGCACATGATTACATGAAGGTGTTTGGTACTGACCTGACCCAAAACAATGTCTAAATTTCCAAAAAAAATCCTACAATCCATCAATGGAAATAGTGAACTTTGAACATGGAATTCTCCTTGACTAATCCATGAAATGAAATGGTTTTGGGTTCTATGGAATGAGAACATATGATAGAACAATGTTGAATTTGGAATAACATTGAATGGAGGCTTGTAAGGTGATAAAAAATGAATTAGAGATAAAGAAATTCTAAATGATTCCATGGGCACAAGATATTATCCTGTAGGCCTAGCTAGGGGTTATGGAATTCCAGTGTGAAGCTTCCCTATTTGAATCTTCATACGACCTTCATAACTTATTCAAATGAAGAAACTCAAAACATAAAAGTTGTAGAGGAGATAACCCTGAACAACTTTGATGTTAAAAACTTTTTCATTTGAAGTCTTCTTGATGGAGAAAATTGGACTTGAAAAGGGCACACTGTGTGTTTGAAAAAATGCCCAGCATCTGGCACGCCCATGACTTGGTTTCTTGGCAAAGTTGCCCAACTTTTGTCAAACTTTAATTTATCATATCTCCCTCAATTTTGATCCAATAGAGATATTCTTGATATGTATTTGAAGCTCAAGATGTGCTCTTTAATTGGTTCAACTTAAGCCTGAAGTTTGAAGCCTTTATCTTAGAGAAAGAATGCTTGGAAATGAGGTGCAAAATGGCCAAAAGTTGCCCTTTTTAGAAACCCTAAGTTTCTATTTTAGGAAATTTTGTGATTTCTTGATTTTTCCATGAATCTCTTGACTTTTCTTTATCAAATTTCAAAATTTGAACATATTTAACTCGTGGAACATGATTTTGACCTCAAAAATTCAAGAGTTGACTTTTTCCTCTACACAATTGACTTTTCCCCAATTTTTTTATTTTCAAGTAACTGATCAATTGGAAACCTTCTAAAATGATCCAATGGATAATCTTCTATCCTTAGATACTTTATAACATATAGAAAACATTGAAATCAAGTTTGGACCAAAATCTCATCAGAAAATCCCTTGAATCTCAAACCCTAATTTCTGTCCCTTTTGCCTATGAGATGTTGAACTGGTGCAATTCCTTGATAAATCCAACTCTTACAATGGCTTGAGGAATTATTTGAGGTTATGTGGGATGTGAGAAATCTTTGAGGCTTGTTAGGAGACCCTTGGCTCTTATCCTTTGGCTTTGAATGATCACAACCTTGACAATCACTGACCACATGCCATATGCCTCAAACAATGAATGTTATGCTTCATTTTTCTATGATGTGAATGCAATGAGATGTATGGAATGATATGCTAGATGCCATGAAACTGAGAGGGCGCATTTTAGGGTGTTACAACTTCCCAAATTCAATCATTTGTTAATCTTAAAAGGATGAGGCCATCGGTTATCAGACGTTCAAGATAAATTGTGATTGAATACCAAAACAGTCCAGAAAATTTGCACTTTGTGGAGAAAAAAAGGACATAAACCTAACCAAAGAAAACTCTGCTTGGATAAAACTTAAGTAGTGGATAGTAACCAATGAACAATAAACAGGGGATGCCTTTTTGTACGACGCCAGATGACTACTGGCTTGCCACAATGACGGTGGACTTGGAACCCTATCTTTTGTACTACGCCAGACGACTATTGGTTTGCTACAAGGATAGTGGACTTGGAACCTGTCTTTTGTATGATACCATACGACTACTGGCTTGCCACAACGACGGTGGACTTGGAAAAATTGGTGGTTCACTGAGACTAAATCTTGCGTCTGAGTCACACTCCCCATTGGTGCACTTTAGTCGTTGGGATAAACATGCACTGGTCAGGACCCTGCATCTGAGACATGCGCTATAAGACCCTCTTCACGTATCCTATGGTCGGATATGCGGTAAAAGTGCATTGATTAGAATCATGCATCTGAGACATGCGTTGTGAGATTCTATTCACATATCCTATGGTCATATATACGGTAAAAATGCATTTGTTAGAATCCTGCATTTGAGACATGCGCTGTTAGGTTCCCTTCACACACCCTATAGTCAAATATACGGTAAAAAATGTGTGTTCGTTCCTCTATTTAGGACTACATTGCTTCAAGATAAATCCCACCTTCAGGACCCTATATATGAGATATGCGTTGTGAGATCCTTTTCACATACCCTATGGTCGGATATACGGTAAAATATGCATTGATTAGAACCCTGCATCTGAGACATGTGTTGTGAGATTCTTTTCAAAAATGCACTGACTAGAACCCTGCATCTTAGATATCCGTTGTGAGATTCTCTTTTCATACCCTATGGTCGGATATGCGGTAAAATGTGAGTTGATTAGAACCTTGCATATGAGACATGCGTTGTGAGATTCTTTTCAAAAATGCAATGACTAGAACCCTGCATCTTAGACATGCGCTGTGAGATTCTCTTCACATACCCTATGGTCGGATATATGGTAAAATGTGAGTTGATTAGAACCCTGCATCTGAGACATGCACTGTGAGATTCTTTTCAAAAATGCACTAACTAGAATCATGCATCTGAGACATGTGCTGTAAGACCCTCTTCACATATCCTATGGTCAGATAAATGGTAAAAATATGAATAGAACCCTGCATCTGAGACATGCGTTATGATATTCTATTCTTGTAGTATGCGTATAATCTACCAAAAAGATATGCACTTCAAGGTTAATACACTGAGACTGGATTTTAAGGTTAATCCACTAAGACTGGATTCCAAAATTTATCCACTGAGACTGGATTCTGAGATTAATCCACTGAGACTGGATTCTAAAACTGATCCACTGAGACGGGATTCTAAAGTTAATCCACTGAGACTAGATTTTAATGTTGATCCACTAAGACTTGATTCTAAGAGAGAAGAGTAACAAAAGGAATGACCCTGTAGGGGAAAATTCTGTTTGTGAAACTCCACTGGGAATGAGAATGTCATGACTGACATTATGCTGAGGAATGAAATAAAGATGCTCTAATGATTATCAGACTCTTACTGGGGAACAAATGACCGTTGAATCGATCATAGAAATCTCTGTGAAGATGAAATCTCCGTAGAGAAGATTGTGAACAAATATGTCTGCTTTGACTTGTCACACTTTCCAAAAATAAATTGGCGACTTCACTGGGGAATATTTCAACAATGGGAATAAATTCCAATCATGAAAATCTACGGGGATTAATTCAATAGTTTGGGAATGAGTCCCGATCTTGAAACTTTGCTAGAGAATTGACAACTTTCCGATTCGGCTGGGAAAACTATCTTGTCAAGACTTTACTAAGGAGAGAATTCTGATAACTCTGACTCTGTGGGGAATAAAAGCGTTTAGCCGGCTACTGGGAAAACTTCACTATGGGAAGATAACTCCTCTTAGGGACCATCACTTGTTCAATCATCTTTGGAAATTTGTTGGGGAAACCCTTTTTCTCTGACTCAGCTGGGGAAGGTTTCAATCTTAGACTCCATTGGGGATGGTATGTATGAACCACCCTTCTGCTAGGGATACGAGTTGTAAGGTGGCTATCCCTGGGGAGAAGAGATAAAG
The DNA here is from genome assembly GCA_963966055.1 of Lathyrus aphaca. Taxonomy (NCBI): domain Eukaryota; kingdom Viridiplantae; phylum Streptophyta; class Magnoliopsida; order Fabales; family Fabaceae; genus Lathyrus; species Lathyrus aphaca. The sequence goes on along the minus strand of OZ014519.1, from coordinate 86,286,589 downwards.
CATCTTTTGGTGGGAATACCTTCTGCTTGGAGAATAACATCCATTAGCATCTTGCTCTGAGAAACATCCAAGAATGATTAAAATATGTATAGATTTTGATGGAGGGAAGAGATTTCTACAATATTTTATGCTTAAAATGACTCTATTCTCCAAGCCTCTGGGCTGATTGACTGCATACTGATCATGAGTCAACAATGGTTCCTTTCCATTTTCAACTCGCCTCAGACTAGGGGGTTCATCAGAAGAAATTTCCTCATGGGGATTTTACAGAAAACCTGGCATTCGAAATGCCCCGGTGTCTTCAAAATCTTGGAGAGATTCTTCGAATCTCGAAATAACTTCCCCAGACTACATGGTCCATGAAAGAGTTTCTCCCGTGAGGATTTAAGAAAAATCTCCTAGTACTATGAGATATTTTGTCCCAATATTCAAAACCCTGAATATATGCTTTTGATTGTCCGTATTTGGGAAAGAGTGACTTCTCATGCTCTTGGGGTGGCCTACCCCATAACGAGCTTGGAAGTGATCTTGTCCTTGACTTCTGATCTTTGACTAAATACCCATACTAACTGCCTCTAGAGAGATTTCTCGACATGACTGCCCCAGATTAGCTGAACTTTGAGTGAATGCCCCTAACTAATGGCTCTTTAAGAGATTTAAATCTCGAAGTGATTGCCCAAGTTTGGCTGAACTTTGAAGAGATTACTCAGCGTGATTGGCCCAGATTGGCTACACCTTAAAGAGATGGCTCGACGTGACTGCCCCGGATTGGCTACGTCTTAACACAACTGGTTGGGAAAGTCCTTACTCGATGGAGTTTCTTGGAAAATTACACCTTCATATGCTTGTCCTTCGGGACTTTCAGGCTTCTCAACTTGGCAAGATTAAGCTTTTGGACCGAGGTTCCGTATGTGAACTTCTTTTATGTTAAACAAATGTATGCAAGTAGAAAATGTTTTATTCTGAGAAAGAAAATTCTAATGCAACACACATGTTAATCTTGAAGTTTATATTGAAAATATGTTACAAACCTTTGTGAACGAATCATTGGTTAAGATACGACATTGATTTTTGAATAAAGGAAAGCATGCACATGCAACACCAACAAAGATATGTTAGCACAACTCATAGGAGTCAGGAACATTGTCTCGTGGTAGTATGCTCTCGAAGTAACCCTGTTTTAGTTAGTACTTTCAACGGTTGTATGGTGGCCTGGTTCACGGTTTTAGAAGAAATGATTAAGGCTCAAAGTTTATTTGTACCCACCCACTCTTCGTGATGTCCTCCAGTCTTATGTTCAACTAGATTTCACAAGCGCTCACCTTTCACAAGGGTTTCATGTTGGTTGAGGAACCATTGCAGCTAACAATTTAAGTACCAATCAAATTGTCGTTTGGAGTCAGTCAGCCCTTCTTTGTCTTCATGTATGTGCCACACGACTTTGTTCTTGCGATGATTTTTGTATTGTAATCCTTTTCCATTTTTTGTCTTTCATTTTTTCTTATTTATCTCTAACTTTTTCCTGGATTGATTCTTTTGAATCTTTTGCAATTGGAGTCCAGCAGGATGTCCTAACTTTTGCCTAAGTCACTCGTTCTCAAGTTTCGACTTAATGTGCTTCTTTATTTTTTTTCCAATTATTTTTCTTCTTTTCTTTCTTTTTTTTAATAAATCGTGCGACATTGTTTGTCTTGATTGCCTTGCAAAGGTTGTGATTGCCCCGTTCTTTGGTCGATGAAGGATAACCATTGTGGCTTCCAGTCTTTGGACCTTTTGATTGGGATAAACATTGTGGTTTCTAGTCTTTGGACCTCTTGATTTAGTATAATGAAATTGATCCTCAGATACACTCCTTTATGAAAGTCTGAACGTTCGGTCCAACTAGGTGACATCTACCATGTCCCTGGGTTAAATGTATGGGTTTTTCTATGCGAAAAGAAACTCCTACTTCAAGTCTCAAAGGGGTTAGCGAGGGTATATCTACCTTATATCTCTAGTGTTTAGGGTTTGAAACAATGCTTGTACATCATCAACAAGGTCTTATTCAAGAGCACCTTATCAAATATATTTTTTTCATTTTCACTTCACCATCCTCCCTCATAGAGTTCAAACACGACAGTTGGTATTGCAATGCACATAGAAAAAGTTATGAGTGAATACAAATGGATTACTTCAAGAGAAACATGTGTTTTTTTTATTATGATTAACATTAAAAATCAAATAAATTTCATGCATGCACACAAATGCTTAACAAACATAAATGCTACAAAAAGGTATGCAATAAAGAAGCTGAACATTGCCATAGTTGAGGAGACTTGACTCCGTATGGACTTATTGCTTCTGAAGATGTTCTTGTAAACGGGGTGCTCAACCTGAAGAGAAGACTTCAACTTAAAGGCAGACTGTCTGGTGTAATGATTTTGTGTCAATCAATTCTTGCACCTTATGTTTGAACACTTTGCAATTATCAATCGTGTGTCCAAACGTTCCTGAGTGGAACTCGCACCTAGCAGTCATGTCATAGTCTAGAGGAAATGGATATGGCACAGGGTGCAGCATGGCCCAACTGAACCAAAGAGCCTTGGAGAAGGAGAGCTAGAAGCTGGCTTCGAGGAACAGAAACTTGAGCGAGCCTTCTTTTGGGTTTCTTAGGTCATTTCCTATGTGGTTGGCGATTTTGCTGTTGATGTTGATTAGAGCGCCCAAACTACCCCTATACATTTCTTCCCGTATTCGACAAAGATTGTTGACGTGATGACTTTGAAATCCAAAGCTGAGGAGTGTACCCATGACCTGAGGTAAAACCTAGAGAATGGGAAGGAATACTCACTTTTTTTCCGGCCATTAGCACAAGATCACGAGATACCTTTATCCTAGCCGGTTCGAGCTCGATTAATCCGGAATCAATTAAGTCATGCACTTGGTGCTGGAAGGACTTACACCTTTCAATATCAAGCCTTGGTGTCCCTGAGTGAAAATCGCAATGAGCATTCGCATCCCATCCTCTTGGAAGTCCAATAGGAGGTGGGGACAACTTGCGAAGCTCAATCAATCTTAGTTGAAGCAGATGCTGAAGTAGATCGGCAGGAGACATTTGTAAAGGATCAAAAACCCTTTCTCGCTTCTGCTGATGGTGAAGTGATACAACCGGGGAAGTCCCGGTTACGATTTGCTGATGTGGTAGTTTCATAACCCAAGGCTTACAACACGAGGAAGATATCTGAACGAGGGGAGGAATATCTATCTCTTTTGGAGCAGTTGGAGGAACATCACTTTGCTTGACCTCATTAACAGATGTGAACCCGATGGCCCCTGAATCAATGAGTTCTTGGACATTATGCTTGAGCATCTTACACTTTTCTACACTATGACCAGGTACTCCTGAATGGAATTCTCACCTAGCATTGACATTAGAACCTATAGGATATCCTGTGTGCTGAGGTCTCGCATCAATAAATTTAATCAACTTCAATTCAAGAAAGAGCTGAAGCAACTACACATATGGCATCGGGATTGGGTCGAACTTCCACTCAGACTTTTTTGTCTTGAACATCTCAGGAGATAATGGCTGATGAGAAAACTCTGACAGTGGAGGAGATTCAAAAGACAATCCATGATCCAGCAAAGATCCCAAAGAGATGGGAGGATTCAGAACTTTGGTTGCCGAAGCAGACAACTGATTATTTTCCTTCTTCAATACAACTTCCAACATTTCTCTAATCCGAACCATTTGAGTCTTCATCTTGTTGACCTATTCTCTCAATAATTTCTGATCTTGGGACAAGGCTTGAATGTCCACCGTAAAATTCCCCAGTTGGGCCTTCATCTCAATCACTTCCGCTCGGAGTTGTTCCATGATTCTAGATTTGTTTTCTCTAGTTAGGTATAGTGCCTGAAACAAAAGAGAAGTCAGAAATCTGAGACCTGTACCTGCAAAACAAAAGAGAGGTGATATGCATGTTATACAAATGTTATGCTTTTCATTCTAAAGGTCGTTTGTGTCCCAATTCCGGTATTCAATAATAATATAGGAGTCCATATGGCTATTTGGGATCCAAATTTTGAGAAGAAACATTCATGCAGGGCTTAGAAATGGTTGGACTGAATGTAATTGTGGCTGAAACAGGTTCCAGTGCATAGATAATAATTAGAAATCCAGGAAAAAACAAATAACATATAGAAAGCTCAAGAGGAACAAAGATTCCCCTGAAGGGTTACAAGTTTTTACAAATAAAATTCAAAAAGAGTAAAGAAAATGATTCCCACAACAAGCCTGTGGGTAATCAAGTACATCAAAAAAACAAAACCCCACGGAACTTTACGTCCTTTAACCTCCAACTGAACTGTTTGACGAATTCAAACAATTGGGCAACATTTGGGTGTCCTGGGTCTTAAATCAATCTCTAGATGAGTAGGTCTCTTTGATCAAAAGACGCGTGCAACTCACTGATTTGCTAAAGGAACACTTCTTCATTTGCCCCACTAGAACTTGGCTCTGATCTAGCCCTCTTGGTTTCAGCATGGACCTTAAGTTCATCAATTTCCTTCTGAGCATCTTCCATCGACCTTTGACACTGTTCTAGCCTTTGGAGATAGTCCCGATGTTGTTCGTGGGCCTTCTGAAACTCTTCATTCTGACTTTCCACTTGGACTTGTAAATCTTCAATCTTCAACTTGTATTATTTCTCTATCTCTTTCTGTTGTTTCTGATTAGCTTCCCACAATTCTTTCCATAGAGTGATAGCTTCGTTCGCCTCAGCTAAGGACTTGTTAATCCTTCGTTGATCCACATCCTTGTTTAACTTAGCTATACTTTTCTTATTGAAGTAGAGCTCTCTATCTTAAAACACCTTCTTCTTATCCTCCATAGCCTTCTGAGCAAAATGAACCTTCTCTTCCAATGCCTTATTAGCATGGACCATATGCTGATAAAAACTATTAACTTCAGAATTCTCAATTTTGACTTTATGAAGCGTAGCTTCCAGCTTTTGATACTCTTCAATGGGCACTGTAGTCTGTGGCTCAACCACTTTATGGTACAAAGGTGGTTCCACTGAGAATGGGAGAAGCATAACTTTGATACGGTCTCTCATCCAATCAGTATAAGGTGCATAGGTCTTGGGATCTACCCTCCCAAATTCTTTCTTTCCCTTCCGGACTTTGATAGTCCAAGCCTGAGAAATCTGGATTGACATCTCCTCATTTCCCTTAGCCGGAAAGTATAAAGACTCTGCAACATCTTATTCCTTAGGTGGAGTCTTCAACGGGTATCCGAATTGCTTGATGGCTAACATTGGATTGTAATTAATTCCCCTTCTTCTCCCAAGCAAACACATATTAGGGAAATTACCACAACTGGTAAGCAGCTCCATTCCAGCCAAATCCTTGTTGTAACACCTAATGATATCATCAGAAGTCAAGTCGATCAACCTCTTAGACCATTTCACAACACCTTTGAGCTCTACAAAAGGTCCTGACTTTGGGATATGGCGAGCAAACCAAGTGTAAAAAAAGGTGCACAAAAGGATACCAACCATCCCTTTTTCTTTTCATTCTTATAATGGAAAGAGTATCAGAAGTCTCCTAGGAAAGTCAGAATAGGGTTTCTCTTGATGAAGATAGCTACCGCATCCATACTCATAAAGTCCTTTTCATTCGGGAATAGGCTAATACCATATACAATCAAGGCTAAGATTGCATTGGAGGTCACCCCCTCTTGCTCTTCAGCACATCTTCTAGCTTTAGCAATCAGAAATTCCAGATGGAACCCTTTACTTTCTCTCTTATCTTTGATGTTGTCATTGATCATAGACATGTTCAAGTGAGTTGCCTTAGCAATATCTTCATTCGGAGGAACCCTTGTAGAATTGTAGAACAAAGGACTTTCTTTGACTGGAACCCTCAAGATATTAGAAAGCTCTTACTAGGTAGGAACCAAGATATAATCAGCAAAGACAAAACCCCACAGTTGGGGATCATAAAACTGTAGAAGGGTATGTAGACCATCATGTTATTCTGAAGTAGCTTTGTCGATGTAGCTCAAAATCAGCCCGTACTTCTTTCTAAAGTTGTCTAACACTTTTTTGTTCATTAGACCAACCAACTCTTGAATATCCTTTGTTTCTTTCCTCGGGAAGTGTAGTGTATATTATTCTTTCGAGGAACATCTTCAGCCATATGGAATATGACACAAAAAAAACCACCGGAACTAGGAACTACCTGAGAAATGAAAAACACAAATGGTTTGTGATGATATGATTCAATGAAAGACATGTGATCAATGATAAGTATTTGGTGTTGGTGTTGAGCAATGAGTCAAGTGTCTGTATAGAGTCACAATAATAGTATCCTCTCTACATAGAACCCCTAAGTTGAGAACCAAAGAACCATAAAACCAGATCAAATCATAGGATCAATACATGAAGTGGGTATGTAAAAGGTTAGGGTTCCTGAAAACCTGTAAACAACCCCCCATCTCACAGGTGTGCTAAGGGTCAGAAGCACAGACTCCTAGGTCGAGAAGCGATAATACGATTACAGTTTCTGGTTAGGTATTATACACTAAAAGAGGAGGTCTCAACTGAGTTCTGAAAACAAGCATCCCCCATAAGTTCCCAGCTTCAAGCACTGAGATAAAGAAGCAATAGCACATTCATCCCGAAGGGTACAGTACTATCGTCATACAAAAAGTGATTTGACTGAGATCTTACAAGAGAACAAGGCCATCCTATGCTATTTCCTAGTGATCCCTCGGGAGCGAGTGGGTTTGCCAACTAATGTGGCCTGCCACTGTCACTACTGGAAAGGGATGTTTCCACAAAGGTCCTCAATGATTGGTCCCCAGATGCACCTAAATATCAAGGTCGTATTCTGGAATAGTGAAAACCCCTATAACAGAACATTTCAAAGACGGTCGCAATATGGGTGTGGAACTCATTACTACTCGCATGACAATATATCATGAAAGCAAAGTGACTGTCCACGCTAAAGTATATGGTGCACTCGAGCTTGTGTATTGTGCTCATCTCACAGTAACCCTCATCCCGCCAAAAGAAACCAATCCAGACAATCCAGTATATGATGCATGAAAAGTAAATGCAGAAAGCAGTAAATAAAGTTGTAAAGTAAAGTTGTAAATAAAACAGTAAAGCTAAACTAAAGCACACAACAGAAAACAGATAAACACCCATAGAAACAAAAACATACAAGCTCTAGGATTGACTCGCATAGGGAACTAGAGAAACTCTGGTTAGGAATTCCCCTGCAGAGTCGCTAGCTATCGCTCCCGGGATTTCTATCCTGGTACAGACGTGAAAGTGGAGCGGAAAAGGAAGAGTCTCCAATTAGGCATTTTTATCCCAAAGGAAGGGTAATGATATACGATCCTGGAAGAAGGAGAAAACAGGGTCTCGCGAACCAAAGTGAAAGGGTATGGGAGTCAGTTACAAACAGGAAGGTATTAACACCCAGAGCGTTCGTCGTACCCGACGGGTTCCACGCTTGCTAGCACTATTTTAAAGGGTGAGGGTATCTGCTACTACTACAACTGCTTCTAGAAAGGAATGAAAAGAAATAAAGAAAAATGAGATGAAAGGATAAGGAGATTAAATGGCACTAAGAACTAGGAAAGAGATTAAGAGATTGTGTTCACCAATCATCGTTGCTTGTGCCTACGTATTCCCTTTATGCAATGGGAAATTCAGAACATCGTAGTTTGACTCAATAAGACTGACACAACTTTCTTGTGTTTTTGGGATTGAACTGCTTATGCTTATGCTCAGGTGTTGCAGGCTCGTCTGAAAGGAGTGTGTTTACCATCTTGCAAATGACAAGCCTAAGCGAGTTCTTTCGTTTAGAGTGAAGGAGATGAGAAGAGAATTCCCTAAGGAAAGACGTTTATTGTTTGTTGAAGTTTTTTTAGAAGCTTTTTATTTGAGAGTTTGCATAGGATAGTGTATTCAAGTCTCATTCAATGGAATATGTACTTCTTACATCACTCCAAGAAGAAGAAGCATACCTAAGTATGAGGAAGATCCCCAAACTTAGTTCCAAGGGTTGGGCTCAAGCACACTAGCCTACTTTATTTGTTAAGTATTTTTTTATTATGTTTGGGTGAAGAAGTGTTTTTTAGATTTCTTTGTGAAACAACTTCATGTTGAAGACTTATGCATCATGCTAGACAAGCTCATATTACCCCAAGATGGGATAGATGCAAGTGCCCCATGGAATAAGGCTATGACACAAAAAGTCATTGCAACCTTTATTAGGTGTTTTTTAGCTTTGTTTTGAGATGAGAAAGAGAAAGACGCAAAAGAGACTCAAAAGGTAAAAGTCTAAAGGAAAACTAACAATCCTAAGAGTTATCATGATTGGATATCCTAGGGTTGGTGTGATATGAGATCTCTATCCTAAAATAAAGGAGAATAAAATAAGAAAGAAGAAGAAAAGAAGAAAGAAAGCAATTTACTTCCAAAATGGAAGTTAAGTTGTTTCTAAGAGGGATGAGAAAATATTGTACAAGGAAAGAATCTTAAATGCTTAATCAAACACAAATTGAAAGTGTAAAAGGATGAGGGAAGAGGTTAAAATGTGGATATACATCCACACTCTTATGACTTACCATAGCCACTGAAAAGTTAGCAAGTGAAACACAAACACTCACAAGAAGTAAAAGGGAGGTCAAACAAGTAAAGAAAGAACATGAAAAGTATCCTAAGGTATAATAACCCTACAAGTCAGAACCTAACCACAAAGAAGCTTTGAGAAGGTCAAGGTACCTAAAGGAAACCAAACTAGTTTAAAGAAAAACCAAAGAAGCACACAAGCTTATAAAAGGCACACCAAAAGAAGTATGAATTAAAATGAGGTATGACATGGATGAAAGCACACATGAATCATCAAGGTCATAATGGTATGAAATATTAGAATACCTAAGATGATACTAAATGAACATGCAAAGGATGCATGAATTAGTTCATAAGGAGATGAGATGAAGAAAAGAAAACAATTTCATGTTCACATAAGAAGAAAACAAACAAGTTAAGGTTTCAAGTCAAACATGAAAGATGAGTATGAAATGATGCAAGTCAGTAGCATATGATCAATATGATATTATAAGAATTCAAATATGATCACACAAAATGCACATGACAAACAAGTCAAGACAATTCAAACAAACAAGCACATGATGAACACATAAGGAATTGATGTCACATACCGAAGATGCAAGCTACAAATGCAAGATGACATACAAGAATGAATGAATTAGCATGAAGTCAGTATCATACATAAGATGTAATTCAAATGAGATGGAGGGATGAGAATACTTGATGCATACAAGCAACATGTGAAGCATAAAAAGAGATGAGGAGAGACGATTTGGTCAAAGTTAAAACATGAATGCATAACACAAACAAAATGCAAACACAAACCAAAGATGACCTAAAACATGAAAATATAAGACCTATGAATGTATAGACATGGCTTAAAATATTACACAAGTTTTCTCATACAATGGCATAAAAGCCACATAATGGATTAGGGCTAGGGATGAAGATAAAATTGACAAAAGATTCCTTCAAACACCAGGAAGTAAACAAATGTCAAACAACATTAAAAAATTATGAACATGTACCTCAAGTGACCTAGGTCAGAGGCTAACCACATACTAAAATGTCACACAATAATTCAAAAAGTAAACTATGCCAAACACAAGTTCAAAGTCACACATAGTCAAGGAAGAAGGATGCGCAAGATGAGGATCAAAATGCAAGATGAAATGAGTTTAAGAATATGATAAAAATGTTTTTAGGCATTTCAATATGTTGATGAAATAATGAAAAATGAATAGATGCAAAAGGTTTTATATGCTATGCAATATAAATATTCAAAGTTGAGATGTCAAAGAAGAAACAATTTTCAAACGAAAATAAAAGAAAATAACAAAATATGATGAAAAATAATCAAAGTCAGAAATAAAAATGATCAAAATTAGTTAAATGTTAAAATATGCTTCATGAAATTTTCTATGATTTTTGGATGCATTTTGGTAATTTTAGAAAATTAAAATGGAAACTATGACAAAAATAAAATAAAAATATGAGATGAAGGGCCAGGGGTGCACACAAAGTAAAAGTCACGTTGAAAATAAACCATGGGCCTAAGGGAGGGGATCAGAAAGCAATACAAAGAGATCCAAGTCCACAACGCAAGTCAACAAGTCATTGTGGACTTAGTCAAAATATTTACTCCAATCAAAGCCATGAGATTCATCTAACACGGGTAACATAAGTCAAACAAAGCAAAGTAATTCATATGAACGATCCAAATCAAACGCACACAATAACACGCATGGGAAGCCAAACATTGCACACAATCAGATTTAAACTTCTATAAAAAAAAGCACGTGCCACACATCCTCCTCATTAATGCGCTGTCAAGACAAAGAGCATTGTATCAAAAGAAATCGAATAACCATGTTTTAAACTCACCACAAAACCCTAGCTAAACCCTACCGGCCGGATAAGGACCTCCAATGTTCTTCTCCGGCCAAACTCCGGCATCTGCAACTATGAAAAACTCCAGAAATGCACAAATGTGGTATCAATTGAAAGAGGAACTCATAAGCAATCCAAATCCACACTCAAAACACACAAACCAAGCATGAATCGAGAGAAACAAAGATAATCAGTTTGCCCTAATTTTCAAGGTCTACACTCCTACTGAATCTATCAACTAGCAAGTGTCCAACATGCTTATATCAAGCTTCAATTAACATAAAACAAGCAAAAATTGAGTGAAATCATGCATGAGAAGTATGAACAGAAACCTGTGATTAAAGCTTCTCACAAGTAAAAGAAAGCCAGAGATGAGGTTCTTGAGCTTGCTAAACTTGATTTAAGACAAATAAAGATTGTGTGATCTTTGAATCATGAAGAAAACATAGGAAACTTCGATTTGAACTTGAACTTGCACTTATGAATTAGCTTAATTCCTTGCTGGATCTTGATCAGAATATGTTGATGATGATGTATTGATGAAATTTTTGATGAAAGATGAAGAAATTTGTGTGGTTCAAAGCTTTTTGCAGAGAATGATTTTGAGAGTATTTGAGGAAAATGTGATAGAATGATGAAGAATCAGCCAAATTCTGTTATCACAAGCTTATATACCCTGAGTTAACTGTTAACCACCATGGTTAATAGTTAGAACTCTAGTTAACCAAAGGTTCATTGAGAAAGAGAGGGTGAAGTGAGACTTTAAAATCTGAAATTGATGAATCTGTATAAGGCTTATGATCCAATGTAATGAGGTTTATGGAGCTTACAATGCAACTGAGATTAATGATGTATGATGGTGACATGATGAGGTTATGAGGATGTCTTTCCATGTAAGCTTCTCATTTTCTCCTTTGGTGTATGGCTCGTGTATTTGTGCATGTATATGTAGGATCATGCTAGCTCAAATGAAGAAAACAATGCACATGATTACATGAAGGTGTTTGCTACTGACCTGACTCAAAACAATGCCTAAACTTCCAACAAAATCCTTCAATTCATCAATGAAAATAGTGAAATTTGAACATGGAATTCTTCTTGACCAATCCATGAAATGAAATGGTTTTGGGTTCTATGGAATGAGAACACATGATAGAATAATGTTGAAGTTGGAATAACATTGAATGTAGGCTCGTAAGGTGATCAAAATGACTTAAAGATCAATAAATTCTAGATATTGATGGGCGCAAGATATTGGCCTGCAGGACTGACTAGGGCTTTTGAAATTTCACTGTGAAGCTTCCCTCTTTGAACCCTCATATGACCTTCATAATTTTTTCAAATGAAGAAACTCAAAACATAAAAGTTGTAAAAGAGATATCCCTTAACAACTTTGATGTTCATTTTTTTTCATTTGAAGTCTTCTTGATGGAGAAAATTGGACCTGAAAATGGCACACCATGTGTTTGACAAAATTCCCAGCATTTAGCACGCCCATGATTTGGTTTCTTGGCAGAGTTGCCCAACTTTTGTCAAACTTTGATTAATCATATCTCCCTCAATTTTGATCCAATGGAGATGCGCTTGCTATGGATTTGAAGATAAAGATATGCTCTTTAGTTTCCCTTTTTAGAAACCCTAAGTTTCTATTTTAGGAAATTTTGTGATTTCTTTATTTTTGCATGAATCTCTTGACTTTTCTTGATCAAAATTTAACCATAGAACATATTTAACTTGTGAAACATGATTTTGACATCAAAAAGTCAGGAGTTGAATTTTTCCTCTACACATTTGACTTTTCCCTAATTTCTTGATTTTCAAGTAACTAATCAATTGGAAACCTTCTGAAATGATCCAATGGACAATATCATATCTTTAGATACTTGATAACATATAGAAAACATTGAAATCAAGTTTGGACCAAAATATCATCAGAAAACCTCTTGAATCTCAAACCCTAATTTCTGGCCCATTTGCCTATGAGATGTTGCACTGTTGCAATTCATTGATCAATCCAACTCTTCCAATGGCCTGAGGAATCATTTGAGGTTATGTGGGATGTGAGAAACCTTTTAGGCTTGTTAGGAGACCCTTGAATATTATCCTTTGGTTTTGAATGATCACAACCTTGACAATCACTGACCACATGCCTTATGCCTCAAACAATGAATGTTATGCTTCATTTGTCTATGATATGAATGCAATGCAATGTATGGAATGATATGCTAGATGCCATGAAAATGAGAGAGAAAATTTTGGGGTGTTACAGATATCATTGAGAACGTTTGAATAAGATTGAGGGAAGTCATTATTTCTTTGTTGTCTTTTCCTTCTTTAAGGTAGTGGAACAATTTGTTTCCTTTAATAATACATCCCATTTTTCAAGATGCCTTTCCCTATTTGTTAGTGTGTAAATTTCGATTCTTCTTCTTCTTCTTATATTTCAAATTTGTTGTAAGCTAGTATTTTTGTGACTAATTCACCATAGGGTATAATGATGTTCTTCTTTTTTATCCAACATATGATTGAGCATAACACCTACCCAATTTTTCTCTGCTTTATTTTCTAAAAACCAAACTGCAAGTACATCCGATTTTTGGATGGTGCTAAAGTTTCTTTTCCTTGGGAAAAGAACATGATTCATTATATAGTGAATAAATATATTGTCTAGGCATAAAAGGGAGACATTGATAGATGAGGTTTTCATAAAACATTCTTACAATTTCTTTACTGTGGAATTTAGTAAACAAATACAAATTTGATTTTATTTAAGGGATTAAACTTGAAAAGATCTCAGGACATATTGTGCACAAATTTTGAGTTTTAAACACATTTGATGTCTAAGTTAAAAATAAAAGAAACTTTAAAATAAGTTTCAATGCAATAAATGACTTTATTAAGTAAGAAACTTAATTCATGAAGTGGAACACAAATACATACATTTTCAGATCACTTTTTTCTCATTGCACACTTAGGTACTTCGAGTTTTAGAATTTACATGAAACTGCTGACCTCCAAAACTACAAACACAGATTGCTTATATATTATTCCTAATGTAACAACCAAATTTTCCAAAAATGTAAATTTGATTCCATGGTCATAACTGACCATTTCAACCTAGGTAAAACCCAAGTCATCAAACAATCTTCCAAAAATTGTCACAACTTCACAATCAAGGCTTGTGTCGAAAAATCTAAGGTAATAATTTTGTACAAACTATTTGTCAGAATTGAACTCTATAGGAATTCCTGAGTCTCATCATGATGGAAGATATGATGGTAAAGGTATGCAAGGTTTAAATTTTAGAACATTTGTCTGAGAAGTAGCTCTACAAACACATTTGTATATATTGAATAACTTTGATGAAGTTCAACCTTATTTGTCCGCTCACAAAAGTTTTATCAAGGAAAAATCCCCCTGGATGAATGAACAATTGTTGTTGATAGAGGATAACAAAACTTCCATAACTTAATTTAATGAAAGGGTTTCTAAAGAGAGTAGTGAATTAAAGACAATTAAATAGATGTCACATATTCTTAAGTTTAATGTAATCACTTGGAGTTCATATGACATTACTAAATTTTCATTCTATACCAAATCAAAGAATGACCGTAGTATCATTCAAAATATGGGGTTATGGTTGAAGTTGAATCCATGTACTTCTCGCGTTCTAAAGATAACAATCATGTACTAGCATCTAGAGCGGACTTTGGGGTCATTGAAGATATTTAGGAGATTGATTATGTAACGTTTTAAGTGTTTTATTTAAATGCAAGTGAATTGATAATAACAATGTTGTAGAAACCAATTATTTAGAATTCACATGAAATGATATTCGAAATACAACTTATATGAAATAACCATTCATAATGACATCCCAAGTAAAACAAGGAAATTATATTCCTAATAATGATGAAAATTAAGATTTAAATTTTGAGACTCATTCTTTCGCAACACATATACATCTCTCATCTAACGAAAATGATTCAGATAATGTGTCATCTGATTCTGAAAATAATAAAAATGCAGTTGTTGGGGATCAAACCCATGTGTAGAACACCTTACCCCTCGGTTATTCAGAACCCGAAGGATAAAGTGACAAGTCTTAATGATGTCATTCGTTACCTGTCTGTGTAACCGAGATTATATGTATTTATTTTTATAGAACTGTATGTATATTCCCCTAATCTATTAGAATATATTATAACAAAATCGTGCATTTGCATGCTAACACTTCTACTCTATTTTCACCACATCATCCCATAGTCCTATGTGACACCTCCCAAAACTCATTTTTATTTTTCAAAATATAAAATATAATATGTATTCTCTATTGGAGGTCACGTGTTCAAATACTTGCAAAGACAAAAAAAACTAATTTTGAATTAAATGGTCTAACAAGACAACCGTTACTCTAACTATGTATTTTCCCCTAAATTTCAAATTTAAAATAGACGTGTGAATTTATACAATAAAATCAAAATTTTATTTTCTTTGAAATCATAAAAAAAATGTACACTTGAAATAAATATTTTTTAATCTCAAAATAGTTATAGTAGGAAATGTATTGAATTTTTTACTGAAATATCTCTGTTTTTCAACAAAATTCCCCAAATAACCTACTTTTTAAACTATTTCCCCATCTACCCTACTTTTTGGCATTTTTAATAGGAGTCGTCATATCAATTGGTGACCATGTAGAAACTTTAAGAGGTGTCGTCAATTGGATTAGAGACAACATATGCAGTCTTCAATCCAATTGGTGATTGTGTGTAAAAAATGTGAAGGGTCGCCAATTCAATTGGAGACAATGTGTTTTTACAAAATTTAATTAAAAAATTAAAAAACTTTAATAAATAATGAAAAATATGATTATATTAATAAATAATTAAAAATAAATTACATAATTTAATGATGACAACCGGGTTGAACATATCGACCACCGGTTCCACATCCCCTAGGTCGTATCACTCGTTGTCCTCGTTGTTGATTCACTCCAGGTGTTTGGGGAGTTGAGGTCTCTGGAACATCGTCAAACTCTCTTAGTAATTCTTGCATCTCTACGTAGTCTTGTGTATGGAAAGACGACATGCCGTAATTGAGGTCGTGACTCATGCCAGAGTAGTTTGGATGTGATGATGGGATCATCAGTGTGCGACCTGGACGATTGAAATGATTTAAGGTTTAAGGTCTATTTGGTTCAATCGGGGGGAGGAGAGGGGAGGGGATGGATTTTTATCAAGGGGAAGGGAAGGGAGGGGAGGGGATGGATTTTAATTATATATATATATATATATATATATATATATATATATATATATATATATATATATTTGTAGGGGTGTACATGGGTCAGTTTGGGTTGGGTTTGGCCAAATTCAATACCCAAACCATATAGGACACTCCAGTTTGGGTGAGGTAAAATAACCACCTGTAATATCAATGGATCGGTTTGGGCAAACCCACTAATTTTTGGGTTGGGATGGGTTGGATAGTGGGTTGCCCAAATTAATTTTTATTTTATTAATTTTAAATAACTAAATGATGAATCATCATATTTTTTCATAAAAGAATTCAACATTTTATCTTCTTAAATAAAATTAGATAATCTATTTTTAATTATTTTTATTATCATAAAATAAAAAATGACAACATCAACTAGTAAAAATAATCATAAAATACTAGAAACAAACTAAAGTTGTATGATATAAATTGTATTAGTATAAAAATAACTAAAGAGTTAAATATTCAAAATCAGTTAAAGTTATAGTTTACTAAAATATTAAATGTTTAAAAGACAAAAATTGTAACAATTTAGTTAACTAAAATATTAAATGTTTAAAAGACAAAAATTGTAATAATTAAGTTAATATTCATCAAAATTATTAAAATTGTACTAATAAATGTTTGATTAGTGGGTCAGTGGGTTTGAGTTTGGTTTTACCCGAATCCCAAATTTTTCAATGGATTTTTTAGTTTTTAAACCCATATCCACCAAATTATCCGACTCAACCCACTTTTATGGATTTTTTTGGGTGGGTTTGACCGGAATTTGTGGGTTGACCAAACCCATGTACACCCCTGTATGTTTGGTTCAAAATACTAAAGGGGAGGGGATGGGAGGCATTTTATTTACAAATATGTTTGGTTCACAAGGGAAAGGGGGTATTTTAAAACTACTTTACTTTTTTATCCTTCTAATTTCATCATAAAAGTCATTATATTTACCGTTTATAATTTAAATAGAAATTCATTAACGATATATTTACGGTTTATAATTTTATTATAAGATTTTATAAAAACGTAACGATTATAATATATAATTTTAAGAAGATTATGAATACAATTAAATCTAACAAAAATTGTTATAAAAGAAAATATTACTACAATTAAAAAGTAATATTATAATATAAAATAAAATAAAAATTTAAATACATAGTATAATAATAATAATAATAATCAGATGAAGAAATAAAAATATCAAAAATATAAAAGAAAGATAAACTTTGTTCAAAATATAAATTTTAATAAATTAAATTTATATTTAAATAAATAAATAAGAGTAAATATGTAAATATAATTATGATTAAAAGAAAATATCTCCCCTCCCCTCCGAATCCCCCCAAATTGAGGGGAAACAAAAAGTGGAGCATGAAGGATTTTGGTTCCCTCCATCTACCTCCCCTCCCCCTCTTAAAATTTGAACCAAACACAAAAACTATTAAATATTCTCTCCCCTTCCCTCCCCTCCATTTACTCCCAATCAAACAAACTCATAGTTACATTGCACATTCACACCAACGAGGACAACGAGTGATACGACTTAGGGGATGTGGAACTGGTGGTCGATATGCCTAATCTGGTCGTCATCATTAAATTATGTAATTTATTTTTAGTTATTTATTAATATAATCATATTTTTTATTATTTATTAATTCTTTTTTTATTTTTTAATTAAATTTTGCAAAAACACATTGTCTCCAATTGAATTGACGACCCTTCACGTTTTTTACACACAATCGCCAATTGGATTCGAGACTGCATATGGTGTCTCCAATCCAATTGGCGACACCTCTTAAAGTTTCTACATGGTCGCCAATTGGTATATCGATTCCTCTAAAAAATGACAAAAAGTGGGGTAGATGGAGAAATAGTTTGAAAAGTGGATTATTTGATGAATTTTATTGAAAAATTGGGGTATTTCAGTAAAAATTTCAAATGTAACCTAAGAAGTAATTAATAACTTAAATAAATATATTATTTTGATAAATTTTATAGAATAATATTTATATTTATCTTAAAATAATTACTAACTTTAATTTTTTTTTTAATATTGTGTCTTTAAAATAATTTTACTTTCCTTTAATTTAAAAAAAATTAAATGGTATAATACTTTTTCATCATTTTATTTTCAATTAGTAAATTAAATAAATATATTATTTTCATCAATTTTATAGAAAAATATTCATATTTATGTTAAATAAATATTTTTAATTAAATCAAATATATTTAACTAAAAATATTTAATTTGTAAGTAAAATAAATATATTATTTTCATCAATTTCATATAATAATATTCATATTTTTGTAATAGTGATCATAGAGAGTGTAATAAAAACAACGACAATAATGTTTAAATGAAAAATACGCATATTTTATTTGATATCAACGACAAAAGAAGATAAGTTTTTTTTAGAACCCCTTTAATAAAAATTAAAATAATTAATTGAAAATAACTAAGTTAGTATATCAATTAACATTTTCAACCATTGATTCATTCGATAATTAAAGTTTGATAAAATAGGCAGAAAATTTATAAATTTATTAAAAGTTTTATTTGATGATAATTGCAAATAACCTTTTAAATTTATTTAAATTTTAAAAACTCATTTTCACTTTTCAAAATGTCAAATATAATATTTATTCTCTATTCGATGTCAAAGAGTTCGAATCCTTGCAAATTCAAAAAAATTATATATGCTGAACCAAATAGTATAAAAAGACACTCGTCACTCCAACTATGTATATTCTTCTGAATTTCAAATTAAATTTAGACATATGAATTTAAGCACTAAAATTAAAATTTTATTTTCTTTAAAATCATAAAAAAATGTTAAATTACAGTTTTGGTTTCCCTTTTTTATCTGATTCATGAAATCAATCCTCATATTTTAAAATCAAACAGTTTTGGTTCCACTTTCAATTTTTTACTCAACAAATTGATAAAGTCTCAATTTATTAAATTATATTTTTTATTTATAATAATCCACTACATGTTCTTAGAAGATAATTTGTCAAGTTTCACAAGTGACACATTATTTAAAAATAGATAAATCGTCAATTTTAAGTGCAAAAATGTGAAATAGAGACTAAATCTGTTTGATTTGAAAGAGTCTGGTTTCGTGAATCAAACTAAATAGGGGAACAAAAATTTTAATTTACCCTAAAAAAATTAACAATTAAAATAAAAATCAACAAACAATGGGGTAAGATTAATACATCCGAGTGACTTGAGATTTAACTCATTAAAACAATTTATCCATATTTTAGAAAATATAAATTTAATATTCATTTTGAACAAAATATTTCAACATAACAATTTCTTCGACTAAGTTCATTATCTCGAATTGAATTTATGATGTTTCATGGTTGGGTCAAGAATCGACCTGCTCTCATACCAACTGTAACTCCCCATACATACATGCCTATAATAGTACATAAGTGGTGCTCTAGACGATTCTGAACAAATCCGCGTGGCCTTCAGCGTAGAGCAACAACAATAGTTGTAGGAGAGGTGGGGGTGTATCTGCAAGGCACTCCGACGCTCAAGTAACTTTCAGAGGGAGAGTGAAAGCAAATACAAAAAGTGTTTAGGTGTTAGAGTGGATTGAAAACACGACCCTCCAGAGGAGGAGGATATTTATAAGAATCCTCAGAGCGGGGGTCAATGTCTCTTATGTGGCTGAAATACTTGGTCGACCAATGGGAGACTGTCAGGTGTGAAGGTCTAATGCGTGATCTTCGACCTGGTCCAATTGTGCCTGTGAGTTTTGGAGGGGAATTTGGTCGCGTGAGTTGTGAGGCGCGTCAGGGGAGTCCCTAATGGCTATATCTTAACGGCTATATCTTAACGGTTATATCCTCCCCAGTGGCTATATTGTCCCAAATTCCTTATTGGGTCTCGCCCACAGCTGGACTGGGTTGGGCTTGCGCCCAAATATGGATCACTTGTCAGTCCAGTCCAGAACAGTAGCCCCCATAGTAGTTGTCCTTGTTCGTAAGGGAAATTACTTATGCTAGCAAATATTGTCGAGGAGGAATAAGTTATTTGTGGTCGTGATGAGAGACATTTTAACGTCGAGCAGATGCCCGTGAAAGTTGAATGATTCATCTTGGAATACGCAAGGTTCTGTCTTGAGAAGACAAAACGTTTGATTCCTTCTGACATGTGTGACGACACAATCAAATGTTTTCTAAGACCTAGGGAATCTAGGCTATTTAGGCAATGATGGATTTTTTCCTTTGCACGTCTCCGTGTGAGCAAGGTGCTTATAAAAGGGAGTGCACAAGTCCTCATTCAAAACTTTGCGTGAAAACTATCCTTAATCCCTTGTGCTATACAACTGATCATTTCGCCTTTTGTCGGAGCTTCTTTCCACCATCCATCTTCATCATCTTCAACCTCCAAATCCTGATATTGTTCTTCATCTTTCTTCCTAGATTTCTAGAAATAGGATGAATTTTTCGGTGAGGCTTGAACTTTCCAATTGAAGTTCATGTATTCTTTGATGAACACATGAATTTTCTGGAAATTTCATGAAGATCCTGAAGAAAATATGAATGTGATGATGAATGTTGAGTTTAACAACGAAAAACCATTATAGATCTTTCTAGGTTACTTGCTAGGAATGATTAGTGTTTGTAGTCAGGCATTAGGCCTTATGTCGAGGAGAATCTGCCTTTTGACCCTAACCATAAGCACGTATTCCGGGAGGATCAAACTCATTAGATTTTATTTATCCTCATCGAGATTCCTCCTCTTCGTTCGTGGAGGGATTCTCTATACGTACCTATTATTTCGACAAGGGCTTGAGTCGAGGACATCTCTTCGTGCTTATTTCTCGCCCTTTCACTTGATTTGTGGTGGAAGGGTGGATTTGATATCGTATCGTTGAAATCACTTTTGCTTCCTCTACTTTTCAGGTAAAATGGATGAGAGAAACGAGGAGGTCGTCCCTAACACTAAATCTATCTAGAACGTGAACACTGAGGGTGCCCCCAATCCCCGAGCGTGTCGGGGAGGATCCTGCTGAGACTACACTGCCTGCCGAGCACGCTAATGTGAGGGTCGCCAAGAGGGACCTTAGCTGGATCTCCCTAGAGCCTTTGACAACGAGATCAACTTTTATTTGAGATGCGGCCAAATCTTTTGATTTGCTGGAAACCCGGGCAGAAGGAGTGACTACGAGCTAGAAGGTGATCTTCCTTACAGAGGACGGCAAGATATGCTCGGTGTATCCAGACATAAGGTTTCCAATGTATGAATTTGCCTTCAGGGAGGTGGGATTAAAATCCTAAAGTCTATCCTACTTCAATCTTAATAAAATAATTATGTTGAACTAGGAGATCGTAAGGGAACATGTGAGGCCAAGCAAGCATATAAGCATTAAGCACAAGTAAATAAAAGGATCAAACAAGAGTAATACCAAGGATTAGTCAAGATCAATATCAATAATTAATCACAATTTTGCATCAAAAATTAATCAAAGGCATCAAGAATTAATCAAGATAAGGCATCGTGAATTAATCAAGATAAGGCATCAAGGATCTCAAAGAAATTAATATCAAATAATCTAATCAAAATTCCTCAATGAAACTAAAAACAATTTATGAACAATTAGCCAAAAACAATTAAAATTAATTCAAAAAGAAACATGAAAAATTAACCAAACAATTCATAAAAATTAATCAAACAAGTCATGAGAATTAATCAAACAAGTCATGAAAATTAATCGAACAAGTTATGAAAATAAATCTAAAAGCAGTCGAAAAATTAAAACGAGCACACCAGGTTAAACTACGTGAAACATAGATTAATATAACTGATGTCTGCAAACTCGATTTTGAAACTTTTCGTCCACTGATTATGCGCACAATTGACATTCAGTTTGATCAATTTGTCAGTAAATCCAACAAAATTATTCTGGCTGGTAATTTGGGCATTATGCATGATGAAAGATATGATATGTTATGCAGATGATCCAAAGCGAAAATACAATAAGATGAATTAAAATATTCAAAATTTATGGTCAAAATTTGGGGTATGACACCATGGCTTATACCTGATATTGATGTTTTCCTAACACTCAACTTTTTCGCCATTTGTTGAGAAACATGAAGTCCCTAAGTTTTGGGAGAAGCTTGTGTTTGTGAACTAGCTTGAGTTTGTTTGTGTGGGCTGAGTTGGTTGAATTTTTGGATTAGGTTAACTTGGTTCAATATGTGGATTAGCTTGACTTGACTTACTTGGTTGACTTGGTTCAATATGTGGATTAACTTGACTTGACTGACTTGGTTGACTTGGGTGAGTACATGGATTAGCTTGACTTGGATGAGTAGGTGGTGTCATTTTACAAGTAATTTTATTATGACCCTGTTGCTTTCACTTACCGCACTTGACAATTAAGTATGTTCACCTTATTTTTTGGGTTTTCCTGGCATTTTCCTATATTTGGTGGTTTGGCATCTGGATATATTGTCTTGACCTACATGTTTAATCCATTTACATGATTATAGTATGATATATATATATATATATATATATATATATATATATATATATATATATATATATATATATATATATATATATACCTTTCTCTTTTGTAATACTCAGGGATGTAGTCATCAATCTTGAGATTCCTACTCTTCATGGAAGAGGCATAATGCACACATGGGAGACCTGTGAGTTCCCATTTTCTGCAGGAGCAATAAGTCTCAAATTGACTAAAAACTTTTCTACATGGTTTTCAATATGTCTGACTTTAAAGATATGTTCTTCTGACATCCTACAATATGTTTAATGAATCAACATATATGACACTCAAATAACATAAAGGAATGGTGCAGTATGAAGGACAATTACCTGACAAGCCATAAATTGGTGTATGTGTTGGTCCTATCTAGTTTCTTCCTAATGTTAGGTAAAATATCACCATCATCCAAGGTTGGAAACCTCGTCTTAAGGCTTTCCCACCTTTTCATGATATTGGTCCTGATCTCTTCTAACATAGTTACCAGAGGCTTATTCCTTGACTCAAGAATAACACTCTTGAAAGCTTCAGATATATTGTTAATAACAGAGTCACACTTGTTATGTGTCCTAAATAAGATTTACTCCAAAACCTGGGTGGATTGTTCAACATGTGTTTAAAGTCTTCCTTATTGACCATTCTCATTCCCTTCATTTCTCCTTCACGTGCTTGTGGATAAGTTGATTTGACAACAACCTTCCATATGATTTATTTCAATATCTTGCTAGGATACTTCTTCTTAAAGTTGTTGTATAGGTGTCTCACATATAATATTTGCTCAATATTAGGCAATAGCTCATCAATTGCATGTAATAGACATTGCATTACAACATAATACACAACATTAACATAACAAACATATATGATGACATAAATATCAACAATTACACTAAAACATACCTTTTATTGATCTCAAATAAATGAGTAGGAAAGACACTCAATTCTACCTCTAAGATCATCAATTAAGAGCTTTAAACACCATGTCCAACTCTCTTTGGTCTTACCCTCCACAACTGCAAAAGCTATCTACAACATCTGATCATAAGAGTCTCTTCCAATTGTTGCCAAAATTTTCCCTCCACAAAGACCCTATAGAAAACAACCATCAAGGACTATAACATACATGTCTACATAACTTAAAGCTCTCCTTACATGTTGCATAGCATATGTAAAGTCTTTTGAAATGGGGTATGCTATCATCAATGACTTTTTGAGCAGGTTGAACATTTAACTTGATTGTTGACCCAAGAATGGTTCTCAAAATTTCACGACAATAGTAACCAGTAATATTAATTGCCACTAGGGTTTTTGACATATTACAATCGTAGCACATATTATTCCCAGTCTGTGATTTTCCCTAAAACATGTGTAAACTCCCATTTTCATGTTCTAATCTTATATTTAGGTAGATGTTGATCGAGGACATTAATGGCATGTTGACGAACATGAGTATTGTTAAGAACGAATGTAGAATAAACTATGTTAGAATTAGATAGCTTTGATTGAGACAACCCGATATACTAGGATACCTTAAGGTGTGAGACATAAGTCGAATAAGAGACTTGGTTACCTTAAGTTTCCTTTTGATAAGGTAATGTTGTTATGTAATGGTATTCTAGGACGATATTTGATACATATAAATGAATGCTCGGAGACGTCACGTGCGACCGTTGAATTACAATCTCAGACAAGTGATTCTTCCAGTGATACAATTGGGGGATATGTGGTTTTATCCCAGAGATTTACAATAGGATGAGTGATTTATCCTGATACTTAACTAGGGGGCATGTGATATTCTTGACGACCTCGATAGAGGAATATATGATTTATTATGATATTTCAATTACAAACATGTGATTTATCCATGAGAGGAGGAGGATATGTGATTTATCTTGGATGTCTGATCATGCAAATATGTGATTTATCATGAATGCATCAGATTTATGAAAAATATTTCAATGCCACAAAGAGATTAGAAAAAATTATTTTACTAACGTCAGAAAGATGCAAGAAAGGATATTGAACTGACACTAAGAGTTTTCCAATTTTAATTTGCGATCATACTCAATCAAACATGATTTTTACATTTGATGATCTCAAATATATAATGGATGTGTACATTATATTGCACACCATGATTGTTAAAGATAAACGTAACATGTTATGGAATTTTTTATTATTCTTATTATCATGATGACAATGACCCGCCAACACTATCAAGTGACTCTAATGTTGATTTTTTAGAGTTTCTCAAATAAAAATTTGATATTTGTGATAAACAAATTTATAAGACTTGATAGAACACATGAGAGCATTTATAATCACAATTGAATTTTTTTTAATGTATTTTGTGTTTATAGTTTATTTAACATTATACTTTTTTTAATGAGTTTATAATGTGTTTGTGTTATGCATTGCATTATTTTCAATATATTTTATATTTAATTTATTTTATTTTAAATATAAGTTATTTAATTTATATATATATATATATATATATATATATATATATATATATATATATATATATATATATATATATATATATATATATTTGAATTGTTTTATGTAAATTACATATTTTTTAAGAATAATGTAAAATATAAATGTGATATTTAAGAGAATCCACTTTAAAAAATTTAATGAATTATATATGTATTTAAAAATATATAGATGAGCTGTTTAAATAATTGAAATATATAAAATAATATGAAAAAACCTAAGAGAAATATTTTGATGTATATAATTATTCCCTCCGTCTCACAATATATGTCTTTTTTCTTATTTTTATTTGTCTCAAATTATTTATCCATTTAAATTATTAATATGATATTTATTATTTTTTTCACTAATTTATCCATATTTATTGTATTTTAATTAATATAATTACTCTATTATCTATTATTAATAGAGTTATTTTAGAAAAAACTTATTTATTTACTCCCTTAAGAAGTTCACATCACTTGATACTCAGCACATTTTATCCACTCTAGGCATCAAATAAAGTAGTGCCTTTGGCCAGGTCACTGTCTCTAACCAATTAAAAGTCATTGATATTTTAAAAAATAAAATATTTCTTTTCAGTAACTTGCTTTGAAGTTTTTATTTAAAGTGCCTGAATCTTTTTTACCTTTTGACACAATTGATTGCCAAAATAGTGTCAAGTCAGTATTGGGCATAAAACAACCTCAGTTACTTTTTATGTGTCAGGTTTAACACCATGGTATGATCAACAAATGTTCTAACATAATGATTAATTAGATTATATAATTTAAAAATACAATATTTTATTAAAAAATAAAAATAAAAAAACATTAAAAAAAAAAGATAGATTGTTTTTGAAGTAAGAGTATGATAGTACTAGTATCACATTGAGACAATAAGAGAGACAGTGACCCATTGTTTCTCGAAACGATAATGAATGAATCTGTTCCTCTGCTCTTTTGCACTATCGTTTGTTGTTTCTGATAATGTTTCAGAAACCACAATTATAGACCATCAATTTATGTTGATAGACAGTGGGACTAGACTGCAAACTTTGTCAGATCAGATTGGTCTGATTCTCATGTCTACTTCTCCCACATGCTGACGTTAAATAAATCTCCAACAACACATTTATTTTACCCTACCTTATTGTGTTGTTCCATTCGACACTAGTACTCCACCCACTTTCCTTTCACCTAATTCCAACCATCCTTTTATTACTTCTAAACTTTTATAACCAAACATAACCTATATTTAAACCAAAATTTTATTTGAGAAAAATAAAGTTTATAAAAAATATATCATAGGGGAATCCAAAAAATATATATTACAGTACAGAAGAATTCATAAAAAAAAAATATTATAGGAGAATAAATAAAATAAGTAATTTATATTTTAAGAGAACTAAAATAAATAGGAAAAGAAATTAGTTTATACATTGATGGAGTAAAATTTAATGATGATTGTAGGTGAGAGAAAAAAATAATAATATATGATGAAAGCATGCACTTTCATGCATGTGTGTTTCTCCCCTAATTGAGATAAAGTAGAGTAGAGAATATTTAAGAAAAATAAAAGTGAGGAAGGAAAAAACAAGTGATTCACCCCACAAGCCAAATATAAAGTGAATTGAGAGTGTGTTTTACTCTTTTGCACGAGAATATGGATTTTATTCTAAAAAGCATAAAGATAGTGGTGGACTTGGAGAAAATAAGAAAAAGTAAAAGAAAGAAGAGAATCAAAAGGCAATTGAATAGGAAAGGAGAAAAAGGATAGAATGAGGAGGATGTGTGTGAAGATTTTAATCATTCTATTCCAATTTGAGAAGACAAGTACAAGTTAAATTATATACTTTGCTATTCTTTTTTGTGATAGACAAGTCACAAGACAAGAGTTTGTGTATTGGGAAAAGATAAAAGATAAAGTTTGGGGAACTGAAAAGGATGGCTTTACCTCAATCTTAGTTTTGATTTTTTTTACCGTCATGCTACATTATTGGAAATAAAACATCAAAATACCACACTTTGAAAAATAATTTTCAAAATATCACTTTTTCTTCATCGGTTCGTCTATTTATTGGATGAATTGATGATAACCTTTTTTTCCCTTCATAAGTTCATCCATGTATTGAAAAATTGCAGAAAACTTATTAAGTCGGTTAACAAAATACATGACTTAATATGCTCAGAACCTAAAATTATATTTGTTAAATCAAGTATTCTGTTAACCGATTTAACAAGTTTTCTGCAATTTTTCAAGCGTTTGTCCAATGCATGGACGAACCTATGAAGGGGAAAAAAATTTCATTGATTCACCCAATGAATGGACGAACCTACAAAAGAAAAGTGGTATTTTGGAAGAAAAAAATTCAATATGTGACATTTTGATGTTTTATTTTCAATAGTATGATATATTGGTAAAAAAAATCCTTAGTTTTATTACTAATATCTTTTAAAATGACTATCATCTTAATAAATAAAATTTATTTTTTAAAATGATTATTAGTTTTACTTTTTAAAGCAATCATGTGCATTTAACCTCGGCTGCACAGACGAGAAGAACATGGTGACGATGGTGGCAGAAACAAGCATAATGTACATATTGGTTGTGTAGCTATGGAAAATAAGGTATTCTTCTACTTCAATCTTCTTCTTAGATAGTTCCCAGTATCTCGTTTGCTTCATGTTGTTTTTGTTTTTGTTTCAACTTAGGTTACAGTCTCACTTCTTTGGATTTTGTTTCAACTTTTGTTGTCTTTGTTTTGAATACTAACTAATTTCCTAGTTTGAAATAGCTGAAGTTGTATAGTAAAGATGATACATGATGATATGATGGTGGTAGCAAGCCTGTATGAGTTGATAATGTACATATATATGAAGTCATTTTGATATTGCATATGAAATTTGATATTGTATATGAAATTTGATATTGTATATGAAATTTAGTTTATTATGTACTATGTATATTGTTTGTTTCACTATCCTTTTATTGAAAATACAATCATTTAAATTGACATAGAAACGTATAATCTGAAAATTAAGATGTATTTGAAAATCAACCTATAACAATCAATATTTTCTGAATAGCTTGCATCTCATTATGTACATTTTATGTTCCTTAACTCATATATATGGTTCAATGGTCAGTTTGCTTCAATTCATTGATATCTACAATTCTACAATATCTCATCGTCGTCACTAATCATGGTGATTATTATGATAATAATTGTTATGATGATAAAATTGCGATGATTTTTGGCGATGATGAAGTGGTCAACTATTATAATAGATATCAATGGATTGAAGAAAACCGACCATTGAACCATATTTGTGTTAAAGAACATAAAATTTGCACGATGAGACACATGCAATTCGGAAAACAGTGGTGGATTTAAGTTGGTTTTCAATAACAATTTAATTTACAAATTATATATTTCTTTACCAATTTTAATGGTTGTATTTCTTTAATTAGGTATATGGTAAAACAAACAATATACGTTCGCATATAATAAACTAAGGGTACTTTTCACAACGGTTATAACTAATAACCATTGTGATATTCAGTAACACTCAACTATTGTAATAAAACACGCTCTTTCTATAATACAACAACGATCCCCAAGTACGTGATTATAAGTAGCATACTTACAACAACACTCTACATAACAACACCTTGATCTGCGTCATTATACGTAGTTTCCAACCGTTGTTAAATGGGTTTTCTATAGTAGTGATATCATCTGAATCATTTTCTTCAGATGCTTGATGTACATATGTTGATAAACAAGGCATCTCATAGTTAAAATCTTGATTTTCATTAGTATTATCGGGAAGATGGTTACCTTGAAGAACAATTGACCATATAGTGTTAGAGAGATCAGTGAAATAAAAAACTTATTTTACTTCGAATGCCATGATGAAATGTGCCTTTTTATAACTTGTCTTACGAATATCAACCCGTGTGAATCTCAATTTATTGGTTTCTATATCAGTGTTATTATCAATCCACTTGCACTTAAATAAAGGCACTTTAAAAGAAACATAGTCAATATACAAAATCTCCTTAATGACCCAAAAGTACGCCATAGATGTTAGTACATGATTGTTATCTTTGGAACTAGAAAAGTACATGGATTCAGCCTCAACCATAATCCCACTATTTTGCATGGTGCTACGATCATCCTTTGATTTTGTATAAAATGAATATTTAGAAATGTTGTATGCACTCCAAGTAATTACAGTAAACTTAGGCATATGTGACAACCATGTGCAAAAATATAATGCATTACTCTCTTTAGAAATACCTTCATTAAACCAATTTATGAAAGTTTTGTTATGCTCTATCAACAACCATTTTTCATTCATCCATGGGAATTTTTCCTTTATAAGACTTTTATGAGAAGTTAAGTAAGGTTGAACATCACTAAGGTTATTCAGTATGTGCAAATGTGCTTGAAGAACTACTTATTAGAAAAATGTCTTAACATTTAAACCTTGAATACCTCTACCATCATAAAATTCATCATGATGAGACTCAGTAATTCCTATAAAGGAAGCTTCTAATAAATAGTTTACACAAAACTCAATAGCTTCTTCTGTGATGTACCTTTCTATGATTGAAGCTTCCGGACGATGATGATTCTTTGTATACCCTTTCAAAATATTCATGTAACACTCTACCAGATACATCCACCGTAAATAAACTGGACCACAAATTCTAATCTCCCTTACTAGATGAACAATTAAGTGAACCATAATGTCGAAGAGTGATAGAGGGAAAACATCTCTAATTGGCATAAGATAACTACAACTTCGTGTTCCAAGTCATATAAATTTTCCAGGATCAATAACTTTACTACATATTGTTTTGAAGAATAAGCACAATCTAGTTATAGTTACTCTTACATTTCTTGGTAAAATGCCACAGATAGCCACTGATAGAAGTTATTGCATCAAGACATGACAATGAGATTTCAAGCCAACTAATTTGTGATTGTTCTCTGACACAAGGTTCTTCACATTTGATGAGTACCATTGGGTAACTTTGATACTATAAAAATAATCTCCAAAACTTTTTTTTCTCTTTTTTAGAAAGAGTGTTACATGCTGGGGGGAGAATATATTATATTTCCTACTTCTTTTTTGGGATTTCTTAATTTCTTTTGTCCTGCCTTTAATATTGAGAAGTGTTCCAATCAAACTATCACATACATTTTTCTCCATATGCATCACATCAACACAATGCCTTACATCAAGAATAGACCAGTATGGAAGATCAAAGAATACCGACCACTTTTTCCAAATATTTTCTCCGCTGATTTTTTTGTTTATTTCCAAAGACAATTTTAATGTGTTGTTGTTTTCTATAATTTTCATTCCCAATTAAGGGTTTTGGAGCGATATCAAACTATTGCTCTCCATTAAAAGCCTTTTACAATCTACAATATGGATGATTAGGGCTTAGAAATTTTCGATGTCCAAGATACGTTGTCTTTTTCCATTTTTTAATTGGTGGTGACATGTATCAACTTCACATATAGGACACGCTCTTGTCGCTCCCCGGACTTTCGTCCCAGTGCAAACACGAACTGTCGGCGATGTTGGAGGTTGAGGTTGAATAAAGTCGCCAGCTAGGCATTTTTATCCCGAAGGAAAGGTAATGCTGCATAAACCCAGAAAGATATGGATAAGACGGTTGCGAACCAAAGAGACTGAGTAAGGGGGTAGGTTACGACCTAGGAAGGTATTAGCACCCAGATCGTCCGTCGTACTCGACGGGATCCATGCTTACTTGATTGTGTTTAAAAGAGGATAATGTATGTGCTAAACTGTGTATAAAAGGCTAGGGAGTAGTGGATGTACAAAGTGTCAGTGCAAGAAGAAAGTGAGTGCTCAAAACTGAGGTTAAGAAAAGAAAGCTGGGAGGAGGAGAGAGAGGGGACAAAGAGACTTTTGTTCGATAACTGTTAAGTTATGCCTACGTATCCTCTCGTGCAATGAGGAAGTCAGAACACTGTAGTTCGACTCAAAGAGACTTAGTGTTTTTGTTGTGAACTGCTTGCTTGTCTATGCTCAAGTGTGTGACTCATTTGGCTCAAGTGCTAATTGTCTTGCATTAGACGGGGAAAGCGAGTTCTCGTTTTCAGAGTGAATGTGATGAGAAAAGAATCCCGGAGGAGACGTTTATTATTTGTTTTTGTGTTTTCAGTTTTTTATTGTTTTTGGTGTTTTGCATAAGATAATGAGCTTAAGCCTTAATCAAGTGTCATAAACTCATTATATCACCCCTGATTAGGGATAATGAGTCTACTTAAGTATGAGATGAAGATCTCAACTTAATTACCCTAATGATGCAGGATTAAGATCATTAACCTACTTGTGATTATTAAGTGTTTTTTTTGGATTTTTGTTTGCTGTTAAGTAATGAGTTTAATCTCTAATCAGGGATTAGTGAACTCATTACACCATCCTAAGAGAAGGATAATATATGAGAACACTTAAGATGAGGAAGACTCCTCAACTTAATCCATGGTTAGGGATTAAAATCATTATATAACAAGCCTTTATTAAAGTGGATTTTAATTAAAGGTGGGATTAAGAAATGGATTTTATGTTTGTAAGACTAAACCTGGGGGGGACTTGTCCATTGAACACTAGGGTTAGTCCCGCTGAACCAACAAGCAGAGGTGTAACCCTAATATAAGGCCCAAGTTACAAGCTTAAGTCTTAATGATTATTAGGTGTTTTGATTAGGAGGTGTAAACAACTTAAAGGTTTAACACTAAGTATTAAAGTTATACACTCCATCCTAAGATAAGGATACAGACATAACCCTAATTCAGAGTCTTAAAACTTTAATTGTTTAGCCTTGATTATGAGATGAGAAGCTGAGACTCAAGGAAACTCAAAGGTAAAAACTAGGGGAGACTATGTACAACCCTAAAGTTATCATGATTGGATATTCCTATGGTTTGTAAGGCTTAGAGAAAGATCTTCAGAAATTCTTCAGATCGCCACCAAGGAAGAAGAAGCAGATGAAAAGAGAAGAGAAAGAAGAATAGGTTACTTACTTCCTGAAGAAGTTAAGTAACCTAAGAGAAAGAAAAGGGAGCAAGAGAGAGAATAAGTGAGTCAAACTCACTTCAAAGACAAATAAAGATGCAAATGAAGAGATAAGAAGAGGTTGGATGTGGAGGCAAATCCACATCCTAAACAACTTACCTGAAGCCCCTGAAATGGTTAGTATGAATGCATAAGATGTGAAACAAAAGGAAATAAGGCAAATGAAGATACAATGATCAATACCAGAAGTGCAAACACAATGCAAATGTGTTATGAAATGATGTAAAGACATGTACAATGTTTATGCATGATCATACAAGAGATGGGATGCAAAGGAAGGCATGTTAGAATCTTGAAATCACATGAATACACATAAGTAATGAATGCAAAACATACCAAATGGATGCAAAAATGATCAACAAATTTTCATACATGTCCCAAGGTATCTAATATGACATACAAATGCATGAGATGTCATGACAAGTTCAAATGATGAAGGTATGCAAAGATGAATGCAAATGAACATGGCAAATTAGGGTTTTAAGAAAGTATGAGATGCACATGTTCACAACAAAAGGATAACATATGATAAAAATTTGAAAATGAAACCAAATGAACCCTAAGCACTCATAAGCTCACTCCCCAAAGATAGATGTCAGAAGTTATACCAAAGTCAAGTTATAGTTTTTCTAAGTTAGGTTAGGGTTTTGGGTACTTCTTCATGAAAAATAACAAACAAATAGAAAATGCAATGCAAAAATATGAGTTAAATGCCTTAGATACTATATGCAAAGTATGAAAGAATGCAAAAAGAACCATGTGCAAACTCATCTTGGTTGATCAAAAATGGATTTTTGAAGTTAGGGTTAGAATAATAGGAAATTTGGAAATCCTAATTCATGGTTAATTGTCAAAACATGATCAAACCCTAAAAGAAATCTGTAAGATGAGTTTGTAAATTTTTCTAAATGTTTATGGATGCTTCATGAATGTTTTGGTGATTTTTAAATACCTAAAAGTATTTTTAATTAATTAATTAAATAATACAATTAAATGATTTAAAAATAGATTTTTAATGCAAAAATTAAAATTAAAAATATTTTTGGTTCCTGAAAATTATTTAAAGTGAAAGGGAAAAAGATTATATTTTTATAAAATGATTTGCTATTTTAAATAAATAAAGGAAAACAAAATGAAATAAATAAAATAAAAATGCAAAGTAATTACAAGGGATGGCTCAGATTGCGTGGGAACTAGATCAAAGGCTGAGATCTCAAGTCAGCTTGACTTGGGGTATGAGGATCTAAGGGTCCAAATTCAAACTTCCATTACGCTCGTGATCCAAAGGCCAGCATTCACTCTGATTAAATTAATTAGGTTTTTATTTAATTAATTAAGATTAGAGTTTAATGACATATCTGAGCCGTCCGTGCGCTAACCTAATCAGGATCTAATGGTTGTGGTTCAAACTGGAAACACTAACCCTAATTACTCTCAGATGACTGGAACAGTGCTTCGGTCATCTTCTCCGGCCAACCCCAAATCCTATCTTCTTCTACAGGCCACTAAAACTCATAAATCTTGCCCAGAAATGATCCTCTAACATCATGGAACACGAATCAATCATCAAACAACATTTATATCACACGAATCGAAGAAAACATCAAACACAAGTGTCACTCCCGGGATTTTCATCCTAGTACAAACGCGAAAGTGGCGTGGAAAAGGTAGAGTCGCCAGCCATGCATTTTTATCCCAAATGAATGGGAAAGGTAATGTTGCACAAACCTGAGGAAGAAGGAAATGACAAGGCCTTACGAACCAAAAATCTGGGTTCGGGAGTCAGTAACGACATAGGAAGGTATTAGCACCCCAGATCGTCTATCGTACCTGACGGGATCCACACTTGTTTGTTTCAAAGGGTGAGAAATAATTGTTGCTGAATAAAACTGTTGACTGGAACTGGAATAGAAATGAGAAAGGTAACTAGAGAAAGAGAATAAAAATAAAGAATGGGGAAAATGTATGGAAAATAAAGAATGTGCTCGAACGGGCCCTACCCCGCTGCCTACGTACCTCATCGGGAAAATGAGGATTAAAGTTAACGGAGTTCGCCTAACTAAGGCAGAAACTATTTGTTTGTGTTTTTTATAGCTGGAACTGCGTATGTCTATGCTCAGGTGTTGCAGGCTCTTCTGGTACGAGTGCGTTTACCGTCTTGCATGCGAGATAAGTCGTTGCAAGTTCTCATTAAGAGTGAGTGGGATGAGAAAAGAAGTTCCCGCAGGAAAGTCGCTTATTGTTTGTTGTTTGCTTTTTAAGAGTTTTTATGAATTTGGCACAAGGAAGTGAATTCAAACTCTTTTCCATGGAATGTGTACTTTCTACTATATTCCAAGATGGAATAATAAAACAAGCACACCAAGCAAGGAGAATTTATCCAAGACTTGTTTCCATGAATTAGGGTTTAAGTTCACTAGATTGTTGAACTTTATTGAGTGTTTTTGTTGCTTTTGTGAAGAAGTATCTTTTAGGTTTTTCTTTGTGAAACAACCCCTTGATAAGACTTGTGCATCATGCTAGACAAGCATACACCATTCCAAGATGTAATGAATGCAAGTTCCCCATGGAATAAGGCTATACATAAGGGATCCTTTCATACATTTATTAAGTCTTTTTGGATTTGTTTGAAGATGAGAGAAGAAGACTCAAAAGGAAAAGGTCAAAGCTAATGGGGACTAAGACACAACCCTAAGTTATCTTATTATGTACAAAAGGTGATCCTATGGTTAATGAGGTATTCTAAACTAAGGAAAAGAAAAGCAAGTTAGAATTCAACTTACTTCCTAAAGAAGTTAAGTTGAATCTAAAGAGAGAAAGGGGAACCTATGAACAAAACAAAAAGGTGCTAAGGCAAAACAAATATATGCATAAGAGATAAGGAATGAAATGATTACCTCATCTTCCCCCCTACAAAACAAGAGTTAGCATGATGGAGAAACATGAACAATTATTACATGGCAATTTTCAATAACAATCCACACTAGCTAAGGAAAGATATTAGTGAGCTTCTAAGGTCATTACCTAAGCCTAAAGCACTTTATAAGGTAACATACTTAAAAAGTCAGTAGTTAAACCAATCCAAAAGTATCTAAAGGGATTAATTGAATTAAAGTTAAACTATGTCCTAAAGTATTACTAAACCCTAAGGATGAAGTTAGAAAGATAACCTAAGTGTTTACTAACCCAAAAGCTCAAATAGTCAAAGGTAAAATGAAAAATCCAGAACTTGACACTATATGGAAGTGAAGGAAATGAATAGATCAAATGAGAAGGAAGAGATCCAAGTTAAAGGTATTCAAGTATGAGATTGAAAGGTGAGAGGAAGCATATAGAAACATGGTTCTAAAGATGCAACAAAATGACTTAGGAAAGTATTCAAAGATAACCAAAGTGATTTGACTCCCCCATACAAAAACCAGGGGCTTGACAACAAAATAAAAATGGAGATCATATTTGGAAAATGTTCACAAATGGTGGGTTAAGAAGCATCCTAAGGCTAGGTGTTCAAATTAGGGTTTCTAAGGTTCTTTAGGTGACAAATGGAATTCAAAAGGAAGCAAAATGGTTCTAAAATGACATGAACAAGTATGGATGATCCCAAAACACTTATAAGACTCAAAACAATGATAAGATGAAGTTAAATCATGTAAAAAAAGGGTTTTGAAGTGCTTAAGATGGAAGGAGAAGGAAGATTAGGTTAAAATGGGACATGTGTGACTTAAGACTCAAGTAAACCCTAAAAATTAAAGGTAAGGACCCAAGGATGGCTTTCAATGTTAGAGGACTTATAATATGACTCACAAGAACCAGAAACAATACCTTAGACTAATGACATGAATGCCTTATTCATTTGAAGTAAGGGAATACAACATGAAGGACCAAAAATGGCTTAGACATCAAACAATTCAAGAAAAATACCAAATTACCTTAAAAAATTATGATATTTGACAAATCAATACAAAATCCATAGAGTAACATATGTACAAAAAATCTCATTAAAATTCATCTTTTTGGATGGTTAATGGAAGGGTAGAACTCAATTAGGGATTTTGAATATACAAGTGAAAGAAAGGACTCAAAAATGATCCAATCATGATCTAAAAATCCAGAGAAAACTCTTTTGATGAATTCTGATGGGATAAGAAGACAACACAAGAAGAATGATACATTTATCATACATGGTTTGAGAAAACAAAAATGTACAAGTTTATGGGTCAAAAATGAGAAAAATAGAATTTAATTCAAGGGAGAAATTAATTCTGATCTCAAAAATGAACAAAAATAAAATATAAAATTATGAAAAATTAAAGAAAAATGTAAAGAATGTCCATGAATTAATTGGGAATATTTGGAGGCTTTTTGTATTTTTAAAAATAAGAAACGAAAAATGAATTAAAATGAAAAAGAAAATAAAAAAAAGAAATGAAATGGACTGAATTGGTGTGGGCCTTGGGGGTGAAATTAGCATAATAAACAACTAAATTGGGCCTAAGGAAAACGCGCAAGGAGTGTGGATATGAACTGATTGACTTTTATGTTGACTTGGTGACATGTGTCAGGCACAGACTCATTAATGTGCTGGCAGCTTGTGAACGCTTGGATCAGACTCATCCAATGGCTGGGACTTAAAGTTGGAAATAATTAGGGTTACTGTTCAGATGACCAGAGATGAATTCCGATCATCTTCTCCGGCCATGCTCTGCTAGGGCTTTCTCAATTCACCATGAAAATGAAATCCAAAGGTATCATCTCACTCGTCTCCTCTCACTGATCACTAATATATCCTCAAAATTCATTTTTGGTTCCTAAAATGATCAAATCGAAGGCAAACATTAACCAACCTAAAACTGGATCTAAGCATCTAGCATGCCTATCAACTAGACAGAGGTACCATTGCTTCTATCAAGCTTCAATTGACATGAAAACAATGAAAAGCAATCAATTCGATCAAGCAAGTTTTCAGAGCATACCTGAATTGCAGTGTGATTAATATGTTTCTAGAAGACCAGAGAGGAGGTTCCAAGGATTGCTTGATCTTGCTTTAACTCACCAGAAGTGAAATAAACACTCTGTACTTGATGAATCTTGAGGGATTGAAGAAAATGAAGAAGAAGCTCCACAATCGTGCAGTGAAGATTCTTTGAAGAATTGAGGTGATCAAGCCATAGAGATGAAGCTAGCACAATGCTGATGATGAATTGGATAAAATTGAAGTTGGAGAGATGAGGATTGAGAGGTTTCACTTCAATTGGCAATGTGAACTCAATAATGCAGTTGATGATTCTTGAGGTTTCAAGCTATGCCATCCATGGAGGTTATGCTGAAGATGATAATGAAGATGGATTGAGGGAAATGGATATTGAATTGATGAAGAAGAAGGTGACTCGAAGCAAAATGCAGAGAGATTCAATGGAGTGAGAATTTGTGAGAATGAAGCCCAAACTGCCAAATGAAATGGTGATCTCCATTTATAGGGCTCTTAACCATGGTTACTTATCCCTTGAGTTAACTGAGTGAGTCAGGTGAAGTGAGTGAGGTTGTTATGGCAGTTATACTAGCCGGACCATCTAGACCTTTCTTCAATTGGATTCCATCCCATGCTGCATAGTTCATGCTCTTATGGTGTGCCTCGAATGCATCTTGCCTTAGGTGCTTGAAAATGAAATGAAATGATTCATTACACTCATGGACATGGTCCTCATGGTAAGATGCATTCTGATGTGAATTGAGGCAATGCACAATGATCATTGTCTTGGATATTTGATGGAGCATAGCAGCTGTGGTATGCAAGCAATCATAGAATCATGTGCACTCCAATGTAATGCATCATGGTCAAGCATGTTGAATGATGCCAATCTGAAGAATTGAACTTGAGGTTTGGATGCTATGCAAAGCCTTATCACACAAGAAAACCAGTTGAGAATCATGATCCTTAATGGGAGATTTCTTATAGCTCAAGCCATCAATGCAAGTGGTTCTTAGACTCAAATTGAAGTTGGCAATATGTAGAACAACTTTGATGTTGATGTCATGATGAATGATGACCTCTAATCATCTTAAAATGGTCATTGAATAGCATGCCAATAAGCTGCATATTGGCCTGCACGAATTTGGCATGCCTTCTGCCCATGGGCCTATGGCTGGCCAGTTGCAACCTCTCCACTTTGACCCCCAAATAGCCCAAGAAGACTTGCTCAAATGAAAAATATTTGAACACGAATCTTGTAGGGATTACATCAAGGAACAACTTTGTAGTTCACCAAAAATTAATTTGAAGTCTTTTTGGAAAAGAAAAATGTCTTGACATTCTGACCACCACATGTTTGAAGATTTTCCAGGCAATGCACGCGCGCTGGCCAGCTTCCTGCCTCGCCCATGACCTAGTTTTGCCCTAGTTTGCTTCAACTTTGCAAGATCATATCTCTCTCATTTTTTATGATATGGGTGAGTTCCACCTATGGATTTGAAGCTCAAGATGCCCTCTTTAATTGGATCTAAGTAGAATTTTCATATCTTTCATATTTTGGGAGAAGGCCTCATTCAAAGTAGCTGCAAAAATGACTAAAACTTGCCATTTTTGGAAACCCTAATTTTCCAAAAATGGTAAGTTTTGGTTTTCTTGATTTCTCTTAATTCCTCCATCATTTCTTGATCAAAATTGAAACATAGGCTCCTTGTAACCCTAATTTCATGATTTTGATCTCAAAAAGTCAGGAGTTGACTTTTTCTTCAGCATGGTTGACTTTTCAACAAATTCCTGATTTTCAATCATCTGACCAATTGAACCTCTTCCAAAATGAATTTGTGGATGAAATTTGAACCCTATACACTTGTTGTCATATAGAACACAATGGAATCCATTTTTTCTCAAAAATTCATGGAGAAACCCTTCACAATTGAAACCCTAATTTGGATCATTTCCTCAGGAGATGTTGTACTGCTTGCATTCCTTGGAGCCATTCACTTCTTTCCAAGACTTGAGGCTTCAAATGGAGACTTGTGGGATGTTGTAGACCCCTTGCACGTGATTGAGGAGCTTTGTGGCCCTTTGATTGTCTTTGTATAGCCTTCAGTTGCTCCAGTCATTAACCACATACATATGCCTCAACTATGCCACATATGATGCAATGTTTTTGGTTATTTTTGTGAACTTATGTATGCTAAATGATATGCAAAATGCTGACGATATGAGAGGGCAAATTTTGAGTTATTACAACGGGCAAAATTTCAGAACATCATAACATACTCATTTTTCACTCATTTTCAGTTTTAAACACATCAACATTACCAGCATAACATGTAGATTCACATTTTAACAAGAAATTAAGGTTCTGGAAAAATTGTTCTTGAGGGATACCTGAGCTGGAGTTCTTCAAATTGGCGATTTCAAGGCCTTCCCTTTGTGCAAACCAACTCCTTTGGACTTCCTGAAGCTATTGAGATGCTTGGATGGAGTTTATTTTGGCTAGTTTGTGAGATACAGTTCTGATATTGCAGAAATCGTGTTTGTGTTTAAGGTTGTTTCAGGTCATGGTGATGGGTGGGTTTTGTTCCTTGAGTGATAAGGAGTTGAATGGTGAAAGAAATGTGATTTGTGATGGTTGTGCAATGAGTTTCGAAGAAATGAAGTTTTTGAGAGGAGTTTTGCAATCTGAGCTTGTGGTGTGTTTCAAGGCTTCATCTGATATGTTTTATGATGCTTAGGGTTTGTATAAACAATGCCATTGGTCAGAAGAGTTGTTGTGGCACTGTGGGATTGGTATGGCTTGAAATGCAAAAAACTCAATATTTGTGTGCTTGAGGTATGGGTCATGGCAGAGCTGATTTTCTGGATGGATTGTGTTCAGCTGGCTTCAAGGATGACCTTTGGATCAAATGTGGTGAGCTGTGATGCTTGGAACACAAGTTTGAAGTGATTTTGCAAATTTCCAACTTTGTGAAGTTTGTGAAAATTGTCCATGAAATGCCTTGGTTCTTGGCTCAATTCTGGTCTAAACAAGTTGTATTGTGTTTCTATGATGTGTAGAAGTGCATTGGAGGTCATGAGAAGGCTTGGAAAGCAAAATTGCACATTTCCCTCTTTGGCATGAACTTGAAAATTATGTGAAATTTGCCAACTTTGATCCATCATAACTTGAGTTCTAAGATGAATCAAGAGGAGTTCTTGTACTTTTTGAAATTGGGAAGATCCAATCTACAACTTTCGTGTTTGAAGAAAATTCATTTGAAACCTTTTTGATCAAGAAAGAGGAGGTTGAAAATCTTTCCCAAAATGGAAAGTTTGCTTCATTTGTTCTCACATTTTCTTCTCCTTGCTCCATAGGACTAAACCATGGCATCCATGATGGTATGTTAATTCATCCTCATTCATAAGCATTCACTACTCACTTTGATACTCATTTCATGTATTAATTCATGCTTGTAAGCCATACACATCCATACTTCATCCATAAGCCCTAACTTGCATTTAGGTGAACTTAGGTGAACTCTTTGTACATAGTTTGACATAGTTTGATCTTGTGAGGTATCCTAGCATCCTTAGGGACCTATAGCATGTAGCTACTGACTTTAGAAGTCATGTAACCTTTAGGTACCTTCACCTTTAGACTTAGGTCTTATTTTAAACCCTAGTTCCATTCTAGGACGTTTATGGTACTTAATCGCTTTTATGCTTTGATTTTACTTTCAATATTCATTGTCATGCTAACTTTTGTTTTATAAGGGGGAAGATTGAGGTAAGCATCACTTCATTCCTATCTCTTATGCATTATAATTGTGTTTTCCTTAGCACTTGTTGCTTTATTCATAGGCTTCTCTTTTGTTCTTTAGATTCAACTTAACTTCCTTAGGAAGTAAGTTGAACTCTAACTTGCTTTTCTTTTCCTTAGGTTTAGATTACCTCACAAACCATAGGATCACCTTTTGTACATAATAAATAACTTAGGGTTGTGTCTTAGTCCCCCTTAGTTTTCTCATTTTCTCAACTTGAGTCTT
Source organism: Lathyrus aphaca (assembly GCA_963966055.1). Lineage (NCBI taxonomy): Eukaryota > Viridiplantae > Streptophyta > Magnoliopsida > Fabales > Fabaceae > Lathyrus > Lathyrus aphaca. The sequence continues at coordinate 86,245,678 of OZ014519.1, read as the reverse complement.
TCTTTCTCACCTCACAAAGAAAATAATAAAATACCTAATAAAGGTTGAATGTTCTTATACGCCATGAGACTTTGTTACAAAGTACTTATACGCGTCCTGTTTCAGGGCGAGGTGTAAGTATTTACCACAATGGATAGGTCTTAGTATGAGAACGTTCACAAACAAATTCAAAACACTTCTCATAAAAGACAAAAACAAACAATAAGCGACTATCCTGCGGGAACTTCTCTTTCTCATCTCACTCATTTTAAACGCGAACTTGCGATGACTTGTCTCGCATGCAAGACGGTAAACGCACTCGTACCAGACGAGCCTGCAACACATGAGCATAGACATACGCAGTTCCATCTATAAAAAAATACAAACAAATAGTTTCCGCCTTAGTTAGGCGAACTACGTCGACTCTGATCCTCATTTTCCCGATGAGGTACGTAGGTAGCGGGGTAAGGCCCGTGCGAGCACATTCTTTATTTTCCCTATATTTTCCCCATTTCTTTCCATTTTCTTTTCCAATTCCTTTCTCATTTCAGTTCCATTTCCAGTAGCGGTTTTTGTTCAGCAAGATCTTATTCTTTTACCCTTTGAAACAAACAAGCAAGCATGGATCCCGTCGGGTACGACAGAAGATCCGGGGTGTTAATACCTTCCCAGGTTGTAACCGACTCCCAAACCCAGATCTTTGGTTCGCAGGACCTCATCCTTTCCTTCTTCCTCAAGTTTGTGCAGCATTACCTTTCCCATTCTTTCGGGATAAAAATGTCTGGCTGGCGACTCTACCTTTTCCGCGCCACTTTCGCGTTTGTACTAGGATGAAAATCTCGGGAGCGACACTTATTTCGCGTTTGTTTATCGTGTTTGCTTTAATTCACGATTGTTATATCTCATATGTTTTCTTAATTCGAAAATTAGGAATATTTATCGTATAATATAAATTGTGCTTGTTTGGTTGTTATTATAATTGAAAAGGGAAGAAAGTCCTCTTAGTAATTTGGAACTATTTGGGTCAATGATAAGTTGGAAAATCAAAACATCAGATTAACCGTTTCAACTTATTTTGATAATCACTTAATTACACTATTTTTCTGTTAATCAAAACTCAATCCCCTATTGTTTCAATCGGTTTGTTAATAACAATACAAGAATCCATATGAGACGATACTCGAGTTGTCGTTACTATTAAATATATTTTCAATAATTACTTGTTTTGATCTGTGCGCAATAACAGATATACACTTATCTCTTTATGGACAACAACTACCAAAATACATGTCCAAGAAACGATTCTTCCACTTGAAACACAAAAACATAACTTCAAAGAAAAACATTAGATTCCTTAAGGTATCTTTAGTCTAACTCTCACACTCAATATTTAGAGTTGAAGATCCGTAATATTGGTTATTAACAAAGGTTGAAGATGATGAATAATATTAGAAGAATATATCTATCTTTATCTCTCTATCTCTCTCTATCACACACACACAAATAATTCTCATAAGATCCACATTCTAGGAGGTTAGTTGTTGGTGAATGAATAACACACTCACTAGGTTCTCTGAAGGTTCTTGGTAAAAATGAGTTAGATCAATTCTATCAATTGATCAATCAATCCTCTATCTCACTCTATATTTCTTATTCTACAACAAGAAGCACAATGATGTTTCAAGGGATGTGATTTCTCACACTTTTTCTGAGATTTTCTCTCATAGGTGATACACTCTCACTCATTAACAAAAACAAAGGAGATAAATGATTAAAGTAATGATTCAAATAAAAGAAACAATCAACTTGAATAAAAGGTTGAAAAGAAAGGAAAAGGTTGTGATTGGATTCATGCGTGTATCATGTTTCGAGTCAAGTGGGGTTGTGATTCGAATCACGCTTTTCCTTTATTGACTCAAATGAGACAAAGTCAACTTCCAACTTTCATGAGACTTCATGATTTGTGTCACGTTATGCATGATACAAATCACACATCTTTGCAACCTTGGTTCAAATATTCTATCTTGTGATTCAATTAATACTCCATATATTGATATAAACCAATTGTTAGGCTAAAAAAAGAGACATTTACATGGATACAACAACTAAGACAATGAATGGGGAGGTTTTCAAAAGGTACAAAAACTAGATATAGTCGTAGTGAACGAATACAAATTATTCCAAATGAATTACAATAACAATGCAAATAAATTCATTGAAAAATATTATTCTTACACAAAAACATAAACTACATCGTATTTCGTTGTTCATCATTACGGTGAACCGTGAAATATTATTATAATAAAATTATTTTTAAAAATAATATATTTTTTTATTAAAGAGTACCAATCTAAAATTGCGTGATTAACCAACTTTGTAACTTCATTCACCAAAATTTTACATTTCATTAACCAACTTTGTTTTACTACTAAAAATTGTATTTATATCTAAACGTTTATTAACTAACTTCAAAACTTCCTTAACCAATTTTTAATATTTCATTAACCAACTTTATTTTACTACTAAAAATTATTTTTAATATTCGGGCAGTTACCACTAAAAATCATAATCCATGCATTGTTTATGGGGCACAGTTCACGGTCATTGTTCACACAAATGACAATGTTTTCCTAAAACTGTTCATGTATTATTCACGACATTGGTCATGCACTTTTCATTGTTCACGACATTGTTCATTGTATTTGTGAACATTACATATGGTATGGGTGTAAGGGAGGGTGTAATCATAACATTGCTAAAATTCATTTAATGGACAAAGTACAAACACACGACAAATCAAATAATGCATATACATGCAAATTGACAAAATACCAGAATTAAAATGATACTGATAATGACTACAATTTCATTTACTATATAAGTTAATTTTATATCTTGGGTCAAGTGGAGAGAATTTGAGATGAATTAAAACTTAGTTATTTGGACCTTTAGTCGGTCCTCTCTCTCTCTCTCTCTCTCTCTCTCTCTCTATCTATCTATCTATCTATATATATATATATATATATATATATATATATATATATATATATATATGAGCATATCAAGTTAGAGGAGTTTTATAATTAGAGGTGAGAGGAACAAATAACAACCATTAGATCAATCATATCACTATTTAATAAGAGTGACAGACAATTTAATAGCCTCATTAATTATTTAATAAATAATTTAATCTTTATTATGTGTTTGATCCTTAAATAATTTAATCCTTATTATGTGTTTGATCCAATGAAAATATTTGATAGGTTTGATGCAACACATACCTATGCTTACACAATAAATCACTACAAACATGATCTAACCATATGATCATGAATTGAATTGGCACGAATTTTAAAGTTAAAAACCAGTGAAATCCTTGCAATCAAAAAATAATTTATGATCCATAGGATCAATAACCAAAGTAACCAAAGATCTACATCTTGAATGTTGATGATGAAGGTAGAGCTACAGAAGAAGATGAATTACCAAGAGCACTCTTCAAATTGATCCAATATCAAGCTTGATCTACTGAAATTGATGAACAAAAAAAGAATAGAATGAAGGTTTAGCTCAAAGATGATCAAGAAATCAAGGTGAATTCTTGATAACTTTCAAAAAGAAAGGGGAAATGAGCTTTGGTGATTTTGGGGTTTTGGAAGGATATTTTGCAAGAGATTTGTTGGCTATCAAAAGCTTCAAAATTGAATGAGAAATGGTCCTATTAAAAGTGTTTAGGTATGGGAATTTGGTGGAATGGAGTTTGCTCTGGAAATTCAAAATTAGCTTTGGAAATTCAAATTTGGTGCGAAATGTAAAAGAGTGGTGATTGTTAGAGTACAAATAGATTTGGGTTTTTGTTATCGATCCACATATATTGTTTTGTGATATCACCGCTTTTCTATAGTTGTGTTAGTTTAAGACTCAATGCTAACATGGGGTTTTGGTTTTTGTTAACGGAAGGTTTACTTTGCATTCGAATTAAAAGCTACGAGTTAAAAATATCGGTTGTTAAAAGTTTATAAAAAGCAAATGCCAAGGTTAGGGTTCGATAAGCCCATTTGCACGGATAATTTTGATCAAGCGGATGAACTTGTTAAAACGATAAATACAATCACAATATCCTTTCAAGATGTTTATTTATAACACAAATTGTGAGTTTTACCATTTTGATTCATTGATGATCTCTCACTCAATCTATCAAAATGGCAACATTAAAGATCCATACAAGGTGAACATCAAGTCTCATAACGATCTCTAGCTTATGTTCTTTGATGGATGTAAAACCTAGGTCAAGTGTGGAACACATTTATCAATCATGAAGCAACACAAATTATATTTCATAAACACAAAGTTTTCCACCATATATTTATCATCAAGAGTTAGGATCCCCAAAAAATGAACGTTGAAACCCTTTTATAGAAGCTGAAAAACGCAAGGCTCGCTAAGCGAGTAGGAGCTCTCTAAGCGAGCATTCATTAATTTCTAAACTACCTTTGCTTGCTAAGCGAGCTTAGGCCCTCACTTAGCGAGAAACGCCTTGACTCTTGTTGTTGTCGCTCGCTAGGAGCTCGCTTAGCGAGCTCCAAATATTCAATTTCTTCAAAATCTTCAAAAAGAGAGTCGCCATGATTTGCTTATTTCATTCCAATGGTGAAACCTAAAAACATAAAAACAAAAGTTAAATAAACTATACTATTGAAGCAAATAAACTAAACTAGGAAAATTAACCGGAAACAATGGGAAAAAGTATTAGAAATCCAAATAAGCTCTTGAAAAGTACCAAAAACTATACTACATATTAACACAAATTGGCACTTATGAACTCTCCCCAACATGCTTCTTTGTTTGTCCTCAAACAAAGGTGAGATCAAAGAGAAACAAGAACGAATTCGGACAAAGATAACACACCCCAGATTGATGGTTCAAACCAAAAGATTGCGCTTACACTACGCCAAAAATGCCTTTTCGCAGCATACAAAAGACAATGATTTTAATGAAAAGCGATGCTATATGTCATTTGAAAATTCGCTAAAAAAAACGCTCTCTAAAGGGCACCTTAGACAGCACTTTTAGAAAGCGCTTTCTAAGATGACACTTTAAAGAGCGCTTTTACATAAAGCGCTTTCTAAGGTAATGTTTTAGAAAACACTTTATTTTAAATTATTTTTCAAAAGACCTATAGCAACGCTTTTTAACAAAAACGCTGTCTTTTTTGCTTGGCACAATTTTACTGAACAATATCAAGAATCACAAAATATGGCAAAATGGGGGATCAAACCCACGCCCTTTAGGTAGGGAAAGGAATTTTAAATATATTAATATATCGAATTATATTTAATATATTTAAATCATATTAAATTAAATTTTAATTTATTTTAAATTATATTTATAATTATTCAAATATGTTTTAAATACAAACATTTTAATTTATTAAAATATATTTAATATATTAAAATTATATTAATATATAATTAAAAATATATTAATTAAAAATATATTTGAAATTATATTAATATATAAAATTATATTTAATATATTTAAATCATATTAAATTAAATTATATTTTATTTTAAATTATATTTAAAATTATTCAAATAATATATTTAAATATATATGTTTTAATTAAAATATATTAATATATTTAAATATTTAAAATATATTAATTAATATATACAAATTAATATATTCAAATAATATATTTAAATAATAAATTTAAATAATATATTAATATATTCAAATAATATATTTAAATATTTAAAATATATTAATTAATATATACAAATTATATTAATATATAATTTATACTATATTAATTAATATATATAAATTATATTAATATATAATTTAAAATATATTAATTAATATATTCAAATTATTTTAAATAATAATTTAAAATATACTTTTGGCATTATATATAATTTTTGTGTGTATAATTAATGGATGGGAGTGTAGTACCGCTGGTCAATGAGGTTTGTATGTCTGCATTGAGTTTGGGGTTGGAATTCCCCTCGCCCCAGACTCTTTTTTTTTTTTACATTTTCAACTTTAGAAAGCGCTTTTTGTGGAAAGCAGTCTCTAAGGTTTTTTATTAAAATAAATTATTTAATAATTTCATAGACCTTTAGAAAGCGCTTTTAATTGAAAGCGTTCTCTAAGGTTTTTTATTAAACTAAATTATTTAAATTATATTTAAAATTATTACAATATGACATTATATACAAATTATAATTAATATATACAAATTATATTAATATATAATTTAAAATATATTAATTAATATATAAAAATTATATTAATTAATAATTTAAAATATACTTTTGGAATTATATACAATTTGTTTGTGTATAATTAATGGATGAGAGCGTAGTACCGCTGCTCAAGGAGGTTTGTATGTATGCATTGGGTCTGGGGTTCGAATCCCCCTCGCCCCAGACTTATTTTTATTTATTTTTACATTTTCAACTTTAGAAAGCGCTTTTTGTGGAAAGCGCTCTCTAAGGTTTTTTATTAAAATAAATTATTTAATAATTTCATAGACCTTTAGAAAGCACTTTTAATAGAAAACGCCCTCTAAACATAAACTATCAGAGACCTTAGAAAGCGCTTTTATCCAAAAACGCTCTCTAAAGTCAATGCCAATGATTTATTAAAATATTTACTTTTCTAATTATTTTCATAACCGTTTGCACAGAAACCCTCTTCGCATTTGTTCAGAAACCCTTCTTGTTCATTCTTCATCATTTTCATTGCGCATTGTTGTTTGTTCGTTGGTTTAGGTTACTCGTTCATTGCTTCGTTCATTGTTTCGTTTCGTGACTGAAGTTATTGTTGTTCTTTCTTCGTTCGTTAGTTTCGTGGTTGAGGTACGCCTCGTTCATTGCTTTAATCGTTCTTGTTGTTGTACATTGTTGTTGTTGTTGTTGTTGTTCTTGCTGAGGTTGTTGTTGTTCATTGTTGTTGTTGTTGTT